>OX387349.1:23341200-23982408 GCA_947563465.1 Archips xylosteana | reverse complement strand
CTATCTCGATATATTTCTGTGGCTGACAACGCTGTAAGTACAGTAATTGTTGCAAGTGCCGAATCATGTACCAAGTGCACTATCTAGGTCCTAGATTCTAGGAGCACCAAAGCATCATATCATCACATCACTAGCTTTACAATCTAATTATCGGACGATGATCGTTAGAGCCGGACTGCGAAGGTAAAACGTGCATTGTATTTGCGATTCTCGTACTAATGCGTCGACCCTAGTCCCTAGCCAATCAGTTAAAGGATTCGTGTTGCATTCTATCATTTCGCCTTGCCGCAGTTTCGATTTAATATAAACTGGCTTCATCATCGGCTACCCAGTCTCCATATAAAAGGTTGTTGTTATACAGGGTGACATTGGAGACGTGATCCAAAATTATATTTTCTGGACCCACTCATGATTACGATCAACTTTTATTATGGGAGTAATATCGAAATCGGTAGAAAAAAAATTGAGCCTCCCATACTTAAAGCAATCAACTGGTTTCGCAATTTGTTTGGAGACGTCGATTTTGTGTTTACGTTTTCGAAGTTGGTCGGTCCCATATTAAAAGTTGATCGTAATCATGAGTGAATCCAGAAAATATAATTTTGGATCACGTCGCCAATGTCATACGTATACGTACGTATCGTATAACTATCACCGTTTTGGAAGGTTTCATTCCCCGCAAATTGGACAAATGAAACTGTCAGGCTATATTTTGATTTTCGCGATAAATAACAGTAAGTTAAGCTAAATACAACCGATTTATAACCGGATCTGCCTGCGATCCTGAGGTGATACATGTCATACATGCAAATCTACTAATAAGTAATACCAGAAATATAATGTTTCTTTGAGTTCGGCATAGTTGCTGTTGCGTAAGTTTTGAATGGTTTCATATTTCAGCAGACTGCTGTGGGTAAGTTAATCTTATATCGCAAAACTTCAGGACTTGTACAGTTTCAATCCGCACTCGGCTCGCGTGATCACAAGCCCAAGCCCTCCCTTTGTGAGAGCAGGCCTGCCTGCAAGCAGGCCTCTTGCATGCCATGTACTTACGCGCGATATTTACCTACCGCGGGGACGATCTGCTAAGATCGAAATTTCAGTAGGTTGTCACAAGCGCGCGCCGACGCACGTTCATTCGTGTTCCACGGAAAAATATGCCGCCTGGACTTTTATAAGTGAATGGTGAAACAGGGGGCAAATTTTAATATGACTATGCTAAAATTAATAGCTAATATAACAATTTGGGAGTTCGTATCGTGCTGTCCCTCTTACTCTTCTATAAAAAGCTATAAGCATGAGCGGGGTGGCACGATGAGAAGTTCGAAAATTGACCTTCGTATCTAGTATAACGCTAGGGTACCAACTGTGAGCATGGCAATGTGTTCTGCGCATTACAATAAAATATCCTTTTTGTTAGGATTCCAGAGCTAAAATGGCAAAAAAAAACCCTTTTAGTCGGTCCCTTTGTCCGTCCGTGGCTTAGCTTAGGGAATATTAGTGCTAGAAAGTTTGCATGGATATAATATATAGCAATCATTCCGACAAAATGGTAAAACAACATGTAGAAAAAAAAATTATCCAAACTGCCAGCCCTTGTCACTGTCGGCACGCACACATTCTTAAGGAGACGGAGTAGTATAATCTGTGGCCATAATCGCGGTAAGTACCAAGATTTTGTACGGGATGCAGTATCTGTTACGAAGTAACTATTAAGTAATCTGTGCTGCAAGGTATAAATAGGCTAAATTACTATTCAAACTAATTTTGTGATTTTTCTGGAAGCGGTAAGTACACATAAAAATGTTATTCCTGTAAGTAATCTTGAAAGATTTCAAAGTACAACTCCAGGAACTATTTACTATTTGGCTTTTTTTTTGCACAGCTTTTGCTTGTAAAAGTAGACAGACAGGCAGGACTCAGAAGATTGTTTTATTACACGACTAAATCAATCAGGTCAATCATCTGATCATCATCTCAATGAAGAACAATCAAGAATGGTAAAGCCAATTAGGCTTGCTGGCGTCAAGAGAGTGCAAACCACGAATGACGCATATTATTGCAAGTATCGCAACGGACAAGGTAATCGCATCCTTGAGCAAGTGGAGCGGAGTACAATATAAATAAACGTGAGAATGGCGGCCCTCTCCCTCGCGAGGGGCGGAGGAGCGGCCGCGGGGCGGGCGGCGGTTGCGAAGGTCAAGGCTGAGCCGCGGCCGGTGGACACCGGCCATATATCATAATATCATTAATATCATATAAATAAGAATTTTGCGGAAACACACTTTTGGCATTTAAGCTGCTTGTCCTCCAGCAAAGCACCGCACATAATTTTCATTTAAAGTAAATTCACCCCAAAACGAACACGTTCTGGCAGCGTAACATGTTTTCGTTTGTGTTGTGGGTTGGGCCGGCAGCTACACAATTTCCTTTCTGTGCAACTTAAACAAGCAAGTAGGTAT
This sequence comes from Archips xylosteana, assembly GCA_947563465.1. NCBI lineage: Eukaryota > Metazoa > Arthropoda > Insecta > Lepidoptera > Tortricidae > Archips > Archips xylosteana. The sequence goes on along the minus strand of OX387349.1, from coordinate 23,979,946 downwards.
ATGTCAGTATAAGAGTGAAATTAGACTTTTATATAGAAAACGAATGCTTAAGTATAAAGGTAGTTTTGACGGATATTACATTTCGCAAGAACACGTCTTCTTCTATCAAACGAAACGGCCGCGCGACCAAGTGCCTATACTTAACCTACGCCTACTGTCGCCGCATTGCAGCAATAGCGACCGATCGATTTTAAAATAATCACTATGAGATAATAATAATAATGCATCTCTACAATATTGCCTTCATTGCGAATTTGAATTTGCATCATGCTATGTTTAGTTTACACTTTTAAATCATACCATAGAAGACAGATAGTAGAATCCCGAGAAACTGGTATTAATTTAAGTAATACTGATTTTAAGGAACCGTAGGGTGAGGCCACACGAGCGTAATTTTGTGAGTTGTGAGCGGCAGAATTTCGGTCGCGCCTACATTGTGTCACGTGATGGCGCGCATATTGTATGGCGCGAACCGAAATTCTGCCGCTCACGACTCACAAAATTACTCTCGTGTGGCCTCACCCGTAGACTGCAGCGTCTGCAGTAACAGGCAGTAAAGAGCACTGCCACAGATTACTTGTCTTAATAGTTACTTCGTAACAGATACTGCATCCCGTACAAAATCTTGGTACTTATCGCGATTATAGCCACAGATTATACTACTCCGTCTCCTTAAGAATGTGTGCGTGCCGATAGTGACAAGGGCTGGCAGTTTGGATAAAATTATTTTTTCTACATGTTATTTTACCATTTTGTCGGGATAATTGCTATATATTATATCCATGCAAACTTTCTAGCACTAATATTCCCTAAGCTAAGCCAGGGACAGACGGTCATGGCGAAACTATACGGGTTCCGTTTTTGCCATTTTAGCTCTGGAATCCTAACAAAAAAGGATATTTATTGTAATGCGCAGAACACATTGCCATGCTCACAGTACCCTAGCGTTATACTAGATACGAAAGTCAACATTCGAACTTCGCATTGTGCCATCCCGCTCACGCTTATAGCTTTTTATAGAAGAGTAAGAGGGACAGCACGATACGAACTTCCAAATTTTTATATTAGCTATTAATTCTAGCATATTCATATTAAAATTTGCCCCCTGTTTCACCATTCACTTATAAAAGTCCAGGCGGCATATTTTTTCCGTGGAACACGAATGAACGTGCGTACAACCTACTGGAATTTCAATCCCAGGGGATCGTCCCCGCGGTAGGTAAATAACGCGCGTAAGTATATGGCATGCATGAGGCCTGCCGACACCGTGGACGAAGAGGGATTGTGTCTACGAGTGCCACGTGTGGCGAACTGGCGAGCGGCGAGCAGCGTAGAGAGAGGGCAGCCGAGGCAGCCGCGCGGCAGCGGCGATCGATGCTCCTGCTGCCCACCGGGCCCCCGGGCGCCCTCAGCAGGCACTGCCACCAAGTCAACAGAAAAAGTATTGCTTTAACTAAACAAAATCGGTACCTAACACGAAGGCACCTACTGCTAAAATTTGGTATTCCGTAAACACAGTAACTTGAGTGTATCACCACCGGTGACAGTTAAGCGGATCATATAGTCGAGGTCACGGAGGGCGCAAATGTGGCGCGATGACGTCACCGGGAGGCGGAGGCGGGCGCCACCTGTTGCGCGGCGGCGGCGGGGAGCGGCGGGCGCGTGACGTCACGGGCTCGCGCCGCGTAATTATTGCTACCACGGGCACGGACGATTCACGAAAACTGCTGTTTAATGTGGTGCGAGTTCGACAACTATTCAGAAAATGCTTTCACTATATTAAATACTTCCATGATTCGCGTAATTCACTACATTTATCGCATTTTGCAGCTAACTTCCTTTTATCTCGATGTTTAACGTTCTTCATCTACGCACTGCTATTTATTCACATTTAACTACATGTACATGATGGCGGTTCTTCAGGGGTCTAATTACGTAAAGACAAAAAGGAAAATGATGGTCATAGCGCTGGTGGCCCAACCGCGTGGGCGTTAATCAAACGTGTCGGATAAATAACGAGAACTGAACGATTTGTTCCACAAAAATTCTTGTATTTTCCGATAGTCGATAAAAAAACAGAAGGCGGTAGCGTAATGCCATAATTCTCCGGTGTGGCTTACAGCCCCCCATACCGACGCGAACACGTTAATTTAAAAACAACAATTGAACCATTTGTACCAAGCTAATTTTTGCACAGCTAATAATCGTTGCGTAGCCATTCACGAAAATCACCATGCCATACTTTTCTGACGGTTCCAAATGGGCGCCATACCGCCGCAAAGGAGTAATTTTTTTTTTTATTTTTTTTAAACGATTTGTACCACCCTAAAACTTTTTTCAACAGTTCTCCGTATGATTATAAATAGAAGTCTGATAATGCCATACCTGTGGGAGGTGGCGAATGTGTACAATAATTTTCAAAATTCTAAGTTTTTATTCGTAATTCAAACGATTAGTACCAGTATGGCACTAATGTTTCCTGTAAGTTTGAGGTTTGAAAAATATAAATACAAAATTTCAAACATATAGGTGGCGGGAATCTTGGCTTATAACCAGATATTATGTTGTATAATATTGTACGGCTACCAACGCTCGAAAGATTTCTCGAATTGTAGAGGTCTTTAGGTTCCACACTGCACTTATTTTCCTGGACGACATACTTACCTACTAGGTACTATTACTAATATCTAATTAAATCTGTCTGTCACCAGGCTGTATCTCGGGAACCGTGATAGCTAGAGAGTTGAAATTTTCACAGATGATGTACTTTGGTTACCGCTATAACAACAAATACTAAAAAATGGAATAAAATAAATATTTAAGGAGGCTACTATACAACAAACGTGATTTTTTTGCTCGTTTTTGCTCGATATTGATAATGGTAACAGGTAGACGCTTGAAATATTCACAGAATATTTAGTTACATATATACAGTTGTGGCCATATAATTAAGAACGATTATTTATTGAGATGATTTTTTCAAAGTAACAAGTATAACTAATTGCCCGTATTTTTTTTATTTCTCTCGGTATTGCGAAACTTTTCCGTACTACCGGTACATTCATTTATGCAACATAGTTGGTTAAAAAATTAATAGAGAAACTTAATACATTCGATCTGAACCTAGTATTAGTACTTACTGGCTGGTCACGTAATTAAGAACGCTGAATAGTTTATTATTTTTTCAAATTTAAATAGAGAACACTGTGTGGCTCTGTGGTTGTAGATTATTATTCGTATAATTTTGGCGCCATTTCGTGCTGTTAAAGTCTTAAAAGTGATTACTTCGTATAAAAACAATGGGGAAAAATAAAAGTTGTGAAATCTACAAGAGAAGTAATAATAAAACTTCGCGAGAAGAATTGGTCGTATAAAAAGATAGCCGACTATCTGCAATGTTCAAAAACAATGGTTTTCCATGCCGTAAAGCATTTTTCCACGTATCAAACTACTTCAAACATTCCACGTGGACCTAGACAGAGAAAGTCATCTCGTCGAGATGATCGAAATATCGTTCGTTTGGCAAAACAAAATCCTTTTAAAGGGTCTAATGAGTTGAGAAAAGAATATTTTGGCGAAAAAAACCCTTCAGCAATCTCTGCACGCACTATTCGAAGGCGTTTGGTAGAAAATAAGTTGAACGGAAGGATAGCAAGGAAGGTGCCTATGTTGAAACGATGTCATAGGCAAGCCCGACTTGCATTTGCAAGAAGGTATGAAAACTGGACAGTCAGACAGTGGAAAAACGTTCTTTTTTCTGACGAGACAAAAATAAATAGGGTATGTTCTGATGGAAAACGATATGTACGACGCCCTCCGAATAAAGCATTCGACCCAAAGTACACAAAAGTGACATTAAAGCAAGGCGGGGGAAATGTGAAAATTTGGGGGTGCTTTTCTGGACATGGCGTTGGACCTGTTAGGCTGATAGAAGGAAACATGGATCAATTCCAATACAAAAATATACTGCAAGAAACAATGTTACCATATGCCGCAGACGTGCTTCCGGTTATTTGGACATTCCAGCACGACAATGATCCAAAGCATACTGCACGCACCGTTAAGGAATTCCTCACATCACAATCAGTTTCTGTCTTAGATTGGCCAGCCAACAGCCCAGATCTTAACCCAATAGAGCATCTTTGGTGCGAAGTCAAGAAAAAGGTTTCATATCGACAGTGTGGCAATTTGAGAGAGCTGTACGACGTTTTCTTAGAAGAATGGAACTCTATTTCTCTTGCGAAATGTCAAAAATTGATAGATTCAATGCCTCGCCGGTGTAAAGCCGTAATTAAAAGCCGTGGACATGCTACTAACTATTAATTTTAATTCAAATGTATTAAATTGCTTTTTTTTTCTATACCAACTTCACATTAATATGATTTATTTAATCTAAGTTTCATATAAAACAACTCTCGAGCAGTTTAATAAATCGTTCTTAATTATTTGTCCAGCTTCATTACTATTTGAATTTATTAGTATAGAGAACAAATAAAATTTGTAAAAAAAAATGTTAGCAATTATACACTATTATTCTTAATCCCGTTTGCTCTATCCATGTGGCTATTTTATAACATAACTTGTTACTTCTAAGAAGGAACACAACTAGACATATGACATGATTTAGATAAAAAAAAATCGGAAACTTCAAATCGTTCTTAATTGTATGACCACCACTGTATATTGACTTTAAAAATAGATCATTAAATTAAAATAAAAAAAAACATTTAAGGGGGCTCCCATACAATAAACGTGATTTTTATAGATAACTAGCTGTTGCCCGCGACTCCGTCCGCGAAGAATGGGGGGGGATAAAAAATAGCCTACGACCTATTCTCAGACCTACCGAGTATAGAGAAAAAAGTTTCATAAAAATCGGCCAAGCCGTTTCAGAGGAGTTCGGTAACAAACACCGTGACACCGTGAACCCTTCGTGCGCGAGTCCGACTTGCACTTGGCCGGTTTTTTTAGGTTGAATCTTATTCAAAAGAACCGCATACAATGATGCCATACTGTAACAAATGATTTTATGTCTTGTACCTTGAAAACGTGTCGAAAAATCAAGTTTTTCAAGTATGGCGCCACTTTTTCCCCCTACTAGAAGTATAGCAAATATAATAATGGTCACATTGTATTGTATAGTTTCCAAAAATCCAAATGCCATACTGGTACAAATCGTTGGTACAATAATCGTCTGGTATAATAATATCTTGGCTTAAGTCCGACAGTCATTCGCCTCATGGTTACAATCTGGAATATTTTTTTTTAGGTAGAATTGCATCCAAACTAACTGAATACAATGATGTCATGCTATAAAAAAATGAATTACGTATTTTACAGTCGTATTTTTAAAACTCGTCGAATAAATAAGTTTTTCAAGTATGGCAGCACTTTTTCCCCCTACTAGAAGTATGGCAAATATAATAACGGTCACATTTTATCAAGTACTTTCCAAAAATCCAAATGCAATACTGGTACAAATCATTTAAAAAAAAAAAAAATTACTTCTTTGCGGCGGTAAGGCGCCCATTTGGAACCGTCAGAAAAGTATGGCATGGTGATTTTCGTGAATGGCTACGCAATGATTATTAGCTGTGCAAAAATTAGCTTGGTACAAATGGTTCAATTGTTGTTTTTAAATTAACGTGTTCGCGTCGGTATGGCGGGCTGTAAGCCACACCGGAGAAGTATGGCATTACGCTACCGCCTTCTATTTTTTTATCGACTATCGGAAAATACAAGAATTTTTGTGGAACAAATCGTTCGGTTCTCGTTATTTATCCGACACGTTCGATTAACGCCCACGCTATTGGGCCGCCGGTACCAGCGCTATGACCATCATTTTCCTTTTTGTCATTACGTAATTAGACCCCTGAAGAACCGCCATACTGGTACAAATGACCTGTACCACTACCATGAGTTTACAGTGACGGTACTCGATAGCGACTGCGTAAATGATTTGTATGGAGCTCCATACAAATCATTTACGCAGTCGCTATCGAGTACGGTCACTGTAAACTCATGGTAGTGGTACTGGTATTTTGTGTCACCATCCCCCGGTCTATTAGTTTATCGATGTCTTTAAGTGGCATTATAGTATCAATGAGACACGTTTGAAAATATAAAACAAGAATACCAAATCGAATCGATGTTATATTATTATTATGTCAAACACTAACCACAATTTGTTCGTGCCAGAAAAATCTCTAGGTAAGGTATAGTAAGTAATTTCATATGAGTATGGTTGTTAAAATTGTGCAATTGAACCGAAGCGATCCTGCAGCTCGCGTTGTGGAAGGCAATTACTTATTCGACGCAGCTGCTGTACCTACTTCAGATCAAGCTACTGCATTGAAGCAGTGCGGTGCGGCGCGATACGGCCATCGTATTACCACAGAACATAACACTAATAACACAATACATAACACAACATAACACTAATAGTACTTTATTACATATTGCAGGTATATTTTAAATATGCCGATTAAACTCTAACGCTTAAAACTTATTACGTCGACCAAGTGTGCTATTCTACATATTGGCGTCGAACTCGGACTCGACCCTACCTAGTCGGTCCCAAAGTTCTGTCACAAATGAAAATAATGATAAAAACAAAACTACCATGCAGTTTTTATTAAATATACCAATTTAAAGTACATTTAATAAAGAATTAAAATTACTCAAAATTATCACACACACACACACACTCACACGCACACAAACACACACACACACACACACACACACACACACACACACACACACGCGCGCACGCGCGCTCATAAATCTAAATTGTACTTTAAATCTTGTTCAGTAGGTGATGTTGGGGCTGAGCTGCAGGCTACCAACGGGGTCACAGGTGACGGATAGTGAACGGCCACCAGATATGGTGGTTAGCTGCGAATAAACTGAATAAGCAGTCCCCGATCAAGAAGCGGCAAGGTCATCAGGGCGTAGTGGGTTGAACGGTGGGACGGACTTCCCAATAAAAACTACATAGCCTCAGGACGACCTTGTGACATGGCGAGTAAATGCCGCCATCAAATAAGCATTCCCCTGGTATAGAGCAGCAGCTATATCAGTATTGGCTTAAGCCCGAGGAAGTGGGTTCCGGTAGGACTTTAGACCAAACAGTAGTGGGCGAAGCAATCGGCCATTATACTGCGATGTGGAAGGCAAGTGGGGAAACCACCACATTACTATTCCCTGTTATGGAGTAATGAGAAATGTCACAATTAAGAAATGAGGTTCTTGACAACGGGCTTCCACGACGTAACATTCCGTGGCGGTCTGAGTCCGGCAGGGTCAGGAGCAAGGCTGACTCGGTCGTCATCCTGCGAAAACCTTGTAAAATTGGAACATGGAATGTGAGAACCATGCTCACACCGGGCAAGCTAGAAGAGCTAAAGATAGAGATGAATAGATTAGATATAGATATTCTGGGATTGTGTGAAGTAAGATGGGAAGGAAGCGGAGATTATTGGAGCGATGATTACAGGATAATTTATACTGGAAAGGACCAAGGAGCAAATGGAACGGCAATAGTGCTTAAAAAGGAATGGGGAAACCAGGTTGAAAACACAATACATCATAGCGATAGAATAACAGCAATCAAAATAACATCTAGTCCACAAGATATAATATTAGTCCAGGTATATATGCCCACAAGCAGTTACTCAGATGACGAAATCGAAGAGATGTATAACCATATTGACGCAATTTTGGACTCAGTAAAGGAAAAAGACATGTTAATAATAATGGGCGATTTTAATGCTGTTGTAGGAGAAGGATCGGAGGGCAATGTTGTGGGTAATTTTGGCCTAGGGAAACGGAATAGTAGGGGGGAAAGGTTAGTACAATTCTGCCAAGAAAATAATTTAGTAATAACAAACACAATATTTAAACAACCCAAACGTAGACTATACACATGGAAAATGCCAGGAGATATTGGAAGATATCAATTAGATTTTATTATAACGAAAAACAGACATCGCCAGCAGATCACGTCATGTAAAACCATGCCCGGTGCTGATCTGAATACCGATCATAATCTTCTAGTCGGCGTGTTCAGCCTTAGGAACAAGAAGATAAAAAGGAGGAATACGCGAAAGACAATTGATCTCAGCAAGCTGAAAGAGGCAAATAGCAATTATAAAGTGCAATATAGTAATAAGGTAGGACATAAATTAGAAGAATACAAAAATAATATAGTAAATAGCATAAGTATAGAAAGTAAATGGGGAAATGTCAGTAACATAATAAGAGCTAGTGCAGAGGAAACCTTGGGAAGGGAAAAAATTGTACCGAGAAAGAAATGGCTTACCACAGAAATTATAGATTTAATGACAGAAAGGAGAGGACTCAGAAACAAGACAGATGAACATAGTATAGCACAATATAAACGCCTAACAAACAAAATAACTTTAAAATGTAGAAAGCGGAAGGCTGACGACCTAGAGGATGCATGTAATAGTATTGAAAATTTTATCAAAAGAGGAAGAATAGACAAAGCATATGGTATAGTTAGAGATTTGGGAAAACATCACAAAACAAGAAGTGCTACGATACTGGATGAACAGGGGAAAATCTTGATAAGCAACGAAGACATTTTAAAACGCTGGATAAGGTATATAGAACAATTATATGAAGGAAACGGGTTAACAGAAAACAGTTTAGAGTTAGAAAGTGAAATAGATAAAGATAATTTGGGCCCAGATATCACTAGAGAGGAATTTGACAAAGCTTTAAGTAGTATTCAAGAGGGTAAAGCAGCGGGGGATGACCAAATTTACATTGAATTTATAAAGAAAATAGAATGTGATCCATTGAAGAGCGAGATTTTTGATATAATTAAACTTATGTATAGCACAGGAGAAGTACCCAAAGATTTTAAAATAAGTAAGACAGTAACGTTACCTAAAAAGCTAAATACACTTAAATGCGAAGAGCACAGAACACTAAGCCTTATATCTCATGCGTCAAAAATCCTACTCAAGATTGTGCAGGGTAGAATAAGACCAATAGCAGAGAGCTATTTAGGGCCTGATCAATACGGTTTCAGGCAACATAAAGGTACAAGAGAGGCTATTCTTGCCCTTCGCCTAATAATAGATAGAAGGATGGATTTAGACTTGGACACGCATATCGCATTCATAGATCTAGAAAAGGCTTTTGATAGGATAGACTGGGTAAAGATGATGAGCATTTTAAAAGAAATAGGCATAGACTACAGAGACAGGAAAATTATCTACGAACTGTATAAGGAACAGGAAACTATAATAGAAGTAGGACAGGAAAAGGGAAGAGCTAAGATAAGACAGGGTGTACGCCAGGGATGTCCACTTTCACCTTTAATTTTCAACATTTTTATTGAAACTGCCATTAGAAAGTTGTTAGATTCTGGGAAGGGAGGTATCAAAATTAATGGAGAAAGTTTCCATTTCATACGGTTTGCTGATGACATCGCAGCTTTAGCAGAAAATTCCGCACAACTGGAACAACTTGTAGCAGAAATGGACAACGTATTCAGACAATTTGGACTTAAAATTAATATTAAGAAAACAAAAACTATGATAACATCAAAGCATACCCAAGTCATAGATCAAATACATATAGGAAATTGTACCATTGAGCAGGTCAATAGTTTTAAATATTTAGGCAGCGTAATTACCTGTGACTCCAGATGCACCACGGATGTCAAAACAAGAATAGCCATGGCTAAGAAAGCATTCAATGATAAAAAACAAATTTTTAAAGGCAAAATCTCAAGGAACACTCGGAAAAGATTTATTAAGACCTACATCTGGAGTATAGCATTATATGGGAGCGAGACTTGGACATTGACTCAGCGGGACCGAGACAGATTGAGTGCGTTTGAGATGTGGTGCTGGCGGAGAATGGAGGGGATTAGCTGGACTGAAAGGAGAACTAATGAGGAGGTTTTAGAGTTGGTGGAAGAGGAAAGGCGGCTGTTAAGGACGATTGAAAATAGGAGAGGGAATATGCTGGGGCATCTGATACGACATGACAGTTACATAAAAACTATTTTGGAAGGGCAAATAGAAGGCAGGCGAGGCAGGGGAAGACCAAGACGGTCATTTATAGACCAAGCCAAGGAAAAAGTCAATGTCATGTCGTATCAGGAGCTGAAAACGCTGGCAGAGAACCGAAAAGAGTGGCGTTTACTCCACCGACAAGAGCTAAGCTCTTAAATTAATGATGATGATGATGAGGTGATGTAATTTAGTTGTAATTTTTGTTATATTTTTGCTTCATCATTTTTTATTTCAATTTTTATTTTTTATATATGTATGAATATTTTATATTTTTCTCAACATCCACTTGTCCTCTGGTAAGCTTTGTTGTAAACTATATGTATAGTGCACTCCTAGGCCCCAAGATACAGGCTCCGCCTTGTTTGGGGTCTGCCAGATATTTTGTCTTATATTTGCTGATGTATGTTTTTGGAAATAATTTTTTTTTTCAAAATTATTCAAAATGACCTTTGTTTTTAATACAGGCCCTTAATCGGCGCGGCCAGTCGTCTATCGCAGCACGCACCATTTTCATGTCTATTTCAGCGACTGCTTTTCTTAAAGATGACTTCAGACTCTCCAAATTTTTATGGGGTTTAGCACAGACCTTCCCCTCTAAGACCTGCCAAACTTTATAGTCCAAAGGATTAAGGTCCGGACTGGAGTAAGGCCAATCTTCATGTCTTATAAAGTCGATTTTTTGACGGTCAAACCAGACTTGAGTGGTCTTGGCTTTGTGTGCTGGCGCAGAATCCTGCTGGAACACAAAATTATGTCCTGAAAATAGCGTGTTGGGCAGATCTTTGACAAGCTTATCCAAAACCGTCTCTTGGTACACTTTCGCACTGATTTTGACCCCTTTTTCGCAAAAAATGAACCTCAGTTGTTCCGTAATAAGATACACCCAACCAGACCATCACTGATGATGGGTGATGCCCATGTTGCACCCGCGGAACTCTTTTTCCTGCTTCTTCAGAGCTCGTAGCGTACACTCTATCATTCTGTTTATTGTACTTCTCTTCAATATCAAAAATCTTTTCGTCTGTAAAGAGGATATCACGGTGTCGATTTTTCGCGTACCGCTTTAACAACTTCCGGGATCTTTTAAGCCTTATTGTTTTTAGACGGGCATTAAGTAAGTGTCCACTCCACTCTTTTTTTTGTATGCTCGTAGACTAAGATCTACCTTTAAAACCTTTTTGACGGTTTTTCTACTGACACCCATCTGCAGCCATCAACTTCTGTTTTCGGACAGAATTTCTCGCTATGCGCGGCTTGATCGCTTTGATCACTGCTGGTGTTCGTACGGAGCGAGGCCGGCCAATTCTTTTCCTGTCCTCAACACTGGAGACTTCATTGTACCTACCTATCAATAGACACACAAACCTAAGCGTTATATTTAAATTTTTGAGCAGCTTGAAAATGGTACTTGGCGAGTGCCCACAGCGGTACAATGCTAAAACAGCTATTCGGTTTTCTTTCAATGTCCACTCCATCGTGAGAAATTGCAGCGAATGACTGTTTTTTGTTTTAAAATAATTGTCAAACATTCAAAAATGGAATTCAATAAAATTTTCTTAAAATCGTGTTCTAAATTTAAAAATAATGTGCCTGTGACAGAACTTTGGGACCGACTACGTAGACCTTGTAGAATATCAGGTTATGTGCAGTTTCTATGCCGGATATCAGATTTGTCCAGCGTGATAATCCGCAAAGCATTTCTGTCCCTGGATATCCACAAATCGAGTGGACCGAATGGCTTTCCACCCATCAGGCCCAAAACGTGCGCGCCCGAGTTAGCTCTGATTCTAACACGGCTGTTCTAGTTTACCTAACGCATAGGCATGGACAGAGGGAGTGGAAAGCAACGGCAAAGCTATGGCCGTTAGCTTGGATATAGCAAAGGTTTTCGACCGGGTGTGGCAGAAGCACCCCTAGCAAAGCTGCTCTTCTTCGAGCTCCTTGAGAGTTTCTGCAATTGGACTGCTGGCTTCCTCTCAGGACGGAGCATTAAAATCGATATCGATGGCACGAGCTCATGCCCTCATGCCCGTGAAGGCTGGTGTACCACAAGGCTGTGTATTGTTCCCTACTTTGTTTCTTCTGCATATCAAAGACATGTAAAAATTAAAAAAATAAAATAAATATTAGGGGACAATCTTACACAAATCGATCTAGTCCCAAACTAAGCAAAGCTTGTACTATGGGTACTAGACGACGATAAACATACTTATATAGATAAATAAATACTTAAATACATAGAAAACATCCATAACTCAGGAACAAATATTCGTGCTCATCACACAAATAAATGCCTTACCGGGATTTGAACCCAGGACCTCTTGCTTCGTAGGCAGGGACACTACCAACTTGGCTAAGCGGTCGTTACAGATTCGTAATCGTAACATTAATTGTTATGCAGTTGACGGTACAGGGGATGCACTGATACTCTGACCTGGGCAATAGCTCTCAGGAATACGCAGACGAGTGCCGCACTAAACTTGCGGCCGAAGTTAAGACGTCTCTCGAACAGGTCTCAGAAAGGGATAGAACTAATTTAATTTATTTCACCTAGTTTGGGGTCCGTCAAGCATAGTTACTCTGTCTGACTTCTCACGGAACGAGAGTGCTTGGGCTGCAGTTCCCACTCTGACCCATTGCGGATTGGGAACTACACAACATCCACACACATACCATTGAAATTCTTCGCAGGTTTCCTCACGATGTTTTCCTTCACCGTAAAACTCATGGTAAATTTCTAAAGTAATTCGCACATAAAGGTACAGTCAGCATCATATAGATAGTGACAGTCAATGTCTCCAAATATACCGCTACATCCGAAATGTCCATTAATACCGACTCATCCAAAGTGATCAAATTGTTCATGTCATCCACCGTGTTCAAATTCACCGGAGCACACAAAGCGCCAAATACTTGGTAGCTGTCAAGTTGCCGTTGATACCGTAACACCCACAACACCATTGGTATCCTAGCATCCAAAGTATCCAAAAATATGGAACACACTACAATTGTGAACTTTATGTTAAACGTAATAGAGCTCAAGCAGAATGTTTTGATATTAACACAACATAATATTGTTAAATATAAAATTGTGGAAAGAAGTCATTACATGATTATAGAAAGAACTGTTTGATGTTAAAAATGTAGCCAAGGTCTAGAGTTTTATTTAAGAAAAAATATAGATATGAAATCTTGCGAAGTCAATAAGTACAGCATATTAATTTATTCAACAGTCTAGAGTTTAGTCATTTCGTTTATTAGACGCGAGTTATCCGTGTTGTTTTAATATGAGTTTGAATGTCACTGCAAATAGGTTGCTGTTTTTGGCTGACTAATTTAAAAGGTGACTTTGCTTTGTGCACAACTAGGTATTATATTTTAAACTAATGCATCGCAATAATTTTCAATAAAATATCCAAGGTATTTGATAAGACCTTGGTACTTAAATAAACCACATTGATGGTTGATAATACTTCAGGGATGAAGTAACTTCTTCTATTCATAAAATCAAATTACCTATTAAGTAAAGCGGTAATTTTCTGCCTCGTCTTGCCGGCAGCACTACCGTGCACACAGCTATGGTGGAAAAACTGAAACTGTTCTTTTTTCAAAGTGGGTTTTTAGTACTTTCCAATTCAAATGAAAAAGGTTGTTACAAATCATTCTTAAAATAAAAAATAACTTGATTTTGCCGTCAATATACTAACCAACTTATCTGTCAATCAGACCAAGCAATACTACACTTTATGCAGACGGCGTAAATAATACAAAACAAGTATATGTCATTCAGATCATGAAAGGGATAAAATGACTTGACAGTTCGGTACTCTTCTCAGTGATTGTCAAAATTCAAACTTCGAGAAGGTATTAGACCTACAAAATATATTATATATTCCCGTATTAACCATGTTTGAGCTCTATAACATTGAAAATAAAGTTCATACTTGTAATGTGTTCCATATTTTTGGATACTTTGGATGCTAGGATACCAATGATGTTGTGGGTGTTACGGTGCCAACGGCGACTTGACAGCTACCAAGTATTTGGCGCTTTGTGCGCTCCGGTGAATTTGAACGGGTATGTATTACAATACCGAAGTACGAAAGACCGAATGTATTAAAACATCGAATGGGTCAAAAGACCGACACCATTTTTTTCTGAAACCGTTAACTTTTTAAGATTGTTATAAAACAAACCTAACCTAACCTAATGGGTTCTGTATGATCCCGTTTTAACAAATTCTGAAAAGTTTACGGTTTCAGAAAAAAATCGTGTCGGTCTTTTGACCCATTCGATGTTTTAATACATTCGGTCTTTCGTACTTCGGTATTTTAAAACACACCCATTTGAACACGGTGGATGACCTGAACAATTTGATCACTTTGGATGAGTCGGTATTAATGGACATTTCGGATGTAGCGATATATTTGGAGACATTGACTGTCACTGTCTATATGATGCTGACTGTACGAGCCCGAGTTCGAATCCACGACCCTGTTTGAGAGGCCATAGGTCAAACAACTAGGCTACCGTACCACGTCTTTATGAGGTAACTAGGTAACTACACCAAAATAAAAACAATAAGGCTTATAAGACCCTTATAAGGCGTTGCGCGCTTTATGCTTAAAATTATCCCCTTCTTTCCGGGCTCTCGGGACCTCCCATTGACACTTGGTCGTCTACTGGGTTCCTGTCCAGGGTGTTTGACATTTCGAATGATATTCAGTTTTGTAGTAATTTGAAGGGAAAAGCTAAATAAGTTTCAAATAATTCCGTCGGTAGAGCGGGTTCCTCCACATTGGGTTACCTTGGTAACACTAGCAATATAATAAGTAGTGACCATCATTTGGCTCCATGTTGTTTTCTTCAGAGGCCTCGCCTTGCTTACTGAGCTGATACCTGGCACTTTTCGACCCTCTGTTCGCCGCCGAATAGTTGTCAAGGTTCGTCATTGTTGTGGAAACAAAGAAACAATCTATTTGCTTTGTGTTCGGCGCAGACATTGTGAGTAGGCGGCGAGCGTGGCGGAGGACGCGCCGCGAGCCCCGCGGGCCGCGCCGCTGGCGGCCCGATGCTCGCACATAAAATGTAACATACATATATCTTTATTCATAATACTAATGATATCCTATAAGTCAAACTAGATTATAAACTGTGCCAAATTTGGTCAGAATCCGTCAAACCGTTTTATCGTGAAAGAATAACAAAGATCCACACATACATACATCAATACGCATATTACGATATTGTATGTTGGAGCGCATACAAAAAAAATTCACGCGTTACTTACCTATATTTAAAACTGTATGGTGTATATCCGTTTTACCCATTGATGTACCCTACTTTATTTGTGCTTGGTATGGTTGGCTACAGCAAACTAGAGGTCAGGAGGGACTATGCACTGGCTAAAGTAATGTTCGAACTGATTAGAGGTAAGGCATTCTTGGCATGATGAGTCTATCTGTACCGGACGATTATATAATGCGGCGGCGGCGGCCTAAGTTGTTTAAGGTACCCCGCGGCCAGACCAATCTCCTAAACAAGGCTCCTCTTACTCGAGCCTTACTCACCTTAAACAGGGTGGCTGAAGGGACCGACTTGTTCTCGTGTTCGCTGTGTGAATTCACTAAAGTGACTTTTTATGTTTAATGTTATGATTGTTGTAGATAATATTGTAGCATAGGAAATCCTTTCCTATGCTACAATATTATGCTATTCCTTTATTCCTTTATGTTCATTTTTAATTAAGCTAATTTGTATATAATTGATTCGGTATACTATCGCATTGGGTGTCCTGTAATGATAGTGTTCTGTTTACTTTAATAAATAAATAAATAAATAAATAAAATACAGACTTTCACGTTTATAATATTATTGGGATTTCAACTCTCAAAAATTAAATATTATTACGATGCGTCAGGAACGGTCCGAATAGTTTCGGTGGTTTTGGTAGTCCTTCTGTTAGTCAGATCATCCCAAACTTGTATTAGAATTAAAAAGATGATGAAATTATACAGTTTCATTTTTAGTTTTGATTCGCTTATCTATTTCCTACGATTTGATAATAAAGACCGTTAATAAAAGGCATCTCCGTAACTGCGGGTAGACTCACAAAATTTAGCATAATCTATCGATGATTTTATTGGTTGGTATGAGCATAAAGATTATTATAGATACAGAATGTATATCTATAAGTGGCACACGGAGTAAAGTGGAGTGACCTATCGCGTGTGTCAGCGACACGGCGACCGCCACGCACTGGCCATACTAATTACCCGGTCCCTTAATATTCATAAGTGCGATGTTTGCGAGGCGGCGCACGCGCGCCGGCGTCGTCTCGTCACCGCCGCGACTCACGACGTCGTCGACCCTTCGGTGCGGCGCGCGCGCTGCTCAATACGCTTAGTATAAGTTTTACTTCACCAAAATACTTCTTCTTTAATTTTTTACGTAAACGCGATCGAGAAGTATTTTGGTGACGTAAAACTTATACTAAGCGTACAGTATCTCTACCATGAGTTACACTAGTTTACAGTAACCGTACTCGCTAGCGACGGCGTAAATGATATGTAAGGAGAATTGTACTTCCATAAGTGACCGCTAGAGGCGCTGTACACAATTCTCCTTACAAATCATTTACGTCGCTAGCGAGCGGTCACAGTAAACTAGTGTAACTCATGGTAGAGGTACAGGAGTACCTAAATACAGCTACTTTCAAGTGTCGCACTAACATTTGTTGGCAGAGCAGGGGTCGTGTGTCTGTGTGACTAACTTCTCGACTGGACTGAGGTGAGTGTGAGGTGAACTAAAGGGCATAACTGAAGGCTAATTTATAAATGTGAAGGTTTGTTTGTGCTATAATCACGTGTTTGGACAAAATTTTCCATATACTCGTAGACCAAGAGTACCAGACCCGGAAATGGATGTTAATGGAATACTTTTCATCCCAGACTGGATTGGGAACTTCGATTTCCATTTAATTTCTTCGCAGGTGTATGCAGGTTTTCTCACGATGTTTTCTTTCACCGTAAAGTTCAAAAGTGCGAGCCTGGTTTAACCCATGGACCCTCTGGATGAGGCCACACGATAGGTTAAACCACTAGGCTACCACGGCGACTAACTTATTATAACAGAATTTATTTATGTGCAGACGAAGTCACGGGCAAAGACTAGTAGTTTTTTTTTGTTTATCTGATGCTTAATATCCATAAATCTTTGCTTAGTTTGGGGCTAGGCCAATTGGTGTATTGTCCCATGCATGATATTTATTCATTAATTTATTTTTATTTAATAATGCAAACGTTTTGGCATTAATATTTTCACTTGTGCGCGCTGCTTGCGTGACTCTGACCATAGAACTACAGAATGTGCTCATTCATAAAATTTCAAGTTTTTTTTAAAATTCTCTGTCGATGGACGATAGAAACCGCAACAAAACGAGTTGAAGTGGCCGAGTACCTAATGCTAAATAAGCACATAATCTCAGCCCGTTAATCCAACGCGGATAATCAGATGACCCACGTCAATACCATAAGGCTATTAGATGTGAGTTATGGTAGAAGTTTCTAAACGTGTCCATTAAGTAAAGATGGGTACGGCAATATATGTATGTAGGCGGCGCACAGCCTAGTGCCCGCAGCGAGGCGGTCGGAGCACTTTTACCATCACTCTGCTCCACTCTATCTCGACCTTAGTTGTTGTGGCCGGGCCTCTCACAACCTCCTCAGGGCGTCGTCCCCCAAATAGTATTGTTTACAGCCCGGTGCCCCAAGTGGTTTAAGCGGACCAAACGATCACACATGATTGATTGACACTTCAATCGTAGTCGTAAGTCGTAGGTCATGTTCGTTTCTTCTGGATTCAAAATCTAACCATGAGTTTCGTTAAAAATAAGTCTTCAAACTTTCTTCAAATAATAATCATTGTCAAAATAATTTTTTTTTGAAGAATTACAACTCTAAAATCAAGGTTACCTACAGCAAACAACATTTCGGTGCATCGATATAGAAGTCCTGCGTGCAGATTTATTGTATTGTCTCAACTCTCAACACATTGTCAATGAAGACATGAGGTAAATGAACCCAATCATAGTATTTTGACAATGAAACCAGTTTGGGGCACGACACGTCGACGTCAGGCATCATCACAATGCGCGCGGCCAGTGCGCGCTGCGCGCGCGCCGGCGCAGCGCCGAGCGCCCGCCTCCGCGCTGCGCCGGCGCCCGCTGCCTTCAACCAGTTCAACTGCCTAGTTATGACATGAACCGAAATAGACAAGTATAAAGTACAAACTATATGGCCATGATTTGAAGAATGAGATCAAAAGACGAATCCAAAAGATGCGCCGTGGCGAGAATTTAAATCTTTACATGCGAACGAACAATAACAAGATATACTTTTCCGGGATAGAATAAAAAATAATATCTTTGGGATAAAACTGAGGTAGGTAGGTTCAACATTACATTATCAACAGTTAAGTAGTAAAAACTATCAGAACTATTTCCGCATTTATGTTCGCTTCCAAGTAACAAACAGCGCCTTGGAGACTGCTACGGTTACGACGAGACTGTAGTTCTCGCGGTTCAACGCCCAACTCACTTATGATATTGCAGATGATAAGGCTCGTCCAACATAATGCCCAATTAAGTAATTCTTGTAAAAGGAATGCTTAGTACGGAAACTAACCGGAAAGCATTCAAGAACTTTATTCTGTGTATAATAATTTGCAACATGAATCGAGTAGTACAAAACTACCGCTCTGAATAATATTGTGGGCTAATTATTGACAAGTAGTTTTGTAACAATACACAGATACCAGACTAGAAAAGTATTTTCACGGGCGTGATTTCAAAAATCGCCCTAAATATCAATTTATAGTTTTCGGGTCACAACGAGCCGTACCTACTCGGGGCCGCAACACAAGTAGGCAGACAGTACATGTAGAGTAAGCGAGCACGGAGCTCTGCAGTTGGCGTGTCGCAATCCGCACGCAACCCGCCGCCGGCACGTATGTGTAGGTACGCGGCGGCGTTGGGAAACCACGCGCCGCCCAACTTAGAAACAACAACTTTAGATAACCTCGATAGTAATGCGATTACAAATTATGGCGACATTCAAGTATCACTGAATAATGCCCAGACTTTATTTAATTAGGTATTTAAATGACTGGACACAAAATTTTAAGTAGGTTTACAAATAGTTACTATAATTGTTTGGAGACCCATAAATCTTAGGAACCACCGCCTCAGCATCCTCATTCTACGGGTACACCAACAACTTCGCAGCCTGCAGCGGCGGCATGGGCTAGCTAAGCTGGGGTCGGCGCGGATACGGAACGCTTCGATAACTTAGAAACGTATCACTTTCAGGGATCACGCTGATGGGTGATCCAAACTGGATGGCCGATTTTTATTCATGATAATGATGACCAATGATTCTGACTATTGTTTAGCAGTTTGTCGTCGTCACAAAAGTGTGAAGACCAGTGGCGTAGCTAGTTAACCAAAGGCCCTGGGGCAAAAAATAAACTAGGGCCCCAACCCGTGTTTGTTTACATGATAAGACGAGTAAGGATGAATGCACTTTAAATTCACTACACTCGAGCGTTTTATAGCCGCGTTTCTCATAGGTCCGCGTTTATAGTTTGTAAGTCAGAGTCCGAGGGGCCCCCTGAGCTTGGAGGCCCCGGTGCACTGCCCCGCTTGCCCTACGGTAGCTACGCCACTGGTGAAGACAAATCGCTTTTAAGGGCGATCTCAGATCACCGGGTAGAATCCATGTCGCGCTGGCTGATAATATGTAGTGAGAAATTGATAATGCAATAAGTTCACTCGCGTGTCGCGGCGGACACTTTCACTGGCCCGCACCCCGCGCGCCCGCGCAGGGCAGGTCACGACACGAGATCTACAGCGCTGCGCCACACCGCAAGTGAAGCGTACCGAGACTAACAATTTATTAGTACTTCAGTCCAATATAACTTTGCTTATTTATTTATTTATTTATTCATTCAATTAATAGTGCAAGTTTACAGTTTAACACCGAGTCACTTACATACTAGAGTCAAATTCTTAATAATAACAAACAATGTCAGTGCACAATAGAAAAACTGCCTTGCAATACCACAGAGGTAGGCAAAGCGATCAGCGAACATGTCAGCTTATCCTGAAGTACTACAACTAAAGAAGGAAGATACTTCGAGCTGTAATGAGAATGGATCGGTTCTAACAAGCATGACGCGGCGAGCGCGGTCTGCATAAACATTACGTAGGCAATGGACGATTCCCCAACAATAACACTGCGTGTTGTTGCGGGAGTCAGGTGTTGAGTAAATGTTGCGGAATCGAGGCCAATTTGTGTCAATTAGCGAGCACGAAGTGGGTCTAGCGCGGGTGGCGACCTTCGGCGGCGGCGCCCCGATGGTCTTGCTCCCGAGACTCCCGACACAAACAATCGTCTACATCAATTAACTAACAACAAGTCATTAAAACGATACGAGTAGGCGGGATAGCACTCTTCGTGTTGCCAACATTTGCTGAGGTGCGTATGCCAGCAGCCGCGGCTCGAGTGACTCGGGTCGTTTGCGGGATAAACCGCTTCGCTCGTAAGAACGCGGATGTCCGTATAATGAGCATAGCTCAATTTACCACTTCTTACAGCATTTTTGGTCATCAGAGCATGCATTAGATTATCATCAACGTTAAAAAAGAGAGAGGCCGCCATAATGCGGCTAAGCAATGGAAGTGGGGGGCAACGACGAAATTCCGCAATGAACTAAAATAAGAACGAAATCATCCGAATTCTCATTGAGGTGGTGCGATAAGGTGACGAGCGTAATCAGCCATCACTTGCTTGCTGATATGTATGCGATTTAAATTGTACGCGAATCGAGTTCAGTCCGACGAAGAAAGACGCGGTGGATGACAATGCGCTACGAGCGGGTCTCGCGGCGGCTGCGTATCGGGGCCGCGGCGGGTCCCGTTACGCGCAACTGTACCGCCGCGCGCGCCCAGTGCGGGCCCGATACGGGTCACGGATTCAGGCCGCACCATTGGATCACGGCATCACGAACAATACCACTGTGTATCCACAGAATCGACCACTAGTATACCTACCTATTATATGTAGATAGATCATACTATGCCGCTGCACAATATTCCATGAAGATTTCGTAGGAACTTTTTAGCTAATGGCTTTGCATACAACGATGCTATTAATAATAGATATAAACTTGGTTCAAGTACATTATTTATTGCTTAATATAAATCCCTAAATCAATTATGGTTAAAACATGAATGTCGTATTATTATTAACTGCGCTACTTGTTGTACCGACTTATTAGATGGAACTTTGCTGTCTCACATCACAACACACCGGCAGGTCCCAAGTCCCAACAATAAAGCAGGTGCGTGTCGCGCGGCGCAGAACACCACGACGTAATATCCGTATTCGTTCGCCGCGCCGGCGCAACACGGGGCTGCGTTGCGCGCGTTCTGTTTCGCAATCCATATTCGTCGCTTTATAATTCTGGTAAGTCCAGACCTTCGCGTATTAACCGGGACTTCGCTCGGGTACTGAGTCAGGCAGCCATTTAGTGTCATGAGGAAATTTTCCACAGACGAATCATGAAAGTAACCTGACCCGACGGTTAATGATTGTACTGTACAGGGTGGGCCATGAATTTGTTAACTTTTCAATATATTATAAAAATTAAACTATTAAAGTTATTCAACATTTTTTTTTGTATTGAAATGACAATAAACAGGAATTTGTTTTTTAAATATAACATCATTTACATGACCTCTATTTCGATTTACACATTCTTTTAGATAAACATCGATTTTTTTGAAGACTCTTCGGCAAAGGGGGCGTGAGATTGCAGACATTTTTTCTCTCATGTTTGCTCTTAATTGAAGCAGTGATATTAGTTTATTAGTGTTAACACTATGCTTCACGATATCCCCATTAGAAGAAATCTGCACGCGTCAAATCAGGACTCCTGGAGGGTCACGGGATGCCCCCTCCCATAGAAATCAGTTTACCACGGAAAAATTCTTTGACTACCGGTAGAGACTTGTTAGAGATATGGCAAATGGCTCCGTCTTGCTTCAACCACGTGTTTTGATTGTAGCCAGTAAATTCTTGTACCTGTGATGCCAGGAACTCCCTTAATATTCTCACACACCCAGTAGAGTTAACAGTGACCTTACGGCCGCTACTGTTTTTAATTCTTTTCTGCAGTCTTTCCTTTTGCTGCTTCGAGTAGAAATTGTCACCCGTAACGTTATCTTAGGAGAATGAAGTGGCCTTTGATGTTTTGCTTTGGGCTTTTAGCTGCCCTAAAACCTGCAATTCTGTTATTAACGTGCCTATTAAGGTGTAAGTTGGCTTCGTCGGAGAACAAGATGTTATAAAGTTGCCTAAGCGATCCAACATAACTTCAGTAGTCAATTTGCGTAAATTTAAATCATTAGGCTTTAATTCCTGCACTAATTAGAACTTTAATAGATGTAATTTTAGATCCAATTTCAAAATACAGCGCAATGATGTGCAAGATATTCCTTATTCTGCCGAACGTTTGCGCGTCAACAGATCTGGATCCCGTTGAACTGAAGCGAAAACTTGCTGAACGTTTAGGTACCTTACTCCATGTAATCCATGGGCCTAAGGTTTGATTCAAATTTAGTGTTATTACTGTCTCTTCAAACTTCTTCACCCATTTCTAGATCAAAACAGAGCTCGGACACTGATTTAAATCATGTAAACCATACTCCACCCGAAACAAGTGCCTCACAATAATGTGTTATCCACTCTTTAAATAAATATGTTTTGTACATAAAGTGCGCCAAGGTACAGTAAAACGATTAATTGCAACTAAATTTCCATGAAATAAGCTATTGTTAACCTTCTCCGTGCATCCCTCCTGCTATTTGAGTTTGCACGAAAAATCGAATTTAAAAGTAAACTAATTCTTGGCCCACCCTGTACATAATTTTATTCCTCGACTTCCTGTTATTGATCGCACCGTATCAATGGCGTCATCGCCGCGGGTTGCGCGGCTGCGCCGGAGCAGCGCCTGGCGCGCGATCAAACGCTCCGGGATTAGAGCGCATCAAACAAAAGACAACAGGACCGGTCTGTCTTTCATGATACGATCATACACTTTTACTTCTGATCCCGATCCCATCTCAATTTTAGTATTCGACACACACACACGCAGGACTGCTAGTGCTGGCTGTAGGGCCAGTCTTGTCTGCACGTTTCTGCCACTAGGCATTGTTAGTATTGGCATGGCAATACGATTCTAAATCGGTGTTTAGTTAAGAACAGGCTCATGTTTTCGTGATAATATCACGTCACGTAAATATTTTGACCAAACATTTCATTTAGTGCTTCAAATTATAATTATGATTAGATTATACTCGCAGTTGATTTTATTGCACTTGCTTTGGTTGCAGTGCGTGCGTGCTTCATGGAGCACGGGCGGTTGCCTGGTTGCGCATGCGCACACAGAGCCGACATACCGTACGCTGGACGATGCGCTGTCCCGTGCCGCGTCGTGTGCAATTTGTGCAAAGCTAGGCGCTAGCGTTGTGTAACTCTTGCTTTTTAAATGAGGATGAGGGAGGACCTCATTTTGCCTCGTGAGGTACTCGCGAGGTACCCCTCATTTGAGGTGAGGTGTAAAATGATTCAAAACGATCGCAATGAAAAGCGCTTTGCGTAGCGAGGCGCGCGCATCGTTGCCACACGACGTGAGGCTTACATCCCTACTCGTTTTACCTCGCGAGGTGCCCCTCATTTGAGGTGAGGTGTAAAGAATTTAAAATGATTGCATGAAAAGCGCGTAGCGTAGCGAACGAACGAATAAACAAACACCATTTTATATTTATAAAATTTTGTCAAATAACGGTTTATTAAATGTTGATTTGGGAACTTTCAGCCTTTTCGTAAAAATATTACTTATTTTCCATAAAAAAAATTGTGTCAATTTTGTGACGAGCCATAAAAACTGTATGAAAAAACGTCACAAAAGTTACAAAAAATTTGAGACATTCCTTTTTATCATCAAAATCAGTAGCAGTCTTAATTCTGAGTAAGAAATCCCCAAAATTTCCTCATTTAGTAACAATTAATGTTCGATCGATTCATTCCATCGAACTCGTTAATCCGTTTCAACTCCCTCGCTCGTGAGTCAGTGAGTAAATAGTAATGAAAAAGTAAAATGAGGAGCTAAATGAGGTGGTTCAAAGTTGCAATTCGAGTACTCCCTCATTTTGTCGCGATGAGGAACTCAAACGAGGTACCTCACGAGTGAGGGACTCATCACTACTAGGCGCAGCTCATGACGCTCTGGCACTACATTACAAATATTACAATGCCAATGGAGAGACAATATAACAGAACCCATCAAGCTACTCTTTGTAATTGATTTGAGATCAGCTACTGTCCTAAGAAGGTAAGGATACTTGTTGAAATCTTCAGTATGGCGGCACGTGCGACAGCTCTCTGAAGGTGCAGCCGTGAAGCCGACCAGCTAAACGCAGCTTGAAATTCAGAGAGAGATGGAGCGCGAGAGGTGCGGTACTCACGCGACGAGGCCCCCGAGGAAGGCGACGGGGCCGCCGCCGATGAGCCTGATCTTGCGGTGGCAGGAGTCGAACAGCGACGGGCGCGCGTGCGGCGGCGGCAGCCCCAGCGTGCCGCCCGCGCCCGCGCCCGCCGCCGCGCCGCCCGCGCCGCGCAGCATGCCGCCCGCCGCCTCACATGCACTCCGCTGCACCACCACCACCACCACTGCACTGAAGCCACTGAACCACGACCACTGCTCCCGAGCCGCGCTCCGAGTACCGCTACTAGCCAGGCGGGAGAGAGACCGCGCGCGTTTGACAGATGACGACGACAGCTGATATTGCTCTTGCTCCGCGCAGCATTGCAGCACGTGTGATTCGCGCCGCGGCCCGCGCGTTACTGCCGTGCCGCCACCGCCGCCGCCGCGCCGCCCCGCTAGCCCCCTCCTCCCGCGGCGTCCCTCTTCCATCTGCATCGTCTGATATGACTTTGAACAGGCGTCCTATTGATTCCAGAGGCTTATTATATTCATTCAACTTACTACTGCTTTCACGGAGTAGAAGTTACCACTGTTTTTGAAACGAAAAGAGCATTTATTATAAAGTAAGTACGAATATTCTTAACGGTAATGGAAAAAACAGGGTACTACTTAAATAATTAAATTAGTACTTTCCTAAAGCATTGTTTTGACTTTTAGGACTGCAGACTGATATTACTGCGACTCCTGGGACTTATGTGACCATTCTTAGGTATTTCAAACTACGTAGACAAAACATCTATAAATTTGAGTTTTCTTTTTCGCCCGCAGCTTGTTTATCAAAGAAAATACTCGTAGGTATGTATGTACATACTTCAAATCAAAATACATCTTCGACTACCGCTATGTGTCGTTATTTTTAATCTTATGAGAACGGGATATTTTCACGTCACGTCCTCGGCTTGCTTTTCGGGACACCGGGACAGTCCATTACACGGAACATTACTTATCACACAAAATAATTAAATAACAGACGTGATCAATTTTTTTCAATTTTAATTCCTTTTTACAGCTGATTACGGAATTCTTATGATAATGCGTGACTAAAAAAATGTATATCTCTCTAGCCGTCGGGGAATGTAAAATTTATAACTTGGCATCCACTGAATTTTATTTCTGTAACTTAGGCACATATTTTAATTAGAAGTCTCTGGTATCAAAAAATCTAGGTACCTATATTAGTTTTAAGCCCAGTTTAGATTTGCAAGAAAATTCGTGCAAGTTGCATTACGTTGCGCGGTCGCAAACCGACCCAGTTTTTTTTTTTTTGAAGTGGTCAATCGAACGCCGCAATGTAAGTCTATGGATTAGCGGTACCCAGAGGGCATACAACGACCTACGAGTCCAGTACAACAATGTGTTTAGGATGTTGTTGGGGCTGCCGCGGTATTGTAGTGCGTCGGGCATGTTTGCGGAGGCGCAGGTGGATGGTTTTGCAGCCGTCCTGCGTAAGAGGTGCGCTTCGCTTCATGCCCGTAACCGCGTCAGCCCTAACAGAATCCTAAGCGCATTGACTGACCGGTGGGATTCTCCGCTTTTGAAGAAGTGGATGAAACTCCACACTTCTTAGTAGTATAGTTATTATTATTTTTATTTTTTATTATTTTACTAACTCTAGAAATAAGTCTGTCTACTAATACAATGAGTCTTGTTACTTGAAAATAAATTATTTGAATTTGAAAGCAACATGCGCGTTTTTTCTTGATTGACCTTTAGACGCTCATTTATTATTTCATCCAAATTAGTAGTTGCATGAGGCGCCTTTACAAAGTTGTTTCTTTCAGATTGTGGAGTGCAGCGAGCAACATGGATAATGTTCGACAACAATGGTGGCCATGAGGAAGTCAATCAGGTAGAGCGGTTAGTGTAGTGCGTCGCGAGTCGCGGGAGCCGACGCTGCGATCAGTACGCTTAGTATAAGTTTTTACTTCACCAAAATACTTCTCGATCGCGTTTACGTAAAGAATCAATTACTAGGGAAACATGGACAGCGCCTCCGCGCGCGCGCGTCTATGTTTCCATAGAATTGAAATTTTTACGTAAACGCGATCGAGAAGTATTGAAGTGAAGGAAAACTTATACTAAGCATACTGTATGCTTAGTATAAGTTTTACCTCACCATTTGGTAAGTATTTACTTCTCGATCGCGTTTACGTAAAAAATTAATTTACTATGGAAACATGGACAACGCCTCTAGCGGCGCGTTTGCGCAACAAAAATTGCGAGTAAAAATTGTTGAACGGAACGCAAACTATATCGTACGTGACTCAGTCGATTCACTGAACGCAAACTATATCGTACGTGACTGAACAAAACTATTCGACAGCGTTTTTCGAATCCGCACGAAACGAAATGTCATCCGTCAGTGTCATGTCAAATGCAATAAGCAATTTTGCCTTGTTTTACGATATTAATTTGACTAGTAATGTCTATACCTGTTTTATTTGCGGTTTTAGAAGATTATCTTATCAATATTTTGTAATTGACAAGCATAAAAAAATTGAGTGACTCAATTTGAGTCCGTGAAATTGTCCATAAGTTTTGCATTGGCAGTCAATGAATGAATTCAACCTCGGAAGTGTCGTGTCGCCGCATCATCATTCATTTCAATCATCAATTAATTCATGTGGGCAAGATCTATATTGCAAGACCTTAAGGCCCATACTACACGGGCGGTTCGGGAAACCGCTTCTGAACCGCCACTAGACACAATTTTATATGGAAGTTGTATGGTGCAAACTACACTGCGCAGCTCCGTCGAGCGGGAAACCGCCCGTGTAGTATGGGCCTAATTAAATTATGATGGCAAACCAATAGGATAAGAGCTTAGATTATTTATACACTATCTAAGGATAAGAGGATGGATTATTAACAACAAAAATTTGAAGCGCGCAACCTCAACAGCTCTAAGCTCAAGACAAAGAAAGGTTTGTTTATCTATTAGGTATTTGTTATTACTCTCACTATGGTTTTTTACTGAACCTTATTTTCACAATCGCGTTTTTCCTCCAACTTCAATTGACACAGAAACATTAGGTAGGTTTAGGTCATGACAAGTTTACATCGGCCCGAAGGGCCAAAAGCACACAGAAGAGGAGCTCCATCAACACTGTTTCTGTGTCAATTCAAATTGGGAAAAAACACTAAGTACTGTGAGAATAAGCTTCAGTAAAAATCTATGGGCTCCTATTATAGTATAAATCTTCCCAGGTCATCTTATAATTGATCAAAGGCGTTACCTATAATAATATGCGCTATGAATTACGCTGTAGTAGATCCCGTGTCATAAATATTTACTTAAATGTTAAAAATAAAAGGAAACTGTTTTTTTAAAATAAGCTTTTATTTAGTACATGTTAATAAAAATAACTAAAAAGTTAACTGTCTATTTATTAAAGGGGGAAATTATAAGTTAACTAGAAAGTATAAATACAAATTAAAAACTACATAAAATAAAACTAAAACTATAAACTAAAACTACATACAAACTAAAAAGTTAAAAAAATGAAGAAATAGACCATGTATTCAAACATTGCGTTTTTGTCACAGTCAATCATCGATTTTACAATAAAAGCATGTTAGGTATACAGAAAAAAGTTTTATAAAAATCGGTCAAGCCGTCTCAGAGGAGTTCGATAACAAAGACTGTGGCACAAGATTTTTATATATTAGAAGATAGATAAATATTGCTTAATTAGTACCAATTTCAGAGTTATGGTAAGTACACAAGTTAAGCAACGGGTGTATACCCATATTTATACTCATACTCACTCATTTAATTAATACAGAAGCAGCAAGTAAAATAATTGTAGATGAAATAAATAATTTGTATTGAATTAAATCATATTTCAATTAAAAATAAAAGCTATGCAATAGCTTAAAAATAGTGCCACTCAATAAAAATATGCACAATGAGATTAGAAGTTGAGCATAGGTCAGACTTTTTCTGTGGCTTTGTAAGTACAACATTTGAATTAGAATTCTAGATAAAGCCTTAACACATATTATTCATATTCATTTATTAATTGCAACCATGATATTCAAAGATGACAAATAAATATTACAGTGCTACATATTATATAGCCATAGTGGCCTAGTGGTTTGACCTATAGCCTCTCAAGCAGAGGGTCATGGGTTCAAATCCCAGCTTGCGCCTCGAGTTTTTCGGAATAGAGTGCAAAATTACATTGGAAATTGACTATGAGCTTTACTGTGAAGTAAAACATTGTGAGGAAACCTGCATAAACCTGCCAAGAAATTAAATGGTGTGTGTGAAGTTCCCAATCCACACTGGGCCCGCGTGGGAACTACGGCCCAAGCCCTCTCATTCTGAGAGGAGACCTATGCCATGCGGTGGAAGTTTATAGGCTGGGATGATGAATGCTACATGGACCCTGCTATGGCGAAGCAACAACTTATCCTTAATTTATTCTAGGACTAATGCTAATATTTTAATTTTACTTTAATGCTTAACAAAATAATTATGTAGTTAATCCTAAAGTTATGGTTCCTTAGAACAGATCATCAGCAAAAGAGTACACGTACAAAAGTAGATGATCGACATCAGCAAAAGAGTACACGGACAACTGTGATTTTTACAATATATATTTTATTTTTTTCAGCCTGACATACAGTATATTTGAGAATTTTTGAGACGTACTTGAAGACATCTACGGGTAATTTTTAAAATAGCTCTAAGTACAAGCGGACATGTTAGCCAGTTGTCCGTTAACTCGTGAAAAAAGCACTAAAAAATGCTCTAAGATCGGTTTTTAAGAGGTGATGTACTGATGTATAATACAGGTTGTAAATTTATTTTCAAATGATTGCTTTTTGAGTTTTGTGTAGTGTGATGAAATTTGATTTCCTTCTGCATAACCGGATAAGTGGTAGTTATCTCATCTACGATTATTTTTGCCCCAAAGTAGATGAAGACATGTACACTATTTCGGTAAATATACAAATATATTTTATTGGCAATAAAGTATCTATAAAAATATTACTTCTTATGAGCACTGCTCCAAATTTGAACAAAATCGATCCATTACTTGAAAAATATTAAGTTTTTTTCTTAATACAGCTATACTGTAAAATTTAAATTCCGTAGATAACCATTTACTCTTTGCTGCCGTCGATATTAGGCCCATACTACACGGGCGGTTTCCTGCTCGACGGAGCTGCGCAGTGTAGTTTGCACCATACAACTTCCATATAAAATTGTGTCTAGTGGCGGTTCAGAAGCGGTTTCCCGCGGCGGGAGAACCGCCCGTGTAGTATGGGCCTTATAGTATCAGACTTTCCCATACTGACCAATCTAAGTATGAAACATACAGTTAGTCACACCATGCCAACACAATTTGATGACAATGAAATGAATATCAATCAGTCAATAAATTTGATTAGTATATTAGTTATCCAAAACGCAGACAACTTTGAGGGACAAAAGTCCTTGAGTAGCAACCACTTACAGGAAGACAGCATTCGCAGTCCTCCTACTAGCTGGACTGACGATGAATAGTGGACATCCTTTGGCTTATGTTGATGACTATAGTGCTGATGTTATCTTAATTTATCCATTTGGTCTCCTAAAACAAATATCTGTTGAAAATATTAGATAGTAGTCAATGACCCTATGTATATGAATGTTTTGTCTCACTTGTTTGTTGTGTGTTTGCGGTCATGGATAACAAACAGTGTATTATAAATTAATATAACAGTTTCATACAAAAATGTTTAGGCTTTGGTTTTCTTTTTTTTACAATAATTATTAGAAAGGCAGTGATGGCGATAACTTTCCGAATGTGCGGCCTCATGGCGATCTTAACTCTTCTCTTCTCTTTAACACACTCTCAAACGCCCGAGGCATCAGTACAGTTACTGAATAAAATCAGCCTAACTTTGCGGACCCAATTATTGACAGAACCTACCTGAGAACCACAAATAATAACTTATAAGGCGAGATTACCAATTCCGCAATGTGTATTTAATAACTTTGCAAGAGAAACAAAGAACGATCTTACGAAATATAATTGGCTTTAATCGTTATCTTAAATTGCTCGTCAAAACAATGTTGACAAGTCAAGAAAGTTATATCTAATTTGCGTGTATAGTTCTTTGGATTAGACGCAGTATGTAGTCGGAAAGCCAGTCTGCAACAGTAAAATATATTCGAAATACTCACCACTTAAGCTGCGAACACAAAATTATGATTCCAACCAATTCCGCAATTCAACCAATACTGATTGGAATGAATGATTGCAATGCAACCAACAACCAATACTTGTGCTGTGGGAAAGTCCTTTGAAGTCTATTCACAGACTTAGCTATTGTTTTGAACAGTCTTTTACAAGTCTTTTAGTAACGGAATCCATTTTTAATTTATAAACGTCAAAACTGACTGTCGTAAACGTAACTTCAATCGAATCGTGTAGTCGGTCTCGCAATAGTAAGTGACGATCGAAGTGCGATCGAACGAATGTGACAGAAATAATTTTTCGAATTTCATAATCGAAAGCTCACTTCGACGATAGTACAGACTAACCAACTTATCTGTGAATAAAACCAAGCAATAATACACTTTTTGCGAACGGCATAAAAACTTTTTCAATGCACAAATAAGTTGGGTTCACGCTCACGATCGCGACAGGCAGGGCTGCCTTGTTAAAAAATGCCTTAATATTAATGGTACCACATTAAAAATAGACATATTCCTAAGACAATCTTGAAATAAAAAAATCGTACATTATTATTCATCCTTCTTTCACTTTAATTATAAAATAACTCAAATTATTTCAAAAACATTAAAAAGCAGGTTATATGATACTTTATTTACACAGATTTGTACTATTCATTATTTTTTTTCCGATCAACTGAAGGCCACTACAAATCGCAGTGCGGGACGTGCGCGCGGCGCTAACGGAGCGGGTCCAGCGCGTTATATGGCACTGAATCATATACGCTGCGCCGCGGTTCCGGCTAGTGTCACCGTATATATGTTTCAGTATTATTCAACGCGCTGAATACGCTCCGTAGTCGGCGCGTGAACGAAATGAGTCGTCACCGTCGTAACGTTGTCGTCGTTTTATAAACATCACCTATCTATCTATCTATCTAATACCTTTAAACGAGCAATTCTTGTATATATAGGTATATATAATCAGTATCTCGAAAACGGCTCCAACGATTTCGATGAAATTTGGTATGTGGGGGTTTTCGGGGAT
This sequence comes from Archips xylosteana, assembly GCA_947563465.1. NCBI lineage: Eukaryota > Metazoa > Arthropoda > Insecta > Lepidoptera > Tortricidae > Archips > Archips xylosteana. Next base: position 23,948,067 of record OX387349.1, on the reverse strand, counting down.
GAAAAACTGATCTAGCTATGTTTCATTTTCAGAAAACCGCTTTTACTCGTGTTTTCCGGCTATTTTTGTTTGCATTAGAATACAAAGCTAAATTTCGCCAACTTCGACCAGATCATAATAGCACATTAGAAATCGGGTGGTCGCGGATCTAGCCGGCCTCGGATCGAATCCACGTTTTTTTTCAAGATTTTTAGTTTTTTTTTTTAAGTTTATTTTTCATGAGAAAACGTCAAGTTTCTTCTTTTGTGAGAAAAAGTTACTTTTTTGTGAGAAAAAGTATTATAGGGAACGTGCAGTAACTATAGGCGGCAGCACTAATGCGACAGAAGAGACACTATGCGGACAGTAAAACAAACTTATCAAGGTAAAACATTCAAATTGATGGCACCCTTATGGCACCAGTTGGCAGCACCGTCTATGTGCACGTTCCCTATTGGGAGCACAGAACCCCTAAGTCGAAAGGATTGCATTGTCGTCGAAGAGCCGACCTTTTTCTCCGAAGAAAATTACGCTCATCTTGCAATTGAGTTTCCTGGAGCATTCTCCAGGCAAAAAATTGTCTTCTTGCCATTTTTTGCATTTACTTTTAGACTGATTTTTCACTATACTAATTCGCGCGTGAACGACTCACTAGTCAGTATGCTTAGTATAAGTTTAACTTCACCTAAATACTTCTCGATCGCGTTTACGTAAAAAAATCAATTACTAGGGAAACATAGACGCGCGCGCGCGGAGGCGCTGTCCATGTTTCCCTAGTAATTGAATTTTTTACGTAAACGCGATCGAGAAGTATTGATGTGAAGGAAAACTTATACTAAGCGTACAGAAAGCATGTGAGAGCTTTACTTTAGCGTTTGCGTTTGCTTACTTCTCACTAAACCTTGCGAAAGTGAAACGTGGTATTTACGCTCACAAATTGCTCGTCCCAAAGTTTACGCTGTCGACGTGAGCGCTAAACTATTCGAAAAGTGACGCGTACTCGCAGGATTTGTTAGGAAATCGAGCGGAAAATTTTCAACGATGAGATGATCGAGCTCACCGCGATAGTCGAAGTGAAGACAAACGCATCGACTAACGTTCATTCGATTTACGCAGTCGAATAGTATTCGAATGTTTGACGTAAAACTTATACTAAGCATACTGCTGACGCGCGGGAGCGGGGGCGCCGACGGCGGCGAGGGAGGCGACACGTCATGCCCACCTACGCAATATTACTCAAGGAATTAAGTACGAATAAAACGGCTTAAATACCTATTTAAATACTCACTTAAAATACGAGGCCATATCACGATCGCCAAAAGCAATCTCAATTTGACGACACGCGATTAATTGCTTGACCTAAATTTGCTAAACATCAGGTAGCAATCTCTACTGATATGGTAATGACTGTGCCTGAGAAGTCGTTAGAGATTTGGTAACACAATGCAACGATGGCAGCAATTAGGGTTGCGCCATATTCTTCTGCATTTGTGCAATAGGCTCGCGCGGCGCGGCGTGGCGGCGGCGGCGGCGCGGCGGACACGCTCCGGCGGCGCACAAGATAAGATGGCTGCTGCAGGCGGCTCGCACGGAAGCACACCGACAGCGGACCGTGACTGCAGTTTCTCAACCACTTGTAGCGACGACAACGACGCAGGACAATACAATACAACTCGCCAATCATTAATTGTGCCATACATTTAAATATTAATTCACGGCGATTGTAAAAGCAGATCCAATAACTAAAGCGGATGAGTTGAACACTTAACTTCTACCTTGAACCTCGGTGCCATTGAGTTTGGCTCCCTGCCTGCACTGTGGTTTGAGTGGCAAAATATTTATATTTGCAGCATTGGGTGCGTGATCTGAACTACTTTCTTTTTACTTTCGTGTCTTAATAGAGTCTGCGTATCAAAATGACTCAATATACTTACTATACTTCGTTGTTTGGTTTGTATGTAGGGGTCAATTGGATTGTATTAAACATTTTTCCGCTAATACAAAAAGCAGAAAGAAAAGAAAGCTACACTGCCCCTGAATAACATGCTGCTTTTAATCCCGAAAAGTACAAAGGTCAACGGGAACGCAGATGTTGCGGTCAACAACTGCAAGTATTATTGACCGAGCGAGCGCAAAGCGTGTCCGTTTCAGCTTGGGCAAAAATCCTTTCAAAATCTCTGTCCGGCTCCGGCATGCGTGCAGCTGTTCTCCCTCTGTAGGAGTAGGACGCATTACTCAACAAAGTTTCGTGTTTGTGAGCAGGCTTAGATTATTTATGCACTAGATGGAGCATAGGCGGCATGAAAACGTCCCATAAAAATATAAGCCAACTTGGCTTATATGTCAATTGCGTCATTCCGAATGACAGGGTTGCCAATAGTAATATGCTAAAATCCCCAAACGCATTGTCGAAATTCCCCACGGGTGGGGAATGAAAAATTATGTGGGCCGAGTGACTTAGTTTCGAGCTGTTGCGAATAGTGAATTGTAGGAAATTAATCAAGACTAGCAGAAAAACAACAAACAAAAAAAAATCAAAATGTCAAATGTCGCGTATTTGTGTTCATACTTAAAATCCCCTCATTTTCCCAGAATTGAAGCTCTCCCCACACATTCCCCAATCAGCTTCGCTTTCCCCGCAGTTTTGCCGCACACATTGGCAACACTCATTTGTCATTTTCCCTTCAGTCTGCATTGTGACAGCGCGAGAAACGTTATAGAAATGACTAAATGTGTAATAAATAAATGTAATGTAACCGTGTTTCATTATTATTTTTGGAAATAAATTCTTTTTCACCACTCAAGCTCTGAAAGTAGGTTGCATTCAGCTTGAAATCCGGGATATAAATTCGATTTACATCCTTAGGGATGTAAGTAAATTTGAAAATCGAATGGTGCTCCTTTGTATTCACGAACCCCGTGGCCGCATGCTGCGCCACGCCGCGCGCGCGCGCCGCCCGTGCGCTGCTGCACGTGCAGCTGCAGCGCCTCGCCGCCTGCGCACCGAGCTCAGCAAGGTGTGCAGGCGGCCGCGGCGACGTGACGCCGGTGCCGGCCGCAAGGGCGGCGCGACGCGCTCTCTTACAAATGGCGTATATATTTTTAACATAACGGTTTTTCTTTATTTCCTCGCATTTATGATAAAAAGTAGTGTTCAACTCGAGTGTAAATGATCAATTACAACTTACAACTAGAGATGCGCCGAGTACAACTTTTACCGAGTAACCGATTACCGAGTATACTCGGTTCAAAGTTTCTCAAACCGAGTACTCGGCCGAGTTACTCGGTTCTGTTTTGAGGCGCGAAAACGGGTTTAGACAGGTTGGCGCGGCGCTACCAGCCACCGCGAGCAAAACGTCGCGGGGATCCCCGCCTTCTCCCCGCAAATTAGTCAGTTTTTGTTTAACGAGTAATACGCATTTGGTCCGCACATTAATTGCTTAAATATTTTAAAAACATTGGAAATAGATGATTGTGTACAGTGACTGTTGACACAATGAGTATACGCAAAAGTTTGCGAATCTGGTTGTTTTACAAGCCCGTTTTATTTTAATACGCATGATTAATAATAATTTTATTTAGACCGAGTATACTCGGCATTTGAACCGAGTTATTCGGCCGAGTACGAGTATCAAAAAAACTGCCGAGTACACCGAGTACCGAGTAGTACAACCCTTATTTATCAATCTACTATCTATTTGTATTGTAGTTATGAAGGGGTCAAAAGTGGCTCCAATTGGTTCGTGTAATATTCACACAGCGCTGCTTTGCCAGTTTCATTTCCTTGAACTTAGCTTGACACACTACCGCGTGTTTAGATTTCCCCGCGGCCGCTCAAATTTCGATTTTGCCACAGAAAAAAATATATATAATCAGTTTTTAGTTTTATTTATTCATACTTTATTTAATTACCATTTACAGTCACTTTTACTCGCGTCTATCGGCCTCTAATATTTATTCCCCACATTTTGGGGAATGTGAAATTAACTGGTATCATTAAGCACAACCGGAATGACGTAACGCGATCGTAATATGAAGCTGTCAAATGGATGGTGGACGTTTTGTATCGCGATGTTTGCTCCTGACGCTCCATCTAGTGCATAAATAATCTAAGTGAGCAGGTTCAATAATTTAAGTATGACATTTTGGCGGTTCAGTTTGTGGAAAGTTTTCAAAATCGCGGAAAATAATATGATTCAGCCATTTGAAATAACTCGCGAGGTCTACAGCTCATAGAGAGTCACTAGTCATTATCTTAATCAAGTTTCAGCGTTCGATTATGTCAGTGGTTGTAAAAAGCAAATTATTCTCTCTGATGCCCTGTCATGAACATGTGCTCAATGGACACAATGCGGCGGGATCGCTTCCCGGAATCATTCAATGCACCGCCAGCACTCATTGTGTGCTGACTGCTGCGATGCGAGCTGCGCAACAAGTCGCATTGCAAATTGAGAACGGTTCTAATTCTGACTCTCGATTAATTAATTTGAATATCTACGATGCTTGTATTGTGTCCGCGGAGGCGTGAATTTAAGTAGCGGAGTCTGGTGGTGCTGGTGGGTTAAGCGCAAGCCTCACTGAAATCACTGACATCACAGGGATGAGAATACATAACAGCTTTGGGAACGAGCTTTTTGAATCGTTTCAAGTGTCCAGGCGCGCCAAATCGATCCTGGATACAACAATGATGCATCGCGCGAGACCTAAGCTCAGCACTGGATTTGCGTGTCACGTGTAAAGCGGAATCTCGCTCGGTGAGCACACATACAAACAAATTGGCCTCGAGCACTGGTCATTTGCCGATCACTTGCAAAAATAAAGTTGAGCTTTGAAATGGACACTATTTAAGTAGTAATTGAGAGATCGTGAATGCGACAAAACTCACAACAATGAGAAGAATGGTGAAGACGGGAAACCTTTAGAGTTACGGTACGTTCAATTATACTTAAAAGAATCGAAACAAACCAACTTTTCTGGTTTAGATAGGTCTAAGCATTCGTCGTAACATAAATCGTAAGTATATGTATATGCATGTATACGTCATAACTAGACACATTTACATATAACATACTGTATTATGCCTACAACACCCTTTTCATTACTGAAGTGATTATACGTCAACAACCATTTACGGTTGCCAATAATCCCAATTGACCTTATGTCACGTTTCAAAAATAATTATTATTGGCGATGACGATCTGCGTGATCTACAGCAACAACTAGTACCTCAAAGAATGGGGCCAGAAGGCACAGGAACTCACCAGAGGCAATCCAGCATGACCCTGCCCGCACACACACCACGCACTTACCTGTAACAACACATAACAACAAATTAAATACAATAATTATATCATTGTTGATTTTACATGTACATGTTAGTCTAGCTAGCCTAATGTGATTTACTTAGTAAGGTATGGAAAGGTCTTCGCAAAATTTTTACTTTTTGTAAGATCCTAAATCTTAAATCTCTGGGAAAACGCTTGGTACCGGGTTTCTGCCCGAGCAGAGCTCGGTCGCCCAGGTACTCTTAATTAAATACCAAATTTAATTGCAATATATTTTTGTTAAAAATTTAATTTTCAATGCAAGCTTTTTCGCTGACTGTACTTTTTGTTGATTATACTTGCATTGTCATCCAACCTACATAAATAACGAAATTTCAAGTTGATCCGACCACTGGAAGTGGGTCAAATTCAGCTTCCAAGATTTGACCCGTACTTACGAATATTTACATAACTACATTGCAAGTTAATAAAAAGCTTTTAAAAGCAGTTATTTCAATATAAAACACACGCCTTCTGAAAATTGAGCTTTTCGAAAGCGACATTCATCTACATTACATAATAATAAGGAGTTCAATTACTTTCGGAGACTTTTAGTTGCCAATGAAACATTACTAGCCAACACTGATACCTCCACTGCGGTGATATAGCGTAAGGTCACCAGACCCATTACGGTCCTCGGGAACTTCGTTTCCAGGAATCCGGTAGTACCTAGCTAGCTATTTGCCCAGCGCTAAAATAAACTTTGCTTCAATATATTTTCAATTATTTATAGAAGTAACATGGCTCAATCGGCGGCCAGCGCGTGCCAAAAACAACATAACTAGTTTACTGTAAACAAGCTTCATTTGCACCGTCAAAGAATTCGTCAATCTAATCTATCTAATACCTTTAAACGAGCAATTCTTGTATATATGTATATATATATATAATCAGGATCTCGGAAACGGCTCCAACGATTTCGATGAAATTTGGTATGTGGGGGTTTTCGGGGATGAAAAACTGATCTAGCTATGTTTCATTTTCAGAAAATCGCTTTTACTCGTGTTTTCCGGCTATTTTTGTTTGCATTAGAATATAAAGCTAAATTTCGCCCACTTCGAGCAGATCATAATGGCACATTAGAAATCGGGTGGTCGCGGATCCAGCCGACCTCGGTTCGAATCCACGTTTTTTTTCAACATTTTTAGTTTTTTTTTTTTAAGTTTATTTTTCATGAGAAAACGTCAAGTTTCTTCTTTTGTGAGAAAAAGTTACTTTTTTGTGAGAAAAAGTTACTTTTTTGTTAGAAAAAGTATTATAGGGAACGTGCAGTAACTATAGGCGACAGCACTAATGCGACAGAAGAGACACTATGCGGACAGTAAAACAAACTTATCAAGGTAAAACATTCAAATTGATGGCACCCTTATGGCACCAGTTGGCAGCACCGTCTATGTGCACGTTCCCTATTGGGAGCACAGAACAGGAAAAGCCGGTTGTCTGTAAAGTCGGTTTACGGACGATAGTTTAAAGTGACTCACCCCCCCCCCCCTCCGGTGTTTTTGTCAAATATCTTGAAAACGGTGCATCCTACGGCAAAATCAATGAAATTTTCATCCCCCCTTTAATACCCCCGCGCTCCCTCCCCCGCATCCCCCCCTCTCACCCCCCCCCACCCCTCCGGTGTATATAATCAGGATCTCGGAAACGGTTCCAACGATTTCGATGAAATTTGGTATTTGGGGGTTTTCGGGGATGAAAAATTGATCTAGCTTGGTCTTATCTCTGGGAAAACGCTTGGTACCGAGTTTCTGCCCGAGCAGAGCTCGGTCGCCCAGGTACTATGTTATAAAACTATGATGCAAACGAATTTTTAGGATTGCGCTCCCAAAGGGTGCATGCTAACGGGCGGGACCCTTTGCTAAGGCTCTGCTGTCTCTCCGATAGTCTATAACAGGACTAGGATTGTATCCAGAAAATTGAAATTTCCACTGTGTCGTTAAGAGGGTTTATACCAGCTGAGCTGGCAACGTTGCATTTTTGTTAGTTTTTCTCGATTATTCCATAAAAAATGAATGAAAATTAAAAATGTTTTGAATACAAATTGTTCTAATATACATATAAGTTAATGTGTCTACTGCAATAATAATTCGTGATAAGACTTTTATTTTCTTTAAAAACCATTAGGTAATAATTTGTTCGTTTTTAAAGAAAATAAAAGTCTATCACGAATTATTATTGCAGTAGGAGACACATTAACTTATATATTAGAACAATCTGTATTCAAAACATTTTTAATTTTCATTCAATTTTTATGGAATAATCGAGAAAAACTAACAAAAATGCAATGTTGCCAGCTCAATATCCTCCGTAACAACTAACAAAATCTTATGTGTACTCGTAACTAAGTTAAATAAGAAACGTAGTAGTGCACTGAGTGCTCATGCCAGAAACGTGTATTATTTCTCTTCTTTTAGCTTCGATTATTCCTGTTTGTTTAATGGTGTGATAGTTAATAGATATTTTTTATTAAAATCTGTTATTTAAATTCTTTTATATTTAACTTGCAACGTAGTAATTTAATAATTAAATTTGTAAAAATACATTGGAAATACTCGTATACATTTCGGACTTTACGACAAATGACAACTGTTTAAAGCCAGGTGCGCATCATGTGATTAAAGTTCTGTCTTTGTCACTCTTTGCTATTATAAGCAGGACAGCAACATTTCAAACTGTCAATTTGCTTTAGAGGGTAGACCTTCTTTATATCTGCCTCTGTGAATTCTGTGATGAATTACTGCAGGGGTCAAATGAAGGTCATTACTTAAAATTTCTTTATTTAATTCAGTTTACCATATTTTAGGAATCTGATTTCTGAAAACGCTTCACAAAGCCTATTTCTCCAAACGGTTTTCGATTCGTTCGTTTCAAATTCGTTGTCAAAAATTGGGACATCCCAATTGTATGATGATATCCCTTCGTCGGCCTGAAAAGTCCGTTTTTCTAAAATGTATCTTTCCAAAATGTCTGCTTTTCCATATTATGTGCCGTCTTTTGTATAAAAAGACGTGACGTATTATGGAAAAGCAGACATTTTGGGAAAGATACATTTTAGGAAAACGGACATTTCAGGCCTGAGCCGATAAGAGCGACCAGAGCAGTGAGGCGGCTCAGTCAGTGGCACTCGGCGCTTGCCAGCTGGCTCGGCGGCGGAAGGAAGCGACGGCGCAGCCTCACCCGCCATGCTTCCGGCCCTCGTCGTTTGAAGAAAGCCAATAAATCGCAACGCCACATGGCGCGCCTGCCGCCCGCCGCTCGCCGCCCCGCGGTGCCAATCTTATATTTCAATTTACAGTTCGCCGCATCCACTTTCGTAATAAATGGGGGCAGCCTTCATACTGAAGGTAATCTCTCCAGAGGGATCGAGACGCGTGCCACGCAGGTCGATTTGTTAACCGAAGTGCGTGCCGGCCGGCGGCCTCGCCGGACCTGCCGGGCCGGACCGCTGGCTCGTGTCAGAGCAGCGCGGGGAAGGCAGATCGCGAAGGCGATTGATATCGCTAAATTTTTCCATCGATGTGAATGTCATCAATTAGCCGCGGCCGCAGCGCGGAGGCTGCACGGCGGCGACGCTAATTGCTGCAAACAACTGCAAACCGCCCACAACAACGAGCCGCGTCATCCTCTTCTCACACATCTCTAATTACAGCATACATTTATAACACATTAACGTACGGAACTGGACGTCATTGAAACGTTTAACGCGCGGATCTCGATTGTATCGTATCGTGTTACCTGGCAACGATGGTTTTACTTAGGGAAAATATAAAAGAGATGTTTTCCGCACTTAGTCAGCGTCCAGCAAGAACATTGTATTTTCCCGGGATGAATAGTATTGTTATGTTAACCAGGGATTGTGTTAATTATTTAACTAGATATTTAAGTACCTGGGCGACCGAGCTCTGCTCGGGCTGAAACTCGGTACCAAGCGTTTTCCGGTTTCCCAGAGATAAGACCAAGCTAGATCAATTTTTCATCCCCGAAAACCCCCATATACCAAATTTCATCGAAATCGTTGGAGCCGTTTCCGAGATCCTGATTATATATGTGCGAGGGAGGCGGGGGCAGGGGAGGGGGTTCGGGAGTTGCAAAGGGGGGGTGAAAATTTCATTGATTTTGCCGTAGGATGCACCGTTTTCAAGATATTTGACAAAAACACCGGAGGGGGTGGAGGGGTGAGTCACGTTAAACTATCGTCCGTAAACCGACTTTACAGACAACCGGTTTTTCCTGTTCTTTGCTCCCAATAGGGAACTTGCACATAGACGGTGCTGCCAACTGGTACCATAAGGGTGCCATCAATTTGAATGTTTTACCTTTCCCGTATATAATATTACTCTATGGTTTTACCTTGATAAGTTTGTTTTACTGTCCGCATAGTGTCTCTTCTGTCACATTAGTGCTGCCGCCTATAGTTAATGCACGTTCCCTATAATACTTTTTCTCACAAAAAAGTAACTTTTTCCCACAAAAGAGGAAACTTGACGTTTTCTCGTGAAAAATAAACTTGAAAAAAAAAACTAAAAATCTTGAAAAAAAACGTGGAATCGAACCGAGGTCGGCTGGATCCGCGACCACCCGATTTCTAATGTGCCATTATGATCTGCTCGAAGTCGGCGAAATTTAGCTTTATATTCTAATGCAAACAAAAATAGCCGGAAAACACGAGTAAAAGCGATTTTCTGAAAATGAAACATAGCTAGATCAGTTTTTCATCCCCGAAAACCCCCACATACCAAATTTCATCGAAATCGTTGGAGCCGTTTCCGAGATCCTGATTATATATATCTATATATATAAAATTCTAAACTGACTGACTGACTGACTGACTGACTGTTGATATATCAACGCACAGCCCAAACCACTGGACCTAGAGACTTGAAATTTTGCACATAGATACCTTATACAATGTAGGCATCCACTAAGGAAGGATTTTTGGGAATTCCCACGGGAACGGGAAAAAACGGGATTTATAGATTCGATTCCGAGTGACCATATCTCAGTAACTATAATAACTAGACTCTTCAAATTTGATACACAAGTAGGTATTACATTAGTTAAAACATCAATTTCAGGACTTTTCAAAATTCCTACGGGATAAGGAAAAAAACGGGATTTATATATTCAGTTCAACGGAATCCTATGAACTGTAATTACTAGACTCTTCAAATTTGGCATAGAAGTAGGTAATTATAAAAGTAAAAAACTGTTTTAAGGATTTAAGGAAATTCCCACGGGATAAGGAAAAAACGGGATTTTTCGTTTTACTGGTCGTAGAAAGCTAAAATTCGGCATGTAGGTTGCTTGGGGAGCGTAGAGGAGCATTGAGAGAGGAATTTCCAAAATTCCCACGGGAACGGGAAAAACGGGATTTTTCGTTTTACTGGTCGTAGAAAGTTGAAATTCGGCATGTAGGTTGCTTGGGGAGTGTAGAGGAGCATTGAGAGAGGACTTTCCAAAATTCCCACGGGAACGGGAAAAAACGGGATTTTTCGTTTTACTGGTTGTAGAAAGCTAAAATTTCAAAATTTATAAGTTTATACTGTAAGTAGGCTGCAAAGGGTTCTTTAACCGACTTCAAAAATAGGAGGAGGTTATGCATTCCACTTGATGTATTTTTTTTATGTAGATACCTACACCGATTCATTCACCGATTTCTCGGTCAATTGTGGACCGATTTTAAAAATTATTTTTTTATTCTAAAGAATATAATATACTCCTGAGATGGTCGCATTGTCACCAAATCAGGATCTGATGACGGGATCTCAGGGAAATCGAGGGCAACCCTCAAATTTTGTAGGCATGCATTACGTTTTTCATATATTTTCTTAAGTTATTTAAGTGTTTGCTTCTGGTAGACATCATCTCATGTTGATGAGCTGATGATGGAAGGTAAAACTCCTTAACGGTTAGGAGAGTTGAGGATATTTTTTCAAATATTATAGGTACGTATAGACCGATAGTTGTATTCTTTTAGGTTATCCAGGTGAGCTGATGACGGAAGGTTAAACTCCTTAATGGTTAGGAGTTATAGGAAGTTTCTTTAAATATCATATGCACGTATCGACCTTTAGTTGTATTCTTTCTGGTAATTCAGATGAACTGATGATGGAAGGTGTAACTCCTTAACGGTTAGGTCACAAAATATCTTAACAATATACTATAATATGTATAATATCAATGCTAAGTAGGCACACAGCGCTTCCAGTTACTCAAATTTCAGTAGAAGGTAAGAAAACATTAAATGATACCTAATGCAGGACAGGGGAAAGTAATAATAGGTTTTATAATTATTATTATCAAGCCTGGTTATTTTAGTGCCCGCTTCCGAATTAGTGAAAAACATTGTATATAAAGAAAGTTTAGTCGGGCTTGCTTGCACGCTTGCTTGCACGCTTACTTGCACGCTTTCTTGCACGCTTGCTTGCTCGCGTGCATGCATGCTTGCTTGCATCTTGCTTGCATACTTGCTTGCATGCTTCCATGCTTGCTTGCTTGCCTGTATGCTTGCTTGCTTGATATCTTGGTTCTTTGGAATACTCATGATACACGCGAGCGAAGCCGCGGGCAAAAGCTAGTATATATACAAGAATTGCTCGTTTAAAGGTATTAGATAGATAGATAGATTAGATGAAGCAAAAAAAGCTACATTTAATGTACCTACTTAAGTAATACATACATAACTGCTCCTGGATGGTGCGGGATGCTATCTATCTATACATATACAGGGTTATTGGTAATTCGACGTATTCCCGTTAAGGGGTTATGGGGGAGGTCATTTGCAATCATTTTTGTCCCATAATGCCTTATGCAAAAATGAACCATTTCTGAGATAATTGAAATTTAAGTTTTTTGAAAAAAAAGTCGGAAACGCATCTTCAAAAATTTATTTAAAAAAAAGTTGGCCATTTAAGTAAACTTTTTTTATTTTTTTATGTACAAGATAAAATAGCTGTTTTTATGCAATATTAAAAGTATAATTATCTGTACACGTTTAAGAACGCAAGACCAAAAAGTAAAAAAAATATGATTTTTTTATAAGGTTGTTCAAAATGAATGGCACAATAACAGAAAATTTTATTACTACATTTGGCGTGCAGATTGTACGAAAAACATGCACGTATTTCTAGCTTTCTATCAAGATACTAAAACTATCATTTTTGTAAATGGTTGCCAGAAAAAAATAATCACAAAGGACGTAGGAAGAAAATCACGACCGAACATTTCTCAAAATCAACTCATCAATGAAAAATTTATTAAAAAAAAAGATGGCCATTTATGTCATTTTTTTTTATTTGGTTGTGTACAAAATAAAATAGCTGTTCTTATGCAATATTGAAAGTGCAACTATCTGTACACGTTTATGAATGCGAGACCAAAAAGTAAAAAAATATATGATTTTTATCAGGCTGTTCAACATTAATGGCACAAAAACACAAAAAATTAAAATTTGTTGTTTCAAATTATGAGAAATAAAGAACTTATTTGAAAATAGAACTTCTTACTTTGATAATCTTATAAAAAAATAATTAACTGTGTTTATTTTTCGTAATTATTATGATCCCAGACATAGTAATCTGCTTAGTAAATAAAATGTCGTGCATTAACTAAACGAATTTGCCGCCGATTTTCGAAAATACACAATGTTTTTTTAATAAGATTATCAAAGTAAGGAGTTCCATTTTCAAATTGCTTCTTTATTTCTTATAATTTGAAATGGAAGTTCTTACAAATTTCGTAGTCAGCAACTGCAACAAATAAGGAACATTTATGATGGGTATCAAATGTAAATAAAATAAAAACATCGTCGGATTTCAAACTTAATTGTTTTTTGTTTCAATTTGGTATTTTACATTAGTTATTGTTGTTAGTTGTATTTATAACAGTTATTATTGATAGATTCAGTGTGAGTTAATTTAAAAAAATGTTCGGACGTGATTTTCTTCCTACGTCCTTTGTGCTAATTATTTTCTGTCAAGCATTAACAAAAATCATATTATTACTTAATAGCTTTTTAGAAAGCTAGAAATACGAACACTTTTTACGTATAATCTGCACGCCAAATGCATACGTAAAATTTTCTGTTTTTGTGCCATTAATGTTGAACAGCCTGATAAAAATCATATTTTTTTTTACTTTTTGGTCTCGCATTCATAAACGTGTACAGATAGTTGCACTTTCAATATTGCATAAGAACAGCTATTTTATCTTGTACACAACCAAATAAAAAAAAATGACATAAATGGCCAACTTTTTTTTTAATAAATTTTTCATTGATGAGTTGATTTTGAGAAATGTTCGGTCGTGATTTTCTTCCTACGTCCTTTGTGATTATTTTTTTCTGGCAACCATTTACAAAAATGATAGTTTTAGTAGCTTGATAGAAAGCTAGAAATACGTGCATGTTTTCCGTACAATCTGCACGCCAAATGTAGTAATAAAATTTTCTGTTATTGTGCCATTCATTTTGAACAACCTTATAAAAAAATCATATTTTTTTTACTTTTTGGTCTTGCGTTCTTAAACGTGTACAGATAATTATACTTTTAATATTGCATAAAAACAGCTATTTTATCTTGTACATAAAAAAATAAAAAAAGTTTACTTAAATGGCCAACTTTTTTTTAAATAAATTTTTGAAGATGCGTTTCCGACTTTTTTTTCAAAAAACTTAAATTTCAATTATCTCAGAAATGGTTCATTTTTGCATAAGGCATTATGGGACAAAAATGATTGCAAATGACCTCCCCCATAACCCCTTAACGGGAATACGTCGAATTACCAATAACCCTGTATATAAAAGAAGAAACTGACTGACTGACTGACTGACATATCAACGCACAGCCCAAACCACTGGGCCTGGAGATTCCAAATTTGGCATGTAGGTTCCTTATAAGGTCTAGGGGTGCACTAAGAAAGGATTTTTCAAAATTCACTCCCTAAGGGGGTGAAACGGGGGTCCAAAGTTTGTATGGGGAAACAAGATTCGTTCGACTATTTTATTCGAAACTTCACAGAAGTACTCCTAATGATAAATGAGTAAACACGTCTTTCAGGTTTTTTGAGAATTCAACCCCTAAAAGGGGGAAAAGGGGAACAAAGTCTGAAAATCAACATGGGTGTTGTTTCTATGGTTTATCGGGTCGCTGGTTATGAAAACAACAACGGTTTTAAAATCCGACGTGGCCGACGTAAAATACCATCTCCCTGGATGGGGTGCGATGGGGTTGAAATGTCTAATTAAACTAAATGACTGTTGATATATCAACGCACAGCCCAAACCACTGGACCTAGAGACTTGAAATTTTGCACATAGATACCTTATACAATGTAGGCATCCACTAAGGAAGGATTTTTGGGAATTCCCACGGGGACGGGAAAAAACGGGATTTATATATTCGATTCCGAGTGACCCTATCTCAGTAACTAGACTCTTCAAACTTGATACACAAGTAGGTATTACATGAGTTAAAACATTAATTTCAGGATTTTTCAAAATTCCCACGGGATAAGGAAAAAACGCGATTTATATATTTAGTTCAACGGGATCCTATGAACTATAATTACTAAACTCTTGAAATTTGGCACAGAAGTAGGTAATTATAATAGTAAAAAACAGTTTTAAGGATTTTCGGAAATTCCCACGGGATAAGGAAAAAACGGGATTTTTCGTTGTACTGGTCGTAGAAAGCTGAAATTCGGCATCTAGGTTGCTTGGAGAGTGTAGAGGAGCATTGAGAGAGGACTTTTCAAAATTCCTACGGGAACGGGAATAAACGGGATTTTTCGTTGTACTGGTCGTAGAAAGCTGAAATTCGGCACGTAGGTTGCTTGGGGTGTGTAGGGGAGCATTAAGAAAGCATTTTCCGAAATTCTTACGGGAACGGAAAAATACGGGATTTTGCGTTTTACTGGTTGTAGAAAGCTAAAATTTCAAAATTCATAAATTTATATACTGTAAGTAGGCCGCAAAGGGCTCTTTAACCGACTTAAAAAAAGGAGCTTATGCATTCCACTTTATGTATTTTTTTATGAAGGTATGTTCACCGATTTCTCGGTCAATTGTGGACCGAGTATAAAAAATATTTTTTATTCGAAAGAATACAATATACTCCTGAGATGGTCCCAATGTCACCAAATCAGGATCTGATGACGGGATCTCAAGGAAATCGAGGGCAACCCTCAAATTTTGTAGGCACGCATTACGTTTTTCATATATTTTCTCAAGCTATTTAAGTGTTTGCGTCTGGTAGACATCATCTCATGTTGATGAGCTGATGATGGAAGGTAAATCTCCTTAACGGTTAGGAGTTGAGGATAATTTTTCAAATATCATATGCACGTATAGATCGTTAGTTGTATTCTTTCTGGTTATTCAGATGAGCTGATGATGGAAGGTTTAACTCCTTAGCGGTTAGGTCACACAACACCTTTACAAAATACTATAATATGTATACATAATATCAATGCTAAGTAGGTACACAGCGCTTCCAGTTACTCAAGTTTCCGTAGAAGGTAAGAAAACATTGAATTATACCTAATGCAGGACAGGGGAAAGTAATAATAAGTTTTATATTATTAACAAGCCTGGTTATTTTAGTGCCCGCTTCCGAATTAGTGAAAAACAGTGTATATAAAGAAATACTGTAAAGGACCGTATCTACCTGAAGTTTCGTCGGGCTTGCTTGCACGCTTGCTTGCACGCTTACTTGCACGCTTTCTTGCACGTTTGCTTGCTTGCGTGCATGCTTGCTTGCTTGATATCTTAGTTAGTAGTTAATACTCATGGTACACGCGAGCGAAGCCGCGGGCAAAAGCTAGTTTTTCATAATTGTTCAAAATATTGTAGGTGTAGTATACCTTAGCAACAGAGTTTCGCTCGGAATAAAACGCGAAAACATGCATTTGTCCAGAGAAGAGGTCAAGTTAAAGCGATTGCTTCCCGCGAAAACCCCCACAACAAATTTGATCGAAATCGTTAGAGTTGTTTCCGAATTAATACACAAGAATAGCTAATCATTAGATGAACATATTTGTATAGGTGGTGCATATATCTATTAATTGATGTGCCATCTGTGTACAATCAATCAATACAAGCATCGAAAATAAGTAAATGCCTTTTTACCGCCTACAATAAAATTGAAGGATTAAAGCAAACTTCTTTATGTCTTTAGCTGTTCTCGAGTGAATTCGCTTCGTCCTATAATACTTAAAATATAATAATGCCGACAGAAAAGATAACTTTTAGACATTCAGCACTGACATTTACAAGGATTATGTTTGTCAACAAATGGCGCTATAGGAACATGATCCTAAAACAAGTTTTAAGCAATCTGTCGCTCGTCGCAGCGCTCAGCGAGTCAGCGGCGGCCTCTACCAGTGGGTTATGTAAGTTAACC
Organism: Archips xylosteana; assembly: GCA_947563465.1. NCBI lineage: Eukaryota > Metazoa > Arthropoda > Insecta > Lepidoptera > Tortricidae > Archips > Archips xylosteana. Next base: position 23,931,362 of record OX387349.1, on the reverse strand, counting down.
GCTGCAGGCATGGCCCGCTCGGCTCACACCAGCCGAGGAAACCGCTCGCGATACCATTGTATTGCGTGTTCGCATAGAATGACTTAGTTGCCTTTTATACCGCATAAAGTTGCAGACTTTCCGAGGTGGTGTAGTTGGTATTTGTCGTAGATCGTTATTAGTAAGCGTGGGTGCGGGTGGGCGGGAGGCTCCGGCGCGGGGCGAGCGCGGCTGCTGCAGCGGGTCACGGTCACACGAGTGGGAGGGGGGGGAGGGGGCACGGCTACAAATAAACGCTCCAGCTGCTACATTTCGCTGTAGTAATAACGGCGATGTATTGTTTTGGCTACAAGGTGAGAAATCGCCCCGCGCGTCTACCTACGCCAACGCGTAACTATACGAATACAAGTATGTACTTAATCTAAATATTAAAATAACTACACCCTACTGTTTCACGTTATTCTGTCAGGGGAGCTGAAGAAAGAGGCATGGAATGGCGTGACGTCCACTGCAGCGTCTGCGGCGCTCGGTTGCGCGCTTTCTTGTCAATTTCTCGCAGTCGCGTGCCGGCGCGTTCCGCCGAGTGACGCCGCCTGCCTGGCTATGCTCCATGCCTACAGACTTACAGAGCTGGAGAGCTGCCGAGCTACAGGCGTGTATCACTAGAGCGTTGCAGCCGCCACCAGTGTGCGCGGCGACCGGCGAGAGTGCATGTGCACATCATGACTCACGTCGTAACTACAATCGATTCTTTGCATAAGTTGCTATTGTTCTCAACATTTGCAAAAAAGTGATTAGTCTGCAAACGGCCAACCCAATACACGTAAAATGATTATGTTACATATGCCTTTACTTTTTATTTTATTTTTTATTTTCGTGGGGGCGAGGCAAACACGTACTTACAAATAAGTAGGTACCTAAACAAAATTGTCACACGTATGCTAATCACGCACATTTTTAGTCATCATCATCTTCTATTCCCACTGTTCAGTTTGACTGAACTAGTGAGATTTTTTTCATGGTAGGTATGTACTTCAGTGTCAACTGAACTAGTGGGAATAGAGGATTGGACATTCTCTTTCTCACGACAGACCTGTTGTGATCAACCTACAGGTTTGTCTATCTGGTTTTCGACGGAGCTCCGCCGGCCGGACCTCCTTTTTCTGGGTATTTTGCCCTTCGGGCAATTGCAGATACCTAACTAACCTAACCTACCTATCCACTAGTTTAGTCAACAGAACTACCGAGAACGTCACACACACACCATTGATTTTTTCCAGATTTTGAAGGTTTCAACGTAAAGCTCATGGTAAACAAATGTAATTTCACACGTTTACTCCGAAAAAGTCAGAGGTGAGATTACGGGCTCGAACCCAGGACCTCTGCTTGAGAGGCGATAGGTCAAACCGTGGTCATGGCCTTTTACTACGCAGCATAATGAAAATAATTTGCTTTTGAAGTCTGTTGTAAATTCAATAGCCGTCATTTTACAAATAAGCATTCAAATTGTAATCTTAATAGACACAGAGGGTTCCGTACAAATTTTTAGGCAAACAGCTGTAACTATAATAATCCAGTGTTAGCAGAGCTTCTAAGTAAAATGTAAAACATTCATGAGATACAGCCTGACAGACATACGGACAGTGGAGTCTAGGTAATAAAACGTGACCCTTCTTACAATTTGGGTACGGAACCCTAAAAATAAAAACTTTAGGAGCCAGTAATCGAAGTCAGTGGTATGGGAAACTGCATGATTGTAATTAGTGTATGTATCACATTACAGTTTGCTTGCGAAAGTTCTGTTAGTGCAGCGTAGGGCGCACCGGGGGTCGGGGGTCGGGGGTCGTGGCTGGCGGTCGCAGCGGCATCGAGCGCGGCCACCCGGCGAGACCCCTCGGCCGCCGCGCGCCGCGATGACGCGGTGCCGGCCTGCTGCTGGCGAGCCCTGCCCGCGCCTCCGCGACGTCTCGCGAGGTGACTTCACACCTCCCCGCCGGCCCGCCGGCGCCTACATCATTATCTATTCCAGTACCTACCTAAAGAACTTTTCGTAGTTAAACTTAAGATGATGCGACTTAATTTTATCATCATCACATCATCATCCCAGCCTATATACGTCCCACTCCCGGGCATAGGCCTCCTTTCAGAATGAGAGGACATGGGCCGTGGGTCCCACGCGGGCCCAGCTCGTACTGGGAAAATTTCCCCAACACACACCATTGAATTTCTTCTCAGGTGTGTGCAGGTTTCCTCACGATGTTTGCCTTCGCCGTAAAGCTCGTAGAAATTTCTAATGTGATTTAATTTCGCTAATACATTTTCAAAAAACTCAAGAGGTGCGAGCCCAGTTTCAAACCCAAGACCCTCTGCTTGAGAAACGATATCTCAAACCAGTAGGCAACCACTAGGAATTCACGAACTTCGACTTATTTTAAAAAACAGTTTTGTAAGGAATTTAATCAAGGAAGTCAGGGATGTTCTTCTCGGTTTCCTTTCCGGAAATCGAGATCAGGGCACACGGGTACGCGACCCCGGCTTCCCGAGCTACCGCTAACTCTCCCTGTTCCTTCCGAGTTAGCTGTATTCTGTCCCTTCAATTCCTACCAAGATTCCATAAATCCTTCTCACGGAAACCATATCCCAACCAGCCCTTGTATTCCCTTCTAATGTCCGGTGGGAGATGTCGGGCAGCAGCGCTCTCCCACTACTCTTACTGCGATCACCAACACGCCTGCCCAGCGTGGTGATTATGGGCAAATACCCTAAATATGGATAGCGCCAATAAAATACGGCCCCCAGTTCCCGGTAGCTCCGCCATTCCTGGTTATGGTAGCGGCCTTGGAAATGGTGGAGTGGGGGGTGCGAAGAATCCCCGGGAGACGATCAGCGGCTACCATCATCGATTGAACCTGGCTACGTATAATGGACGCACCCTTAGGCTTCCTGAACATCTTCTAGAGCTCGAAGTAGAACTTAGCAAGATCAACTGGCACATACTGGGGTTATCAGAAGTCCGTAGACAGGGGGAGGGCACGATAACTCTAGAATCAGGCGATCTCTTCTACTTTCGAGAAGGAGATGAACCATCCATAGGCGGCATTGGCTTTCTTGTCAACAAGTGTCTTTCAAACAACGTGTTAGAGATAAACAGTGTGTCGACCAGGGTGGCATACCTTGTACTTAAACTCACTCAGAGATACTCTCTAAAGGTGGTACAGGTATACGCACCGTCCTCGGCACACTCGGATGATGAGGTGGAGGCTCTCTATGAGGACATCTCAACAGCCTTGCATTCAACCACCCATACCCATTTCACCGTTGTCATGGGAGACTTTAACGCCAAAGTGGGAGTACAAGAACGCGACGAGTCGAGAATCGGACCACACGGTTACGGACGTCGGAATCGCAGGGGACAAATGCTAGTCAACTTCCTCGAATCACAGGGGCTATTTTTGATGAACTCTTTCTTCAAAAAGAAGCCCCAAAGGAAGTGGACATGGCAAAGCCCCGATAATGTAACAAAGAACGAGATAGACTTCATTATGGCAGACAAGCGACATGTATTTAGGGATGTCTCAGTGATCAACAGGTTTGATACCGGAAGTGATCACCGACTTGTACGAGGCACTCTAGATATATCATATAAGCTGGAACGTCGACGTCTTATGAAGTCTACTCTCCGTCCTACACTGCTCCAAACCGAACTTGGGTCCGAAAATTTTCAGATCGATCTGAAGAACAGATTCGATTCGCTGGAAACCACGGCAAATGTTGACGGGATGGCCAAAAACGTGGCTACAATACTCCGAAACGTAGGTCACAAACATTTTCGACGGCAGAGGAAAGACAGGGTATCTAAACTGTCTGCTGAGACTCTGGAGTTCATGACGAAGAGACGTGAAATGGCGCAAACGCAGGCCAATGCATTAGCATACCGAGCACTAAACTCTCAGACCAAAAAGCTGATTAGACGCGATCTCCGGCGCTCCAATACTCGCACCGTAATGGAAGCGATCGAGCGTAATAGGGGGTCCAAAGTGTTTAATCAGCAGCTTGGGAGAGGTCACATAACAAAGCTCAAGACTGCGGATGGCAGACACGTTACGTCCAAACCAGAAGTTCTCGCGGAAGTCAAGAAATTCTACGATACCCTGTATGCCTCGCATGCCTCGAAACTAGTGACCCAAAACGTTCAAGATGAGAGAGCCACTCTGACCCGCCACCACACGGAGGACCTTCCGGAAATTGACGTCGGCGAGATTAGGATAGCCCTCAAACAGATGAAAAACAATAAAGCACCGGGTGAGGACGGTATCACAACTGAGTTGCTGCGAGCAGGTGGGACACCGCTCCTAAAAGAGCTCCAGAAGTTGTTTGATGCCGTTCTCCAAAACGGTATAACACCGGAGGCGTGGAACAGGAGCGTGGTCGTATTGTTCCATAAAAAAGGAGACAAGTTGCTCTTACAGAACTACAGACCGATTTCGCTCTTGAGCCACGTCTACAAGTTGTTTTCGAGGGTTATCACGAATCGTCTCGCCAAAAGATTTGACGACTTCCAGCCACCAGAACAAGCCGGGTTCCGAAAAGGCTACAGCACCGTGGATCACATACACACAGTGCGGCAGATTGTACAGAAGACTCACGAGTACAATCAGCCCCTGTGTCTGGCATTTGTGGACTACGAAAAAGCCTTCGACTCCATCGAGACCTGGGCGGTTCTGGAATCCTTGCAGCGATGCCAAGTCGATTGGCGTTACATTGAGGTGCTGAGATGTCTGTATGATGCCGCCACGATGTCCGTCCAAGTACAGGATCAGGAGACAGAACCCATCCAGTTGCGTCGAGGAGTGAGGCAGGGGGATGTTATATCCCCTAAGCTATTCACTAACGCACTAGAGGATGTCTTTAAGACCCTGGACTGGAAAAGACGTGGCATAAACGTAAACGGCGAGTACATCTCTCACCTCAGGTTTGCCGATGACATAGTTGTTATGGCGGAATCATTGCAGGATTTGGCGGAAATGCTGAACAGCCTTAATGATGCTTCGCGACGAGTGGGGCTTGGGATGAATTTGGACAAGACAAAGGTCATGTTCAACGATCACGTCATCCCTGAGCCCCTGTTCGTCGGAGATTCGGCCCTCGAAGTTGTTCAGGAGTATGTCTACCTAGGACAAGTCATTAAGCTTGGTAGAAACAACTTCGAGAAAGAAGCCGATAGAAGGATTCGATTGGGCTGGGCAGCATTTGGGAAGCTTCGTCATATCTTGACGTCATCCCTGCCACAATGCCTGAAGACTAAGGTTTTTAACCAGTGCGTCCTACCCGTTATGACTTACGCTGCAGAAACGTGGACACTCACAGGAGGACTAGTCCATAAGTTCAAAGTCGCTCAGCGTGCCATGGAGAGGGCTATGCTCGGAATCTCGTTGAGAGATAGGGTCCGCAACGAGCATATAAGACAAAAGACGAAAGTCGTTGACATAGCCCGAAGGATTAGCACGCTGAAGTGGCAATGGGCTGGTCACGTTTGCCGTACAACTGACGATCGTTGGAGCAGACGTGTCCTGGAGTGGAGACCACGTTTAGGAAAGCGTAGTGTGGGACGCCCTGCAACACGTTGGACTGATGACCTTAGGAGGACAGCTGGCAGTGGGTGGATGAGGGAAGCCCAGGATCGCGAATTTTGGCGCAATATGAGGGAGGCCTACGTCCAGCAGTGGACGGACAATGGCTGTAGATAGATAGATAGATAGAAGGAATTTAATGTGACGTAAGTACTACAAGGCAAAATCATGATTCTGTGGTAATTTATAATCACAAGTACGGACGCCTTCCGATTCCGAATTAGGTCTCCGCTTAACTTTGTACAAAGTGGACTCGACACATGAATAGGTAGGCACTACCTACTCGCCGGCCGCACCCAGCCACAACCTTAGAGTTGGCTGTGCCGCTATTTTTACAGGAATACTCTTACGTGCCTGTGTCCTTGCCTTAACTTTACATCGAGTTTCTAGTGATTTCTTTTTACATTTGACCACGCTTAAGTGATAAGATAATGATAATAGTATAGCAGCAGTCACCATGTACTCGTATATGGATGTCGAGCTACTAGTTTACTACTGAACGTAATTAATGTTATCTTTAGCTCCACTTTGGCTGCGCTACCTTGGCAAAATAAAACGTCGAATAGGATTTTAGTTAGGTACCCAATGTACTGTTGTTCACCACGTGAGGGAAAACAATAGTACCTACCTACCTATTGTTTTATCACAGATGGAGGTTTATCAGAAAGTACCTAGCCTCACAGTGGCGTGGAGTGAACATTGTCAACAAGTTGGAGTAAGAGAAGTGCGAGTTAGGCAAGTTTTCGGGTGCAACACGACACAGTTAGTTTACAGAAGCTTTGCCGAACCGTGCCTGTCATTCATCATCATCACTGACGTCAGGTGTGGGAACCGAGTCGTTACGGCGCCACGCCACTGCAACCTACCTAGTTAGGTTAGTATACCAATAGCACGATTCTTTTTGACATTTTAAATTTCCAAAAGCAATTGTAGAGGTAATATAACGGTTCATGGCCTTATACAAAATTATAAATGATCACTTACAACACCATCGATGACATACACTGTGTTTATTAGTTCTATTACTATAAGTATTAGTCACCGTCGTCGTCATATCTAAATCTTGTGTAAGGCTAACAGAAAAATTAACTTGGGTGGGACTTAAAGTAATAAGGCCAATTCGAGGCTGAGACCAGTACGACTTTCTTAAAACGTCGGGTCCGTCAGGCCTGCCCGCCTGCCCCACAACGGTAGCGGCGCCGCGACCGGCGAGTTCCCATAATAACGGTTCCGCCGCCGCCGCCGCCGCCGCGGTCGCACGTAAGTACCATTACTGGAATAATGCACGCGCGCACGCAACTCACCGCACAATACCACTATGGCAAAGATCTCAGCAAGCAGATAGAAATGTTCATGGTATACACGTACTATCGGCCCAGACGCCAGCTTGGCACCTTAAAGGCCCGTTTGCGTGCAGTGGCTAGACATCTGTCCATACCAATCCATAGCAATAAACATCAACGGCTGCAACCAAATTTGTTTTGAAAATGGCAAGCTGACTTCTGGGGCGAAAGTACAGCGAAACAAGAATTAAGAGCTGCGCCAGGAGCGTCCAGCTGCACGACACGGGGGAAATAAGGTACAGGTCGTTACGTGCGCACACGACGGCTCGCGACAGCTCAGCTTCTGCTGCGGGGCTGCGTGACCGCAATAAAAATAAAAAAGGTACCGTAGGTATAAAGCGTTTAGAAATACCATTTCACGATCCGTGAGGAGAATAACAATGGTTACATTTTGAGAAAGCCAAGTGGTTCGAGAATATTAGTCATCCGAATGCAAAATCGTGCGTCATTGTGGAAAACTTCTGGGGCCGTAGGTATCCTAAATAGCGTAAGCTAGGCCGGTTTTACATTCCCGCTACATGTGGGTCGGGAACTCGCACGGTGTCGCATTAGGGTAAATCAATCAAAATAATGGTGCCACGAGGTTACCTCATAGTTAAGGATAAGTAATTTGATCAGGTGATTATTGTGATATGATATGTTAGGCGGAAACTAACGAGACATCTTACAACCAAGATCTGATGAAACTCAGATCAAAGAAAGTAAGTAATATTTTTTCTAGAGTGATGAAATAAGTCGTTTTGCTGACATAGTGGTTGCGCAAGCTATAGTCCTTAAGAACCTAACGCGTGGCTCTTGCCCTGTACCAATTCTGATCCTGTTGAACGAGCAGGTGATGTTAAATGAATGATGTGTTAGGCGGAGCCGTAATGGCGAGCGGTGGAGAGAAGCGAACAAAGAGCGCCGCGGCGCGGATGGAGGGCACTTACGTACGGTGGCGAGCGAGCATGCGACTCACCTGCAACAAACAAACAGACCATTCTCAGACAGAACAGAGCAATATTCTTTAATATTATTTATAAATACCTACCGTCACAGACAATATAATAATTAAATTATACGGTACCATTTACATATTTATACTTATCTATCTAGTTAACGCAATGCCAATTTGGAACCTAACATTATAGTGTCTTTATTTAATCAAAACTTATGTATAAAGTTGGACTCTCTGTTCGTCCAGAAAGGCGTCCTGTCCTGTACTCCAGAGGATGTAGGCACTCTTGTCTTGAGTATTGAAAATCACTAGTACAATCAACAACAAAAGAAACTGATGAAATAGGGTCCAAAAATAATAAAATCAGGCCCCTCTTTCCCACTAGGCACTAAGGGCACGTGCCCAGGGCCCCAGGGATGATGGGGCATCCTAGTGACTATAAAAAAATTACAGCTTAATGCATGTAGATTACATTTCTTGGTCACAGCTCCTGGGGCCCCTTATTCTAAAGTGCCCAGGGCCCCTAATACGTTAAAGACGGCCCTGAATATAATATAAGTAAGTATAATGAATTAAGTCAGATGTTACTGACTATTGTAGTTCATTAGAAGTAAATTAACTCGTAATGTTTCATAAGTAAGTGATCATGATCAGATCACATTGCTTTCGAACCTTGAAAAACTAAGTGACATGCCATTCAAACAGTAAAAACTGAGTGTTTTAAATTTAAAGTGATTTGTTTATAAAATACGGGTTTTTGCGACACCTCGGAGTAGGTACAAGTCAGATGTTCGGTTAATCTGGGCGGTTATATTCGTCCGACAAACATGCGAACTAATGCGAAGCGACTATAACACCACTCGTGTCCGCCAAGATTTGAAATAAGTTCTTATTACATCTGCTTAATATTTGGAAATATTTTAAACGAATACTTTTTTGCCGAGCTTTCATTCCAATTTTTCTGACAATTTGAAATTTAGTCTTTCTTTTGATAGTCATTTCACATAGTTTGTATTATTCTTTACGTTTGACGTTTGACGTTTGACGTTTCCAGTAGGATCTATCCTATATACAGGGTTATTTTTAATTCACTGACATCCTCTTAACCCTGAATTCCTATCACTCAAACAAATGTTTTTTGTTTTACGACTTTTTAAAATGAAGCACTTTTTTTCCCATACAAATACACAGAGTATCGTAAAAATAAGAGGAAATCTCAAATTTTCAAAACGTTATTACACCAAAAATATTAAGTTATGACAAAAGTCGTAAAACAAAAAACATTTGTTTAAGTGGTAGCGGTTTAGGGTTAAAAGGATGCTAGTGAATTACAAATAACCCTGTATGTGCCAAATTTCAGCTCTCTACCTAGACAGACTCGAGCCGTAAGCCCTACAGCGTTGGGTATGTTTTTGTTTATGCAATGAAGAAGAAAAAATTTTCACGTGATGATCATGAATCAATAAATTCCTATAACTTCTAATAGGTATACTTAATAATAAGCTGCTAGACAGAAGAATATCCGGCATTTCGACTTGTGCTCAACGTGGCTTCAGAATTAGATCCGATTTTTTTTTTTTTTTAAATTACAATCTAGCTCACAAAGGCTAATAAGCAATATTCATTTAACTTAATCAACTCTTTTGTTTAAAGTCTCTAAGAATAACGTTAGATCCGATGTACAAAATCAATTCATTAGGTTGAGGAAAATCACAATGCAGTAAAGGAGAGACATTGACCACGCGAAATGTTTAGTCGTGCGCCTACTTATTTCTCACCAAGATGCCGGTTTTTGTGTGCATTTGTACAATAAAAATGTAACTTTTGACAAGATCATAGATGTGTTCTGTGCTGTACGTAACGTACAACCAACCAACGTATACTTGGCCCTCCACGAAAAGTGGCTGCAGAACATAGTGCAAAGATAATCCAAAGATACTGCCGCATAAGTGCGATTTGTGACGAAAAGGGAAAGTCGGTCGGCCTTCGAAAAACACACTGATGTAGTGCGACTGGAAGCCCAAACACTACACTATCTCCGATACCCAGCTAAATATCAACAGGTAGCTAGCTACCTTCATTGCCAGATTTCATTTTTTCACTGACGACTTTTTCGTTCGCCAATCCACCTATCTGCAGCTGTGAGCTTTGCTTTTCCGCTGCAGTGGTGATTGCGTGGTTCGGCAGTGCGGATAGCAACAAAGTGGGTTATTGGCACGACTAGTTGATAATATGTAATAACATCCGCCGGAGCACCGCACCGCACGCGATAGTGGATTCGGGAAACACCGCAGCCTTATCGACTGGCGCATACATGCCTACTACCGTTTTACCATCTTTTTCCTTCTGCAGCTACTACCAGTACTATACTACACTGAATGTATGGAACCATTCGGTCGGATGGTAGCGGACGGCGGTGAAGGAACAAGCTGTAATTTGACCTCCTGGCGTAGTACAGTTGCGTGACTAATCATTTTCAAAATACCTTCAGCCTTCTTCCACTAAGTCGAGCCTTGGTGTTTCGAGGAAATGAGGATGCATGTACATATTTACATACAAAGATATGATTTAGATACCTACGTAGAGGTAGAGGTAATACACTCAAGTGGAAATTTTTCCAGCATGACTTGAATCGCTCGGTGAGTGACTCAGCCGCGGCCACCGGATCACCATACCATGGAAAATCTTATTTCAAAACTTGTCGAGACTATCAGGAGAGTGCATAATACATAGCGTGTGGTATCTAATACCCATAACATAATACAAGCACTTCATTATGACGTGTGACCTAATTGGACTCTGATAAGAGGCTTATGGGTAGAGTGGCATCAGAGATAGGATCATAACATCAACAACAGGGATGTGGCACCGGCATGGAAGCGGGTCGTAGCGGCGCAGGCGCGGGCGCCGCGCAATCAGCGCGGAGTCAAGTGGAGCGACCTGCGCCGCCAGCGGCCGACCTTCAGCTGCCAATTCAATTACTCGCACCAAAATGTCCTCGTAATTATTCAGCATGGAAAAACTAACAATACCTGTACGGCCAAAACGTGGGTTTTGCGACTTATTACGTAATAACTCACACGAAGCCTTTTTAGCACTCCAGTGTAAAATCAACTGTCAAGTGGGAAATAAAATAGCAATGCTGTGTCGCTGTTAAACGGAAAAAAAAATAATGTAAAAACGGCGTTAAACAGGCGAGAATATTAAAGATTGAAAAATATTGCTCGATTACGCTACTTTAAAAAAATAGACACAACAAAACAACGACTCAACAACAGTGAATAGAAACGACGACCTTCAACCGAGTCGTTGCGCGAGCGCCGTGCAGCGCCGCATCAACAGGAAACTAAGTAAAACAAACATGCTCTCCATAATTATATTATTAAACCTACAACTCCGATTGATAAACGCGAGGCTAAATTTCTTCTCGGGCCCTCTTTAGTTCTCGATATTCAACGTGAACTGTTGCCAAACGTTTTCAAAAGACGCAATAAGTGTTAAATTCTATAGATTTGCCAAATCTTGAAGCTTCAATCGCGTCGGTCAAAGCTTGCGCGTCTATCTATATGCCATATTTCGCGGATTCGAACAAGAAATACATTTGAATAAATTGCGGTGAAAACATAAAATTATTCAACAAATACACAGGTACCGTAGCAATCGCAAAAGACAAAGGACACGGAGCGATAACAATGGCCATGTCAGTGTAGTGTGTAGCGTGTAAGCAAGTAAAGCGGTCGCCCGGTGTGCGCCGCGGGAGAACAATGGTTATCATAAATATCGAAACGTGCCGAAGCGTGACGTCACGCAGGTGCAGAGCGGAGACGCGGCGGCGGCGGCGGCGGAAGGCGGCGGCGGGAAGCGGGCGCCGTACCTGCAGAAGCAGGACACGGTGTCGTCCAGGTCCAGGTCGGGCGGCAGCGCGGCGGCGGCGGCCGCGGGCGGCGGCGACACGCTGCGGTACTTGACGTGCAGCATGCGCCGCGCCACGCGCGCACCGCTGCGCCGCAGGATGCCGGCCGGCCAGCGCGCCGCCGGCTTGCCCTCGTCGCTGCCCGAGCTCATGCCGCCTGGCCACGCAGCCGTGGCAGTCACGGCAGTCACGGGACGCCGAGCGCGACCAACGACACTCCGCACCGAAAAAAGCGACGCTCACTCGTGCGCGCCGATCACGACTGGCGGCGGCTGCGGCGGCGCGGGCGCGGTGACATCACGCCTTATCAGCGCACCTGAGCGCGAGCGCCGCCGCGCAGATAACGTCCGCGGAGGGATGCGTCAACTGCTTCGCGCCCGCCTTATCGGCGGGGATCACCCCGTACGACCACACAGACTCGCGGTTGAAGCCAGGCTTCCGCGCGAGCACCCGACCCGCCGCACATGAACATGACAGAGCGCTGTGACTGACACCTCGGATCGGCAGCACAGCCATTCTTATGACTGATGTAATCTAACTTATACTTATTATCAATTTTCAGGGAAAACAGTAATTTGCCTGAATGTTTTATAAACAATACAAGTAGGTACTTCAATATTCTTGCGACGTTGTTTACAAATATTGTAGTGTAATTTTCTTATGAAAACGGTAACAGTCTGAATTCGTTGTCCAGTCAGTTGAATAGCCTTCCCTCAAAAGTCAACATCTTTCCTTTCTCTTTTTCGTTTGGTTACTGTTTTGACTTCCCGAGAATCTTGATATGTGCTATTTGCTCGCCTAAACCTTGTACCTTTTCTACTATGCTTTCAGGTTCAGTCAGCCTCCCTCTGTATCATTATTATTTAATTTTAGTAAGAAGAGTGCGTAAGCGAGTACCTACCTACTGGTGTTCAGTAAATCTCAAGGCAAGAGATAAGTAAATAAACAAAGATGTCATTTACACAGTTCAAATGGAAATTAGCATTGATGCTAAAAATATACGTATGTACCTATGTATTGGTAAAATAGGCATTTACTCGTCAACAAGGACAAATTATGTAGCCTGCACAATGATACATGTTTTTAATTTATTTTCATCGAATCGGGTCGAAGGGTTGAAACAGGCTATCGGTCTGTATAGTTGGACGGGTCTGAGCGATCGCCCTTTTTAGGGATCAGTTGCACGAGAGCTGTCTTCCATCCACACGGGACAACGCCAGTAGAGTAGGAAAGCCGGAAAAGACGCGTAAGGACCGGTGCCAACTCGGGAGCACACATTTTAAGAAAAATTGGTGGGATTCCATCTGGTCCACTCGATTTATGGATGTCTAGGGAAAAGAGGGCCTTGCGCATGGTTTTTTGCAAGAACCGAATGTTCTGCATAGAGTGATTACACCGCGGTATGGTCGGCGGTGTATTACCCCCGTCATCCTAAGTCGAGTTAGACGCAAAAAGAGAGCCCGGAAGATCTGCTTTCTCTTTCGCAGAATGGGCCAGGGAACCACCATTAGCGCTCAGTGGTGGAAAGGTCAGCTGGCAGAAATTTCCAAGGACAGCTTTGGCGAGAGACCAGAACGCTCGAGTACTCGAGAGAAGACGCAGTAGTTTCTCGCCAATTCTGCCTATGAACGATGACTTCGCTTTAGCATTGTTTCCCTTAAACGACCTAGAGGCAGCATTCAGCTTCTTTTTGTACGCGCAAGTGTTGGGATCCTGAGACGCTACTACCTTAGCCCATGTCCGGTAACATTCCTGCTTCTGACGGGAGGCTAGTTTACAGGAACGGCCAGACCATGGTTGGGATCTACCACCGCTGCGGACCAACGAGTTTGGAATATATAATTCCATTCCCTGAAGGATTACATCGGTGATAGAGTCGGCGCTAGCGCTAGCGTTCGGATCAGGCGCCGAGAAGCAGACCTGTGCCCAAGGGTAGGACGCAAAGAAGGTACGCATCCCGCCCCAGTGCGCTCATTTATAATGCCAGGCACGGCTTTCAAGGGGGTGAAAAGAGTGATGAAATTTCGTATGGGGAATCAATAACCGCTGAACCGATTTCAATGGAATTTGGTATACAGATAATGAGTCCGGGAAAGGACACAGGATGGTTTTTATCCCTGAAATCAGCCTTTAAAGGAGTGAAAAAAGGGTGGATGTTTGTATGGGGAATCAATAACCGCTGGACCAATTAGATTTTATTAGATGAAATATGGTATGGTATGAAGATATTTTGAGTTGTGAGGAAGGATATAAAATAGATAGTAAGAAGCAGATAGATGGAAAAGCAGATTGGATAAAAAAATAAGCTGCCCAAATTACTAATTCCACTAAAACCTAATAAATAAACAATAACTAAAAGAAATAAATAAGTCATGGGACAATGACCCAGTTCCAAACTAACCAAATCTTGTGCTATGGGTACTAGACAACGGATAAACATACTTTTACATTAGATAAATACATACAAATATTTTTTATACAAATATTTGCCCCAACCGAGAATCAAACCCGGGACTTTGAATCAGTTTCTCTAACCACTAGGCTATCAGGTTATCTAAATGTATGATTTTATCAACTATTCCCACAATCGATTTTATCGAACCTCTTTGCATTTCTGTAGAAGAAGTTAGTATATGTCACTACAAATGATAATTGACATTCTTCTTAGATTGACTCCATTTATTAAGTTAGCACACGTTGTTACATAGAGGTGGGCGAGAGACGACTGAATCTTGTCCCTGCGGCCCGAGGGAGTGTTGGCTAAGCTGACTAGATGCATTGTAGTATTTGTAGTACGGCCATAAAGAAAGCCGCACTTGAATATGAGCCGCTTCAGCACTCTGTTACAATGTGGCTACAATGTGTCTACAATGTGTCCCTACATGTCTTTTAGCATAAAATAATAAATATTGCGGAACAATTAGCACCAGTTGATCTAGTCAAAGAGTAAGCAAAGCTTGCGTTATGGGTACTAGGCAATGGATATACAGTGGTGGTCATACAATTAAGAACGATTTGAAGTTTCCGATTTTTTTTTATCTACATCATGTCATATGTCTAGTTGTGTTCCTTCTTAGAAGTAACAAGTTATGTTATAAAATAGCCACATGGATAGAGCAAACGGGATTAATAATAATAGTGTATAATTGCTAACATTTTTTTTTACAAATTTTATTTGTTCTCTATACTAATAAATTCAAATAGTAATGAAGCTGGACAAATAATTAAGAACGATTTATTAAACTGCTCGAGAGTTGTTTTATATGAAACTTAGATTAAATAAATCATATTAATTTGAAGTTGGTATAGAAAAAAAAAGCAAATTAATACATTTGAACTAAAATTAATAGTTAGTAGCATGTCCACGGCTTTTAATTACGGCTTTACACCGGCGAGGCATTGAATCTATCAATTTTTGACATTTCGCGAGAGAAATAAGAGTTCCATTCTTCTAAGAAAACGTCGTACAGCTCTCTCAAATTGCCACACTGTCGATTTGAAACCTTTTTCTTGACTTCGCACCAAAGATGTTCTATTGGGTTAAGATCTGGGCTGTTGGCTGGCCAATCTAAGACTGAAACTGATTGTGATGTGAGGAATTCCTTAACGGTGCGTGCAGTATGCTTTGGATCATTGTCGTGCTGGAATGTCCAAATAACCGGAAGCACGTCTTCGGCATATGGTAACATTGTTTCTTGCAGTATATTTTTGTATTGGAATTGATCCATGTTTCCTTCTATCAGCCTAACAGGTCCAACGCCATGTCCAGAAAAGCACCCCCAAATTTTCACATTTCCCCCGCCATGCTTTAATGTCACTTTTGTGTACTTTGGGTCGAATGCTTTATTCGGAGGGCGTCGTACATATCGTTTTCCATCAGAACATACCCTATTTATTTTTGTCTCGTCAGAAAAAAGAACGTTTTTCCACTGTCTGACTGTCCAGTTTTCATACCTTCTTGCAAATGCAAGTCGGGCTTGCCTATGACATCGTTTCAACATAGGCACCTTCCTTGCTATCCTTCCGTTCAACTTATTTTCAACCAAACGCCTTCGAATAGTGCGTGCAGAGATTGCTGAAGGGTTGTTTTCGCCAAAATATTCTTTTCTCAACTCATTAGACCCTTTAAAAGGATTTTGTTTTGCCAAACGAACGATATTTCGATCATCTCGACGAGATGACTTTCTCTGTCTAGGTCCACGCGGAACGTTTGAAGTAGATTGATACGTGGAAAAATGCTTTACGGCATGGAAAACCATTGTTTTTGAACATTGCAGATGGTCGGCTATCATTTTATACGACCAATTCTTCTCGCGAAGTTTTATTATTACTTCTCTTGTAGATTTATCACAACTTTTATTTTTCCCCATTGTTTTTATACGAAGTAATCACTTTTAAGACTTTAACAGCACGAAATGGCGCCAAAATTATACGAATAATAATCTACAACCACAGATTCACACAGTGTTCTCTATTTAAATTTGAAAAAATAATAAACTATTCAGCGTTCTTAATTGGGATGTCCCAATTTTTGACAACGTATAATAAATCGAAAACCATTTGGAGAAATAGGCTTTGTGAAGCGTTTTCAGAAATCAGATTCCAAAAATATGGTAATCTGAATTAAATAAAGAAATTTTTAGTAATGACCTTCATTTGACCCCTGCAGTGAATCATCACAGAGGCAGATAATAAGGAAGGTCTACATTCTAAAGCAAATTGACGGTTTGAAATGTTGCTGTCCTGCTTATAATAGCAAAGAGTGACAAAGACAGAACTTTCATCACATGATGCGCACCTGGCTTTAAACAGTTGTCATTTATCGTAAAGTCCGAAATGTATACGAGTATTTCCAATGTATGTTTACAAATTTAATTATTAAATTACTACGTTGCAAGTAAATATAAAAGAATTTAAATATCAGATTTTAATAAAAAATATCTATTTACTATCACACTATTAAACAAACAGGAATAATCGAAGCTAAAAGAAGAGAACTATATAAAACTATTTGTCATATGGTTCATTTAGGACCCTAAGCTGTGCTTTTTATTATTGACAGTGACAAGACAAATCAGGGGGGCTACTCCAAATTTGAAAATCGAAGTTCGTATCGCATCGTCTTGTTCGGTCTTGAATTAAATACTATTAGCGTGAGAGGAATGGCACGATACGAAGTTCGAATTTTGCACTTCGTACATCGATATAGAATACTTCGAAGTATAAGGCCAGTAGTGCCACAGATTATGTTATGCACGACTTGAATTTTTCTAGGCAATGGAACGTGGTTCTCTCACTGTGACGTCATCCAAAGTATTTCTTAAAAAAATTATAAAAAATTAAATACTCAACCAAATTCAAAATCGATGAAAATGGTATCTTAAAATATCCTATTCTTTCCAAAAAATATATAAAACCTATATGTTATTTTTTTTGGTGCATCCCAATTACGTGACCAGCCAGTAAGTACTAATACTAGGTTCAGATCGAATGTATAAAGTTTCTCTATTAATTTTTTAGCCAACAATGTTGCATAAATGAATGTACCGGTAGTACGGAAAAGTTTTGCAATACCGAGAGAAATAAAAAAAATACGGGCAATTAGTTATACTTGTTACTTTGAAAAAATCATCTCAATAAATAATCGTTCTTAATTATATGGCCACAACTGTACATACTTAAATACATATTAAACACCCAAGACTCGAGTACAAGCATGTGTATTATTCAAACAAATAGCTGCCCCAACACGGGAATCCAACCCGGGACTTCAAGCTTCGTAGTCAGGTTTTCTAGCCACATTTTGGTTGTCATATTCTGCAACATTTGACCTCTTTGATAGTGACAAGCGACTTGCATCTCCTTAAAAAAATAAATTAAGTGACAATGAATCATCAATAGTCTATGAAACACAATGGTTAATCCCTCTTGACATTTCATTTTGGCTATGGTACAGCGGGTTGCACTGATTAATTTATTTGTAAATGAGAAAATTTTTATGAATACCTAATAGCTAATTGGGAATGTCTAAAAAAAATTACCAGTGGTTTTTATATTTTTTTTGTATAGAAAAGTCAATTATAAGAAACTAATTTCAATATTTTGTCATTTAGTTCTCTACTTTTTTCAAAATTAATTATTGAAACTATTTTAGTTGATGACATCAGATTATAATTGAGGGCTCCCACAATGCCAAATTTCTAAATCTATCTAAATGCTTACGATAAGGCAACCCCTTTAATTATTTTTTGCGTAGTGGTAGGTACACTATACACTATGTCACTTTACTGGCACTGACAAAGTGCTAGATGTCAGACAGCGGGTCCAAATCAAACTCCGTAGTATAATCCACGCGTAAATTGTGAAGAATTCTAACCACACAGAATAAAGTACGACTTGAACCAGTCACACAATTTACACCAATGTCAAATGAAGTTCATTGCTTATTTGTTATATAATAAATTCATTACATAATATTAAAATTAAATAACTACAGAAAACGATTTAAAAAGCATTTATCTCGAAATGGTTTTCGATTTTCTATACATTGCAAAAAAATAGACATCCCCAATTAGCAGGATGAGTATATTTGTTCTAGAATAACTGTAGAACTAAGCATTTTTTTCCTGTTATGATTAACTATTTCTGTACATATTGCTTTGTTTTAACAATAAAAGCAACTGCCTGTTTCTTGCTATTACTACTGCACAGAATCAATCTCATGAATTAAGCAAAGGCATAATTCTATATTGAATAGGGAATTCTATATTGAAGGGGGATTGAATAGGGGTTTGAGTGAACAGCTATAATTGGGATGTCCCAATTTTTGGCAACGTATAATAAATCGAAAACCGTTTGGAGAAATAGGCTTTGTGAAGCGTTTTCAGAAATCAGATTCCAAAAATATGATAATCTGAATTAAATAAAGAAAATTTAAGTAATGACCTTCATTTGAACCCTGCAGTGAATCGTCACAAAGGCAGATATAAAGCAGGTCTACACTCTAAAGCAAATTGGCAGTTTGAAATGTTGCTGTCCTGCTTATAATAGCAAAGAGTGACAAAGACAGAACTTTAATCACATGATGCACACCTGGCTTTAAACAGTTGTCATTTATCATAAAGTCCGAAATGTATACAATACACATGGCAACACATGGCAACCCTGGCCAAGATAACACTTGTTCGTAGAGATTCTGTTTATTTTAATTGAATTATATTAATATACTTACGTTTAAAGTAGTGTTTGTGAAGTGAACGTATAGCTGAACACTTAGTTTGGATGAGACTTTGATAAGAGACTGCCTAATAAGAGTATCTACAGGCAATTCATCGGTGAGATTTTCATTACTGCCGTTTTTGTTCTAAATTTGAATGGAATTTGAAGAGGAACGATTTTTTTAACGGAAATCACAACTAGGTCACAAGCACCTGATAGGTCGTGGGAACAACACTCACAACTGATAATGTCCACTTAACATCTACCTACATTATAGAAAATAGACAGTATTGCCAGTGAAAGGGCGCCGTGCAGGATATTTAAAAACGAGCGTTTAAAAAACTGCGTCCATTTAACTTGACGTCTGCGCAAATTCACGAGTGTTAAGTACAGCGCCATCTAGCGAACTACATGCTACATTGGAGACAAGAAGAATTCGCTTTCAAATAGTTCTGCTAGTCTACACTAAAGGGCGTGAATACTAATAACATGAAGAAAGCTAATAAATCGACTCCAAAATCTAGCAGTCAAAAGTCTCCATTGACTTGTACAAAGTGTAAAAGATCAGCGGACCCGGAAAAAAGCACTCTTTGCCATGGTTGTAAGTTGATTTTTCACTTTGACTGTGACGGCTACCCTGAAAAGTTGTTCAAAATGATGGACGCGCAAAGGAAGGAAAATTGGATGTGCAAGACATGTATTGGAAAGGGACTATCCGTGGTAAATAAACAAATACCGCAACCCTCAAACATTACGATTCGGAAAAAGAAAACAAACAACACGGCCAAAGGACCAGTCCCTACTGCTACATTGCATCTGCTACCAAATGAGACGAACACATATACATCCTCAGGCCAAGAATCTTCAAAGGCTCTTGAAATAAAAATAAGCGAAACAAATACTCCTGTTATCAGCAAAATTGATGAGATCGTAGAGAGGTCGAATTCTATTCTAAAAATACATGACCAATCAATACCGCTCTCTATCATTGACACGGATGAAATGTCAGAATTAAATAAGGAGCAAATTATGACTTCCTTCTCAGACACCGACTCCCAGTTAACTACAAAAAACGAAATATCCGTTAACTTAAGTCAACTACATGAACAACAGTCAAAAAGCGCGGATTTTTCAGAGAATGACATGTTAACAATACTGGAATTGAAAGAAAAAATAAACCATCTCACTACTGAACTAGCCTCTACCCAAAACCAGTTTGACGAGATAAGCATCGAAAATAACGGCCTAAAAAGGAAAATTAGTAGACTGGAAACAGAAAACGTGACCTTGAAAAACCTATGTCACTCTCTAAACTTCAGCCCGATCTCAAGTAGGGGTAAAAAAAAGAGAGACTCATTGCACAATAAAGACAGATGCTCCGTTTTTACCCCAATAAATACCTCTTCGAGACCCTCATCTCCAGATGGTGGCAAGACTAACCCAGATTTTGACTGCGCGACGGAATCACATAACATAAAAAAGGTAGTCAAAACTCTAGAAGATAAACTGAATGAGTACAAAGAACAGGTCTCACTGCTTGGCGCGCAAGTCAAAACTTTAACTCAAAAATTACCTCTCAGTAATGTCACAGGAAACCCTATTTGGAATAAATCGTTTTTAAATGGCCAAACAACTACCCTAAAAGAAGTGGAGAGACCACTGATGCAATCCAAATTATGTATAATTAGTAATCATACAAATTACATGGTACAGTTGATAAAACAAGCTTTCCCGAGTGAAAATTCGTGTCTCTATTTAACACCAGGAGCGGGCACACAGGAGCTATTCCACGGGCTCCAACATAAACTACGGGACTTCACCTTCGATGACTTCTGTATCATTTGTATCGGCGATAAAGATTTTAAGAAAAGTGTAAATTATTATAGCTTGGTTCACTATATTCAAGAAAAGCTAATGCTAGTTCAACACACAAATATTATTATTTGCTTACCAACATTTAAAATAAATTGTCACACAAACTTTTTTATTAAGCGAGTGGAAATATTTAACAATATGTTATATGTAAACAATTTAACTCATGAGTACAGCTACATACTGGATTCAAACCTAAACTTATCTTATACAAGCAAAATGTTTTCCCGGTTTGGGAATGTAAACCGACAGGGATTTATTACTATATTTAATGACCTGATTGACCTTTTAAATTCACTTTGCACTCATCCCAATATGGACAAATCCGAATTATTACCCCGCGACAGTGGACAGAGCTCAAATGCTGAAAAGCCATTGTTGAATAATTTTTTTCGAACCTAAAATTAATAATCAATATGTACTTAAGAAATCATCCAGCCCACTGATTATACTATATCAAAATATGCGTAGTGTTAAAAACAAATGCCACCTTCTAACTACGTTAACAAATGAAGAAATAAATCTGCACATACTCTGCCTAAGTGAAACTTGGCTCACCTATTCAAAACTGGACCTCCTCGACGTGGATGGCTACCTTCTGGCGTCATCGTACTGTCGATCATACCGTGAAGGAGGAGGAGTATGCATTCTTGTAAAAAAAGGAGACAACATTGACTTCTCTGAATGCAGTGAAATAAATGAGATGTCTATAGAGTATATCTTCGAAGTATGTGGAATAGATCTACCTAAGCATAATTTATTAATAATTAATATCTACTGGCCGGACAGCAAAAGAATGCCCGATACATTTTATAATTGTCTGACCAGCCTTTTAAATCTATTACAAAAAAAATACTCTAGCAGAGACATCGTTATAGGAGGAGATCTTAATGTGAATGTTTTGGATAAGACTACAACATCTTCGAATCTACTGAGCCAAATGAATTGTTTTAATTTTTATCAGCATGTAACGGAGCCTACTAGAGTGACTCAAACTAGTAAAACTTGTCTGGATCTTTTATTTACTAATTTTAAGAGAGAAAACCTACACGTCAAAATAAACGATTACGGCCTCTCAGACCATAAAGGGATACATGTAACTATACCTTCAAAAAAAATAAATGTATGTGATAATTGGTCAGTGGAAAAAAGACAGTTCAATGATCGCAACATGAGTAACTTTAGGGAGGCTTTGAAACAAATTGATTTTTGCAAACTTTTTGATGAAGCAAAAAATGTTAACGACAATTTTAACTCCTTCATCACAGTAATTAAGAATACATTAGATGTGTGTATACCTAAAATAAAAACTAAATATAAAGGTAAATCTAAAACTACATGGCTCACTAGAGGAATCAAAAAATCATGCAAGGAAAAAAGACTCCTGAAAATATTCTTAACCACGTGTAATGATCAAACTATTTATAACTATTACAAAAAGTACGAAAAAGTTTTAAAAAAAGTAGTCACTACCTCCAAACGACTGCAAAATATTAAACGTATGAAGAAATCAAGTAATATTACCAAATCCATGTGGAATATAATAAACGAACAGACGAACAAGACTAAACTAAAAATTAAAAAAAATATTAAACTTAATATTCAGGAAACAACTATAGAGGACCCTATTGAAGTGGCTAACGAGTTTAACAGATTTTTTTCTCATGTAGGAGTTTGCGATCAGACGGAGCGCCCCCTAGGCCGACCCGTTGTCGCTGCTGCAAAAAATTCAATGTACCTATCGCCAGTCACTGTACAGGAAACTTTTAAAATTATTCGTAACCTAAAAAATAAGCGTAGTTTTGGTATAGATGAACTACCTCCTACGCTTATAAGAAAGTGTGCACAAGAACTCGCAGCCCCTTTAACGTGCTTAATTAATCAGTCATTCACTGAAGGAGTTTTTCCAGAAGCCCTAAAACTAGCTATAATTAAACCAGCTTTCAAAAAAGGCTGCCAAACAGATTGTAGCAACCACCGACCAATTGCTCTGTTAACAACTTTTTCAAAAATTTTTGAGTCTGCTATGACTTCCCGGCTTTACTCATTTTGTGAAAAATTCAAAATTTTTAGTGAGTCTCAAAACGGATTTAGAAAACATAGATCAACAACATTAGCAGTTTTCAAATACATACACAGCGTACTAAACATAATAAATAGCAAACAGTATGCTATTGGTGTTTTGTTAGACATGAGTAAGGCCTACGATAGGGTTAGACACGATATTCTTTTACAAAAACTATTCGGTATTGGCGTTAGGGGAGTTGTCCACGATTGGTTTTCCTCGTATCTCACAAACCGTACGCAGCTTGTAGAAATCGACCACTATAACTTCATAAGTGGAGGTATGAGAAGGATACAATCACGGGAGGTTAGGGTAGCCCAATCAATACCGCAAGGTACTGTTCTTGGCTGTGTTCTCTTCTTGGTGTACATAAACGATCTGCCTACGGTTATAGATTTCCCTACCACATTATTCGCGGATGATATATCGCTCGTGATACCTTGTAAAGATGACAACAACCTGAAAAATCAATTGGACTCTGTCCTTACAAATGTAACATCCTGGTTAGCCGATCATAACTTAGAAGTGAACTTTGCAAAAACTAAATTAATCCAATTCAAGCCATACCAAAGACGAGCATTAAACACAGAATATATTATTGATGGAAATTTATTAGATTGTGTCGAAACCTTTCCGTTGCTTGGTGTCACGATTGATTCTTCTTTAAACTGGAAAGAGCACATAAATAAAATAATGTTAAAACTGAGCAGGTTTACTTATGCACTTTACAAACTAAAAACATGTACAGATATTAAAATAGCCACAAGTGCATACTACGCCTATGCGCATGCTTGGCTCAAATATGGCATAGTGTTGTGGGGAAATAGCACGGATTTGAGGCATTTATTTATATTACAAAAACGCTGCATCAGAATTCTGGTCAATATAGGTATGATTGAAAGCTGCAAAAAACATTTTATTGATCAAGACATTCTCACCCTGCCTTCAATTTATATAATGGAAGTTTGCATTTTTGTAAAGAAAAATATAAACCTATTCCCTAAATATACGCGAGCGGAAAACTTGAGACCTCATGATAGGCTGAAGAGACCTTTGTCAAAATTACAAATGGTGCACTCTGGCCCATTTGCGATGTGTGTAAAAATTTTCAATAAACTACCAGAAACAATGAAACTCGAACCAAATTTCCAAAAATTTAAGCAAGATCTGAGGGCCCTCCTGGTTCGAAAATGTTACTACACCACACAAGATTTCTTATCTGAAACTTAACTACTACTTATCTAGCCAGGTGTGCTCCATCGTAGGCCTCATCTTTGCTTTCCATCAGGCGTGATTGTGGTCAAACGTAAGCCTATATTATATAAAAGCAAAATAATAATAATAATAATTGATAATATTACCACTCTTTCCGATTATGTTTTTGAATTGTTGCATGCCTAACTTGTATTTTTTTTTATGCTATTGTTAATGTTGAATTTGATAATTTTAGTTTTATATAATACCTAATCTAATATTTAATTTAATTTAATTTTTCCTTTAATTTAATTGTACTACATAAATACTTAATAAATTGCTGTGCCCTTGCAGGGTTCATGTTCCTGGAATTGTAAAATGATGTAAGACCTTATGTACAACATGAAATGCAATAAATGATTGAATTGAATTGAATACTCGCAAAGTATTTTTACAAATTTAATTATTAAATTACTACTTTCCAATATATATGAAAGAATTTAAATATCAGATTTTAATAAAAAATATCTATTTACTATCACACCATTAAACAAACAGGAATAATCGAAGCTAAAAGAAGAGAAATAAATAAAACTATTTTGTCATGGTTCATTTAGGACCCTAAGCCGTGCTTGTAATATTGACAGTGACAAGACAAATCAGGGGCACTACTACAAAATTCGAAGTTCGTATCGTATCATCCCTCTCACTCTCGTGTCAAATCATATTAGCGTGAGCGGGACGGCATGAAACGATGTTCGAATTATGCACTTCGTAGTAGGGTCTCAGTAGTGCCGTGGTAGTGCCACAGATTATGTTATGTACGACTTGAATTTTTCTAGGCTATGGAATGTGGCTCTCTCACTGTGACGTCATCCAACGTATTTCTAAAAAAAAATATAAAAAATTAAATACTCAACCAAATTCAAAATCGATGAAAATGGTGTCTTAAAATATCCTATTCTTTCCAAAAAAAAATATAAAAACTGTAGGTTATTTTTTTTGGTGCATCCCAATTAAGTGCACCACCGCTTTGAAATATCTTTGTTGCTTTGCCATGTCCTGAGCCCTATTTACCTGATAGGTACAAGCCCAAAACCAGCTGGCTGCTGCCAAGACTTTTATCACATATCTATAAACAACCAATAAGCTGTTGAGGAAGCTTGACACTTATATTTCATCCCTGAACCCAAAAATAGTTCTCACAAAGCTGCAATAATTTAAAAGGTTCATCTAAGGACACTCCTGTACCATTAATTTGTTGAAAAAAAAACACTATGTTGTATAAAACAAAATTGCTGTAAAAACCCTAGTTGACAAATGATTTAATCGACTTATCAATGCCCAGCCTAAACTCTTTAATATGGCTGAAATTTTGCATAGAAGCTCCTTTTATGCTGAAGATAAGAAATAAAGACAGTTTAATGAAAATTCTGACACAATAGGATATAGCTAAAACCATAGGATTAAGCTAGTAACAATATAAATAACATACTGTTTTGAATTTTTGTGATTTTCACTCATAACTATTACTATTATTAGGACTTATTAGGCATGCAAACCATATTAGGTATTAAGTCACGTTTAGTGTGATAGTTACAATATGAATAAATAAAATCACAAGGTCACTTCTGTCATATTGCTGTGTATGGTGATCTATGTATTAAATAATGCTCAAAAGAAAACCAATGACAATGACACAACCTGCTTGCAGTAAAAACAAGTTTGGATGATTAACATTTATGAATCATCTACATAGGACAATTTTGTTAGGAATAGTAAACTCAAAACAAACACATCTCATCTTGAGTGTAGTATGATGAACTAAGATAATTGTCCCCCATTTGATCCTTAGTCTTGGCAAATATTATTACTATGAATCAAGAATATTGATATGTTTAAACAGTTAAAGTAACTATTTATCAGTATAGTATAGGCATGTTATAATATTGTACAAGCTTTGCTTAATTTGGGACTGTCAATTGATGTTAATTGTGCCATAATATTTATAGTGAAAACTTAAGCAAGTAAATAAAAACATTTGCCTAATCAATAGTTAACAAACTCTTAAAAAATGGGCAAAACCATACCTAGTCGCTACAGGTTAATGCCCCATTGTAAGTAGTAAACATCAAAGAGGACAAAAGGCCAACCACTGATGGTCGGCCCAGGTGTGCACCAAGAGTGTTCCGTGAGCGCAGCCAGCCAGCCAGGTAATGGAGCCAGCAACAATGTTTGTGTGTGTGTATTTTCGTGGTGGTGTGCGTGTGAGCCGGACACTCACCCCATGAACCAGTCGACGGTGTCGCGCAGGTACTCGGGTAGGCGCTCCAGCTTGACGGATGTGGCTCGCTCCCAACAAGAAAGTCAGCGCCCGGCGCTCTGAGGTCCGCTGCGCGCTGCCGCCCGCTGCCCGCGCCTAGCTGGTCGCCAGCATCCCCTCGCGGAGCCGCACTGTCCCGCACTGTCCCGCACCGCCGCTGCACCGCCGACCGAGAGCGTCCGAATCCTTTCGAGCTAACTGGAGCGTGTCACAGTCGCAAAGTTATTATTGAAATTTTCATTACAGCAGCTGAGCTGAATTCGCCATGTTGCGCAACTCGAGCGATTATTTATAGATAAAACGAGCTCCCCGACGTTCGCTGCGACAACTAAAAAGTTAACGAGACACCGACGTATAAAATTAAACCATAACATTCAGAAACAGAAGTTTATGAACAGTTTACTGTTTTCTCGAAAGAGCTAAGCGTAGAATTTCTCACCAACGATACAATTCGCTGGCAACACCCGATTTAACTGTCAAATGGATCCATTGCGTGTCGTGTCATTCATTATTGATTGATTTTAATTACGATTTTCTATTAATTTTGTTTTTGTATAAATATTGTCAGTGTTAATAATAAAAACAAATTAAACACGCACGTTATGTGAATTTGAAATACTTACATCGCTTCCTTATAATGCTTCATAATATATGTTTAATTAAATTGAAACGCATCGTACAGATAAACTTGCTCAATTCCAATTTTCATAAATTTGATACTTTTGAAGTTGGAGAAATAAATACGTTTTAACTAATATATCTTTAAAAAATATATTGTTTGTTTTAAGTTTTAATGAACCCGACTTAACCTAACTTTCAGTATGTCAGTGTCAATAGTCAGTTCAAAGCTTTAGTGTTGCCAAGATAACAGGCTGTAGCTAATTAAAGCACAATTTTTGATTTCTTTCAGCTTCAATCAATCTTTATTTACTTTGATGCTATGGCTACACACATCACGATTACGCGAATATTCGCATTATCGCGATGTATGTAGCCGAATATTTGCGAATACTTCGGCACTTCGCCCGAAGCCGCAGACTCTTCGCCCCGCTGTCGGTAAATTTGCGCACATCAAAGGCTGCTAAACTAAACTAAACACTGCGGCATTGCTCTCTACAGCAGTGTTGCCATGCACATTCGCCGTAGGCCGAAGACGAAGTTTTATCGCGATAATTCTAACGTGATATGTTTAGCCGTAGTATAAGAGCGCTTGTGCGCACTACAAGGAATTTTACTTTCTGTTTTTCTCGGTCCGATGTGGCAAGGAAAAATGGATGGTTGGTTTGTGTAGGTACTTGTCCGCTTTTTCTCGGAGGTGCAGCGCAGTTAAGGGATTAAAAACTACAATTACCCTAGGAACGTAGGCAGTTGCTTGCTTTATTAATTTAGGTACGTGCGAAGACGTAGAAGACAAAAAGAATTTTGACTTTAGCTCCTTATTAGGTACCTGACAGGGTAATTTTACATAAACACAATAAAATGAGGCAGGACGAAAGTTTATTTTCTATCGGATGTCTACAAGTTCAACAACTACTTATTTATTTATTTATGATTTTTTGCTATACCCCTTAAGTTTTTATTGTTGTCATCTCGAAGCGGAAAAAACGGTCCGGAATGCGGAAAAGTAAAATGTCGGGTTGGACGGTAAAATTAGTGTAGTGCACAAGCTAGTATTTAAATTTAAGGCGTGCCATATCGGACCGTAAAAAATCGGACTGCCGGACAGTAAAACTCCTTGTAGTGCGCAAGCGCCCTAAGATTGTTTGATTTCCACTTTGAAATTATTTAAATAACTTAATAATACAATAATTACTTAATATGTTATCCACATGTAGATTGTCTACAAATACTCTGTTGAGTATAAACCCGAAACCGTTGTTTTTAGGGTTCCGTACCCAGAGGGTAAAAACGGGACCTTATTACTGAGACTTCGCTGTCCGTTCGTCTGTCACCAGGCTGTATCTCATGAATCGTGATAGCTAGACAATTGAAATTTTCACAGATGACGTATTTCGGTTGCCGCTATAACAAAAAATACTAAAAATTAAAATAAAATAAATATTTAAGGGGGCTCCCATACAACAAACGTGATCTTTTTGCTCGTATTTGCTCGATATTGATAACGGCAACAGCTAGACGCTTGAAATATTCACGGAATATTTAGTTATATATTAAATTACAAAATAATCTAATTAAATTAAAATAAAACAAATAATTAAGGAGCTCCCATACAACAAACGTGATTGTTTTGTCGTTTTTATAGATAATGGTACGGAACCCTTCGTGCGCGAGTCCGACTCGCACTTGACTGATTATTTTTATTTCCGTTAACTTATCATGTAAATATAGGTAGTGAAATAAAGAAAAAATACTAAAGAAAACCAACGAAAAGGCAAAAACAAAGCTCATTTCCACATTTATAATAATGTTAAGTTAGGATTCCAACTTTTTGGCTCATTTTCAGCAATATTTCGGCGACTTTCATTTAGGTGACTTGGGAACACTGTGGCTGTCATTTTCGCTTGTCAAGTCGCCATACGTTTCTCACGCCTTGATTTGATTGATTGATTTCACTTCTCTCACTTGTCTTAACTTTCACGTTCAGTTCACGGGCCACGTTCTAATTCGATTGAGAGCGACTCCTATTATCCTGTAATACAACTTATACTTTGTTCAACATGTTCCGTTTACCGTTTGGCGACAGAATTGATCCCATGGAGGAGAAGCGTCAAGCAAGAGAAAACACAATAAATAGTGTCATAACGTTTTGTGTGCTCTGCGCAGTGATAAGAATTGGTAAGTTATTATCATTAAATCAGTACAAATTTCTTAACCTGGAGACGCTTTAACGGAATGTTTCACCTTCAGTGGGATTCAGTGTGTACGCAGTGAATACCATAGCCGGCAGTTTAATCGGCACCCGCCGATGCGGCCGTTAAAATATTCAAGTAATGATAAGTTCCAAATTGAAAAGGTAACTTGTTTCTTAAATAGTAGTAGATAGACCCACTCACATGGCCCACAGTGGCAAGTGCTCAGTATACTTCAGGCACTATAAACATGTGGGTTTACTGGGTTTGCTCTTAAATATAATTTGAAACTTCATAGCATAGCATTATGAGGTTGCAGGTTAGAGTCCTGGCACAGGTAAATGATTTTTGTTTGTGAATAAAACTCAAAGACTTGTTCTGAAGTTCTACCATCCTACCTCTGATCCTTGCAAAATATAATCTATAATATAAAAATGAATCGCTGAATGTGTTGCTAAGCGCAAACTTTGGATTGACTGCACCAAATTGGATAATTCTTTTTTTATTGTGTTTGTTATTGCCAGGAGAAGGTTGTTATGAAAGAAATTTAAAAAAAAATACGACGGGGCCGAAGCCGCGGGCATCAGCTAGTTAGCTATAAAATTGGTCTTATTTGAGACAAGAAGACTAGAATGTGTTAACCTGTTGTCTCCCACTGCAACAGAAATAAGTCATATTTCTATTGCCTTTTTTTTTGTAAACAACCTCTTAGGTAATAATAATAAATGATATTGAACTGCAATTCAGTAAGAGATGTGTTTGTGATGTTGCAGCGCCGCTGGTCCTGGAGCAGAGCGGGCTGTGAGCGGCGGCGCCGGGAGTCCTCCAATTATTTTAAATTGATTAAGTACCATTATGATATAATTAAATTGTTGTAGAATATAATTCTTCATTTATTTACTTTCTTTTTATACCTCAAGACTTGGTCCAGCCACAGTAGTCATGTCTACTGTCTAGATGATGAGGATGTGACACAGGTCACATACTGAGCAAGCCAGCATTAGCACCAACCAACATACTGCTGAATGTCCCAAGGAGGGAGACAGATTGTAGTAGCTCCAAAAGACAAAAAAATTTATATTTACTACAACAGATCTTCCCTGTATGCTACCTACATCACAGTGACTTTAACAAGCTTACATTACAATACAAGAACATACAACTGTGTGATATGTATACCGCAGGGTTAACTTTGAAATGAAATTGTATTTTTTCATGGCTTCTACTCTTGCTGTATTGTATTGGCAATGCTTATTTTACCAACGTAGACTCTAAATGCAGACAACATAATTCAAATTCCAAAATATTTATTTCAGATAAATGACACATTTTGGCACATCATCCATAGGTGTTAGTAAAATATAGTCAATATATAGACTAGTGTTAATAAAATAACATTACATTAAATTAAATTAAATCAAATTAAACATAATAATGGGCGTGTATGAGACCCCATCCAGTGCCGCAAATATATACATCAGGAAAGTGTTTATTTTTATTTTTTTTTTTATGGAGAAACAGACCGTAGACCTTTTGTTTACCTGGCTGTCATTAGAATGACAGCCAGTACAGCAGAACTCCTAACCTAAAAAATGTAGGTTAAAAATTGTATGGGATTGCTATAAATATCAGGGGGCTGCTACGAAATTCTTATCATACTATCTCTTTCACTCTTCTGTTTAATGCTAATACCATAAACAGAATGGCATGATACAAAGTTCAAAAATCAAATTTCAGAGGCCATATTGTCTAACGTGCGGGTGCATGCTATCACATTCACCATTTTGTAAGGAATAGTATTTTTTAAGTCTGCTGAAACTAGCACAGAAAATAATGGGTCTGGGAATCCCAATTCAAACTAAGTACATACTTTAGAGCCATATTATCCGACTAGGGAAAATAAATTACATCCAATTTTTTTTCTGCTGCCCTATTTTCTTCTCATTATTAAAACACCATACCAAGATATGGCACTGGTCCCAACGCCGGCGAGTAAGCGATGAGCTATCGGCGATTTTCTCGCCCAAGAAACCAACAAAAGATAATCCCTCTCGTGTGGTTACCTATCATATTCTCGAAAAGCTCATTTCCGGATATTCAAATTCCAAAAACGAAACTCCTTTTTTTCATTTTCCAAATTATTGTTTGTCCGAAATTTTATTTACTTACTATATTTTTTTTTGGCAAATGTTTTAAAATCTATTTTTTTATTTGCCAAATGATTCAAAATCCAACTGCATGAAATTCCGTAGGATCATTTGCCAAATATATATTTATTCCGCAATAGTATATTTTTTATCGAGGGACTAAAAGAAGCCAATATATACCCGAGGTGGTTAGACACCCGAGCTTTAGCGAGGGTGTCGATTTATCCGAGGGTTTATTATTGACTTTTAGTCTCCAGGTGAAAACTCTATTTTTCACTTCGAATGCCGGAAAAAAAAAAAAATTATCAATTATGTCTTTTGCTCTTTGCTAGACATCATAATTTTCTCTATCACTTGACGACATTGTAAGAATAATCAATTTAAATTTTAATTGTTTACGATTTACGCTGTACAACAATTTCAAAGTTTTCGCGGTAAGTATTTTTTTCCAACCAGACATATATAACAAAATCGCATCGGCGAAATGCTCCATACAAAAAACTGGAAAAAATAGAATGGCGCCACCTTCTATGCGGAAAAAGTATAGAACTAAGACCACGTAGACTAAGAACGTAACATTTTCGTCATGAAAATGGTCTACACAATCTTATTTTTTTATATATATTTTGTTTTGCCACTAAGCAAGTACTGGTTGTTTGAGTTTATCTAAGTCACTCGAAATGAATTAAAAAATTAATTACTTTTACTCCCTAGAGACTAAAGCACTTAAACAACACACAACACACCTACA
This sequence comes from Archips xylosteana, assembly GCA_947563465.1. Taxonomy (NCBI): domain Eukaryota; kingdom Metazoa; phylum Arthropoda; class Insecta; order Lepidoptera; family Tortricidae; genus Archips; species Archips xylosteana. The sequence continues at coordinate 23,899,180 of OX387349.1, read as the reverse complement.
CATTAACATTTGGTAGCATAGCATACGGTTGTGGTAACTCCGAGGATGAGCTCTGGTTGAGTTCGAAACGCGTCAGTGTAGCTTGGTGGTGGTGATAGTTGTGTTTATGTGATTTGTGTGTGTTCGTACAGTGTGGAGGTGGAGGAACTGCATGAACACACATTTCTTGCATAAACATAAACGTAACTATTGTAAGGTCGCGGGTGAGCAAAGTAATTGTTTTAGTTCATTAATATGGACCTCCGCAAAGTAACGCCTGATTCAATAAGATAAGATAAGATAATTTTTATTTCATAATTTGCAGTACAAAGTAACAAAAGATACAATATTTTACAAAAAGTCTATGTAACACGTGTATAAATTATTTAAAGCACTCACTTTACTCCCGCCTCGTAAAAAAATCCGGGAGTTTGTAATCCCCTTACTGCCCGTGATACACACAATGATTTTCATCACATTGCGAGAAAAAAAAATCCAAAAATAAAATTAATTTGTCTCTAAACACTTAAAATTGAATTAAATAATGGCTACCCGCCAATACAGGCCCTATACTACGAAGCGCGAAATTCGAACTTCGTTTCATGCCGTTCCGCTCACGCTAATGGTATTTATTACGAGGGGTATGTATTACAATACCGAAGTACGAAAGACCGAATGTATTAAAACATCGAATGGGTCAAAAGACCGACACGATTTTTTTCTGAAACCGTTTACTTTTTAAGATTGTTATAAAACAAACCCAACCTAACCTAATGGGTTCTGTATGATGCCGTTTTAACAAATTCTGAAAAGTTTACGGTTTCAGAAAAAAATCGTGTCGGTCTTTTGACCCATTCGATGTTTTAATACATTCGGTCTTTCGTACTTCGGTATTGTAAAACACACCCATTACGAGAGTGAGAGGGACCGCACGATCCGAACTTCGAATTTCGTAGTAACCCCCCAGATTGTCACTTTTGTTTAGTTTAGAATTCGAAAGGTCATACGGCCAGATTCTGCCAACATGCTTAAAAAAATATTTTTACTTAAAATTATTGCAAAACTATTTGATATAAATTTAAAATATAAAAATAACGAATTTACATGAAGCGTAGATAAGTTTTGTGTTGTAAAATTTGGGTTATAGCTAAGTTTTAAAGATAATAAATAAAACGTTGGTTGATTTGAAACCTCCTTAGTCTGAAATGACTTGTTTTCATCACACTTGCTCGTCAATGATGTTATTCCATGCCTGTATACTAAATGTCAAAGGCCTAATTTGTTCTTAAGGGAGTTCTAACTTTAGTTTTAAAATTTTCAAAAAGACTAAGGAAGTTTCAAGTCAGCCAACGTTTTATTTATATGTTTAAAATTTAGCTATAGGTAACGCCACCAGAGTTGAGGCCACGCACACAACCACATCTCATGTAATGACAGCGGGATTTTGTCGTTGTGTTGACGTTTAGCGACAACACAACGACAAAATCCCGCTGTCATTACATGAGATGTGGTTGTGTGCGTGGCCTCAACTCTGGTGGCGTTACCTACAGTGGTGGTCATACAATTAAGAACGATTTGAAGTTTCCGATTTTTTTTTATCTACATCATGTCATATGTCTAGTTGTGTTCCTTCTTAGAAGTAACAAGTTATGTTATAAAATAGCCACATGGATAGAGCAAACGGGATTAATAATAATAGTGTATAATTGCTAACATTTTTTTTTACAAATTTTATTTGTTCTCTATACTAATAAATTCAAATAGTAATGTAGCTGGACAAATAATTAAGAACGATTTATTAAACTGCTCGAGAGTTGTTTTATATGAAACTTAGATTAAATAAATCATATTAATGTGAAGTTGGTATAGAAAAAAAAGCAAATTAATACATTTGAACTAAAATTAATAGTTAGTTGCATGTCCACGGCTTTTAATTACGGCTTTACACCGGCGAGGCATTGAATCTATCAATTTTTGACATTTCGCAAGAGAAATAAGAGTTCCATTCTTCTAAGAAAACGTCGTACAGCTCTCTCAAATTGCCACACTGTCGATTTGAAACCTTTTTCTTGACTTCGCACCAAAGATGCTCTATTGGGTTAAGATCTGGGCTGTTGGCTGGCGAATCTAAGACTGAAACTGATTGTGATGTGAGGAATTCCTTAACGGTGCGTGCAGTATGCTTTGGATCATTGTCGTGCTGGAATGTCCAAATAACCGGAAGCACGTCTTCGGCATATGGTAACATTGTTTCTTGCAGTATATTTTTGTATTGGAATTGATCCATGTTTCCTTCTATCAGCCTAACAGGTCCAACGCCATGTCCAGAAAAGCACCCCCAAATTTTCACATTTCCCCCGCCATGCTTTAATGTCACTTTTGTGTACTTTGGGTCGAATGCTTTATTCGGAGGGCGTCGTACATATCGTTTTCCATCAGAACATACCCTATTTATTTTTGTCTCGTCAGAAAAAAAGAAAGTTTTTCCACTGTCTGACTGTCCAGTTTTCATACCTTCTTGCAAATGCAAGTCGGGCTTGCCTATGACATCGTTTCAACATAGGCACCTTCCTTGCTATCCTTCCGTTCAACTTATTTTCTACCAAACGCCTTCGAATAGTGCGTGCAGAGATTGCTGAAGGGTTGTTTTCGCCAAAATATTCTTTTCTCAACTCATTAGACCCTTTAAAAGGATTTTGTTTTGCCAAACGAACGATATTTCGATCATCTCGACGAGATGACTTTCTCTGTCTAGGTCCACGCGGAACGTTTGAAGTAGTTTGATACGTGGAAAAATGCTTTACGGCATGGAAAACCATTGTTTTTGAACATTGCAGATGGTCGGCTATCATTTTATACGACCAATTCTTCTCGCGAAGTTTTATTATTACTTCTCTTGTAGATTTATCACAACTTTTATTTTTCCCCATTGTTTTTATACGAAGTAATCACTTTTAAGACTTTAACAGCACGAAATGGCGCCAAAATTATACGAATAATAATCTACAACCACAGAGCCACACAGTGTTCTCTATTTAAATTTGAAAAAACAATAAACTATTCAGCGTTCTTAATTACGTGACCAGCCAGTAAGTACTAATACTAGGTTCAGATCGAATGTATAAAGTTTCTCTATTAATTTTTTAGCCAACAATGTTGCATAAATGAATGTACCGGTAGTACGGAAAAGTTTTGCAATACCGAGAGAAATAAAAAAAATACGGGCAATTAGTTATACTTGTTACTTTGAAAAAATCATCTCAATAAATAATCGTTCTTAATTATATGGCCACAACTGTATATACTTAACCCAATTTTACTACACAAAACTAGTCTACGCTTCATGAAAATTCGTTATTTTTATGTTTTAAATTTATATCAAATAGTTTTGCAATAATTTTATTAAGTATTTTTGTAACATGTTGGCAGAATGTGGCCTTATGGCCATTCGAATTCTAAACACAGTTTACATTATCTATGGTAGATAGCTTGAAAAAGGTGACAATCTATATTGGCGGGTAGCCATTATTTATTTAATTTAAGTGCTTAGAGACAAAATAATTTCATTTTTGGATTTTTTTTTCCTCGCAGTGTGATGAAAATCATTGTGTGTATCACGGGCAGTAAGGGGATTACAAACTAGAGTCATTAAAAGCCCTCCGTCTCCGGCGTCGGGCTTCTAATAGGCTCTCGTTAGTAATCCCCTACTTACGGCCCTTGATGCACAATGTACTATTGCAAATTTTAAAACTAAAGTTAGAACCCCCTTGGGTAGAAAAACTGTACGTAAATCTATAACTCCATTAAGAACAATTTAGGCCATTGTCATTTAGTATACAAGCATGGAATAACACCATTGACGAGCAAGTGTGATGAAAAAAGGTTGAGTATGGCTGGTTTAGGCTGTAGTTCCCAAGCAGATGAAGCAGACCCAGTGCGCATTGGAAACTTCGCATATACCATTGAACTGCTCCCACCTTTTTACACTGTTTCTATAAATTATAACATGCTTGCCTGCCTGCTGCTGCTTGCTTGCGGGACGCCAACGAATGGCACAACCATTAATGACTATGATGATGATCATAGTAGTGATGGCACAATCATGATCTATGATCGATGACTACGAGTCGGGGGTTCGGTCCGGGGAGTGAAAGGAAACAAAGTAGAGTTTTTGTAATAAATTACACTGAAGTTTATTTCTCACCGTGAATACATGTTGACGAACGTCACTCGCCTCGCTTCACTTCACAACTTTATTACAATTCACTCAACATACATTTCTTACGCCCGAGGGAACCATTTGCTTTTTTTTTCTTTTTTATTTAGCTACTAGTTATAAAATCCTAAAATTTGATAATACAATGAAATTTAAGCATTCTTACAGTTTACCACTAAGTCCATTTAGCAATGAAATAAACGATCATGATGGTATTAAAATTGATTTAAGGTTTTTTTTATATAGAGATATATATATAGAATATATATATTACAATTTAAACTAAAACACGCTCGCTGCGGGGAGGGGGCAGATCGGGTGCAACCATTCGTCCAAACGAACACTATACATTGTATACATTTGTAAAAAGTATCAAAATTGAGTAAAAGGCCTACAAAAAATTATCTCGAGATACTAATATTCCTTTACGCCGTATAACCTAAAAATTGACCTATTTAACACCGGAGCCGCGGGGGCGAGTCCAACGTTAAAGGGTAACGAACGTAGGTATTTTAACTATTTGGCTTAATCATATCATATTCATATTACGAGGGAGCGCGAAACAGAAGCGGTGCGGGGCTCGGGCGGGCGCGTGCGGGCGGCGGCGGGGGGGCGGGGGGGCGCTGGGCGGGGGGGGGGGGAGGGGGGGGCTAGTCCTCCGCCTCCTCGTCCTCGGACTCCTGCTGCTGCAGCCAGGTCAGCCACGTGTTCACCTGCGACACACGCACGCTATCACTACACGCACACTTTGGGCAATACTGGATTAACGTACACACCTCCAGTTGGCAGATAATTAGTCCGGTGATCGGATACTTGGTGAATGCATTCATTCAGGTCGTTCAGTCAGATCGGACAGTGTGTAAAAAAGATCAAACAAAATAAGACTTGAAACCAGTGAGCCATAATAATTTTAGGGTCTACGCAAAAAGCGCGAAAAAAACGTCGGTCGGTTCGGTTGAAATGTCCAATTCACCGGCGTCTTTCGCGCTTGTTGTGTATAGTGTGGGGAGACTCTTAGAGCCATACACGTCGCGTGTATAAGGCTGGGACGCCATGATGTACACTCACGCACGTCAGGTAATATCTATTTTACCCACTTCAGTTTTTGTACATCATGGCGGCCCAGCCGTGTGGCTCGTGGCGAATACGTTGCGCGTTCGCTCCGCTTCAAATACGTTTGCAAATCGTCAGTGTGATATGGCAGTTATGTGAGAGTAGAGGACAAGGGGACAATGCTCTTGAAAACGTGTATGTGTGACACAGATGTAATCTGTGTTGTGAGGCCTAGTGGGCGCCGCGTGGGTATACTGTACCGGTGTAGTGTGTGTGTGTGTGTGTGTGCGTGTACCTGGAAGAGCGCCTCGCCCTTGCCGGGGTAGGCGTCGGTGACGTCCTCGCGCCAGCGCAGGAAGGCGTCCTCCTCGCACACCTCCAAGTTGTATAGGTACATGAACCAGCGCAGCAGCATGCCTGCACACCACGAAATATCATTCTTACCATTAACATTATTTTTATCCAGATACTCGGTGCAAAGTTTCATGGGTCAGCATAGTTTGTTTAAATAAAATAATGGAATTCGACCGATGATGATTAGCAGTGGAGCGCTCGGACTCCGGCCGCTTCGGGGCGCAGCGCGCGTCGGTCGACGGGTCGCGAACGAAATTAAGTTTCCATCATGCAAATTTGAATAATATTTACACCGATGATATACTGCCGAATCGCGCCGCGGTGGGAACATGTTGACATGATTTTATCAAAACTAATGTAGTCTGTTCCAGTTTTAGGTCAAATTTCATCATATTATTTGTAGTAATTCATCATCATCTCAGCCTATACATAATACGTCCCATTGCAGGGCACAAGCCATCTCTCACAATGAGACCGCTCGGGCCTCAGCTCCCACCCGGGCAGTGTGGATGGGAACTTCACACACATCATTTGCAATTTCCTCGCGGGCGTGTGCAGATTTCTATTAGACGTTTTTCTTTTCAGCAAAGCTCATGTAATAATTATTATGATTAAAATCGCGCTACAGCGACAGATTTAGGTACGAATACTTTGTCGCGTTCGGAAGACATCAGCACGGTTCAGCCAAAATTGCAGCGTGGCAGAACTTTGGGGGTAGCTGCAATAGAGAGATCTCTCTCCAGGCAGATGTTATGCCTGGGGACCGAAGTCCGATCGATGAATGTTGGAAGTTGTATTTATGCAGCCGAGTTGAGAAACTTCGATAGCGTGATGTAGGATTGTAGTAGTTAGTTCCTTATGTGAGACTAGATGGCGCTAGTAGTCGCTACAGAACGTTCGGGTTTTTTCTCGTCCGAAGCGTTATGTATCGTAACACAATATTAAACTCACTGGCAAAAAATTTGGCCCACAGTCCACCTTTCATACAAATGAGGCTACTTTAATGCCTTATTTCTACGCCAGGGTAGTGCTCCGATAGAGATCTGATGATGGCTACTTCGAGCATTGATAAAGGACATTCAGAGTTCCTAAGATACCCACCTGATTGAATCTGCGTTTAACACGGAAATTATACACAAGCTGCATATAAGAGGTTTGCGCAAAACAAAAAATGGCGGTGTTATCATCAGCACCGACACCAAAGCTGACATCGAGAAGCTTAAACAGTCAGCACAACTGACTACGTCAGGACTCTCTGTGGATGAGCCGCAAAAGCGCAGGCCAAGAATTGTGATCATCGGAGTGCCCGCGTCTATGAAAGAAGCAGAGGTTTTTGACTGTTTGTACCAACAAAACCTAGCAGATTCACTTCAAGATATGACGCCTGAGAAATTCTTGACCTCAATTAAATTAAGTCATAAGTCTGGCAAGAAAGACGCTGTGTCCTGCAATTATGTAATAGAAGTCTCTGCACTTATACGAAAGGCCTTAATATCGAAGGAAAGGGTGTTTGTCAATTGGTCGTCGTGCCCGGTAAGAGATTTTACCCTTGTTACAAGATGCTACAAGTGCCAGCAGTACGGTCATGCGGCGAAGACATGCCGAGAGGTTGCTAACACCTGCGGTCATTGCGGTGAAATAGGTCATATGTTGAAGGAGTGTGCGAAGAAGTCTGATCCACCTAAGTGTGCTACTTGCCTGCACTTTAAGAAGCCGTGTAATCACACAACTGGCGATTCCGACTGTCCCGCTAAGAAATCTGCAGAATTACGGTACATTAATTCAATAGACTATGAAGACGCCTAAGAACGCCATTTCCAAGTTTACTTTCAGAACTTTTCTTTTACTTATTTTATGTTCGATTTATTTGTATGAATGATAACTTAATCGATGACCTAGATGTTTTCTGTGTATCTGAGTCAGTAATATGTGAGGTTGAAAATTTACTCCTACGCTATAATTATTCTTAAGTTAAGACTTTACAGTTCGCAATTTTTGATGACACTGATACTTGATTGTCGTACCTAATAAAAAATGTATAACAAGCAATATTGGAAAACACATCATACACGGATTTATAAGTATCTAATATATGTTTAAATTATTGACCTGGTTTAAATAAACATTGTTTTGATAATAGGTACTTTTTATGTTATTGTTAATAATGTTTCCTAATTTACCTTAGTACTAAGATTACCTACATAGCGGTTTATTTTTTCTGCATGTGTTAATTTAATTAAATTTAACTTAATTCATATAGTTATGTCTAGTTGTGTAAGTCCTTTTTTCGCCTGAGACACAGGATCTTCCTAGTTCAGGCATGTGTCATTCTTCACTTTTAATTTGTTTAGACTTAAGTTTTATATTGTAAAAACCTATTTTGAATAAAGATTTATTATTATTATTATTATTATTATTTAGAAAAACAGCTAAAATGGCAATAAAATGAATGAAAATGTCAGCGCTGTACAAATTCTCTCGCTGTGGTGTAAACTGGTTATCGAATCAGTCGTGCGTGTTGGAAACTCTGGACCACCAAAATCGACGCTCTGGATAACCATCACCAGATCTCGACCGGGGCACTACCCTGGTGTAGAAATAAGGCATCAAAGCGGCTCGTTCGTATGAATGGTGGACCGTGGGCGAAATGTTTAGTCGGCGAGGGTGTAGTCGGCAGACTGACCCTTGGGGTATCTGTGTTTGTGCGCGTGCAGCTGCACGGCGTAGACGGCGGCCAGCTGGAGGTCCTGGCGGCCCTGCAGCAGCGCCGTCAGCAGCGGCGCGTACGCCTCCACCAGCTGCTTCTCGTGGTCCGTGGAGGCCGCGGCGCCGGCCGTCACGTGCGCCGCCAGCAGCGCCACCAGCGTGGACACGAAGGCGGCGTTCTGGCGCACGGCCGGCTCCACGTGCGCCTTGATCCAGCGGTACAGCGCGGCCGGCGCCGGCTCGGCCGCCAGCGCGCGCGCCAGCGCCGCCGCCACGCGCAGCTGCGGCACCAGCGCGCCCAGCCCGCGCGCCTCCAGCACGCCCAGCGCGGCCGCCTCCGAGGAGCCCGCCGAGTCCACCGCGCCGTCCACGCCCGCGCCCCCACCCGCGTCCGTGTCCGCGTCCGCCCCCGCCCCGCCCGAGCATTCCGTCACGTACGCGCATAGGTTGATCTGCAATCAAATACGATCGTTCGTTTCAGTCATACGCATGTCGATAAAATTAAGTTGTTCAGATGGACGGCCGATGTGACGAGATTCGATAGAGTAAAGTACGTAACGAACGCATAAGAAAAAAAAAAAGAAGGGTCATTATTCGACCGCCTCACTTTCGTGGTCATGTTTTCTAAGAATCGGCTGTAGATTTTGATGGCCTTTTCGGTTATTTATTAGAGGACCTGTACTTCTACCACATAATTAAAAACTGTATCAGAATCTTTTGCCATTTCTACAAAAAAGTGTCCACAAAAGTGATTCGGAACGAACACTCGAATGATGACCCCAAAGCTCCAGAGTCGCCTCCACCACTGACGAGATCGAAGAATCTCGCATGAAATAACAGGCACCGGGCATGCCGTGAGACTAAACGAGTTACACGTCGTGAAGAGAGCTCTCACACTACCGGACAACGAGAGGAGAAAAAAATCACCCGCTTGCTACTTATTGAACATGGAGACAAACCAGTGGCGATCCTTACATAGAAGCCCAAAAGCCGGGCTTGCCTTATAAATCTCAAATCAAGATTAAAAATAAAAGCCAAACCTCGTCCAAACGAAAAAAGTTCTAATAAAATCACTTTCATAATAACGCGCTTTATTTTACGTAAAATACCAAGAATTGCATAACAAATCCGCTGCGCGGCCCAGCGGCGCTGTACGGCGGCCGACGCGGCGACAGGCGATAGTAGCGATGTTATAAATAGCATGACATCTCGCTCGCTCTTGTGGGCTTTTACGGGGCTTCCAAACGCTCTCTTCATACATAGGAAAACGTTAGTTTTGCAAATATCTATGTATAGCTGCATATATTAGCGCTCTTTGCAATTTTGAATCTGGCTTACGGTGTGAAGTTTGCTGCGTTTGGTTTAGAACGCGAGTGCGCGAGCGAGATGAATAACTTCACGATTGTTTATATCGAATCGTGGGCCATGCCATGCAAGGCGTTGTAAAATGCGTGAATTTATGTATTTTTTTTTTTTACGTTAGTTAGGCCAGACAAACGAACTAGTGGGTCACCTGATGTTAAATGAACACCACTGTCCATAGACACCCGCAGCGCTTTACACGATGCCAGTGCGTTGTCGGCCCTAAAGGAGAGGGAATAGGGGAAGGGGGAGAGGGAGGGGGAGAGGGAAGGGGTGAGGTATTGGGCCCCCGGCACTCTCACTGACCGTACGAAACGCAAGCAGGATTACTGCTGCTTCACGCCGGTGTTCTGTGAGAGGGTGGTACTGCCCCGGACGAGCCGGCCCATTCGTGATGCAGCGGCTAGCTACAACATGGCTCTACCACTACAAAATTACAAAATAAATAGGTATTCTTGTTTTAGTGCGTTGCGTGTGAGAATGAGTCTGTAAAATTTAAAATTCTGTCTAGTAATAGAATGAAGTGTGCTTTGGTAAGCTTGCCCAAACTGAGTAAAGCGGCAACAAGATTGATTTACCTACATTAAATTATAAAAAAATACTAAAACATATCTCTCGGCTTGCCATAGCCTGATACCCTAGGCACGCCACTGAGACAAACCAGAATCAATCGACCTAGCGCATAAAAACGAAGTGGCCGATCTCAAATAATGGGAAGAGGCACGGAGTCGCGTTAGATCAATTTACCAGAATCGTTATTTCCTAGAAGCTAAATTTCCATTCGCTTTTTTTTCTCACTATGGTTTTTTACTGTAACTTATTTTCACGATTCACCCCCACCTGACCGAATATCATAAAAGCTAAATTCACTCACTACGCCTACCAACGTTTAATATAATTTTCATTAGCACTAATGTCATAACATTTTTGATTTTAGGGCTAGTGAAAGTAGTGGTAGTGCAAATAGGATTAAAAATTTTCGGGCTACAATAGGTGAACCTATTTTAATCGACACAGAAACATAGGTAGGTTTAGGTTATGTTAAATTTGCATCATCCCGAAGGGCCAAAATCACACAGAAGAAGGAGCTCCGCGTTGGGAAAAAATGCTACTGTGAAAATAAGCTTCAGTAAAAAATGCGAATGGAAATTTCGCAAGTAGGAAATAACGATTCTGGCAAAATGATCTAACCAGTCGTAAGAGCATTTAGTGAGGTACAAATCGACGTGTTAACCCTTTCAAGCCACGCCTCGACAAAACGTAAACCTGCTTTGAATCTTATGTCATTGTGTCAAGATCACTTTGACACTGTACTTTGTGACACCTATATGTGTCGTTGACGTTGAAAGGGTTAATAGACAGCGTGCGGGGCTGACTGATCCAGTGCTGCGAGCAGCGACTGTCCGCGCGCCGCTGCGCCGCTCCCCGCGGCGTGGAAGCCTTCCCTGTCTGCGTGCATCCATAAACATCCCGAACGCGCTGCAGGCTCGCAATCATGATACACTGAACATAGAATCCATAAGCATGATCCAGCAACACTTGGAAATAGCAAAACAGAATCTTTCTGACTGTTTGAATATGCTCAGAAGCCTATGTTTTTTATTGAAGATGATAAAACAGATTGATGATAATGAATGTACGATTGCTATGACATGTATCCATGACGATTTGCAAAAAAAAAAACTATTCGCACAGAGATTATTAAAAGCTAGGATTATCGAACTGGAATCTTTGCGTGGGGGCTTCCCGTGGGGAAGTGGAATCTGTCGTAGACTTAGGGTAGCCAGTGGCGGGGCGTGAAAATTTTTGCAAATACAGTTGTGGCCATATAATTAAGAACGATTATTTATTGAGATGATTTTTTCAAAGTAACAAGTATAACTAATTGCCCGTATTTTTTTTATTTCTCTCGGTATTGCAAAACTTTTCCGTACTACCGGTACATTCATTTATGCAACATTGTTGGCTAAAAAATTAATAGAGAAACTTTATACATTCGATCTGAACCTAGTATTAGTACTTACTGGCTGGTCACGTAATTAAGAACGCTGAATAGTTTATTGTTTTTTCAAATTTAAATAGAGAACACTGTGTGGCTCTGTGGTTGTAGATTATTATTCGTATAATTTTGGCGCCATTTCGTGCTGTTAAAGTCTTAAAAGTGATTACTTCGTATAAAAACAATGGGGAAAAATAAAAGTTGTGATAAATCTACAAGAGAAGTAATAATAAAACTTCGCGAGAAGAATTGGTCGTATAAAATGATAGCCGACCATCTGCAATGTTCAAAAACAATGGTTTTCCATGCCGTAAAGCATTTTTCCACGTATCAAACTACTTCAAACGTTCCGCGTGGACCTAGACAGAGAAAGTCATCTCGTCGAGATGATCGAAATATCGTTCGTTTGGCAAAACAAAATCCTTTTAAAGGGTCTAATGAGTTGAGAAAAGAATATTTTGGCGAAAACAACCCTTCAGCAATCTCTGCACGCACTATTCGAAGGCGTTTGGTAGAAAATAAGTTGAACGGAAGGATAGCAAGGAAGGTGCCTATGTTGAAACGATGTCATAGGCAAGCCCGACTTGCATTTGCAAGAAGGTATGAAAACTGGACAGTCAGACAGTGGAAAAACGTTCTTTTTTCTGACGAGACAAAAATAAATAGGGTATGTTCTGATGGAAAACGATATGTACGACGCCCTCCGAATAAAGCATTCGACCCAAAGTACACAAAAGTGACATTAAAGCATGGCGGGGGAAATGTGAAAATTTGGGGGTGCTTTTCTGGACATGGCGTTGGACCTGTTAGGCTGATAGAAGGAAACATGGATCAATTCCAATACAAAAATATACTGCAAGAAACAATGTTACCATATGCCGAAGACGTGCTTCCGGTTATTTGGACATTCCAGCACGACAATGATCCAAAGCATACTGCACGCACCGTTAAGGAATTCCTCACATCACAATCAGTTTCAGTCTTAGATTGGCCAGCCAACAGCCCAGATCTTAACCCAATAGAGCATCTTTGGTGCGAAGTCAAGAAAAAGGTTTCAAATCGACAGTGTGGTAATTTGAGAGAGCTGTACGACGTTTTCTTAGAAGAATGGAACTCTTATTTCTCTTGCGAAATGTCAAAAATTGATAGATTCAATGCCTCGCCGGTGTAAAGCCGTAATTAAAAGCCGTGGACATGCAACTAACTATTAATTTTAGTTCAAATGTATTAATTTGCTTTTTTTTCTATACCAACTTCACATTAATATGATTTATTTAATCTAAGTTTCATATAAAACAACTCTCGAGCAGTTTAATAAATCGTTCTTAATTATTTGTCCAGCTACATTACTATTTGAATTTATTAGTATAGAGAACAAATAAAATTTGTAAAAAAAAATGTTAGCAATTATACACTATTATTATTAATCCCGTTTGCTCTATCCATGTGGCTATTTTATAACATAACTTGTTACTTCTAAGAAGGAACACAACTAGACATATGACATGATGTAGATAAAAAAAAATCGGAAACTTCAAATCGTTCTTAATTGTATGACCACCACTGTATAGCCGGTACAAAAAACCTATAAGGCTTGATTTCCTCCTACGCTGACGTCGGTCGAGCGTACCGTCGGTCGCGTATGACAAATGCGCGTCGCTGTGCGGTGCCCCATAGAGTATTGTGTATATTCGTACGCTCGACCGACGTCAACGACCGAGACCGGTCAGCTTCGCACTAAGCGCGCGATAGTGGTGTATAGCGCGTCAGCGCCGTCAGCGCACCGACGCGCGCGGCGCTGACGAGCGAGACCGACGCGCGCCATTAGCGGCGCGTAGCAATAAATCTGCCGCGGACGTCAGCTTCGCTGTGCGGTGCCCCATAGAGTATTGTGTTTATTCGTACATGCGACCGACGTCAGCGACCGATGTCGGCGTAGGAGGAAATCAAGCCTAAACCCCTTTTATCCTCTTCTTGAAAGTGCAGTAATGAAAGAGAAGCATTTGGTAACTTCGACAGTTTAGTCAACCCGGGGGGAATCGGCTTTTTAGTACCCTTCGCCACTGGGGTAGGCAAAGTATCAAATCCGTTTCTGTATATCGACTCGATGACGTTAATCATTGTACAATAGTTATTGATGTTATTTTATGATAATAAATGAGGAACGTTTGTAATTCTCAACGCGACTGTTGATTTAAAACATAAGCTAAGCGAGGATTTTCAGTCGACACGAGTTAGGAATTTCCTACATTTTACCTACGTCATACAACCTTATAAGACATGATGAGTTCATAAATGTCATCTTGGAAGGAAAAGTAGAAGGGAAGCGAAAAAGAGGGAGGCCGAGAATTGATTATGTAAAGCAAATAAAGGAGAAGGTAGCCGTCATGTCGTATAAGGAGGTCAAGGAGGCAGCTAAGAGGAGAGAGAAGTGGAGAGCCCCATTCATCGGCTACACCGATAAGAGTTTAACTCTTAAATAAGAATATATACAACCTTTTAAAATGGATACGTGAAAACAAATATACTCACTCAAAGAAGATAAACATAGGAGTATGGTGGAAGCAGGTAACGGCTATTTATTTGAATCGGATTCTAAGAAATGATGGAGAACCAAATTTATATTTGAAACTTTAGTTAAAATATTCCGCGTTAAAGGTTCGGCCATACCGCTGCTTATAATACGGAAAGGTTACGGAATCGCAGTGGCGTGCCGTAAAAGTTAGACTTTACCGCATGTTCTCCATAGGTATAGTTGTGACGTTTACGGTTCCGGTCTGCGATTCCGTAACGTCATCGTTTTTTAAGCGGCGGTTTGGTCGCGCACTTTTATGATGGAAATAATTCATTATTTATACTAAAACAGAACCCTCATATCGGACGGTGACATCAGCTATGATCAAAAATCAATCGCAGCATGCAAAATTCTAATCATAAAGGTCGTACGAAAGTCTATTCTTTTAAAACAGTATGAATCGGATTAACGAGTTATAATTTTTACCAGCGGATGCGCAGTCTCCGTTAAGTCGGAGCACGTCGCAGTAAATATTTAGGCGAGCACTCCAGACACTACCTTGCTCTCAGCGTAGAGTTCCTGGAGCGCGTCGAGGCCGGCGAGGTCCTTGAGGTGCTGCATGACGTCCAGCAGCAGCGCGGGCGGCGCGGGCGGCGCCGGCCAGCCCGCCACGTCCTGCAGCGCCAGCAGCCGCGCGCGCGCCGCGTGCGCCAGCAGCGCGGCCAGGCGGGCGGGGGCGGGGGCGGGGGGGGCGGGGGCCAGCAGCGCGCGCAGCAGGTCGGGCAGCGGCGCGCGCTTGAGGGCGCGCAGCAACGCGCAGGCGGCGCGCGCCCAGGCGGCCCACTCGGCGGCGGGCGCGTCCAGCGCCAGCACGTGCTCGAGCAGCGCCTGCATGGCGCGCCGCAGCAGCTTGTCGGGCAGCGCGGCGGCGCGCACGCGGGCCGCGCCCGGCGCCTCGTCCCCCTCCCCCCCGCCCTCGCCGCCGCCCGCCGCCGCGCCCTCCGCGGCCGCCTCCACCAGCAGCCGGCACGCCTCCTCCTTGCTCATACCCTGCGGAACGCGACCGACCGCACTGTTAATATCCGACCTGACGGGTCCATGCTCCCGCGTGGCGGCGCGAATTATTCATCATGCATTATCATCGCTCGTTTTGGATCCAAATTTCCGATCATACGTTGACCACGCCCACGGAACAGAAAAAACTAGTGGAAGTGCCATGAGTGTGTTTTGTATCGAAACCAGGGCCCGATTGCATAACAAAGTACAACTAATATTACGAGCGGAACTCTCCCTTCAGTTATATTAATTAGAAAGGGAGTTCCGCTTGTAATATAAGTTGTACTTTGTTATGCAATTAAGCTCAGGTGTGGCAAAACTCACACATACACACTCGCAATTGCAATACATTGAAATCTTAGCAATCATTGGTCGTAGCTTCTATTCAAAAAAGTCAAAACTTCTGAATCCGGTAACACAATTTAAACTTTACTATCACGGTATAACGTTGAGAGTAAATTACATGGGCACATAAGTAAAATTGTATACAAAGTGCTGCCGTCTTTCATCAAGTAACTGAATTAAAATGACAGGTGTCAAAGCAAAGTTCTGCTACACGCCGTCAGAGGTCGTTAAAATATTCCATTGAATAATGAACTCTATGAGATAGGGTTTGGGTTCATCACGACTGAAAAACAATATTCGTCAAGGATCGTAAATACTAGTGGTGGGCAGAGTACATTTTATGAGAATATCGATGTAATTCATAAATAAATAAATAAATATCACGGGACAATTCACACCAATTGACCTAGTCCCAAAGTAAGCTTAGCAAAGCTTGTGTTATGGGTACTAGGCAACGGATAACATACTTATATAGATAGATACATACTTAAATACATATTAAACACCCAAGACCCGAGAACAAACATTCGTATTTTTCATACAAATATCTGCCCCGACACGGGAATCGAACCCGGGACCTCAAGCTTCATAGTCAGGGTCTCTAACCACTAGGCCATCTGGTCGTCTCATTCATAGGTCAACAATCTCTATCTAATATATAAAAATCTCGTGTCACGGTGTTTGTTACCGAACTCCTCCATAATGACTTGACCGATCTTTATGAAACTTTTTTTCTCTGTATTCGGTAGGTCTGAGAATAGGTCGTAGGCTATTTTTAGGGTTCCGTACCCAAAGGGTAAAACCCGGAACCCTATTACTGAGGCTCCGCTGTCCGTCCGTCTGTCTGACTGTCTGTCTGTCACCAGGCTGTATCTCGGGAACCGTGATAGCTAGAGAATTGAAATTTTCACAGATGATGTATTTCGGTTGCCGCTATAACAACAAATACTAAAAAATGGAATAAAATAAATAATAAGGGGGCTCCCATACAACAAACGTGATTTTTATAGATAATTGTACGGAACCCTTCTTGCGCGAGTCCGACTCGCACTTGGCCGGTTTTTTTTCTAAGACACAAGAAAACACCGTGTAGATTAGTTTTAATTTTTATGCCAGACAACTAGGAAACGGAATGAAAATTCAACTTTAAAGGCCACCACAAACTGGGAATAAAATATACGGTGACACACACTGGCAGCGCGGAACACTGTATTTGATTCACTGTTATTAACCGCGCAGTTGCGTCAGCGCCCTGCGCTCCCGGTTTGTTGTGGCCTTAACACTGAATACTCAGAAATAAACATCGATAATTTTATCGACAACACCTCCGCTCTTTGCGAGTAGCGGAATGTTCCGGTCTCACAAAGTTCTGTGACACAGACAAAAATCGACGTTATCGTATTAGAATAAAGTCTATTTTTATATTACGCATTTCTAAAAAATGTCATACGGAATAGAAAAAATATAAATTAATCTAAATTAAAATGAAATACTACTTTCCGATGATACGAAATACCACAATGGGTGACGTTTTTGGTGCGGCTATCATTTTTACACTCTAAAACTGAACAATAAGGCATATTTCCTCAACTTTTCTCTATAATTGTCGTTTTGATTGCACAATCGCCCGACACAAGCCTCTGCGCGCAACTGAGCAGGTTGCGCGCAAGTTATGCGGAACTCCGCATAATTGTGCCACACTCGACATAACTGCATAACACTTCTATAGTTTTTTCTGTTCTGTGACCACGCCCATGCACACATTTATTTGATGTCGCCGGGAGACTTGACTTGAGACGTTCGAGTCCCAGCGGCGATCGATTTAGCGAATCTCGAAGGAAACCTATGTTCAGCGGTAAACGTCTCTCGGCTGAAACGATGACTATGTATGTTGACGCGGGCACCGTTCGCAACCGTCAGTCCCCCGTGTCGCCAAAAACAAAAAAACCCTAATCCTCATCACTTTAATATTAACATAATACTTGAGGGTGAATCGACTTTGTCTTGCCACAGATTTTGTCTCTCGGACGACCTAAACATTTTTCTATAAAACAGTATAAAATGTCACTCGGACGACTGGGGACCGAGTTAATGACACAAAAAACTTGATTCATCCATGACGCCAATAGACATATTGAGGTCTTAGCATAATAAAAACGATGGAAAGCAACTAATTCTAAAAACTACTCAATATCTGACACATTAAAGTCCGTAAACCCAAACGACAAACAGTGAAGCTGCAACGTAATGGGTCATAACGCAGAGCTATCGCAACGGAGGTGGGCAGGTGGGTAATGAGCCGATGCTGCAATATGTGAGCTGTGCGCTGACCTTGTCCTTCTTGGGCTTGTCGCGCTTGTCGGGCGCCGGCTTGATGGTGATGGCGGGCTCCTTGAGCAGCGCGCCGCCCGCCAGCCCCGCGCCCAGGCTCTCTGCAACACGCAACACACTAATAACTACCAAACTAATATTCGCATTGAGAGGAGGCCTGTGCCCTGCACAAACTGCAGTAGTGCGACAAACTGAAACGGGAGACAGGTGGACAGTACGCTTAGTATAAGTTTTACTTCACCAAAATACTTCTCGATCGCGTTTACGTAAAAATTTCAATTCTATGGAAACATGGACGCGCGGCCGCGGAGGCGCTGTCCATGTTTCCCTAGTAATTGATTTTTTTACGTAAACGCGATCGAGAAGTATTCTGTGAAGTAAAAACTTATACTAAGCGTACAGGTCGTCTACCAAATATCGAAAAATGACCTCAGTAAAAGTCATACCGTTTTCGAGAAATTTCGATTTTTTTGATAAATGTACACACACACTAAGATTTTGACTTCTGAAGTCTGGAGTCTGACAGCTAGCGGCGAATGAGTGTGCATTCCGTATAAGTGAATGGACTTTTTATTTATCAGCAATCCTTTTGTTCGAGCTAAGCTGGGATCTGTACTAGAACGATTATTTTACTATGTGAGTGTGATATGCAAGGTTCGGATTTTTCATCGCACGGTAAGATGAAAGAAAACTATGGAGTCGATATTAAAGTTAAAATTTAACTCATATTCATACTCATACTCATTCATGTAATTAATACCGAGAGTAAATTTTAAATGAAACAAACAATTTGAATTAAATTAAATGATATTTTAAATGAAAAAACGAACTGCCACACAATAAAAAAAATGAACATTTAGAAAGCTTCTATTTCGTAATATCCCATAGGGCACGTAGATACAGGAATGGGCGTCAAAATCTTGATATGGAATGTGTATTGTCCATTTCAAAATTACAATCGTAAAATAAGTATAATGTAATGGCGACGTTTTTCATATTTTCTAGAATAAAAGAGGTTTTATATTGGTTGGTAGTATATTCTAGACTTCCCGCATCATAATACAAAAATTCATTTGATTACATTAAGTAAGTAAGATTAACTTTCGATTGACATTTTCGGTCTGTCAGCCAAATAAAGGGATAAAAGTATTACGAGACTAAGAAAATAAGTGAGTATGAGTATGAATATGATTTATTGAATCAGGCGTTACTTTGCGGAGGTCCATATTAATGAACTAAAACAATTACTTTGCTCACCCGCGACCTTAAACCTTTAAGGTCGCGGGTGAGCAAAGTAATTGTTTTAGTTCATTTTATGAATATGAGTTAAATTTGAACTTTAATATCGACTCCATAGTTTTCTTTCATCTTAACGTGCGATGAAAAATTCGAACCTTGGGATATGTGAGACCATTTTAGGGAGAATATAAACAAGTCATTAACCTGATAAAGATATTCTTATCTTTGTTTAGTGGCGTGGATTCATAGAACCAATGAAACGATTAATATCAAAACCGCTTTTGTTATTACTTTATACATGACGTAATTTCTTGTTTGGATGAAGGAGGAAATTGAAAAAAAAAATAACAATATACGATCACACTGAACAATCGACGTGGCTTCTTTTACAGAGACCATGTAGGTATCGACACCTCGAGTTTCCATTGCGTATTTGCTGAATAAGTCTATTGTTTATACTAAAATGTAAATTTTTCATACAGCTCAACGCGACCAGACCGTACACTGTTTTTGAGAATTATCCTTACTTTTAGACTGTTATTTTTGAAAGAAGAATTAAATATGTAAATGAAGTAAATATTATAGCGAATTTTTATGTTCAACAAAGTAAATATTTTCGAATAACGCGTTAAAGGGCCAAATTAAATGATACGAAATACGATTAAATGCGGTATCCATCTGGTTCGTTTACATGATCTCTAAAATGGTCTAGCATGCAGGAATAATCGAGTCGGTGACGAGCACGTCCTCGAGCGCGGCGGGTCAGGGTAAGGTCGTACTGTACTCACTCAAGGGCGCGGGCGGCGGCAGCAGCAGCGGCGGCGCGGGCGCGTGCTGCTTGGGCAGGCGGTTGGCGGAGGCGGTGAACATGAGCGAGTAGGCGGCCGGGCGCATCTGCACGTCCTCGAGCGCGCCCTGGGCGGGCAGGCGCGCCTTGGGCGGGCGCGGCGCCGGCTCCTTGCCGGGCTTGTAGTGCGCGGCGCGGTAGTAGGAGGGCGCGGAGGGCGCCGAGCGCTGGCGGAAGGCGTCGCGCGGGCCGAAGCCGTTGCCGAACAGCTTGTCGGGCGGCGGCACGAGCGCCGAGGGCGGCTGCAGCGCCAGCCCGGCCAGCACGTCGTCGAGCGGGCGCGCGCGGTGCGAGCGGAACAGCGCGTCGCGCTCGTGGCGCTCGTGGCGGTCGTGGCGCGGCGGGCGCGGCTCGTCGTCGCGGCGCAGCTGCTGGATGGGCACGGGCCCCTCGGCGCTGACGGCGGCGCGCGGGGCCCAGCCGCCGCGCCGCAGCTCCACCACGTCGCGCAGCATGAAGCGGATGCGCGGCGCCAGCTCGCGCGACTGCGACAGCGTCTCGATGCGCGCGAAGTACTGGTCCATGAGGCCGCGGCCGCGCTCCGAGTCCAGCACGCGGCCGCACGTGCGCACCAGCTGCGCCAGGCACTCCAGGTCCTCGTGGTGGTCGGCGGCGGCGCGGCGCGCCAGCAGGTTCTGGATGCAGCGGTGCAGGATGGACTCGGCCAGGATCTCCAGCTTGCCCAGCTCGCCGATGAACTTGATGTTGCCGAGCATCTTGCACTTGGCGAGGTGGCGGCGCTCCTCCTCCTCGGGCGCGAGCGCGCGCTCCTCGAAGGCGGCGAAGGCCTGCGCGCGGTTCTCGAACTCGGCGCGGCACTTGTTGAGCAGAAGCAGCCGGAAGGTGCAGGGCTGCGGCGCCGGCTCCAGGTTGGGCGCCTCCTCGGACAGGCGCTTGCACAGCTGCGCGTACATGCTGGAGTACTTGGGCTCGTCGAGCGCCTTCTCGAAGATCAGCAGGATCACGCCCTTCAGCACCTTGTCCGAGTCCAGCTCCAGCGCCAGCAGGTCATCGCTGAGCTTTTGGAACTTCTCCGGCGTGAGCTTGTTGAGGATACCGCGGACCTGCGCAGCGACGCCGTCAGTCGGAGGCTTATCGGGCGAGAGCGGCCGATCGACCGATTACGGTGACCCTCGCCCGATATTAGAAGATGCAGATAACGCAACAAAAACAATATTAACAAAAAACCCGAGACTCGTTTTGAACTTACCGAGCGGTTGGAGGCCACGAAGTGACACAAGGTGAATGTTAAACGGGTTGAACCTGATAATTTAGTATGTGATTTAAATTAAGTTCAACTGAACGTCTAAAACGCTACTAGTCTCGTTTTTTTTGTTGACAAGTTTTTTTCAGAACTACTAACGGTTATAATTATATTATAATAGTCTCCTCACATTTATCGACGCGGAATCGGCTCAAGCCGATAAAAAAACTTAATGCCACTTAATAAAAACGAGACCAAGCCCATCGACGTCGCTTTAGCTCGTATTGTCTGAATATAAAGGCCGACGCAGACCAGATCTAGTCTACGCCAGCCTTTTTAAAGGCTTAAGCTGATTGCGTGTCGATAGATATAGGGAGACCCTCGAATAAAACTGGATGGGAATAGAAGTGTCGCAAATCGTCGCCCGGATGTGGAGCACGGGAGAGCTAGGTAGGTACCTTTCGGAATATGGTGTCGAGTTTGGCATCTTCGTCGGGCACATCGTGTTCCCTGAGAGAAGAGGGCGGGACCCAGCGGCGCCTGTGGGGGGGGACAGGAGTCCGCCCCGAGGCTCGCAGCACGGGCCCCGGCTGCCGCGCGCTGTCCGTCTTGTCGGCCGGTCGTCCGCGCGCTCCGCCGCCGCACCCGCCCCCCGCCAGCTGCGTGCTCAGTCGACCCAGGTCGCCTCCGCACGAAAGCCTGCGACCACAACATCACATCAACACGACTCGCTCCTCAGACTCCACTCGATGCGAGTCTCTAAGTATGCCGCGACGGGACTCTTGTAGGGCTGGGCGCCTGCAGAAGACTCACAATTAAACACTCGGAACATAGAACTGATGATAAGAGGAATACGTATGTCGTGTGAGCTAGAAACACGAGGCGGTATTAGTGGATTTCAGCTCGGAATCAGAATAGGTCACTCCAAAGATAGTGGATCATAGAAGATAAGAATTTACTTGTAATAGACTATGAAGCTTGAAAACAGTAACTGTGCGTATTAATAGCAGGAGGCGAAAAAGTTTGCGAATACAACAAGGTTGCATCGGGTGGACAAGCAGCTGTAGGGCCTGTAGGCTTATTGTCTAACGTTTTTGACGCTTGCCTTCGCAATCGCTATCTCTTTCTGTCAAACGGTATAAAACGTTGACAGAAAGAGATAGTGAAAGCGAAGGCAAGCGCCAAAAGCGTTAGACAATACGGCCTCTGTACTCGTATACGTCGATGACAGTTTTTCTAAATTACAGACTAACATTGTTTGAACGGAATCGAGGATCGTAATGGAAGAGAATCGCAGGAGAAACGACGCACGCCGCGGAGAAAGCGCGCTGAATTATAATTATAAACAATGAATTCAATGAGAGCTCATATAAATGACTTCATCATAATAATTAAATGACAATGATAATTGGTTGTAACGTAACGTAACATCATCGTACTAGTTTCACGTAATTAAAATTTCCTTCAATCTCAATTAATCAAAATATTTATCACGCTTTTTCATCTTACTTTTTTTTACAAGATTTGAGAACCAGTTTTCCACCAACTTATGAAAAGCACGATTTTTTTTTAGTAAAACCATGAAGCATATGTCTCGGGCTCCAAATTTGAGCGCATACAATGCACGGCGACACACACGTTTGATGTAGGTCAATCAAGAGTCCGCTCCGGTGTGAGTAGGTACATGTTGCATACAGTCAAGGAAACTGAATCGCTACCAGGGTGGAACCTTTTCACAACCAATTCAAGATGATTTCTTTAGCAGATGCATGGAATGTCGACATGAGATTTGCATTGAAAAGGGTACCCTGGTACGTAATTCAGTTTCCTTGACTGTACCTATGTACATATCATACTGTTGCCGCGTCTAAGTAATAAAAGATGAACCTGGAGCCAGGCTCAGGCTTTTATTCAGGGATTGGGCCGAGTGACTCAGTAAGTTCTGGATGCGGGGCCGCGGCGCGACGCCCGCGTCACGAGTGAGGCGCATTTTGTGCATGCTGCGCAATTCGCGTTTACAATAATATTTTGATAACTTAGTTGTTTTGTTACATAGTTAGGTAGGTATATATTTATTTTCATTTAGAATATTCATGTTCTGATTTCGCAATAATTTGCAAGAGTTTATCACAAAATTTGCAACATCACTTTAATGCATTCTGTCTGCACCTATGATAGTTATATTATAACCACAACAATGCAAACAATAGCACTTATAAGAGCGCGCGCACACAGAGAGCGGTCTGGAGTTCCGCGTTCTTTCAAATGTACTGAGTCCCTTACGATAAACCACACAGCAATCGTAAGCGACTCAGTACATTTGAAAGAACGCGGAACTCCAGACCGCTCTCTGTGTGCGCGCGCTCTAACTTTATGACACACAGCTGATTTTAGCAAGTTGTCCTATTAAATCTAGATGACTAAAATTTTTCCATTAATCGTAAATGTATGGGACTTCATGGTAAGGAGGTAAGAAATAAGCTTCAATTTACCTAAGAAACAATCTGAAGTTTAGCAGGAAAGAACCGCCGCCAGCCGAAGCTCAAGGCTCGGTCGAGAACGAGTACACACAACCCTGGCTTCGCGCGATCCATAAACAAGGCGATTCATCAACAAAATAAACTGATGATAAACAATGCTTTACGTAACATTATTCTTAACAACACTTACTAAATATAACGTTGAAACGTCATGCTGGTCGCAAGTTTTGGCACAGGTTTAACTTTTTTTCAACAACTTTTTAGAAACTAGATACAAAGTTAGAACACAGCGTTTTGTGAATCCCGACGCGCTCAGAGGTCGTGGAAACGGCTCAATGCACGCACACACGGGAACGCAACTAGTTTTTGCTAATACTTGTATCGTATCGCGCACGATTGGCAACTCGCGCGGCGAGCGTCAGCCCCGACCGGTGTGCTGCTCGATACTCCGCGAGCGCAAACAAGTTTCGGATAAGATATGTGTCGGCGACGGGTCGCGGACCGGCCGGGCCCGCGCGCCCGTCTGCGGCCTGCGGCAGGTGGGCCGGCGGTCGTCGCCCGCGCCGCGCTGACTCCGCTCATTCATCTCTCTTCGCTCCTGCACCGGCTACACCTGAAACGCTTGCGAGGTTGCGAGGTCAAAGTTCAAACCTATCGAATCAGAGAGGCATGGGAGTAGTTTTCCGTTGGTAGATTATAACGTGTGCGAGTCGCTATGCCGAAGTACGTTGACGCGCGTCAGTATTCGGGCGCGGCGGCGGTCGATGTGTCGCGGGGTCGACGGCCGCGGGGACCTTGGCGCGGCCGCTGCAAGGTCGCGGCGCCGCGGCCTCCGCCCGGACCACTCCGTCATCTGTCGACTCGATTGTTATAAATTCATGGCTTCGCATTTCGATGTCGGGGGCGCAGCAGGCGGGTCTGTCCCGGGCGCCCGAGTATCGACATATTGCAGCGAGGCAGGCGGGAGTCAGCGACCCTGCACAAACGGCGGAGCACCCCCGAGCGAGGGTCGGCCGCGGGTGCACCGCGCCGCGGTCGCCGACCCCGCCGCGCCGCGCCCCGCGCCCCCCGCTACGTGATATTCGTTAATCGCTCGTCGCCCCGTCGAGACTGATTCTCGTATAGAACACTATAGAAAACTGTTTGCCGATTTGATTGGACAGCTAGAATAAAGCTGCGCGATAACACAATAATGCCTCAAATTAGGTAGGTAAGGTACTCTCAATTCGTAATCGGAAAATCGAAACATCAATTTGGCAATTTTGAATGTCATTAAAGAAATCTTTTTGTATGAATGATCAGTCGGACATCATAATTATGCATGTGAATGAGACTTTTTTTTAATTAAGAGGGAATGCTAGTCTGTGAACATTTATAAAACGTGAACGAATAGTATAGAATAGGCGCGGTGGATTCTAAAGTTTCTGTAAAATGAAACTGAATAAGCGCAGTACACATTACACCTATGAATACGTTGCGCGCATTGAAAGATTTCAAACGCGCTAGCCAGTCAGCCAGTCGCGGGTCAGCCAAATTAATAGTCAGAGCAGTTGTTCCTAGGTTCAAATGGTACGAGTACCAAGGAGGAGTTTCTTACGTGGATAGTACGGGGACCTTTTCGTATACTAATTCTGAAACCAGAAAACGTCGAGGGCTCGTCGTTGTCCAGCGGGCGGGCGGGACTCAGCAGCCTGAGTCGCCGCCGCGCCACACGGTACACGCACGAGTGCAATCAACTCGGACTCCACGCCTATTTATAGTGCAGATGAAGCCCCGATGATTCTTTTACCGGATAAGTTCATTGTTTCACTAGCCATTTCAGACTCCAAGTAGGTATACCTACTATCCAATGTTGAGATGGGTCACGGTTAATCACGTCGCAACATCTCGCATTCAACGGAACTGGGGTTTCGAATGATGATTGACAAGTCAGAGTTTCACTAATTAGGGCTCACAATAGAGACGTCAGCCCGCCGCGGAGACAACAGCTGACCGTCGCCGCTGCGGCCTCGTGCGGCGCGAGGCGCTCTCCGCTCGGCCTTTCTGTAGCCAGATGTTTCGCACTTCGGCAGCAGAGATTTTTTGTTTTGAATAGTTATTAAGAATGTTTGCGTTCAAAGTCACCCGCAGGTTAACGACGACAAGGTGTAAGGTCAAAGATGTTTCGCGAGTATCGTTCTTAGTGTTCCGTACCGTAAGGTCGGGTTATTGCGCCTTGGCAGGCCCCCGGTCCAGGTTTTATTGTTGAATTGTGATTATGGCACATTGCCATATGGTTGGTTTTAGTTGACCGCCAGGTTTTTTTTGTTTATTAGACGCTTTTGTTCTGTGTGATTTTATTTTCATGTGAGCCAAAGTTACTCTCCACTCCACTGTCTGTCTGCTTATCTCTATCTATCATAGGCAGTTTGCTCAAAATCTATCGAACCAAGTCGAAACCCATAATAGTACACACAGGCATGGATAGAAATCCACACACAAGTGACACAAAACCCAACACAAGTAACACACAACACAAAAGTGAAGTGAATTTCCCTTAATTTTGAATATTAGGGGTCACTTTCAGGGAAGATTAGAAAATCAAAACAAGGTTTACGAACTGTACCTACCGTATGACATACCAAATGAAGGAGATTGTTGCGATGTTAAGTATATTGTGTATCTATAAAATTAATAATTATGCTAAAGTTACCTAATCAATGTTATAAACGTACACACGTACGTAGATTAGATTCTTGATGGAAGAAAGAATTTATTAATTAGTTAGCGACGCTGAAGGTTTAAAGATGGAATTTGGTATGCATTCAGTTTATATCAAACGTAAACGAAAAATAACGATCGTCCTGAACATAGCACGAGTCCCCAGTGAAGTCCGCGAAGTAAACTGTGCGGCTTCGGAGTCGCGAGCAATACCCGGCGGACAATAGGCTGCGGAGGCCACGGAGGCCGAGCCGCCGGCGCCGCGGCAACAAGTGCCCGCGCGCTCCGCCCTCGCCCGCCACGTGCTCCGACATCACGTTGCTCCTCAAAAAACTTCGCGGCGGCGGAGGCTTTTACTTTCTTCGTCGTACAACTACACGAGCTACAAATAATGCTAACAAAGGAGAGCCAATCGACCGCTGTGCAGCGTTTTCTCGTGTTTCACCAGAGTCGTAACAGGCAAGAGACATCGAGAAGCGACCTCACACCAAACACGTAAAAGTTGATCAAAAATTTTCGACTTCGCTTCGTTTTCGAGCCTATAAAAAGATCAACATATGGTGGATTAAACCGAATCAGAAGCGAGCGAGATCGTGTCACTGTCACCACAGTGCGATGGATAAGGCATAAGCAATGAACACTTGTGATGACGGTCGCGATGCATATTGCACGGCGGCGGGCGGGGCGGGACGGGGCGCGACCTAGTTCCGTCGGGGCCGCGGGCCGCGGGGCGCGCTCGATGGAGCGCCGCTACCATTGACCCACATCCGCGGCACCTGCGCCGCCGCCGCAGCGCCCAGCGCCCAGCGCCGCGCCGACTGCAGCGCCCGCAGCCTCTGCCCTGCCCTGATTCTGCGTGCACCGAAGCCGACCTGACCGCGACCTAACCCAAATATCCACACCGCCGACCGCCGGCCCCACGCGATAAACATGACGATCAACTATTCCAATAATCCCGATTGATCCTAGTTACCTAATATGAATAAATACGAAAGAGAGTCTGTTCATCTGTATACTTGTAGCCAGGGAATTAAATCGTTTTCGTCAAAATTCGGCATTGTATTTAGATTTCAAGAATACTCCAAGCAAAAGCAAGCAAAGCAGCAAAAGATTTGGAGCTGACATGGAAACAACATTATGAGGGACATTGTTCCACAAAAATGTTGATCAAGGCTTTTGCTATGACCTCTGAAAATTTGCAACGTTTTTTTATTGGTGCCACATGATTGCATAATCAATCAAACATCTTTTGATATAATTATTAAACTAAACGGGACTTATCACGCAATAAATATTTATTTATTTACCTCGACGTTTCGGCTACATTGCAGCAACCGTGGTCACGAGTTAATCAAGGCAATGTAGCCGAAACGTTGAGGTAAATAAATAAATATTTATTGCGTGATAAGTCCCGTTTAGTTTAGTAATTATGAGTGAAAATCACGAAAGTTTAAAACAAATCTTTTGATATATCTGGCTTAAAGTAAAACAAAGGAAAGTGGTACCAGGAGAGTTCACAGTATCTCATCACATGCCAGTGTCTTAAAAGGGCATTTCTATTTTTTCTTGTACCCAATTAAGAAATTATAACAGAAAGTTAAAATTAGTCTGTTTGGTTATACACTTTTTGAAGTCTTTACAATAAAAAAAACAAACAGGACAATTCTTCACTTCTTGTTAAACATGTCCGATTGTTACTTTATTTTAATGTAAAGGCTTTTAAAAGTGTGTAACCAAACAGATTAATTTTAACTCCTTAACAATTTCTTAATTGAGTACAACAAAAAATAGAAATGCCCAAAAGTGAAATGTTTTATAAAATATGTAATTGCAAAATATGAAGAGTAAGGTAATATGAAGCTAAGTAAATAGTGTGTGCTAAACCAGCATTGGTCATATTAGTGATATGAGCTACCATTTTCCATTTAAATGGATGAATCTCTTCAAAACAAGAAGCAAAATTTCAGACAAAATACCCAATGATGTGTCATCGGCATAAAAATTGATTCACAGATTTTTGTGAAATAATTAGGAGCTTCCAAGGAATTTCCGTGTCATCTGATTTGTTTTGTCGCTCTGGTTATGCAACTGTTTATATACTTGTTGTGAATTCAATTCTGGTAAACCAATGATGCTGTGTACAGTCAAACTTAAAAGCACTCTTTAACTCCTTAGTAATTTGTCTCCGCAAATAACAATAGTGGGACAGTTTGATGTTACAAATTAGTGACAGGGACAAAGTACTAAGGAGTTCAGGATCAACTGCACAATCATCAATTCTCAATACCCCTTGCAGGAAAAAATAAACCTAGATTTAGTTGTTAAACTTAGGTAAAGCATGACAGTTCCATACATTTGAATGCTACAAATCTGATCTAACACTAAATCAAGATTTATTTTTTCCAGTATGATGCCTGAGTGTTTGCCGCACTTCTATTAAAAAAAGTGTTACAAGTAGACAATATTTTGGATCAGGAGTTCAAGCATCCTTTGTGATTATTTGTGAACTCTGAGACAATGGTCAGTTAAGAGACCAGTCGGTCTCTAAGCATTTAAAGAAAATGCTAATGTTTTATGTTTGAGCATTACTGTTATTATTAACTTGAATGTCCCATATTTATACCTATTGAAGATTGTGCACAGAATCTGCATAAATAAAAATTAATTGCTGAAAATATAAATATGTATGCATATAACTTGAGAATGGCTGAACCTACTTGTCAAATTCTTTTTTGTTTAGGCAACTATTTAGGTTTGTATGAACGAAAATGTTTTCTTTTTTTTATTTACTAACAAATAGCAAATACCCGCAAATGTTGTTTTGACATATATCACCTAGGGGTATAAAAAATAGCCTACAACCTATTCTCAGACCTACCAAATATGGTGAAGTTTCATAAAAATTGGTCAAGCCGTTTCGTAGGATTTTGATAACAAACACCGTGACACAAGATTTTTATGTGAGGGGTTTAGAATCAAAGTCCGCTAAATCTAAACCGGGGGGAACCATTTATTAATTTTATTTACTTTTTAGTTTAGTTAGTTTTATTTTATTTTTAATGATAGGGTTAATTTATTTAAAGTTAATTTTATTATGTCATGCATTTAATAAGTATGCATTAAATGTTATTTGATGTTGTGTTTTTGTTTTCATCTTAAACAATTTATTGTAATAAATCAAAGGAAGAAGTTTGATAAATTCAACAAAATGGTGTTAATGTTAACCATTAACCTTTCGTATGCCGGAAGTAAAAAAAAAAAATCGTGCATTCTAGCCTCAACAGTTTCATATAAATCCAATGATACAGATTTAAAAAAAAATACAAAAAGAAAGCCTTAAATTGGGTACGGATTTGGTACAAGGCATCCAAAGGGTTAACATAATTATTAGTTAGCCATATTAGACTGTAAAATTTGCAAGTGGCAATCTAGCCATTGCTTCTAAGAGTGGTCCCCTGGCCTGCCTGTAAGCTGCTGAACAGTGGCCTCACTCTTGAACTTGTGTAAAGAAATAAATTCAACCAGTACTGTGACTAATTTTTTTCTAGGTCACTATGCAAGGTTATCATCTAGTCCCACATCCATAAGATCTAGCCTAATAATTATGCCGAAATGGAACTACCCACTCCACTACAACAATCTGACCTGATTCTGCAAACTAATTGTTGAGAAATTATTTTACGTGTTACAAGGAGATGGCGAGGTAATTCGCAAATTGCACAAAGAGAATAACGGCGGATACAATACGAGGAAGATCCGCGGCCAATCACGGGAGCCGCCGCCGCCGACGACGCTTGCGAGCCACTTCCTCCTTACATCGCTGCTCGGACGAGGTTAGAATGCACGCAACGCCAACTCGCACGAGACCTTCCAGCGCTCCTTACACGGACCCGTGACCTTAGCTTTGTTAACGAGATGCGCTTATATTCTCGAATATTAATACGGAACTTGTGAAATGGCACACAAAGGTGACGCATCGACACGATCCGATCGAATGATCACAGCGAAATCAGAGGTTCCTCTCCACATAACTTGCCAGGTCTTGTACACAATGAATTGCTTGATTCTTTAAGACACTAAATACACAATAAGATATAAAATTCCCAAACTTACGAGGCGATGAAAGTCAATTGTAGAAAGCACACGCACCGCAACGCGACAAGAGAGTTCTGTTGCACGCACACTACTGAAAGAATTCACACCCACACAAAGACAAAGGCTTGACTTTGTCTAGAAATGTCTCAATCTAGAAACTTATTACCAAAAAAACGATCTCACACTAACAAAATCACTGTAATATTATTAAATAAAAATATATTTAGATTTGTTACGTCTGCAGGAGCACTTAAATTTAATTTGTCACACTTTATTGCACTTAAAAAGTACAGAGTATCCGGTAATAGCGTCCTCTCCTCTACTGACTGGCACTGACAATAGTTGTCATTTTAAAGGACCATGGTACGAGTTTATTGTGCCACACTACGTTCGGAAATTGTATAAAGTCGTCCACAGACCACAGCGCGGGGCGTGCGCGCGACGCCGATGGAACGTGCCCAGCGCGTTGTATAACTGAATCATCATAAGGTGCTGATACACTTGAGCATTCACTTGTAATGTAACAGAACAGCGAGCATTCGCCGTTTTTAACTTTGTTCGTGTGATGCTCGCTAAAACGCTTCTTTTATTTTGTGAGCTTTTACCTTTAATGTAACATTCGCTAGAATGTTCATTACAAGTGAATGCTCAAGTGTATCAGCTCCTATATACGCTATGCCAGTATGTGTCACCGTATATACAGGGTTATTGGTAATTCGACCTATTCCCGTTAAGGGGTTATGAGGGAGGTCATTTGCAATCATTTTTGTCCCATAATGCCCTATGCAAAAATGAACCATTTCTGAGATAATTGAAATTTAAGTTTTTTGCAAAAAAAGTCGGAAACGCATCTTCAAAAACTTATTTAAAAAAAAGTTGGCCATTTAAGTAAACTTTTTTTATTTTTTTATGTACAAGATAAAATAGCTGTTTTTATGCAATATTAAAAGTATAATTATCTGTACACGTTTAAGAACGCAAGACCAAAAAGTAAAAAAAATATGATTTTTTTATAAGGTTGTTCAAAATGAATGGCACAATAACAGAAAATTTTACTACTACATTTGGCGTGCAGATTGTACGGAAAACATGCACGTATTTCTAGCTTTCTATCAAGCCACTAAAACTGACATTTTTGTAAATGTTTGCCTGAAAAAAATAATCACAAAGGACATAGGAAGAAAATCACGACCGAACATTTCTCAAAATCAACTCATTAATGAAAAATTTATGAAAAAAAAAGTTGGCCATTTAAGTCTTTTTTTTTATTTGGTTGTGTACAAGATAAAATAGCTGTTCCTATGCAATATTGAAAGTGCAACTATCTGTACACGTTTATGAATGCGAGACCAAAAAGTAAAAAAAATATGATTTTTATCAGGCTGTTCAACATTAATGGCACAAAAACAGAAAATTTTACGTATGCATTTGGCGTGCAGATTATACGTAAAACGTGTTCGTATTTCTAGCTTTCTAAAAAGC
Source organism: Archips xylosteana (assembly GCA_947563465.1). NCBI lineage: Eukaryota > Metazoa > Arthropoda > Insecta > Lepidoptera > Tortricidae > Archips > Archips xylosteana. Next base: position 23,867,217 of record OX387349.1, on the reverse strand, counting down.
TATTAAGTAATAATATGATTTTTGTTAATGCTTGGCAGAAAATAATTAGCACAAAGGACGTAGGAAGAAAATCACGTCCGAACATTTTTTTAAATTAACTCACACTGAATCTGTGAATAATAATTGTTATAAATACAACTAACAACAATAACTAATGTAAAATACCAAATTGAAACAAAAAAAAACAATTAAGTTTGAAATCCGACGATGTTTTTATTTTATTTACATTTGATACCCATCATAAATGTTCCTTATTTGTTGCAGTTGCTGACTACGAAATTTGTAAGAACTTCCATTTCAAATTATAAGAAATAAAGAAGCAATTTGAAAATGGAACTCCTTACTTTGATAATCTTATTAAAAAAACATTGTGTATTTTTTATTTGAAAATCGGCGGCAAATTCGTTTAGTTAATGCACAACATTTTATTTACTAAGCAGATTACTATGTCTGGGATCATAATAATTACGAAAAATAAACACAGTTAATTATTTTTTTATAAGATTATCAAAGTAAGAAGTTCTATTTTCAAATAGGTTCTTTATTTCTTATAATTTGAAACAACAAATTTTAATTTTTTGTGTTTTTGTGTCATTAATGTTGAACAGCCTGATAAAAATCATATTTTTTTTTACTTTTTGGTCTCGCATTCATAAACGTGTACAGATAGTTGCACTTTCAATATTGTATAAGAACATCTTGTACACAACCAAATAAAAAAAAATGACATAAATGGCCAACTTTTTTTTTAATAAATTTTTCATTGACGAGTTGATTTTGAGAAATGTTCGGTCGTGATTTTCTTCCTACGTCCTTTGTGATTATTTTTTCTGGCAACCATTTACAAAAATGATAGTTTTAGTAGCTTGATAGAAAGCTAGAAATACGTGCATTTTTTCCGTACAATCTGCACGCCAAATGTAGTAGTAAAATTTTCTGTTATTGTGCCATTCATTTTGAACAACCTTATAAAAAAATCATATTTTTTTTACTTTTTGGTCTTGCGTTCTTAAACGTGTACAGATAATTTTTTTTTTTTTTTTTTTTACTAGCCTATAATTGTGTCCCACTGCTGGGCAAAGGCCTCCCCTCTGGTCCTCCACAGCTCCCTGTCCTGAGCGAAATCTGGCCAATCGTTTAATTCTGCGTCCAGGTCGTCATACAGATAATTATACTTTTAATATTGCATATAAACAGCTATTTTATCTTGTACATAAAAAAATAAAAAAAGTTTACTTAAATGGCCAACTTTTTTTTAAATAAATTTTTGAAGATGCGTTTCCGACTTTTTTTGCAAAAAACTTAAATTTCAATTATCTCAGAAATGGTTCATTTTTGCATAAGGCATTATGGGACAAAAATGATTGCAAATGACCTCCCCCATAACTCCTTAACGGGAATAGGTCGAATTACCAATAACCCTGTATATTCTGTGTCCATGTTGAAATGAACAAAAGACAGCGGTAAACCGCGTTCTGTGTAGTTTGACGGTCTGCGGCAGCTCCGTCAAGCGGTTTCCCGCGGCGGGAAAACCGCCCGTGTAGTATGGGCCTTAGTCAACATTCCTAGCAGATTTTAATGCGGTTTTCGCTATCACTTAGCTTAATTCTCAGGGAAGATTTTATTTTGTGATTTAGGTACCTATTCATGTTAAGAAAATACTTGCTAAGCACGGTGCGGATCAATACTATTCAGATACCTACACTACCAATTTTGTTACGAAATGGGAATGTGGACGCGTTGGGAATTGATTGTGGACGAAATGGGATTGCTGACGAAAGGGGGATGTGGACGAAATGAACCTAAACGAAATATCTGTTCAACCATCGCATCAAATATATAATATTTTACGTCCGAAGATTCCGCTCGTGAATAAAATGCCACGTTCCCAAAAAGGCAGACTTATCAAAATGCTACACATCATTGCTCGGCTAGTCTTTTACAAATTACGAAATTTCCCTTCTCGTTTTTAACAAGAGAAATCGGCTTCGTCTTTAGACCAACGAAAGTGACACAAATATAAATAAAACAACAGAATAGTACAAAATTCGTGTATTTTATTACACAAGTGCTTAGTGTAAATTAATTTTAATACAATGTTAGTCAGCAGAACCATGTTAGACACAGAACTCGGAGCATTTAGAATGCGTCGTCCCTAATTTTATTAGTCGTTAATTTTCCAACTACTAAATATAAATACTGGAAATGTAATGGACGGGCGACGCCGCGGCCGGACGGAGAGCGCGCCCGCTCCCAGCCGTGGGCAGCGGGCGGTGGTACTGCCCGCGCGGCGAGAGCGGCGCGAGCAGAGGCCGCGCGCCGCGGAGATGCTAGCTACTCATACTAACAACGTCGCCGAGAGCTGCCGCGCGTGAGGTGGCTACCATGCGGAGCCAGTGTACAGTCGACCAAACGGAATCGCAACGGGCGGCATCTTTTTTGCTGCAAATATCACGTGACATCCCATACATCGGCCAAATAAATCATCGTGAAAATGACTGAGCAAAGTTTCCACCTTGTTACGTGATAGACATGATTCAGTATCCTCGACTGTACAAATGTATCCAGTCACAAGCAATCAGTTGTCATTAGGATTATAAAAATGTGTGCGATTGCTTCCGGTCGGACGCGCGCGGCTCGCCGGCGGCGGCTCCCGGAGCGACAGCTGTTCCATCACAGAACTTTACCCCGTTGACCAGCTAACTATAAATAACTATAATATTAAGTACAATTTTGAGATGCATATGGTTGCAGTTTCATAATAATATATAACATCAGAATACACGTCAAAAGAATAAAAATATTTTAGATTCCACGGAAAAGAAAAAACAAGTGGAAGTGCCTTAAGTTCCGATTAGTTTCAGAACAGGCGTCACCTAACCGCCTGCTGAGGTTTAGGCACGTCCTGAAATTTAGGTGGTTATTGGTCGTAGTTTCCAATTTAAAAAAAGCTTAGATTATTTATGAACTAGATGGAGCGTCAGCAGCAAACATTGCGATACAAAACGTCCACAAATCCATTTGACAGCTTCATATTACGATCGCGTTACGTCATTCCGGTTGTCACTGTGTGCGTGCTTAATGATACCAGTTAATTTCACATTCCCCAAAATGTGGGGAAAGTGAAGCTGATTGGGGAATGTGTGGGGAGAGCTTCAATTCGGGGAAAATGAGGTGCTTTTAAGTATGAACACAAATACGCGACATTTGACATCAAATTTCTGCTAGTCTTGATTAATTTCCTACAATTCATTATTCGCAATAGCTCTTAACTAAGTCACTCGGCCCACATAATTTTTCATTCCCCACACGTGGGGAATTTCGACAATGCGTTTGGGGATTTTAGCATATTACTATTGGCAAACCTGCAAATGACGCAAATGACATATAAGCCAACTGTTGGCTTATATTTTTACGGGACGTTTCCATGCCACCTAAGCTCTATTTAGTGCATAAATAATCTAAGAAAAAAAGTTGTAAATTCAGAAGTCAGAACCATCCTTACAATTTAAATTTCACAATGACGACATATTTATCACAGAGTCTTTACATAATGTATAGGAAATTTCACGCCAGCCTAGCGTATGTCTGTTTTACAAAAATAGCCTTTCCATTCCTGTAGTCGAAACATCTATCGGGTTTATTATGAAATGTAACTTTCGATAATTTGATTCTGATCTCTGACACTAAGTACCAGACAGTCAACAAAGTCTAAAATAATCCTTATTAAAATTGCATTAAGATGCTTTTTGACACAACATTTTTGTTGCAATATCATAAACTTGTTAATTTTCTTGAATAAAATTATACAGCCATGCTTCCTTGGTTGCAAACATCATAATTGAATAGATTTTATCTTTGACAGTCGTTAAAGCATAGTTTGTGTTGAGTTTGACGGATCGCATGACTCAGTCAGATGCCGCAACAGGGCCGCCGCCGCCGCCGCGCCGCGTAGTGGGCGCCACGCAAGCGCCGCGACGGGTATTTTTGATGGTGTTAAGGCCATTAACATAATAATGGTAACAGCGCCATCTATACCGTACGCAAAGTACTATTTATTCTGTTCGATAACTTCGATACAAGTGTTTCTTCCTTACTTAATTAGCAAATGTAGTAGTTACACAAGGATTCCTTCAGATGGCGCTATTATAGGTTATAAAAACGAAAGCACTTTAGTTTTAAGACCTCTTGAACCTCTCGCTGTACTCATGGCAACATTATAGTTAAATAGTTAAATTTATTCTTTTATTTGGCCGCCATTTTCACCCTCACTTCAACAGATGGGTTGCTGACCAATATTATCTTGTTTTTTCTTTTCTGAAGTAAGGTAGCTTTAATACGATTTTATTAAGGCACATTGACAATAATGCGTAGAGGCTGCCGTGGCACCCCTCGGCAATAATTACGCAATCAAAAGTTACAGGAGTTCTTGTCGCGGCGCATTCGGGCGAGGAACAAGATCACGTGATTTCTGCCAATATGGTGCCACGGAACTCTGTAGACTTAAAAACACCCGCACAACTATCTACTTATATACAATTCATATGGTAATTGGTCCATCTCATTCCACGTACAATCTATAAATATATATGAATACAAAACTTAACACTATACAGAGGTGAGCTTAGAACGAGGGAACGTATAACATAAGTTAAGTACGCGCCGTCCCACGCCGACGCCGCTACATGCCGGACTCCGCGATGCCCTCGTCGTCTGCAACAAACACGCACGTTACCATAGCAGCACCGACGCGAACCGTCGGCCAGCGCATGCGTCACATCATCATCAGCATCAGCCTCGGTCACACAACAATTAGTTTGTCAAACATTAACAAAAAGGTTTTAAACTATTCTACGTAATGCAAAGGGTAGAGCGTACCGCACGATGCGACACGTACTCCTCGCTCAGTTCCAAGTTATTGGGGAGGAAATAGTTAAAAAGATTGTTGCGATGCAACGAGATATGGAGAAGGTGCATGCTAGAGGCTAGAGGTGATGCAGGGTGGGGCAACACTCGAGTAACTCAACAATGCTAGGGGTCCGCCGCCGCCGCCGTCAGCTCCCGCCATCTGAGCAGGGGGGAGGTGTTCAGACACAAGTCATACTTATATCCAGTCAGTAAATGGGGAAAATTTAGCAAAGACCCCGATTCGTATCATGTTTTATCATTCGAGATATTATTTTAAGTAAGTCCCCGATTCGGCAGGTTCCGTTTGTCAAAATATAACCTTTTAATTTTAGGCTTTCAAACAGAGCCCCACGAGTGTAACAACTTTCGAATAGATTGTATCAATAAGTAATCCATTAATGTAATCCAGTTAAGGAGTCTCGTCCGAGCTATAATCGGACTTGCAAATGTTTTCAATTAGATTGAAACCTAGATAATACGGTGGCAATCGTAAAAAGACACGGCCTCATTCTTTCATTGTGGTCAGTAGCAAACTAATCGAAACCAAACAGGCGTCGAAACTAGGAGTGGGACGTAAAGAAATGGTTGATGAAATGTGGAATATCGTAAATTCGCATCGCAAAAAAGGACCCTCGGATCGAATCTTCAGCCACTTTACATAACAACGTGCCGGGAGTGACCCGAGCCTGCTTTAGCGACAGTACGGCTAACAGAGCAAAAATCCATTAAATAGAGGGTGGTACATTTAAATCGGTCAGTATGGGCAAGTCTGTAACTAGCAAAGACTAGGTGTTCATCGATTTTATTGACAAGAAAAATATGTACGGTGTTTGGGAATCGAACCCGATTACTTTTAAGAAAATTATTAACATTCCAGTTGGTGTACCCGTCTGTCGGTACTCAAATCTAGAAAGCTTAATTTGACCCAGTCCTCGTGGTCGGATTGACTTTAACTATGGTATATAGGGTGGAAACGATAAGTGATCTCACTTGATTATTTCTAAACTATACAAGATATCGAAAAACTGCAGGTTACAGATCAATATTATTGATACAGTTATAGAGCTCGTGAAGCACTTTCATGATCAGTAACGGTTACAGAATAAACTGGATCTACGAGAGACTGTAGATAGAGCGAGAAAATGCATAACAAATGAAGGACGCCACTTTGAACAATATTAGAAGTGTTATTTTTTTTTATTAAATAATAAACTCTTATAATAAACTTGTAAATTGCATTCTTATTTAAAATTATCTATGGAAAACATCGGTTTTAGGTTTTATTTGCTATGCGATGCATCAAGAGAATCATCTCTTGAAGAGATGAGTGCCATGTGGCTGTACTAAATGTATGGAATCTGGAAACATTGAATTTTTGGGTAAATCTAGTTTATTCTGTAACCTACTATTGATACTGTTCGATAGAGCTCGTGAAGCGCTTTCAGGATCAGTAACCAGTTTTTCGATATCTCGTATAAATTAGAAATAATCGAGCGAGATCACTTATCGTTTTCACCCCGTATATTAAGTAGATAGGTGTGCAAAAAACCTTGTAGTAAAAATGAAATTTTTCAAAAAACTTTTATTCGTTTTTTTTAAATTTATGAATGCAGTTTTTTTGTCACCAAAATCAATGACACGATTCCTAAGAACAGATCTTTGTACGTGTTATAGTTACAGACTCACCCACACTGACCGATCTAAATGTACCACCCTGTATAATTCAGTCAAGACAGTCGGTCGCGCGAGCTCCGCCCGCAGCGAGGACGACGCGGCACGGTGCGCGGCTCGTGTGCCCGGAGCGTGGGGGTAGTGATGTGCCGAGTCGCTGTTTTAGTGGATCGAGTCGACTCGAGTAATTTTATGTGGTATTCGAATCCTGACTCGATTCCGCGACTCGAGTCAGTTAATATGTTATTCGAATCCTGACTCGATTCCGCGATTCTAGTCCAGTGAAGACGTACTCGAGTCTACGTTTGGTATCTATTCGAATGTTTACTCGAGTCAAGAAATTCGAGTCCAGAAATCAAGTCCGTTGCCAATTTTATAACAAAAAGGAAAAATCGAAAAGGAGTATCTTCAAACAGCATAGCATTCAAGTAAAAAAAGAGATCGAATTCAAGCGAGTCAATCTGACTCGAATACTAGACTCGAGTCAGTGGTACTCGCATAATGGAATCGAGTCAGCGAGTACGAAACCGATTCTCTCTGACTCGAGTACCGGAATCGAGTCTGGCGTACTCGAATCAAAATATTTTTGTAGTCGAGTAGGCGAGTAACGAGCAGGCGAGCAGGAATCGAGTCGGACTCGAGCCAAGCCGCGCTCGGCGCACCGCACGTACCTTCGAAGGCCTGGTTGTGGTGCATGAGGTGGGGCGGGTGGTGCGGGTGCAGGTCGGCGCCCTCGAGCGCGGCCACGACGCACTGGTGGATGCAGATGTACTGCTGCTCCGTCTGCACCATCCACACGCGCTCGCGGCGCAGCTGGTGCACCATGCCGAACACGTCCAGCGCGTCGGCGCGCGCGGCCAGCTGCTGGAGCGCGCGGTCCAGCGCCACGAACGTGCCGGAGCGGCCCACGCCCGCCGAGCAGTGCACCACCACCGGCCGCGACTCGCCGCCCAGCCCCGAGCGGAACGTGCGCACGAACCTACACACGCAACACACACACTTCTAGCTACCTATACTCCATTATTTACAATTATAATTATAAACCACAACAACATTATATCGCGGCTCGTGAACTGTAATCCCTTTACAATTTGTACTAGAGTAACAATTGACGACACGCAAATAAAGTGACATTAAAACAATTTTATTTTAATTGTACCAGACTATTGTACTGTACTATTTGCTAGGTAAGAAATAGTTGACGAGCCGCAATATAATGATGTTGTAGTTTTCAATTCTAAATTAAATGAAGTATAGCTCTACATACACACTTCGAATATAGCAAATAAATAAATCACTATCGACAAGTGCTGCTGTATGACGTTTCAAGCTTTCGTAATTCTCACTAATCTTACTTAAATACTAATTTATAAACGGATGTGTGGATGATTGTTACTTACGACCGGTTTTACGACCGCTTTAGCCTAGTTGGTAGCGACCCTGCCTACGAAGCAAGAGGTCCTGGGTTCGAATCCCAGTAAGGGCATTTATTTATGTGATGAGAACGAATATTTGTTCCTGAGTTATGGATGTTTTCTATGTATTTAAGTATTTATTTATCTATATAAGCTTTGATCAATTATAACTGAAGATACACATTGCCGAACAAAATCCCCTTCAAAGAATGTCCGAACTTTTTTATTTAAAAAAAAAAAAATTAAAACTGTTTAATTCAATAAAAAAACAAATACATCACAAAAACCAATAGCTACAAAAATCTTTATATTTTAAGATTGTTGTAAGCTATAATGGGGGTGCACACGGATACAAAAACGGACCTGTGAAGGACTCGTGTGTGCGTCTTCAAGTTTTGTTTGCGTAACAATTAAAATCATCACCTACACAGAAATTTGAACCTAGTCTTTACTTCATTACAGTCGAATTTCGGTTGACACTTGACAGCTAAACTTGACAATTTCACGCAACGTTCTGAGATAAAAGAAGGCCACTTTTATCAAAGTGGCGCTCATTTGGCTCGGACATTTTCGGGCGCGCGACTGTGGGTCTACAGTTATAATTGATCAAAGTATATAAGTATGTTTATCGTCGTCTAGTACCCTTAGTACAAGCAGGCCTCATGCATGCCATGTACTTACGCGCGATATTTACCTACCGCGGGGACGATCGCCTGCGATCGAAATTCCAGTAGGTTGTCACAAGCGCGCGCCGACGCACGTTCATTCGTGTTCCACGGAAAAAATATGCCGCCTGAACTTTTATAAGTGAATGGTGAAACAGGGGGCAAATTTTAATATGACTATGCTAGAATTAATAGCTAATATAACAATTTGGAAGTTCGTATCGTGCTGTCCCTCTTACTCTTCTATAAAAAGCTATAAGCGTGAGCGGGATGGCACGATGCGAAGTTCGAAAGTTAACCTTCGTATTTAGTATAACGCTAGGGTACTATGAGCATGGCAATGTGTTCTACGCATTACAATAAATATCCTTTTTTGTTAGGATTCCAGAGCTAAAATGGCAAAAACGGAACCCTTATAGTTTCGCCATGACCGTCTGTCTCTTTGTCCGTCCGTGGCTTAGCTTAAAGAATATTAGTGCTAGAAAGTTTGCATGGATATAATATATAGCAATTATCCCGACAAAATGGTAAAACAACATGTAGAAAAAAAATTTTTAATCCAAACTGCCAGCCCTTGTCACTGTCGGCACGCACACATTCTTAAGGAGACGGAGTAGTATAATCTGTGGCTACAATCGCGGTAAGTACCAAGATTTTGTACGGGATGCAGTATCTGTTACGAAGTAACTATTAAGTAATCTGTGGTACAAGCTTTGCTTAGTTTGGGACTAGTTCGATTTGTGTAAGATTGTCCCCTAATATTTATTTATTTATTTATTTTATTGTTACTCTTTCACGCTAAACTAACGATCATAATTGCCATTTAGCATACCTACTTTTTTTATCCCGGAAAATTGCATAGTTCCCGCGGGATAGCAATAAACGTCTTTAAAGACGGAGTCGCGGGCAACAGCTTGTAAATAATATTTCTCGGGACTTCATCACGAACTGTTTGAGTGCTGCTAAAATTCATACGTACTCTGGAGTGTGGAGTAAACTATCCAGTCATTGCCCGTGAACCAGTGATTGACTACAAAAAACATTACGGGGAGGGGGGCAGGGTGCGGGGGTGCGGGGGGGGGGGGCACCTGGCGAGCGTGGTGGGCGGGTCGGGCACGCCGAAGTCGGGCCACGTGGTGAAGTGGAAGTGCTTGACGACGCGCTGCTCGGCGCCGCGGCTGGCCAGCAACTCCGTTATGGTCCAGTCGGGGAAGCGCGACTCGTTCAGCGCCGTCACCGCGATGTCCCCGTAGTACACCGGCCGCGTGTCGTACGGCCAGTAGCGGTCGCATTTCTCGCGCCCCTGAAACACCCACCAACACTCATTAATTCTGATTCAAAACATTCATTTTGTACAACGAATCCCTAGTGTTACTTTCATCATGCGGTCAAAAGTCTAATGTTGGACAGAAGCATCCTCCAAAGAGTTCAACGACGATCGGACCTGCTCTGCTCGCATTCAATTGATTCCTGCGACCTTTACCAGCTCGTCGGTTCATCTTGTTGAAGGTTCCCACGCCACATCTTCCGGTTCGCGGTCGCCACTCTAGAACCTTCTGCCTCATCGGCCGTCGGTCCTACGAGAAATGTTACTTGAAGACTCGAGTCGGCAGACGGCAACTCTCCGAGCCATGTTAGCAACTTTGGTTCTCCCGTGGAGCATGCTGGGAAATTCCAAGCATAGCTCGCTCCATCGTTCTTTGAGCTTTAGTGTCAGTTTTTACAAGTACAATAAGGCTAGGGTTAGAGCTCGTTCCCACTATGTCGTGTGTCGGTCTGTTTTCTAATCGGGCGTTCCAGTGCTATTCACACTCGTCCGACAACGACTTTGTGTCGGATCCGACAAAAAATATCGTGTGTTTTGTCAGCCCTCGTCCGGAAATCGTGTACAGAAGCCTCAAAATGACTGTGCGGTCGTGGCCGACAGCCGACTATTGAACAGAGTGCGAGTGTGAACAGAGGCGCCGACACCCGATTAAAATCGGAATCCGACACACGACATAGTGGGAACGAGCTCTTAGGCCATGTTCAGATGACAAGCGCTTAACGCGCGTATTGATAACGCGCGTTTACAACTACAGTACTTCCGGCCGTATACATGATAACGCGCGTTGGCCAGAACAAAATGTAACGCGCGTTGAGCGCTTGTCATCTGAACATGGGCTTAGGATGCGGGGCCTCACCTTCTCGACGCAGCGCGTGAGCATGACGATGGCGCGGCTGCCGGACTCCCAGACCATGCGCCAGAAGTCGTCCCGGGTGGAGTGCAGCGGGCCCTGGGTCACGATGAACTCGCGCGGCGAGGTGTGTCCGGGCACGTAGTTGGCGTTGATGTAGTCGGAGCCCTCCTCGTCGTCCACGGGCTGCAGCTTGTAGCGGCTGTGGTCGTACGGCAGGATGTTGGTGAACCGGTTCTTGGGCCTGTTCACGGGCAGGTCGGCCGCCGACGTCGGCTGCTCGCGCCCCACGTGCTTCAGCTCCTCGAACTCCTCGCTGAATCTGCGGGACATGCAACAATCGATCAAATTAACTGCTTGATTTCGCATCAATCAACGCTGAATGGACCGTGGATCTTTACAAACTTAAGAGAGAAATCTACGTTTTACACAGCCTGTACAATTTACCGTTACCGCATTGCTGTCGGTCACGTAAGAAATGATATACTTGGTGCTTCTCTTTCGATCGACGAATATAGTCCAGAACTCTCCAAACTTTTTGCTTACGTAATATTGAATTATAGCAAATTAAGCGACTTCAAATGTAGTTTCCTTTCGCAAACATCGACCCATACGATTGATCCATAAAGACCACTGTAATTGGTGTGCGAAATTATTTGTTTATTGTATAATGACCTCACAGTAAACACTAGTTTACACGAACGACTACTCGACTCGATGACGTGACTTGGTACAAGCACTGCATCAGCTAATCAACTAATCATGCAATGTGTTCCAACACCACTTCAGTTATCCATCGCAACTACGAACCATGCAGGGCGCAAAGTGATGGTACTGATGCTAGATCGCGTCAAAGAGTTGCGGGTGGTGTTACCTGAAGTCAGAATCTGCAGACATGAGCCTGTAGTGGTCGATGAAGTCAGCGACGGGCACGGGGCGCGAGGCGCGCGGCGCGGGCGCGGCTATGGCGGGCGCGGCGCGCGGCCGGCGCCGGCGCAGCGCCGCCCACGCCGCGCCCGCCGCCAGCACCGCGCCCGCGCCCGCGCACACGCCGATGATCCACGCCGTGTTGTCCACCTCTGCGCACGCACACGTACACCAACAGTTAGCATACTGACGCCCAACAATCAAACAACGAAATACAGGGTCAAATCTAAATGCTAAATGGTGATATCAAATTAATGTTTCCAACTCAGTTAATGCCGGACAACATAATGCATTAACTCGATTGTTAAAATTAGTCTGATCAAATTGAGGATGTTCATACTTTGTTGAAATTAAACCACAAACTCGATGTATGGACACCTCAAATTAAATAAGACTAATTAAAACACACGAGTTAAGTGCATTAAATTGTCCAGCTGTAACTGAGTTAGAAACAGTAATTTTGTGTCACCATTTAGATTTCACCCTGCACATTGCCGCATAAAGCTCCGACTGTCTCCAGTCAAATGCGGTTGTGCCTGACTGGTCACAAAACTTGTAGGCAAATAGAGACTCTTCGACATGCATTGGCATAAACATAGCATGCTTACCAAATTTCAAGTTGATTTGACTGGAGATGGGCGACAATTTTCTTGTAGGATTACAACTAAACAGGAAAGCCACATACTTACTCAAATCACAAGAAAAAGTAAAAATAATTTAAAGCTAGTAAAAAAAACATGCAAATTCAAGTTGGAATAACTACGATAAGGAAATTGCACACTGGATGCATTCTGCGTGCTGCGTTTCATTCAGATCACAGACTATAAACGAGTCGAGCATACATACTGCCACCAGCACGCATCCCGTGTGACAATGCCCTATAATCAAAACAATAATTACTTACAGACATTAATACTTGGCTTCATGACACAGGATTAAAATAGAAATTTAATACTTTGGCTCAAGAAGTGTCTAAAAAGCTTGTTAGTAAAAACATGCTTGTTGCTTTTGTTGCAAGTTTCGATGGGACACTACGTTTATGACAAGCTGCGGGTGATACAAATAATAAAAAAAATATGTGTACCAACAGGGGGTTCGCCAGCCATCTTTGATATCGTCAAGTCACCTCGCTGTTTCGAGACACGGGTGGCGCCGTGAAGCATTTCAACCGCCGTGTCTCGTGTCGTGTGTTACCAAACTCGACTAATAGTACGTCCGTCAACTAAAAATCCTAGTGAAAACCGCCACGCGTGGTGTGGTGTGTGGTCGCAGAATTGCAATTGGTTTTAGTTAATGGAAATTATCCTTAGATTTTGGCGTGGAGCATAGCTGAGTTAAGGGCACGAAGCAATAATTTTTTTATGTCAGGCTTAGGCTGCGTTTCCACCAGAGATGTGCGAGGATGCGTTGCGAGGGATGTGTTTGTCATGAACTAATAGAAACACTTCATTCACTTAGGACCTTTTAAATGAAGTGTTTCTATTGGTTCATGACAAAAACATCCCTCGCATCGCATCCTCGCACAGCTCCGGTGGATACGCAGCTTTACTGTTAAGTACTCAGTTAATTTTACTATTCCCCTTTTGATTAAACGTAGCTAATAAAGATTTATAGAGCTATCTATCGGATAATAAGGGATTAGTTTTATCGCAGATATCCATCATTATGTTAATATTCAGCCTTGTGACTGTTTTTTCTTTGAAACGATTTGGCTTCAGTCAATATTTTATGTAAGTCTGTCAATTCAGAGAGTTTATTAGGTAGCTTACTCGGTAAAACCCCTTAAAACACTGCTCAGCTGTAACTTGAACACTACTTAGACGGCTTCCTCGCGTTACGAACCGAGACAGGATATGCTTATAGTTATATCAACGACCACGTGCTTCACTTCATTACATAACCCATGTTGATATAAAAGGAAGAATAAAAAAAATAATAAATAAATAAACAACATTTTCACAAGGTGTTTCCATGTATCATCCAAACGCGAAGCGATAAAAAACTACTTAGGTGATATGATAAGCAAACGCAGATTTAAATACAACTTCGAGATTAATGTTATCAACTGCACAGCGGCCAGGGGAAGTTTGGTGATAGAAAAAAGAATGGCTGATCTTAGCGTTGAGTCTACCTTGGTTGGTGGTGTTTATGGGATGGTGGTGACTTACTGGGTAGGTCGCGGGACCGGCGGCGGGCGGCGGGCGAGCGCGCGGCCGATGGCGCGCTATCAGATAACGCGGCGCCGCGGCCAGCGTCTAGTTACCTTGCCTGACGTGCGCCGGCCGACGAGCCCGGCCAACCACTACTGGACTTAAACATTGTTATCTACTGTTGAAACAATAGCAAATCCTACTTGCTTGGTACTTGATTTTGCTAACGCTATCGACAGGCCTTTTACAACACTGAAATTATTGTCACAAGATTATTCTATGACATTTAAATTTTCTCTTTCTTTAATTAACTTTACTGAGCGATAGTTCCCCTAAGCCCTAATTCTTGTTTTAATGCGCTTTAAAAATATCTCTATTTTATTGTTTTTAGTACAAACCTAGCTTAGCTCTAGCTTAAACTTGAAAACACGCATTTTCCCATATATTACCAAGCTATTTCGCTTGTTGTTCGCCTCCGAAAAATCGTCTCATATAAATCTCATCGAAATCATTCGAGCCATTGCGCCGTACAATTGCTCGTTTAAAGGTATTAAATATAGATATGTAATTCCAATGCAATTCCGGGATTTCGCACATTGGAGAGCTTCGGGACAATTATGCGGATTAAGACCCACTGACGTAGCTACCGAAAGGCTAGGTGGGGCAGTGCCCCGGGCCTTCTAAACCCGATTAGCAAATCTCGTGAACCTTAACTATTTATAAGCGGATTTACTGTACCTTGCAGTGTACGATAAAGAGCTGATGATTCCTAATTATGATTATTTATGATAAAATAGCTTCGCATTTTTATAATATATATATTGATAAAATCTAAACAGTTTAGGAGCCCCAGTTTTTTGCCCTAGTACTCTTGGTCACCTAACTACGCCACTGATAAGACCATGTAAGCCTGTAGCATGATAAAATAAAATCAATACAGTTATATCCCGTTCTTCAGTAAATCAGATAAACGTGGACAAGCAATCAGCAATCGCGACAAGTAATTTTGTAAATAACATTAAGTGATATTTATCAGATATAAATTATCTCAAGTGTCTCCTTGAACTAGCAAATGAATCGAATAAGTTTCTACCAAGGACTTGTTTCTGGAAAACCGTCCTGCGGTGTACGCCTCAAGTCACAGCTGCTGTGGGGTTGCATGCAGTTATAGGCCAAGGTAACCAGCGAGTGGTGTCCCACGACTCAAAGCGGCACCCCGAAAAGCCTAGCCAAAGTAGCCAACCATGGCGGGACGACTTACACTTATTCTTGAACGATTGCCAAGCGTTGTCAAAGACGCCCTTTGCTCAACATTATTGTGCCCTAACACAATTTTCCGAATAAAATAAATAAATAAAAGTTTGTCCAAGCATAATCATTCTTTGCTTGCATTTGACTTTTGACTGACAATATGTTTTATACATGCAGAAGTTGACATGCAGCCAATGAATGTCGTTGTTTGTCATAAACGTCCAAGAATCTTATAAAACGTCATATGATCGGCGAGAAAATTTAGAAAGTATTGTAAAGTGGCCAGTGTGATAGTGGAAAAGTTCCGCAATATTATCAAAGAGGTATTAATCACTGACTATTGTTTATCTCATTAACCCTTTCAACGCCATCGACACATATACATAGGTGTCACATAGTACAGTGTCAAAGTGATCTTGACACAATGACATAAGATTCAAGCAGGTTTACGTTTTGTCGAGGCGTGGCGTTGAAAGGGTTAAAAGGCCATGACATGTTACTTACAAAGTAAAAAAGTATCCTTAATTTTCTCCAAAACCTATCATGGAGTTTTAAAATGTTTTATACTTAAAAGAGCTGAGTACCATTACTTCTAAAAATATTGGTACCTAACTCGTTAACACCTTATAATAATTATTTGTTATTTGAAAAAAAAAGAACTACTTGTCATGAAAAAATAACGATACCCAAACATGATAATTTATTGAATTAGAAAATAATAAATAACGACGTATTCACATTAAATACAAATACGATTAGATCTCCGCAATAAGAAGCACATTGACAACTTGCTATATTATGTATTCTTGCTGCATACTTTTACCGCCAAAGCCATGTCTTAAAAATAATATTGATGGGTAATGAGATCAGAAACGAGATATCGTGGCTTGGAACAAGAATACATAAGCACATGCAACATGAAGAAGTTAGTAGCGTGGGTGCAGGAGGTTTTATCTACATTTAGCGTGACGCGTGTTCGCAAAGCGGCATCCCAGTAGGATCGGTAAGGGGCACAAACTTGGCGCGCACGGCGGCGGCGCGCGTCGGCGGCGCCGCGGCCCCACCTTGAAACAAACAACACGCTGGAACCATCACCGGGTTAGTGGCGGCAGGGAGCTCGTTAGTGGACTACTACCCCGCGTTAGTGTCTGCAAACTCGCAAAAACCTTAGCAGTGCTATTATAAATTACAGATAGCAGAGTTCGAAAACAACTCAACTGGCATCTTCGGCATTTCGTAGACAGGGGCTATCTTTGCTTAATGATCATAGCAACAAACGTGATAAGTAGATCAGTATAGATAGAGAACGAAAGCCGCGTAAAAAAGCAGCCCCCATGAACAAGATACCGAAGATATCTGTTGACATCTCGTCTTAAGCCCAGTTTAGACCTGCAAGAAAAATCGTGCAAGTTGCATAACATTGCGGCCCTCGTTTGACCACTTCAAACTCGTTCGCTTTACTGCCTCGCAATGTAATGCAACTTGCACGTTTTTTTCTGCAAGTCTAAACTCTGCTTTAAAGAACCATATTAGCGTTTTACTGTTACCCATCGCCCTTAAGTATAAAGAGCGTCGAACGATCTGCGCAAACGTCGACTACCCTCAAGTTTTAAACACACTTTTGCTGAAATAACGCGTCTGAATATCGACGTAATTACGTCTACAATACTGTTTTAATTACCAGCAACACATTTGCAGAAATTCGAAACAACCGAAGTTCGGTCGTGCGTTTAGCACAGTTCCGTAACGTGATGTAATTTCAGCAAATGTGTGACTTATAAGTAATTAATAGAAATGTTGACATTATCAATCGACGGACGTACTTTTTATAAGCTGTTAAAACACGATTATAGCATAGATTCTGTACTGTGTGTCTCAACTTAGTTGATTGACAATTTATTTTATTAGTTTTAAAACATCTAAAGATTAAACTTTGCGGTTAACTGAAAATTAATCCTGTTTTCAGGGCTAAAATAAAGTGTTTTATTGCCAGAGTTGCGTCTTGAGTCGTATCATCTATCTAGCCTTTCAAATAGCATCACAAGCGTAGTGAAAATAAACGGATCACTCACGTCTCAAAACGAGTTTAACTCGACATGTTTCGGGCTAATCCGTAGCCCTTCCTCTCGGAGTCGCACGTCACGGCGGCTGCCAAACGTGCATTCGTTTGGCAGCCGCCGTGACGTGCGACTCCGAGAGGAAGGGCTACGGATTAGCCCGAAACATGTCGAGTTAAACTCGTTTTGAGACGTGAGTGATCCGTTTATTTTCACTATGAGTGAGTCTCACGGTAGTTTCATGTTTAAAATCACAAGCGTAATTACGACGAATGCCTGTCGCGTAATTTCAGCGCTTATGGTGTTATTATGTAGAACTTCAGTCGCGGAACTTTAGCGTAGTATGCTTAGGTACGGTCAGCCAAGAAAGTGGTCTACCAGTTTTGACAAAAGTTTCTGTGAGATCTAAATATCGCTAAGGTTGACTTTTCTAACTGAGTGAAGACATCAGTCAGTGTCGTAATATTATTGCAAGGGAAAATCGACCTCGTCGTATTATGACGTGCGAATGAACTTGAACCGTAGGGTGGTAGACCATATTTTTGGCCAATAATAGTCGTAAGAGGCGCCTGTTCAGGCTCGGGATCGGGATCGGGCTGGTTCTACTGACCGGTGTAGACGAGCGCGTAGGCGGTGTCGGTGAACTTGTCTTGCGCGGTGTAGGCGCGCAGCTTGACGTAGTACGCGGCGCCGGGCCGCAGCGGGCCGTTGCAGTAGGCGCGGCCGCCGGGCTCGCAGCGCTCCGACCCGATCGTGAACTCCTCCACCGCGCCGTTGTGGAACGGGAAGTACGGCTCCGTCACCTGCGCCCAGGGACCACTCCTGATACTATGTACAAGTTAGGCGCAAGCCATACGAGTCCCTTCGATCACTTCTCATACGCATACACAAGCGTCGCGATTCAAAGAGACGGGGCGGAGACGCGGCCTGCGGACAAACGATGCGGACACTCTCTTCTGAGTGGCTTGCGCCTCACGCGTTGAAAGTTTCACGGCGCCAAAATATCGCCCCGTTAAAACTGGCACGAGATAAGAGCGCCGCATAAACAATTTTTGCGCCAATTTTAAGCAACTCGCTGGCACGGAACAGAACAGGCATCTATTTTTTGGTGCCATTGACCTCCTCCCTTGTTCCATCTTCCGCGTTAATTTTTTGGACACGTGTAATCGCGTCACGCACGCCAATTGTTGGCACACCATCGGGTGTCTCTAGCTTACAAAACTTATAATAACGCAAAAGAATGGCGTTGAAAATTAGCACTGTGTATACGACTGTCCTGCAACATGTCAGTCAGTTATTGGCGGCGAGATTTTGAAGCCGCAAAATTTATATTGTCTAGACTTAACGTCACATCAGAGGCGAAACAAACTCACCCGACTAACGATCGATGCTTAAACTGACATCTCTGTTTGTTTTATGATATTTACTTTAGGCTCCATTTATCTTCCAAAGCTGGGAGCTTCCGGCGGTGGTATGTATAGTGTATAAATGGGTAGTTAGCTTTCTATTATTAAGGTATCGGATAGCTGCAACGTCATCCATGTGACGTCAGTTCGAAATAGTGAAGCCGCACACACGCCTCCCTGGTTGTGGTCCGTGTTAGTAGAGGCAGCGGGCACCGACCTGGTAGGGCGGCCAGACGGGCAGGCCCTGCACGTCGCGCCAGCCGGGCAGGCGGTCCAGCGAGTCGTTGCGCGGCTCCTGCGCCACGACGAGCGCGGGCGGTGACGTTGCTACAGGCAGCGGGCAGCACCGACCTGGTAGGGCGGCCAGACGGGCAGGCCCTGCACGTCGCGCCAGCCGGGCAGGCGGTCCAGCGAGTCGTTGCGCGGCTCCTGCGCCACGACGAGCGCGGGCGGTGACGTTGCTACAGGCAGCGGGCAGCACCGACCTGGTAGGGCGGCCAGACGGGCAGGCCCTGCACGTCGCGCCAGCCGGGCAGGCGGTCCAGCGAGTCGTTGCGCGGCTCCTGCGCCACGACGAGCGCGGGCGGTGACGTTGCTACAGGCAGCGGGCAGCACCGACCTGGTAGGGCGGCCAGACGGGCAGGCCCTGCACGTCGCGCCAGCCGGGCAGGCGGTCCAGCGAGTCGTTGCGCGGCTCCTGCGCCACGACGAGCGCGGGCGGTGACGTTGCTACAGGCAGCGGGCAGCACCGACCTGGTAGGGCGGCCAGACGGGCAGGCCCTGCACGTCGCGCCAGCCGGGCAGGCGGTCCAGCGAGTCGTTGCGCGGCTCCTGCGCCACGACGAGCGCGGGCGGTGACGTTGCTACAGGCAGCGGGCAGCACCGACCTGGTAGGGCGGCCAGACGGGCAGGCCCTGCACGTCGCGCCAGCCGGGCAGGCGGTCCAGCGAGTCGTTGCGCGGCTCCTGCGCCACGACGAGCGCGGGCGGTGACGTTGCTACAGGCAGCGGGCAGCACCGACCTGGTAGGGCGGCCAGACGGGCAGGCCCTGCACGTCGCGCCAGCCGGGCAGGCGGTCCAGCGAGTCGTTGCGCGGCTCCTGCGCCACGACGAGCGCGGGCGGTGACGTTGCTACAGGCAGCGGGCAGCACCGACCTGGTAGGGCGGCCAGACGGGCAGGCCCTGCACGTCGCGCCAGCCGGGCAGGCGGTCCAGCGAGTCGTTGCGCGGCTCCTGCGCCACGACGAGCGCGGGCGGTGACGTTGCTACAGGCAGCGGGCAGCACCGACCTGGTAGGGCGGCCAGACGGGCAGGCCCTGCACGTCGCGCCAGCCGGGCAGGCGGTCCAGCGAGTCGTTGCGCGGCTCCTGCGCCACGACGAGCGCGGGCGGTGACGTTGCTACAGGCAGCGGGCAGCACCGACCTGGTAGGGCGGCCAGACGGGCAGGCCCTGCACGTCGCGCCAGCCGGGCAGGCGGTCCAGCGAGTCGTTGCGCGGCTCCTGCGCCACGACGAGCGCGTAGGCGGTGACGTTGCCGTTGGCCTGCGAGAAGTAGTCCTGGCGGAAGCGCACGGCCACGGTGGTGGGCGTGGCGCGCACGGCGGCGGGCGTGGCGTGCGGCGGCGGGCGCGGCGGCGCGGCGATGGCCAGGTGCTGCGTCCAGCGCGCCGCCAAGCCCGCGCCCGCGCCCGTGCGCGCCCACAGCCGGAACGAGTACGTGCCGCCCGGCGTCAGGCCCGACACCACGCCCGAACGCGCTGTACACACATACTACTAGTAAATAACAGTGCAATCATTATACTCATATGCTAGACCCTATTTCACCAACGTGACAAAATTGTCAGTGACGTTCGCACCTTCAGGTCGATACTGACCCAGTAGAAATTATTCTCGTTTCAAAATTGAACTTAATGCTAAAAGAACAACAGGTTTACTTTTGAAATGGGAATTAAACTATTGGGTCAGTATCGTCCTGAAGGTGCGATATGTCGAGAAACTATTGTACCACTAGTGGATTCTTGGCACTAAATGTGTTAATGACTGTTATGTTGTGAAACGAGAATATTATTTTGTACTCGACTTATTTGTAGATTTGTCGGTAAATCTTGACATGAGATTAAAGCTGTGTCAGTCTTGCGTTAGAATTGTAGTATTTCGTAATATACACGTATATTTAAATATAATTCGTATGTAATGTGTATTAATAGGTGTGTGTCACGTTGGTGAAGTAGGGCCCTGATATCGATGTCAATGGACATACATACAATATGAGCTCATGCCTTTATGTGTAACAGACAATTTTTTGAAGTATTTTTTTTATGTTAGAATTAAATAAAACGAAAACTTCCTTGGAGCTAATAGTACTATAGCATAGAATCTAGTCGCCGATTTGACTTTAGATAAAAAACGAAAAATTTATAACCTAGAATACTGCCGGATTTCGAAGGTTTTTGGGAGACTGATGTAAAATCATTCAAAAATGTAATATTTTTGAAGAAATGACACAACATTGAATAATGAATCACTGCCACGATTTAGTCATAAGATGTAATAGAGTACAAGTAGGATTGACGGAGTGTATCGAGTGTAGTGTATACCTTCAGGCGGGAAGTTGATGGTGCGGTTGTTTTCGGGCTGGCCCTGCGGCGCGTACTCCACGACGAAGGTCTCGAGCACGCCGTTGGCCTCGGCGGCGGGCAGGTCCCAGGCGAAGGTCAGCTCGCTGGGCTTGGCGTCCGTGGGGTGGAAGGCGCGCGGCGCGGGCGGCGGCGCCTGCTGCGTGCGCACCGTCGTGGACAGCCCCGCCGAGCGCGTCAGGATCGTGGCCGGCGTGCCCGACCGCACCTGCACACGACACAGCTTTTTAGGGCCTAAGCACACGGTGGTTTTTTAACGCGCCGTTGACGCGCGTTTACAGCGCGTTTTTCATTCCATTAGAACAGCCTAGGGTATAAGTTGGCAGCCGACTGCACGCAGCAGCAGCAGACGATGTGTCGCTAGCTACGCCAATTTATACCTTATTTTTATGAAGTTCCCTCTGTAGCCAGCGTGGCTAGCGACACGTCGTCTGCTGCTGCTGCGTGCAGTCGGCTGCCAACTTATACCTTTAAGGCCCCTAGCACACGGCGCGTTAAAAATACGCCGTGTGCTTAGGCCCTAAGTCACCTCGAGACGACTCTCTCGACTGCTCGGCGCTCGCTCTTTCCGCGCCCGAACCTAACCGCACAAGGATCGCTAGGAGCTGTCGTCTCGCAGTCGACTCCGACCACGACACATGCTGTCGACTGGGCCGAGTCGCTGGTCCTTCGAGCACCTCGAAGACACGCTGCGCAAGCGACGACGCACACACAGCTGGCCGATCGTCGCGATCATTATGCCCCGTCGCCTAGTCTAGTGAGTTGACATCATCTAGTACGGCTCACGTAAAAAGAGCGCTGGGTGACAGTGGAGGGGATGTTTGCGCTGGGGTACCGTCGCGGGTATGGTGCGGAAAGCAAAGGTCGACTGCCGAACCAATAGCGCGACGGCACAGCCAAGCGTCGCGTGTCCCCTCCCCGCGCCTCACGTCTTTCCACCCGCTTGGTCGGTTAATTGCTCACTGCGCAGGTATATCGCCAGCGCTCTTTTTACGTGAGCCGAACTATAGTCGATTCCATATAGTACGGTCCGGGGTGACCCTCCGTCAGTATAGGTAATAAGTCAGTAGCAGTGACCTCGAGCGTGAAGGTGTAAGCGGTGTAGGGCTGCAAGCCGGCGACGGTGAGCGCGGTGGCGGGCGTGGCGGCGGCCTCGAGGCGGTCGGCGGCGGCCAGGTACTGCAGCTCGAAGTCCGTGAAGTCGCCCGCCGGCCGCGCCCACGCCAGCGCCACGCTGCGCGCCTCCACCGCCGTCGCGTTCAGCCACGCCACCGGCCGCGGGTACAGCCGCGCCTGACACACACACACACACACCCACACAACATTACACGAGATCATTTTTTAGGGCCGGCGCTCACTGACGGCATGGCACGGCAAGTTATATACGAATTTTACCGCAGCATCCCTCGGCACGTCGCGGCATCGCGGTATCGAAATAAAGTAACATGAATTCTAAACTCAATGAAATAAGATTCAAAATAACTTGATTAGTAATAAAATCCTTTGCCACGACACACCGTGCCGTGCCGGCAGTGAGCGCCGGCCCTTAATCGCAATTTTTATAGCAAAACAACATTTGGTGAGTGAGCTAGTAATTAAGAAATTTTTGTTGAAAACACATTTTTAATACGAGCTTTTTGGCCGACTGACTGTGCATGCATTATCATTTAAGTATAAATTTCAGGTCAACCCGACCACTGGAAGTGGATTGGATTTGATTTACAAGATTTCACCCATAATAACACGGTGAATAATATAAAGCTAGTAAAAACATAAAAGTATGCATTGTTAACAATTTTGAAGTAGGTACAGTCAAATGTAAAAATATGGGTGCGTTGGGGTACAGGGCACAGGGCACACACCTGCCGCTGCACGGGGTGCGAGGTGACGTTGCGGCTGACGGTCCACATGGTGACGTTGTAGAGGCGGCCGGGCGTGAGCGCCGCGAACACGAGGCGGCGCGGCGGCGCGGCGGCCGAGCGCGTCTCCTCGCGCGCCGGCTCGCCCGCGCCCTCCAGCCGGAACCGGTACGAGTCGAACCGCGACGCCGTCGACGGCGTCAGCGTGTACACCACCTGACGACACACCACACCTCAACAACAGACAGGCTATGCTCTCCTATTTGCTACACGCGACGTCTGACGTCAGCGTCAATGTTCGCAGTGCGGTGAGTGATTCTATCAATAATTCGTCTTTTTCTTTATTAAATCTCGCTATTTTGTATATGAGAGAGAGAGAGAGAGATTGAGAGAGATGTTCATTTACACATATTCGATACATAGGAAATACAGTTGACAGGAAAAGATACAAATAAAAATCATCGAATAGTATAAATTGGGCCCC
Source organism: Archips xylosteana (assembly GCA_947563465.1). Lineage (NCBI taxonomy): Eukaryota > Metazoa > Arthropoda > Insecta > Lepidoptera > Tortricidae > Archips > Archips xylosteana. Next base: position 23,843,610 of record OX387349.1, on the reverse strand, counting down.
ACTCAGCATAATGTTGCGGCTGCCGCAACGCTGTTTTTCAGTGGGTCCCATTATATGACGGTATCTGACGTTAGATTACACTTGACCCTGCAATGGTTCCAAATAACTAGAGACGCGACGCGACGCAAAGAGTTCGAATGCCGCGTACGACGTCAAGACGCCAACGTCAACGTGTGAAGGAGACCACAACAGTACATCTCCATAGCAAGCATTGTGACGCAGCGCAGCAAACAACATAACGCCGATGGCGTTTATAGGAGACCATAGCGTTAGTGCCAATTTCACCACTCGACTCTTATTTTATGTAACAAATAACTGAGATACTGTCAATGTTTCTTTTGATTGATTAATGAGAAATGACATCATAGATATCTGTCACAGAAATACAAACACTAATCAGTGATTTGTAAAACAGCTCGTAAGTCACTTCAACACGATTCAATTTAGTTTCGTTTCAGAACTCACCAATATGGCAGGCTGCGTGTCGTTGCCGCTTCCGTCGCCTTCGCCTTCAGGCTCGTTCACGATCGTCATCTCAGATTGGATCAACGGACCTGCCACACAAATTAAACATTACATAAATTTGTTGGCTCCCGTACTACGAGTTTTGCTTAATTTGGGAAAAAGTCCGTTGTTGAAAATTATCCCGTGATCATTATTGAAAAGAAAATGCCGGAAAATATTTAGATTAATTTTACGTAGCACCGTCCAGCAGCGCGCGCCCGCCGGCCAGGGGCCAGGGGCTAGGGATGTAAGCGAGGTGCCACTCACGCGTGCGCGTCTCCATGGTGAGCGTGTCGGAGGTGAGGTTGTAGGAGTGCGCCACGATGGAGACGCTGTAGGCCTGGCCCGGCTCCAGCGCGTCCAGCAGCGCGCGCACGGTGCGCGCGTCCCCCTCCGCCGTCAGGTTGCGCGCGCCCGCCCCCTCGGGCGCCTCCCCCGCGCCCGCGCCCCCCGCCGCGTCGTCCTCGTGCGCCCACCAGCGCAGCGCGTACCACTCCACGCGCCCCTTGGGCCGCGGCCACTCCAGCGTCATGTTGCGCGTGTCCACCAGCGCCGCCACGTTCGACACCGGGTTCGGACCTGCAATGACACGGGTGTGCGCTAAATAACAACCCCCTGTCTGATTCTGTACCAAACATTCCCTAGCAAAGGGTGCGGCGGCGGTTCAGGGTGGATGCAAATCGCTTCCAATCGTAATGATTGGGCATCAATGAGGGAGGCCTATGTCCAGCAGTGGACGTCCTACGGCTGAAATGATGACGATGATGATGATTCCCTAGCAATAATTTAAATCAAAAAACCGGCATCAAAGATGATAATTCAGATTATAAGGGAGAGTGACCTATATTGAACCAGCGCTTAAATTGGACCACTTCCGTATTTTAGAAATACGGAAGTGGTCCAATTTAAGCGCCGGTTAAACATAGGGATATGTTTTTTTATTTCAATATAAATGAGATCTAAAGGGAAATGTATCCTCTCAAACAAAAAACAAATTTTCCAAACCGGTTAAGAAATTACGAAATTCTGAGGTAACAGTAAAATTTATTGAAATTCGTTATCCCTAAAAATTTTCCACCCAAAGAAATGGTACAGTTACATCTCTTGCAACTCTCCAAGCTTATGAAAATTTTGGAACCAGGTCTAAGGGCCGTTTCAAACGGACTACATTCCAACAGCAACGTAATTGTTGACTAGCCGTAAAATTTCCATTGTAGACGGCAAAACTGCACGCTAGTTACCATTGAAATATATTAGCAGTCGACATTTCCAGTCACGTTGTAGTTGGAATGCAGTAATGGCCCTAAAGCTCCACACGCACAGACAGCGCAGGCGTGGCGGTGCGGTGGCGGTGACCGTTGTAATATTCTAACTTGTATGAACGGTTGTGCGGTACCGTATGTACCGCGAACTCGTACATGCAAGTTAGAATTATACCCCGTTATCAAGCGGGCAGTTTGGTGGCTACCTAACATTAGTGATATGCAATACAAACTATCCAAGACTCGACGCTGTAGCTATGTATGGGAAGTCCAAAATTTATATGAAACGCAATTTAAACAAAAAAAAATTATTGACATTGCACATTACTAATGTTAGGTAGCCACCAAACTGCCCGCTTGATAACGGGGTATAGTTAGAATATTACAACCGTCACCGCCACCGCACCGCCACGCCTCCGCTGTCTGTGCGTTTAGAGCTACCCGTCGAGCGTCCTGTGCGCACGGGTGTGCGCACAACAGCGGTTAGGATTTTTAGAGCCGGACGGGTTAAGAGTAGAGTAAATACAAAGTCGTCCAGAACACTTGCATCGTGACGCCACATTTGGAAGGTTATCGGCGTGGTAACGGTAAGCAATGGCGGGCACTCACGCACGGTGTGGTCGGCGAGGCGCGGCTCCCCGCTGTCGACGCTGTCGCCGCCGGCCGCCGCCTCGCTCAGCGTGTCCAGCTGGATGCTGTAGCGCTCGCCGTGCGTCATGTCCACTATCTACGCGCAGACACCACACGTAAGCACGCCACACGACACGAGACACGAGACACAAGACACGGGTAGCTCTAACATAGTTCGTGACGAAAACGGAGCCGCCTACTCGCTGAAAGTCTGTCTTTTTTCGGTGCCCCTTTTCTCCCATAAAATTTTAAGTCATAATGTATCATTACATTAGTCATAATCAACGCTAGTCATACAGTGATTTATTTCTGAAACGGTATTTTTTTCAGGACTTTTTTAAATGCCATCTTATAGAATGCAGTAGGTTAGGTTAGGTATGTTTTATAAGTTTTATCACAATTCCGAAAAATAAATTGTTTCAGAAATAAATCACTGTATGATTAACGTTGATTATGACTAATGATACATTATGATGACTTAAAATTTTATGGGAGTCATTATAGACCCGTCTTTTTTAACTAGAAGTGGCGCCGAATTCCACAAAAAATATCAACCACGATTCGACTTCGATGGATATCGCCGGCGATTCATGGACCTTTAGCGAATATGGGGCTCCCGAAGCGACAATGTCCTGTGACCGAAAAGCACAAATAGACACGAGTGGACAACAAAATTTTGTCTGTCTATCTAACACATTTAAATACCGTTGCGAAGTACGGCCGACCAAGGAAGTGGTTTTTATAGTGACAGTTCCTACATCAAAATAAAAACATTAAGGGTCTGTCCGCACGGCGATATTTCACCGCAATTCTGTAACACATTGAATCTTACGGACGTAGCCGCACCGGCGTTAAAAAATTCGCTCGATGAAATCTGTCATTTTATGCAGATTATCGCGGAATATAATACGCGAGAACAAAAATCTCGCGGTGAAATATCTCTGTGCGGATAGGCCCTAAGGCTGATTACATTGACTTGTAAGCGAAAATAGCCTTTGATGGTGGACATACAACTGACATTGAAGTTTTTTCTCGGTCGACTACCATCAGCATTCAGCATGCGTTCAGAGCAGGTTTGCCACGATCGCAACTTGCAGTGAAGAAAGGCCCCGAGCCGCGAGGGCTGCGGGGAGCGGGCAGCGGGGAGGGGGGCGGTACCTCAGCCTCGGTGATGTTGGGCGGCAGCGGCGGCAGGCGCGTCCACTTGCGCTCGGTGTGCGTGCGGTACTGCAGCAGGAAGGCCCCGAGCCGCGAGGGCTGCGGGGAGCGGGCAGCGGGGAGGGGGGCGGTACCTCAGCCTCGGTGATGTTGGGCGGCAGCGGCGGCAGGCGCGTCCACTTGCGCTCGGTGTGCGTGCGGTACTGCAGCAGGAAGGCCCCGAGCCGCGAGGGCTGCGGGGAGCGGGCAGCGGGGAGGGGGGCGGTACCTCAGCCTCGGTGATGTTGGGCGGCAGCGGCGGCAGGCGCGTCCACTTGCGCTCGGTGTGCGTGCGGTACTGCAGCAGGAAGGCCCCGAGCCGCGAGGGCTGCGGGGAGCGGGCAGCGGGGAGGGGGGCGGTACCTCAGCCTCGGTGATGTTGGGCGGCAGCGGCGGCAGGCGCGTCCACTTGCGCTCGGTGTGCGTGCGGTACTGCAGCAGGAAGGCCCCGAGCCGCGAGGGCTGCGGGGAGCGGGCAGCGGGGAGGGGGGCGGTACCTCAGCCTCGGTGATGTTGGGCGGCAGCGGCGGCAGGCGCGTCCACTTGCGCTCGGTGTGCGTGCGGTACTGCAGCAGGAAGGCCCCGAGCCGCGAGGGCTGCGGGGAGCGGGCAGCGGGGAGGGGGGCGGTACCTCAGCCTCGGTGATGTTGGGCGGCAGCGGCGGCAGGCGCGTCCACTTGCGCTCGGTGTGCGTGCGGTACTGCAGCAGGAAGGCCCCGAGCCGCGAGGGCTGCGGGGAGCGGGCAGCGGGGAGGGGGGCGGTACCTCAGCCTCGGTGATGTTGGGCGGCAGCGGCGGCAGGCGCGTCCACTTGCGCTCGGTGTGCGTGCGGTACTGCAGCAGGAAGGCCCCGAGCCGCGAGGGCTGCGGGGAGCGGGCAGCGGGGAGGGGGGCGGTACCTCAGCCTCGGTGATGTTGGGCGGCAGCGGCGGCAGGCGCGTCCACTTGCGCTCGGTGTGCGTGCGGTACTGCAGCAGGAAGGCCCCGAGCCGCGAGGGCTGCGGGGAGCGGGCAGCGGGGAGGGGGGCGGTACCTCAGCCTCGGTGATGTTGGGCGGCAGCGGCGGCAGGCGCGTCCACTTGCGCTCGGTGTGCGTGCGGTACTGCAGCAGGAAGGCCCCGAGCCGCGAGGGCTGCGGGGAGCGGGCAGCGGGGAGGGGGGCGGTATCTCAGCCTCGGTGATGTTGGGCGGCAGCGGCGGCAGGCGCGTCCACTTGCGCTCGGTGTGCGTGCGGTACTGCAGCAGGAAGGCCCCGAGCCGCGAGGGCTGCGGGGAGCGGGCAGCGGGGAGGGGGGCGGTACCTCAGCCTCGGTGATGTTGGGCGGCAGCGGCGGCAGGCGCGTCCACTTGCGCTCGGTGTGCGTGCGGTACTGCAGCAGGAAGGCCCCGAGCCGCGAGGGCTGCGGGGAGCGGGCAGCGGGGAGGGGGGCGGTACCTCAGCCTCGGTGATGTTGGGCGGCAGCGGCGGCAGGCGCGTCCACTTGCGCTCGGTGTGCGTGCGGTACTGCAGCAGGAAGGCCCCGAGCCGCGAGGGCTGCGGGGAGCGGGCAGCGGGGAGGGGGGCGGTACCTCAGCCTCGGTGATGTTGGGCGGCAGCGGCGGCAGGCGCGTCCACTTGCGCTCGGTGTGCGTGCGGTACTGCAGCAGGAAGGCCCCGAGCCGCGAGGGCTGCGGGGAGCGGGCAGCGGGGAGGGGGGCGGTACCTCAGCCTCGGTGATGTTGGGCGGCAGCGGCGGCAGGCGCGTCCACTTGCGCTCGGTGTGCGTGCGGTACTGCAGCAGGAAGGCCCCGAGCCGCGAGGGCTGCGGGGAGCGGGCAGCGGGGAGGGGGGCGGTACCTCAGCCTCGGTGATGTTGGGCGGCAGCGGCGGCAGGCGCGTCCACTTGCGCTCGGTGTGCGTGCGGTACTGCAGCAGGAAGGCCCCGAGCCGCGAGGGCTCCGCCGGCCCGCGCCAGCGCACCACCACCGAGTTGGACGTGGCGCGCTCCACGCCCATCCACTCCGCCGGCACCGGCCCTGCGACACAAACACGCTCGCATCAAACAAACACGCTTTTATCAAATTAACAATCGTGTTTCGGCGGCCTGGGAGAGGTTGAAGCATAATCAATGTTTTTTAAGTTTATTATGATTATTTAACGTTGAAATGGCAATGGACAGGCCATATAGCATGCAGAACGGACAGCCGTTGGGGCCGACCAGCTCTCGAATGAACACCAAATACTGACAAGCACAGCGTGGGACGTCCACCGACGAACTGGACGGATGACTTGCTAAAGGTTTCAGATTCACGATGAATCTAAGCCTTCCTTCCAACAATAATGATTGGGTATCAATAAGAAAGACCTATGTCTAGGTGTAGACGTCCTGTGGCTGTAATGATGATAATGATGATGTTTAAGCGGTTAAAGACTCGGGCATGGCAGCACTTCGAGCTAACGACTACGATTTGTATCAGTTATACGATGTCCGTAAACGAGTCCACAAATAGGCGGGTTGTGGGAGACTGCAGTGAAGAGAACAAAGGCGGTGTCTGTCAACTCACGGACGGGCTTGAGCACGGTGTGACGCTCGGAGCGCAGCCCGTGGCTGATGGCAGCCACCTGCACCTCGTACACGGCGCCCGGGAACAGGTCTTCCAGCGTCGCGTTTGTATCTGCAGTCGTCAGCTAGAACACGAACACTCCATCTCAGCCAATTTAACTAGCTTATAGCTATTTAAGGAAATCAATTAGGTTTGGCAGGTCGCTAAACATACAAAATTGTTAATTCTGAATCTCACAAATCACAAAAAGAAAGGGGTCTACTTAAATTTAAAATATCTTCGGTCTAGATCAGTCGTTATACTTATTAACCTTTTGTTGACATTCACCGTTGAAAATAGGAGTAAGTTTTTAATTATCTCTCGCAAAATAATAGCAGTAGGACTTTTTTAGCCATTCTGTGTTCAAAATGCGTAAAAACATCTCATGTGTTACTCAGTAAGAAACAAAATCAATCACCTACAAATCTCTAATTGATTCTACATAGATTGACGATGCGCTAAAGTAGGCGGCAGCATTCGGTCAAGAAGAGTCGAAGTGCAGGGTTCGTAACAAGTCTAGCGCCTCGAATAATAATCTATAATTAATATTATTAATACGAAAGTAACTGTCTATGTATCTGTTACGCTTAAATCACTGCAACGATTCAGACGAAAGACATGGAGAAAGTTAGAGAACCTGGAAGGACATAAGATGAAGCCGAATTCTTCGCAGACGGAGTCTCGGGCTACAGCTAGTTTAAAATATCGATGTAAAGTTATTTAGAGGGGGTGGACTGACCGTGCGGTACTGGTAGTCGGGGTCGTCGGGGCCGGGCGGGTGCGCGGGGTCGGCGCGGCGGCGGTAGCGCAGCTCGTAGCGGTCCTGGCGCGAGTTGACGTCGGAGCGCCAGGCCAGCCGCAGCGCGCGCGCGCCGCCGCCCCACGAGCGCACCACGGGCGCCAGCGGCACCGTGGGCGCCGCGAACACCGCCTCCGCGCCCTCCACGCCGCGCGACACCGCCATCACCTGCACCACAAACAGAACCCACACACACACTTTATTTATCGACCGATATGATTCAAATCACGACTCATCGCGACATAGCTCGAAGAATCGCCAGACTCGAGTGGCAGTGGGCAGGGCACATCGCTCGTAGAACTGGTGGCAAAATGGTTCTCGAGTGGCGTGCTCGGACCCGGAGACGCAGTCTAGGTAAGCCTCCGACAAGATGGCGACGACCTGGCTAAGGTTGCGAGATGGTATTGGATACGGATGGCACGGCACCGATCTCTTTGGCGAACCTTAAGGGAAGCCTATGTTCAGCAGTGGACGTCTTTCGGCTGAAATGATGATGATGATGATTGATTTTAATTGATCGATTCTGCAAACAATTTTATATTTTTTTGCTGATTTCTTGCGCGAATTAACAATGAGTTATATTATCGTGTAACAAACTGGGAACCGCGACCGCTTTCACCACTTCTTTTTGTTACACGAGTCGAAAATGGCGGACGGCGGCCGTGATTTGGTAGAGTAGATAAAATTTTAGTGCGCGTAGGATTCTGCTTTGACGTTGGTAGATCGAAGTTTCCAAAGCTTAAAAATCTGCCTTCTGCGCAGGTAAGTCAAGAGGAATTATAAGTTGAGTCGAACTGTATGTACACTACCGATCGATCACGCTGGAATAAGCCCGTGTACGCGCGTCTGGTTTTTTGAAGCGCGCGTGTAAGCACGTATACCGAAGCGACCGTATACGCGAAGATAAAATTGCTAATCTGAAACCTCTCGAACACTATCATGGGCGTCCGCGTGTTAGACAATACGGCCTCAGTTCACATCTGTACCACATGAGATCAGTTAACCATAATTGTTGTCCTGCTCCAAAACATGAAATGGCTATGGTGGTGGGTACGGTACTGACCGAGACGGTATAGTTGCGTCCAGGCAGTAGCGCGGCGCCCCCCGTGGCGTCCAGGGTGACGTTGGTGCCGGTCGTGGTCAGCGTGCTGCTGTCGTCCGACCCGCCCGCCTCGTGATACGACACCTGCACACATAAACACGTTCAAATACACGACACAATGGTAGGCAAATGGCATTTAGAATAAAAATATAGAAAGCGACACTCCAAACAAGTTGTAGTTGGAAGTGCACGATGCGTTATTGGTTCGATTAATGATTGACGATCTGATTAACGTGTGACCTTGTACTCGTCTTGCGTGCTGCCTTCAGCGGGCTGCCACCAGACGAAGATGCCGCCGCCCTCGGACTCCTCCTGATACTTCCACTGCAAGTCGCGGACAGGCAGCGGCTCTGCAAACACATGATCAGATTGTAACTTAAATGAACAGAAACCACCAGTGTTAAAAATGTAATCCACATCTTTTGTAGTTTTTTTCGCCTTTTCAATCAGACAAACATTACATTACGGTCAGAATGTACACGAAACATATTTTTTCCTTCGTGCGCTCCATACTGCGGTGGCATGTGGGAAACCGGCGTCAAAAGATTACAAATATTGATGAAAGCGAATCTACCAATGTATGAGAAGTACTACTTTATTTTTTTTGCCGGATTTTTAACGTTCCTAGCGAGGTGAACTGGCGTACTTTTCTAACCGTTCGAGCTGTTTTCGATCAGGAAAAAGTAATGTAACAATAAGTTTACTTTTAGTTTACCACTGACAGATGGCTTGCTTTCATTTCATTTCCAACTTTAACACAATACAAATAAAGTAGCTATTACAAAATCTGCAAACGTGGGCAACAGTATTCTAAAATTGGCTTTATTTGTAGGTCGTTAAAGTTGAATATGAAATGAAGGCAAACCATTTGTTAGTGGTAAACTTTATGTAATTTTACTGTAATGTGTGTCGGGTGTACGTACTGAGGGTGACCTCTGCGGGCGCGGGCCAGGAGGTGACCTTGCCGGACATGGTCTTGACGGTGACGGTGTAGTGCGCGCCGGGCTCCAGCCCCTCGAACAGCACGCTGGGCGTCTCGTTGCGCGCGCGCACCACGGGCGCCAGCCGCCGCGCCGCGCCGCCGCCGCCGCCCGACACCGACACCTGGTACTTCTCGAACTCGCTGCGACACGACACAACACACATATTCATTAGCATTCGATAGGTTTGATCAGAGACGATTGAATAATAAATGTTAATACATATACAGTTGTGGCCATATAATTAAGAACGATTATTTATTGAGATGATTTTTTCAAAGTAACAAGTATAACTAATTGCCCGTATTTTTTTTATTTCTCTCGGTATTGCGAAACTTTTCCGTACTACCGGTACATTCATTTATGCAACATAGTTGGTTAAAAAATTAATAGAGAAACTTTATACATTCGATCTGAACCTAGTATTAGTACTTACTGGCTGGTCACGTAATTAAGAACGCTGAATAGTTTATTATTTTTTAAAATTTAAATAGAGAACACTGTGTGGCTACTGTGTGGTTGTAGATTATTATTCGTATAATTTTGGCGCCATTTCGTGCTGTTAAAGTCTTAAAAGTAATTACTTCGTATAAAAACAATGGGGAAAAATAAAAGTTGTGATAAATCTACAAGAGAAGTAATAATAAAACTTCGCGAGAAGAATTGGTCGTATAAAAAGATAGCCGACTATCTGCAATGTTCAAAAACAATGGTTTTCCATGCCGTAAAGCATTTTTCCACGTATCAAACTACTTCAAACGTTCCACGTGGACCTAGACAGAGAAAGTCATCTCGTCGAGATGATCGAAATATCGTTCGTTTGGCAAAACAAAATCCTTTTAAAGGGTCTAATGAGTTGAGAAAAGAATATTTTGGCGAAAACAACCCTTCAGCAATCTCTGCACGCACTATTCGAAGGCGTTTGGTAGAAAATAAGTTGAACGGAAGGATAGCAAGGAAGGTGCCTATGTTGAAACGATGTCATAGACAAGCCCGACTTGCATTTGCAAGAAGGTATGAAAACTGGACAGTCAGACAGTGGAAAAACGTTCTTTTTTCTGACGAGACAAAAATAAATAGGGTATGTTCTGATGGAAAACGATATGTACGACGCCCTCCGAATAAAGCATTCGACCCAAAGTACACAAAAGTGACATTAAAGCATGGCGGGGGAAATGTGAAAATTTGGGGGTGCTTTTCTGGACATGGCGTTGGACCTGTTAGGCTGATAGAAGGAAACATGGATCAATTCCAATACAAAAATATACTGCAAGAAACAATGTTACCATATGCCGAAGACGTGCTTCCGGTTATTTGGACATTCCAGCACGACAATGATCCAAAGCATACTGCACGCACCGTTAAGGAATTCCTCACATCACAATCAGTTTCTGTCTTAGATTGGCCAGCCAACAGCCCAGATCTTAACCCAATAGAGCATCTTTGGTGCGAAGTCAAGAAAAAGGTTTCATATCGACAGTGTGGCAATTTGAGAGAGCTGTACGACGTTTTCTTAGAAGAATGGAACTCTATTTCTCTTGCGAAATGTCAAAAATTGATAGATTCAATGCCTCGCCGGTGTAAAGCCGTAATTAAAAGCCGTGGACACGCTACTAACTATTAATTTTAATTCAAATGTATTAAATTGCTTTTTTTTTCTATACCAACTTCACATTAATATGATTTATTTAATCTAAGTTTCATATAAAACAACTCTCGAGCAGTTTAATAAATCGTTCTTAATTATTTGTCCAGCTTCATTACTATTTGAATTTATTAAAATAGAGAACAAATAAAATTTGTAAAAAAAAATGTTAGCAATTATACACTATTATTCTTAATCCCGTTTGCTCTATCCATGTGGCTATTTTATAACATAACTTGTTACTTCTAAGAAGGAACACAACTAGACATATGACATGATTTAGATAAAAAAAAATCGGAAACTTCAAATCGTTCTTAATTGTATGACCACCACTGTATGTTAACTAGCTGTTGCCCGCGACTCCGTCCGCGGAGAATAGTATTGGTTTGTAGTACATGCTATGTATCAGAGATGGCGCTGTATGTGAAAAAAGATTTTCCCGCTATTCTGTTGAAATTTTTCCTGAATTTTCTTTGCTATAAACCTTACGGAGCCCGAGACCTTTCCAACGAATGCAAAACCATGGAAATCGGTTCGTGCGTTCTGGAGTTATAGCGTCAGGAAGGAAAACCCGACTTATTTTTATATAGTAGATGTTTAGAATGCTATTCGTCTGCTTCGTATGAAAGAGCGTTACCGTTCTAAGGTGCATTTTCACCAGACATGTGCTATGCAGTTGTGCTGCGAGGATATGAAAGCTACGCTACAAAACTATGACACCGTTTCCACAAATGCTAAGCTATGCAGCCTTTCGAGAAAGATTCCGAGCACGCATCTTTTCATATAAAAAACATAGCTCAGTTGAACCCCTTTCCACCAGTGTTATGCTATGTGGATCAATGAATATGACTAGTGGATATCAAACGCATCCATAGCAACGTAGCAAGCAAGCGCATCTCTGATAGAATTATCCATTATTATCTACTACTTTAAATTACATAATTATGATTAATAGATGAATAAACATGACATGTAATTATTTGAGGTGCCACGAGAAAAATCAAAAAATCATGAGAAATATTACGAATATTCCAACAAACGGCATTGTAAGCCGAGCCCGCCATCGACGTGCGATTGTTGACGCCCACTGACAGTTTCTTGTCCCTTTCATTTGTATACAAAAGTGCAACAGAGAGAACGCCTTGCTCACTCTGTTAAATAGACAGGGTATAGGACAAAAACGGAACCAAGTTACAATGTTCAGGAAGCATTATTTATTTATTTATTTATTTATTAAGAGGGTTTATACCTGCTGAGCTGGCAAAAACTAAGATAAGGTAGTAAGGTATAAACTCTCTTAACTGCTCAGCACTGACAGAGAAAAAGCTTAAGATGGATCAAGCTAAGCGTGTATATATGTGGTGTGTGTCGTCACCTCTCCTCCTTGGGCTGGTGCCAGGTGACGCGGAAGGCGGTGGCGGAGCGGTCGGCGGGCGGCACGGCCACGTCGCGCGGGCGCAGCGGCACGGTGCGGTACTGCGCGGTGGTGGGCGCCGAGATCTCGGGCTCCGACACGGTCTGCACCGAGATGTTGTAGGCGCGGCCCGGCACCAGCCCCTTGAACGCCGCCTGCGCCGGCCCCGGCGGCTCGCCCTCCTTCTCCACGTACAGCTCCGACTCGCGCGCGTCCGGCGGCACTATCGACACCTACACGCGCCATCATGCCATCACGCCACCCGCCATGCAACACAATACACTCATAAGCCGCCTTTATACAGTCACTCTATCGCGCGTGAAACAGCAATAGTGTGCGAAAGAATGCGCGTGTAAAGATGTCGGAAGGGGAAGGGATAGACCACGCGTATAACTGTGTAAATTGCACACGCGCCAGTTCCACGCGGTCTATCGCGCACGATTAGCCTTTACACGTTCGCTCTTTCCTTTCTCAAAAACGTATACTCGTAATCGCGCGCGAACGAACGTTAAGTTTAAAAACTAACAAAACATAATCGTGCCCGATTGCGCGCACAGGCTTTGCGGCACGCAATCCTGTACGCTCTTGAGAATGCGCGATAGAGCGACTGTATAAAGGCGGCTATAGTTGATTGTACTGTACAACAAGAGCCATTTTACCCGAGACGTTCATATCCTCCTGAGGCCCACGAAAATACACTGACGAGCAAAAATAAAGGGTCGGTTACAAAAATGACGATAACTACAAAACCCGCTGTGATAGCTTCTTCGAGTAAAATGAGTTTAGTAAAGAGTTTTATTCATAACAAGAAAAAGTTTAATTGAGAATAAAACTCTTTACTAAACTCATTTTACTCGAAGAAGCTATCACAGCGGGCTTTGTAGTTATCGTCATTTTTGTAACCGACCCTTTATTTTTGTTCGTCAGTGTATTGTTTCAATGAACTTTAAACTTTATGCCACTTTTGAGTGAGTTCGATATCACGTTAGAAGTAAGTCCTATGTAAAGGACTAATTCTAATGTGACATCGAACTCGCTCATAAGTGACATAAAGTTGTAAAGTTCATTGTATGTCAAAAATGTATGTCCTTTATATGTCAAAAAAAATGTATTCGAGCCGTAAGTGGAGTAGGACCTTTAGAACCATGTAGACCCTTGTACAAAGAGCTGAATATACTAACCTTAGCAGGGCAATATGTATTGGAAGTTGGCTTATTTGTAAGGTCAAACCCACACTTTTATAATAAATTATTAGTGAATCCTAGGCTCAGAACCAGAGATGTTGCAAAACTAGCCAAGCCAACACAAAAAAGCGCACTGTATAGCAAAAATTGTTACGCGATGTCAATACAAATATATAATCATATACCGTTAATAATTAGACAAATCACGAAATTAGCAAACTTTAGAAAAGAATTAATAAAATGGTTAAAAGACAAATGTTTTTACAGTGTAAATGAATTTTTGGAATATAATAATAAAATGTGACTTATGAAAATGATTAATCAAATGAATTTATATTGTTGTAATTGTATACTTATTATTAATTCTTCGACATGGTTCTATAATTATATTTTCACATTTAGTTTTAAGACGATAAATTTTTGCATGCTTGTAATAGCTAAGTGTGTGTACAATAACAAATTTTACTAACATCGATTTAATCCCACGCTTAATGCAAATAAATTCAATTTCATTTCATTTCATTTCATTTCATTTGAATCAATATTTTCGTGGGCCTCAGGAGGTTAAAGCCACCCGAGTCGATAGGGCGAGGGTGGATAGACATGTCGCGAGGAAAATAGTTTTACACTCTGTTTTTCACTTCGATTGCAAGGAAATTAAACAGCAGCATTGGAAATAATATTTACAAAATCTTATTTTTCATGCATTCCAATTTCCATAAGAAAGTACTAGATCGTCATTTAAAGGAATCCACAACGAACTGAATAAAAATTTCCTTGCTCGATATTTATTTTAGCGTGAAATACGTCCATAAATCACAAAGACTATAAACTCAAACGGTCAAGCGCCGCTGAATCCGATGCACTTTCGCGATAACCAGCAATAGAGTAGATGACACCATTAAACAATTATGCTAAGAGTAATAAAAAAAAACACTTTATTTTAACACAGAATACTGCTGCTTAACTTTGCTTTTTTAGCTGCTTTAAAACAAATAAATAGTCGATTGGATTTGCAAATAACTGACCACATAGCTAGCTATTGCTATACAAAATCAATAGGAGAATCGTATTTTGAGCTTATGAAAAGTAAGTCAGTTGATTGGTGGTGTCAACATCCCTTTTTGTCAGTTTGTAAATACGGTATAAAAGTGCAGACAACGGCAAGACACTAAAGTAACGTACATAATAGCACGGGGTGCGGGGCGTACCTTGTAGTGCGTATAGGCGCCGGGCGGGTAAGGCGGCTGCCACAGCACTAGCAGCGTGGTCTCGTTACGGAACCACACGATGAACTTGCCCGGAGTGTTCGGCTCTGCAACAACACACACACGCCATCACTCACTGACACACAACGTTTTTGACTCCCGATAAAATAACGGAAGCTGCAATAGCTAAATGGTGAAGGCGGTTTCCATGACATGATACTCTGAGTAAGATATCGTATTGTAAAATCTTTTAAACAGGACTAGATACTACACGGCTTCTTACTCAGCCCAAGTAACAAATGTTACTTGTTACTAAGTGTTATAAGTAACAAAGAGAATAATATCATGTTTTGTCAATCAGTCTTTCAGCGGACGTCAATGTTAAGCAATATAGCGAATCGTGTCATATTTCCTTATTTATATATACCCTCTTGTGCATCATCTACCTATTTGCAAAACCTTAGCTGGACGTAAAGACAACAGGACGGGATCGTATACCATGTGTAAGCAGTATGTGTAAGCGACCAGGGATCGAACCCGGAACCCCAAGTTTAAGTTTAGTTTATAGTAGTATATCATGTCAAGTTACTTAGTTTTATTTAAACTATTTTTATTCATCTGCTCTGTAGAAATCGAAAATAGAGATGCGAATATATCTGATTTTGCATAATTTTGGTTTGATTCTTAAAATAAAATGTCAATTACGCTAGAAGCAAAAGTTTTGTACACTACTTTAATTTAAATGTTTATCATCAATGATTCTTAGATATTTTTATAATCGACTTCACAAAAAAGAGGAAGATCTAAAACCAACAGTTTTTTTAGTAGGTAGGTATATTCGTCGCTGTCTTCGGTAAACTGTAAACTGGTTTCGATGATTCATTTTTCTCAGAGTTGTTGAATTTCCCGCAATATGTATAATTATTTATTCAAAATTATAAGTCTATGTATACTGTTACTGTTTCAGTCTTTAGAGTTTTATCCGTGTCGAAGAATATACATATTTTAGCCATAAATGTCGTCATCAATTTAATCATCGGCTGAAAGACGTATTACGTCCACAAATATCTTTCTCAAGCTGTAGGTGCCTACATAGCTTTAATTTATACAACCTTATACCCAAAGCGATCAGGTTATCCCACAGGTTATCAACATCTACGTCAGTACGCGGAGACTGTAACTCGGCTTTATTCTATATTCGAACACAAAATCTTGAGAAGTCGAGTAAACCACAATTCATCGTGGAGATCGTTTTCCAAACAATACATCAAGACAATCGATACTTATGCAATTAAGTATAGACGACATTATGGTGGTGATTTTTTTCCTGTTTCTCTTGCAAGGCGTGAACAGTAATTATTATGATACCAAATTGCACGTTCCTTCGAGTTATGCCATGATCATACAACAAATTACAATATTAACCTTGCTTCTCCGCTACCTAATTATGAAAATGTAATATTTGAATGTTTGTTGGTCAATCACGCAATGAATTTGGATGAAACTAGGCTAGGTACAGAAAGACAAAAATCTGTAATGCGACATACATTACTTAGGGTGCCTTCCCACCAGGGATGTGCCATGCAGCTGTGCTGCGAGGATTTGAAAGCTACGCTACGAAACTGTGCGACCGTTATGTGAGTCACATAGCACGGATCCACATTTCCATATAAAAACATAGCTTAGTTGATCCCGTTTCCACCAGCGCTGTGCTATGTGGACCAACGAATATGACTGTTGGACATCAAATGCATCCATAGCAACGTAGCGTAGCACATACCTCGTGGAAAGGCTCCGTTCATATCCCGGTAATACGTTCCCATGAGATAATATTTTTTTCACTTCTCATGCTCTTAAAATGTTACTTTAGTCTCTGCATATCGGGACTAAAGCTCTTTTTTGATCTCTAGGGATTAAAGTAAATTTTTTTTAATTTACTTTGGATACCCCTAAACTGCCAATCACGGTGTTTGTGGATGGAGGATTATTGCCATTTTCAGTGACTGGGCATAGACAATTTTAAAGCTTTCCACAGACCGCAGCGCGCTGCGGACGCTCCGAAGCGCTCCGTAGCGCTCCGTAGCGCCCTGCGCTTCGGTCTGTGGAAGCCTCTAGGGCGTGGAAATAACCTCAAAATGACAACTATATAAAAATATTTTAAATTCGTGAAACACCATGAATAATTACGAATATTAATCTATTTAATTATATTAAAGATGAATTTATTTTATTATGCATACTTAGTCCAATTAGCTATGAAATATTTTTCAAGTTTGAATCTGTTGGCTAAATATGCAAACATTTAAACAAAAAAAAAACCGCGGATAAATTTAAATTGCTATTTGAACGGACGTCCATTGCTCGTATTGAGCGTACGTTGTATAAAAGTAATATTGTAGATTAGTATACCTAAAACATCGTTTTTTTCCTCGCATTCAAAGTGAAAAGTAGAGTGTTTAACGCGAGACTAAACTGCCATAATGACACGCGAATTATAGCCACCCTCGCTCTACTCGGGTGGCTAAATATCTTGTGTCATTATGTCTTGTTTTAGTCCCTTGTTGAACAATCTACTATATTTAAACAAGAATCGATGACGCTGTCCGAGCGAACTTTGTGTTTGAAATTCAAACCATTTATTGTAGTGAAGTACGTCACAATCAGCCAGTATTTGGCGCACAATTATTCATTCATGTTATTAAAAAATGTTAATAAGTAAGTTAATGGTATCGGAGAAGCAAGGTACCTCTCCGCAAAGTATCACCTGAATCAATCAATTATCTGGATAATCCATGCTACAAATGATGTAATGACTATATTGTATTGTAACTAATAACTAGTCATTTCATTATCTTATGGATACAGGATGTTGAACTTCTTCCTCGTGTATGCTTAAGAGGATTGTGAAGTCAAAGCGGAAACTAGCTTCACATACAAACGGAGCTAACGGTTTCCAATCCTAAACGTTGACCTATTTTGGTCAACTTCTGATACGTTGTCAATTAAAATAAGATCTAGCTTTGTACGTTTTGTTTTCTGAAATATTGATTAGTACCAACAGATAATTGCCGGAATTAGTTTTGTATGAAAACAATAAAAGATGAAAGTGTTGATTGACAAAATATCAAATATTCAAAAACATCAGCTAACGTTAGGAGGTACTTTCTTCGACGTTTGTATGATAGGCCGTGACTAGACAATCCTCTTAATAATCTCGTAAAAAAAAACAATGGATTGTGCATCACACATGATCACGGACGTCACTGCGGCGGCGGGGCATGCGGCGAGCTGCATCCCTGACAGATGCAGTTCCTTTTATTTTTACAAAACTTAACTGACACATTTACATTTGTGACGCAGTGTCCTATCAGCGAAAGCACGGGTATCGCGAGGATGAAATGTTAGCAGGCATGCCATACATACTAGAAAAACATTATCATGAGTAATAATAGCTAATAAAGTAAGGCACGCGTGGCGAAACGGCGGCGGAACGAAAAGTCATACTTTTAATTAGCGTATCCTAATGAATACATTACTTTATTGAGCAACGCAGTGTAGGTGCTCAAAATACACATTATATAAAATACTTATTACTTTTGGAGGTAATAATATGTCCACTGAGCGTATATGTGATGACTGATGAGACATTGTCCGTCGCATAATGTACTGCGTGTTAGAAGGGTTGTTCGAAAATAAAAACATTATTTCACTACAATAAACATTCATTATTATACAACGGACTAACGAGGCGTGAAACAGAACGACGTACTAATGTGTTATTACTCGCTAACAGCGAGCCGCGAGTTCCGCCGAATTACCGAGAAGTAATAACTCGCTGGCGAATGCCGACTGGACTGTCTGTTGCGCGGATACGTAAGGTCGCTGAGGAGATTAGAGCGGTTTCAATGGAACAGGAAAATAGTGGATGACATTTACGCGGCGGCGTCGGCGCGGAGGAGCGCCCGCCGGAGCCCGCGCCGCCGCCGCGACCCCACACGAGCCACGCTCAGCTGTCTCAATTCATACAAATACGAAAAATAACATACAGGGTGAAATTTTGAACGTGATACAAAATTAGTGTTTCTAGCTTAGTTAATGCTGGACAACATAATGCGCTTACCCAGTTGGGGACCATCCATAAATTACGTCACACCATTTCGATATATTAATTTGAAACCCCCCCCCCCCCCCCCTCCTTGTCTGTCACACTTATTACTATGAAAAACGCCATTATTTTATTCTAGTGTCACAGATCGCTTGAAAACAACCCCCCCGCCCACTCTAAATGTGTGACGTAATTTATGGTTAAATTTGAGGTGTCCATACATTTAGTTCATAATTTAACTACAGCAAAGAATGAAAATCCAAAATTTTATCGACCAATTTCAACAATTGAGTAAATGCATTATGTTTCCAGCATTAACTAAGCTTGAAACACTAATTTTGTATCACGTTCAAACTTTCACCCTGTATATTTGAGTTGTCGAAACACCCCTCGCAGCATGATCCGTACATGATAGATGTTTTCGATGAATAATGTTGACAGAGACGGTCGTCAGCGCGGACTTTTGCAGGTGTTTAGCGACAAGGTCGACGATCTGGAACGTTCAGTATCGCAATCGACTCGGATCAAACTATTGCGCTAACGTAATGATCTAGTTTAAAGTCGGCATGCGACGCCGAGCGCCGAATATTCCGAGCATGATGTCGGCGCGAGCTGAAGTAACCGCATCATCGCTGCATGCAGAGCCGACGCACGACGCGGCTCACCTTGTCGTGGCGAATCCCGCCGTCACGCGTCAAAATAAACATCGTGTGTTATTGACACGTTAATAACAATCTAAATTAACAGTTAAACTCTAGTTTACTTTAGTCACAGTCCCGAAGTTTTTTAATTAATTGTGTGTATCCCTAAATTGAGTTTGTTTTGAAGGCAAAGCGTCGCGTAGCCGTTGATATGGCACAACATGAGGATCAATAGCGGCGTCCCTAATGAGCATGAACGTTGACAATGGCCGTCGTCGCCCGCGCGGCGGCCGGCCTTGCCCCGCGCATCCGTCGCCGCTACACTACACACCAGCATCTGGCGACTTGGCGATCGTAAAAATTGCGATGATTTAATATCAATATATATATTTGTATGTTAACATACATCCCGAAAATAGAACGTAACGCGATATTGTTTGGCCCCGTGGCACGGTCGCAGATATCGCCGAGGCAATTAAGTGTAATGCGTCGATCTGTATAATGTAACGTAACCTATCCCAACGATGTTATGCGACAGTCGGGTGCGAAGCGGCGGGTCATTAGCGGCGCGAGGATTGTAGACGGTAACTGCTTTATCAGCGCGCGCGCGGGTACACATGCTCAAGGTAGCTTCCGACTGCCACTTACTATCTCATTCATAAACATGTACGTGAGGGCGAATTGGAAAACGAAGGTTTATTTTATTACAAAAGATTATGACCCGTATTTGCATTGAAATGCTCGTCGAATACCGTATAGATACAAAATTAAAACATACTTTTCAAAATACGAGTAGGTTACCTAAGTATAGCAAACGGTCACACCGATTCAGCGCCGGCCGTTTCCCTAACAGCATGACTCAATTAATTTAATAACCATTCACTTGGCCTGCTTCGATTATTTCCAAATCCGATATACCTACCTACCGGCGGTGACGCAACGCGCGTGGCGCACGCAGTCCCGCGGCCCGCAATGGACGACATCTGTCATAAGTCGCAGCGACGACGCGCGCCGTGTTCCGCTTTCTTCGCCGGCCACTATTCACTCCGGCCGCGGAGAAAACTGCCGATAATGGCGGCATGAATGCCACGCATGTTTACAAAGGATTTGCTAACCTCGCCGCCGCAACGTCAACATTTTGATGCAAAACTAATCCAGAACCGGTACGCTGCCGCAAGCCGCGAGGTGCGATCGGTATGCGAATAATAACATGTAATCGGTAGTCATTTCAAAATTAACCGTTCCCAATTTGCGTCCCCGGCGGGCATAGACGCCGGCTATGCACGCTTAAATCACACGTAATTCCCCAATAATTATGTCACGTGTAAAAATAACTTGCCGCAATAATTTAAAACATGTGCTGTGACAACTGCGTGATGTAGAAAGCAACGATATTAGTAATTGTTATTTTTAAACCCCGACACAAAAAGAGGGATGTTATAAGTTTGACCGCTGTGTGTGTGCGTGTGTGTCTGTCTGTGGCATCATAACTCTTAAAGTCAACCGATTTGGATGCGGTTTGTTTTTATTAGAAAGCAGATTTCTTGGCGATGGTTCTTAGATATGTTTCATAAAAAACAGTGCAGCCATTCAAAGTTATCAGCTCTTTAGTTAGCTGCGGAACGGAAGGGATCTTAGACGCACTTTATTTATGTTTTTCAAATATACGTGTGACACAATTGCGTTGGACGTTTTTAAAATTTTTAATTTATACTTAGTTATTGTGACTGCTATCGGTTACGTCTGCGTCAGTCGTGTCGTATGCCTGCGGTAACATAAAACTTTTGACCATTTTCGACATACATTTGACCTATGAACTCTCAAGCAGTGGGTTTAAATCCCGGCTCGCACCTCTGAGTTTTTCGGAATTTATGTGCGAAATTACATTTGAAATTTACCATGAGCTTTGCGGTGAAGAAAAACATCGTGAGGAAATCTGCTTACATCTGCGAATTCAATGGTGTGTGTGAAGTTCCCAATCCGCACTGGGCCCGCGTGGGAACTACGGCCCAAGCGCTCTGATTCTGAGAGGAGGCCTGTGCCCTGCAGTGGGACGTATCGCTGGGATGGATGGATGGTGTACAGCCCTTGCCTGGATGTAAGCAGATTCTATTGACCCAGATAAAACGCTTTGAACTTTAGAAATCAATTCCTATTTACGATTTACGATCGCTGAAAGTGGAAATAAATAATTACTACCTAGGCTTTGACGTCGGAAAGTAAAGCCATTTTATCGTTGATCACACGCATCTTATCTTATATCATTCAATTAAACATACATATGTAAACAAATTATGATTAATGATGATTATGGTAAATTTACCATAATCATCATAATTAGCCTTATTAGAATTGAACATAACATTATCAACGAGTAGGTAGTCTGAATGATTCCACCATTGTATAGCTTGATGTAAACAAACAGCCACAAGGCACCGGCGGCATGCCTCTACGAACGGTCCTACGTAACTCATCATTTGTATTTCATAAACATTTTACCGAACACGAAAGATGTTGGAGACAGTGACAATAGTGTAAAGTAGAAAATCCTAATAATGCCATGTTTTCGCGTCTCGGTTTCGGCGTTTGACGTTTGGATCCGGCATGCCTTCGCGCTCATGTAAATTACCGGTTCAATAACATAAGCTTTGTGACACTAGAATGGTCTGGAAAGAAAGATACTGAAAAGAAAACAGTCACGTGCAGCGTTCACACCAACGCTACGGTCACGCGCGCGGACCCTTCCGCGGCCGTAACTTTTTTGGCTGGGAAATTGCGGTTGGTGAGCACCACGAACTAATAATAAAAGAAGAACAGAAATGTCACGCGAGCTAAAAACGCAAAGCGCCTATTGAATAAAGTCATAATTATATTCAACTTGCCAAGTCTGTAACGAAATCAATAACTCCATAATGGGTTATTGCAGATTGTGCTTTAAAAAGGATTACTACAGCTACATTTCATAGGTGAATACCGTAATCTTCTAAAACAAATGAAAAAAAAAAGTAGGCCGATTAATTAAACTGGCGTGATTGACTAACAAACAATCAAACATCCTAACATTTTAAACTACATATCTCGTTTAAAACATCAATCATCATCATTTGGCTCGCCAAACAGATCGGTCCCGTGCCATCTTGCTGGAGGCCTACCGCACTGCGTCTTCCGGTCCGTGGACGCCACTCGAGAACCTTTTTGCCATCAATAACATCAATAGGATAAGATTATTACTAGTTCTGTGGTGGGCACGCTACTGGGATCGAGGACTGACGGAGACCCCAGTCAAGCATCGCAGGGCAGGGCACGTGTTACGAGCAGACACTCACTGGTGGTGAAGTTCCTGGAGGCGTAGGCGGCGCTCTCCTTGTCGTGCAGCAGCGTGAAGGCGTGCAGCTGGTAGGTGGCGCCGGGGGACAGGTCCTTGAGCGTGTGCGTCCAGCCCGCGCCCCCCGCCCCCGCAGCCGCCCCCTCCGACGCCTCCACCGTGATGTTGCGCGCGCCGCCCTCCGCGCGCTCCGTCAGGGGGATCACCTGCCAACACGCCGCTTTGAACAACTAAGGCTTTGATCCTCAAATGATAGAGCTGGCATATAGCAGATGCTACACGGCGTTGATAGTAGTCAATAACTACGTCAGCTTCCGTCGTGTTTTATGGCGATTTGGGGCTATTCAAGGCCAAATTGAATGTATAAGCTGTTACTGAACCAGTGAGCTACATTTTCGGCCCGCTCGTGTCTAAAATACCATATTTTTCAATATATGTACTACATTACCTATTTACCACATTTCAAGCTTACCAGATTCTCGGTGTACCTACCACATTAAGAAACCGAATATTAGGTACTCAAGGATATGATTCTTTTTGTTGGGATGTCTTATTTTGGACATCTGGTATTTTGGGAAGGTGGTATTTTAGGCACGAGCGCTTCGACCTGATCTGTTAAGTACAGATTGAAAAACTATTGTAAAATAAAAAGTTAGAAGACGATTGCCGAGCATTTACTTATCTACCTGTACTGTCTGCTGTTGGTCTTCCTATTGTTTCTTCTTATTAGCCTACATTGTTTTCAATTACAGCGTAAGTACTTGTATCATCAGATACGTACCTAACATTACATTCGAGGCCTAACAGGTGTACACAAATACATCTCAATAAGCTTGGAGCATTATGACAACAGAGTAATACATCTTATGAGCATGTCTACCTACCGTTATGTAAAATGAGCTAGATAGGCCACTTGTTACGATTATATTAAAGTTCTATCGGTTTCTTATAAATCCTTTCAACTTTGAATTGAATTTTGATGTCGAAAAGAAAAATAAAATCCAAAGCGAACACAACACTCGACATCTGAAATAAAATCATGAAACAACAAAAAATAAAACATGTTCCTAAGGTTGCCGCACATTAAACTGTTAGTCAATTGAAATTGCAAACAATGTAAACAAACCTTGTATTTAAAATGTCTTAAATTTCCATTTTCCCTCATCAAATACTGCTAAATCCGTGTGTTGTTTAATCAATACTTACCACAACACTATCCTAAACCATTAAAACTATTACTTATTATTTATTTGTTAATTTAAGGTTTCACGAATAAATATTGTTCTTTCTTTCTAAAACAATAAACAAGTGCTAGAATTCATTAAATTAATATTTCATTAAATGGTTTATTTACATTGTTCGCAATTTCAATTGACAGCGATTTTATGTGCGTGTTTATATGTAAAAGTGATCGGGGTTTTTATCTTGGGACAAAAAATATCACTGGGGATTTCCTGTCGTCGAGGAAATCCTTTGAATCACGCGTGATGGCTGCGTCGCTTTTATGTAGATATTTAATAGAATATGTAAATTTGTAGTTGTGTCTAGAATTTTAATTACCACTGTCGAACAGAGCCTTGGACACGCCTAACACTTGCACAATAGAAGTATCAAGCGTTACCCCAGCTAGTCTAATGCTTTGTGTACCCGATAAAGTAAGTGCTTTACCTTTTTTATGACAGTTCTAACAAAATAGAAAATAATAAAGCAGAATGTCATATTGACTTGTAATTGTTTTAAGCTATACAAATGGCATAGTTGACCCTTCGGATGGTAAAGGAAATTCTTGGTCAAAAAAATCAAACGTTCACTTTGCAAATAAGCGCTGAGGACTCTTTTACAATTTTTTTTTCGTCTAAAAACGCTTTCGGAAAATATTAATTGCCAAGAAGAGCATCGCAAGAGTAGAAAAATATTTTAAAAAGGTCGACTATCGACACTTGGTCGCAATCAACGGCTCATTCTTAACCAGCAAGGCGGGGAGCATCGGTTGTGGAAATGAAGTCGGAAGCCGCGCGTCTTATTTACCAAACACGAGAGCTATCACTAATCCCATTGGACACAGGCAATGACCAGAATTAATCCAAAAAAACCGAATACACGGTGTTGCCATCCCTTACCTTAAGTTTGGGTGCGGTTAGCGGTTACGACCTGTCATAACATTACTAGCTGATAAACTAGACCACGATAGTCGACCGCAACTATAAATGCATGTGTTTTATTAATTGTTTGCGGTCTTCATTCAGTTTGCATAAAGACCCGCGCAAGCTTCTAGAATTCGGGATTCTACGAAGGCAAATCCCAATCCTGGGGGCTACTACGAAATTCGAAGTACATACCTAAGTATCTTGCCATCCCATTCACTCTTCTGTTTAAATAAAAAAGAAATGTTTATTAAAAGAAAAACTTATTAACATTATTCACCGATTATCCTGCACTGGGATATGCCTGTCACGTGGTGGATTTACTATTAGGCCGCAGACACGAAGTCAGCCGACAGCGGAGTGGGCAGCAGAGCGGCGAGCGCGTTCTCTATTCATTGCGCGGCCGTGACGCTCGCCGCGCAGTGATTACCAGGCATGAATGGAGCAAAACGATACGAAGTTCAAAATTCAAAATTCGTAGTGTAATGCCTGGGGTAATATTGGGATAAAAAGATAAAAAGTGGGCTGTGTATTACTATCAAGTGTGCAAGATATCTAACCATTACCACAGAATATATAATAGTACTAACGTACAGAATGGACACGCTCCACCCCGCACCGCTTCGAGTTACCCCACCCCTCAAGGCGCAGATTGCCGGACCCCGCCGGAATCCAGAAGAGTGCGCGCGCGATGTATGTAGGCGTACGCGTGTACAGACGTCGTCGTGCTTATGTAGATTCAAGAACGCGTATTTGTACGTGGTGTCCGCCGCGTGCCATTACATTCCAAATATTGTCCAGCCGTTCTATCGTAAAAGGGTAACAGCACACAAACGCACAGCTATGGTGTTACCTTGAACCGGAACACACGCGCCCAGTTCTGTTATTGTTACCTTGAAGCGGAAGCCGGTGTAGTCGCCGTGCGCGGGCGGCGCCCAGGCGATGGTGGCCTGCTTGTTGCGCGACAGCGACACCGTCAGGTTGGTGGGCGGCTCGGGCGCTGCAACAAGCCAAGCGTACTCACTCGCCCTTCGCCAGACTGTACAGTGTCTACCTGATTCTGGAGACGGAATCGGGATCAACCCTACACGCTTGTGTAATTACACAACTCAACCAATGTATTACAAGTCGTTACGAGTACCACCGTAATTACGTGAAACACTTGTAGCGACCTCTAGCGCCACCTAGTTGTCAATTACATCGTTCTACATCGCGCTATTGAAGTTTCTCAAGTCGGATGCATAAATACAACTTCCAACTCTCTTCGAATTTTGGTCCCCATGCATAACATCTGCTTGGAGACTGATCTCTCTACTGCAACCTTCTTCCACATATTCATATTTTTGTTTTTGAATGAACATTACAGCCCGGCCATGACGTCGCGCGACCGGCGGCAGCGGCGAGCGTTTTATCACTTCATTGCGTGAGCCGCCAGATAATTACTGTGCGGCGAGCGTCTCGGCCGCGCAATGAATGGAGAAAACGCTCGCCACTGCCGCCGGCCGCGCCAAGTCGTGCCCGAGCCATTAGTGTTACCTACTATGCCTCATATCACACGGCGAATAAACTAAAAACAACAGAACACTAAACACTAGGTACTCTTGAGTTCAAACTGAGTTGGTTGATTGGTTCTGATCACGTCTCCAGATTCGCCTTGTAGGTACACTGCATCGCTCAGGCACATTCTATTCATAATTTTTATATGGAAAGTAATTATTACATGATTCAACATGACAAATCACTGATTAGATTTTTTTACTATGCGTAATTGGATAAGGAAAACTTCACAGAAATTCCTGCATCACATTAATTATTTTTATAATTATGGGTAATAGGTAATTAATGTATACACAAATTAACTAAGTGAAATCATTCTTTTAAATTGTTCCATTTGTCACTTGGTCATTTTTATAATTCTTTAGTTACATGTTCTAGTTAAATTTAGCATGTTAGTCCCATAGAACAAACTACTCACCAGTGATGATAGTCTGATTCCAAGTGAGTAGATCAGCGAAAGTGGCGTTGGAGTAGTAGAGCATGAAGTGATACTTGGTGCCGGGCAGCCCCTGGAAGTTGATGGTGGAGGCGCGCGCCGGCACCGTGAAGTTGGGCGCCGGCGAGCCGTGCGGCGGCCGGTAGTCCAGCCGGTACTGGCCGCCCGCGCCGCCGCCGCCCGCGCCCGAGCTCGGGATCTCGATCACCAGGTCCGCGCAGCTCCCGACGCCACACACGCTCTGCGTACCACACATACCCTCTCACTGTTGCGTACACTATCATAACACAGAAATGCATTCAAGGGGCCGAAGCCAACATGAGCCGATGCCTTTGGTACCGTAACATATAAAATAAATGACACAGGCGCTACTATGGAGGTCTATCCCCTAATACACCACGAGGATTATTATCCTTGGGAACAAATGATACCTTCAGCACCAGTCCTAGGCTTTGATTGGGGTGGAGAGAAGATGTATTTTGGTGCTCTTTGAACCCCTTTCCACCATGCGGTGAGCCTCTCAAAAGCCATCATACTACTGCTCCGCTTGCTTTACTCTTAGGCCTGCTCAGGATAAACTATAAAATAGTTTTGAGGGTAGTTTTTTTTAAAAAAAATACCTAATTAAGGGCTTAATGAAAACAAAATCACGACCACAGCCTTTGTGTAACAAAAGTTAGTCATACAAAGTATATCTTTTCGTTACACAAAGAAATAAAGTAATTGTGTAAGTTATGTCTATGTCTATATCTTATTTTGTTTGACCAGGTACTGGCTGTCACTCAGGTTGAAGTAAATGTGGAACCATGACCAATAAAATAATATGATATTGTTGTTTAATCAAAACATGTGAAATATTGAACCTTGAAATGATTTATTTATTTAAAATTTTAGCTTGTAAACAAGCCAAAATGATACGAATTTATTTTAGAGATGATAAAAAAATTAAAAATGTTATATGAAAATTAAATAATATGAGGAACTCTCAACTATGTGTTTAAGGAAATTTGAAATTATAAATGAAAATTGATGAAGAAGTAAATGAAGATTGATTCTTTTTAAATAATAACCAATATCTCTTCAAGGAAAATGTTCTCATTAATATGTTATACAAATCAAATTGTTAATTAAATTAATCTAACAGGAAATATTAAATTATAGCTTTTGAAGAATAACAGATACACTTGAGTCAGTTGAGCAGTCATGACCCTGGGTAACAAACGGTCCGGCCAAGCCAGATATTGCAAAACTGTTACATATTACATACACAACTGATAACATACTTCAATAAATAGTTGTAATTTGTGGTCAACAATTGGAAAGTTATACCAATTGTATGCTATGGACCTGACAATTTACAGTCAGATAAATGTTGAGAGTCACAGAGTACATTGCTTTGTTGACCTTCTGGTTTTGTCAATAAGAATAACACATTATGTTTACTTTACTTGGGAACGAAACTGTGCACAATGAACGCAGACCTCACGAGCGGAAGCTGAAGGCTGCAGGCTATGTTTACATTATCACGGGATAGCATTTGGGACAAGGGGAGCTCAGAGCAGAGAACCAATGCAACAGTGTCGAGGGGCGAAGAAGGGTTTCTCACTCACCGCCAGCAGCAGCAGCGCCAGCGCGCGCGCCGGGGCCGCAGGCCGCTCGGGGGCCGCGGGCCGCGCGCGCGCAGCTTGAGCTTGCACAATCGACCTCTTCCACATCATTGAAGGCGACTTGAACGTTTCACACGACACTTTCTCTTCCTCACACCCAACGTATCCGTGCGATAATCGCATTGTGGCTCATCTGATACCGTGCCCACTGATGTCATATCATCGCGTCGTAAAGTCATGCGACTGAGTCTATCTCGAAAACACTAAAATACGATTCTGTTGTCGTACGCCATTTCACGACAAAAAAATAAATGTCTGTCTTGTCTGCCTGACAGTTTGCTATGATCTAAACATCGATAAGATAAGGTTGATCCTGCATCGATTGTCGATGAATATCGATTTTTTTTTTATATTTCATGAAGCTCTATTCGCGAGCATTTTTTTTTTTGGAATTTTATGGCCTGGTTACTAGACCTTTCAGCCAAATTCACGAGCATAGTATTATTATTTGTGTTGCCAATGCATAGGTACGTTCCGTCTTTTGAAAGTCAAATATTTCTAATAAATAAGCGTTATTGTCACTGAGTTCAAGGATATGTATGGAGATGCACGCATGTTACGTACGACGTGACTAAGCCCTTAAAGTTTAAACTTCTCGAAAAAGGGCTATCCCTAAAGATATAACGTGTTTTATTATTATTATATTATAATGTCCTGCGGAGATGATGAAGATGTTGAATGTCTCATTGCTGGGCGTCTTGTGACTCGGACCTTTCCTCCTGACCTTGTGGGCGAAAAAATAAAAATATATCAACAAAATCAACAAGCTCCGCTTTTGAATATTTGCATAAATCATAATTTACAAGAATAATTTCTAACCATACAACCCACTACATATTTATGTATAGTTATGTGTCGTGCAGACGTAGCTGTCTTGTATGTGTGGTATGGAAGGACTAAAATAAAAGGTTTAAGTTAATTTTTTCATTCTTTTGATTTAAATGTTGGTGAAAAATCAAATGGAAAGTACTCTCACTGAAAGATAAAGTGTAGTACTTACTAATTTGTGTTTTGAACAGCACATCATTAATAATTGCATGTGTAAGGCGAATTATACCGCTATTGCTGAACCAAAGATTTTCTTTGGTAGGATTGGTCCTTGAGGCCCAAGGATGGGTTTAAGAAGTGGAGCCACCGCGATTTTTGATGTTAGTTTTTTGAGGTATTGGCAGCTTCTGCTCTGGAGGAAAGTAGGGTCTCAATCTGTATAGAGGCATTAATTGTGCTACTATTCCAAGTTTGGTACCATATGCGTATGACTTAAGGATGCCAAATTAATTTTAGGACTCATATCTACATCTATGTACGAGTACACTAATATAAAATAAATAATAATAATAATATTATCAGGAGGAAAGATTTGATTGTTTGTTTGGTTGTTTATTTGTTTGCACCGAATAGGCTCCGAAACTACTGGACCGATTTTAAAAATTCTTTCACCATTAGAATTCTAAATTATCCCTGATGAACATTGGCTATCTGATATTTTGAAAAAAAATAGGGATCCTTATGAAAACTTCGATAATGTAACCCAAGGTGTAAAAAATACCAAAAAAATCCTTATATCGCGTACGCTGCGGAAACTATCGACAATAGAGCAAAGTGATGTAGTACAGTGTTATAGAGGACATCAATATCTACAAAAAAATCCTCATTATTATATGTCTAACTGTTACAGGGTAAAAACTATTTGTATTTAAAATTTGGAGCTCGTAGGTCTGCCAAAAGTACCATAGAATTATGATGATCGCGAATCAGCGGTTGTGTCAGTGACAAAACAAAGAAACTTTGACATTCAAAAGTTCTTGAACTACAAGTTCAAATGGATTGTTATTGAGAATATGTCTAAATCACAATATGCCCAATATGTGACTGAAAATTTAGGGTTCTAGCTTTAGCCAGCACAAAATTACAGGAGGTTGAAATTAGCCTGAATGGCTTCGAGAAAAGGATGGTACGGCCGTGCATTTGTTTTGATCGACTTGGCGGGGGCAGTGCTGTGCCCCCATATATTATTACATATTGTCTCATCAGCCTCAATTCAAATTAATATTTATTTCAGATAACAAAGATTCATAAGTGTTAGTCATTATAATAAAACAAATAAATAAAAAAAATGTAATTATAATTAATTAAAAATGAAATGTAGTATGTTAATAAATAATAATAATACTAATAAAATAACAACATGGAGCACACGCTAGGCAAGAAATTAAAAAATCATAAATTTAAAATTAAATTAGTTACTTATACAAATGTCAATGAAAAATTTTGAATTGAAACAAAATTTAAATTTAAATCAAGAATATACATTAAAGTTCGAATATTCAGTACATTAAACAAAACAAAAACCAAAAGCACAAATCACGATTAAAATTAAATATATATGAATTAGGAATTAAGATGTCCTGTCTATCACAGTTTAACTTAATGCCTAACGTGGAGACTAGCCCAGTGCCTTCGTATGGGGCAGTCTAACCAACTCGCCATCACACTAAGGATGCTGTTGGTACTCTCCCTTACGCGATGCATTATGGAGGCGGTTCTTTTCCTCATAAGGTTGCCATAATAATTTTCTGAAAAATGTATTTGTCATCGATCGAAATATCGATCGCTGTTCAAATACGATATTTGGTCCAACCCTAATCATTGTCAAATTGTCAATGACAGCAGAGATTCATGGTCTTAGCAAAAGGTTTCACCGCTGGGAAGATTTCTAAATTAATCAACGTGTATTTAAATGTACTCAAATAAACGAAATTAAACGGATAACTAAAATCTAGGATAAGACAAAATTTAATTCAAATATTAATATTTTATTCTAAGTAAAATTTTATTTATTCATGGAGTCGTTTTTAACCGTGACTTGAGCATAAAGAAAACAGTTCCGTATTGTTTCACAACCACTTCACAATAAGTACGAAATACGAAACAGTTACAAAATATTGGCTGTGCTATAGCAAAAAAAAACTTTAAAATATTTATTATTAATAATTTTATATTAATATTATTCGTAATGTTAGTTTGGGCTACTTGTTTAAATTAAAGTTTATTACAAATTCTGCAAATTAAATGATACTCTCAATTTGGACCAATGCCTTCTGTCAAAGTCATACCACAGTATAGCCAAAATTAAGCGGCAAACTGGCCAGACAAGACAAGACGCTAAATAAAATCGCAAAGCTTGTAATTGTAATTCAGGGGTTAGACAGCTTTAAGTCTAGTTTCGTAGTTATGGCGCTGCGATCGCGTTCATTTTACTATTACCTGTGGTGGTGATATAGACAAGCCTATATATTAGTAGGTATATACATATTAGTAATCTGTGCATTTGACAAACGGTCATCAGTGTTCGAAGTTAGGTTAGTTAGTTGTTTTGTAAACTTTGAGTTGAGTGCCGGCTATCTTGTGTCCTCCTCCCGTCTTGGTTGAGTTGAGTTCCTTGAGAAGTCATCCTCCTCTACTTTATAATTCAACTACTCGCTCGCGTTCGAACATGGCACCATTAAAGTGTTGTGTTATCGGTTGCGATTCAACAAGTGACTGTGAGAGACTTTTTTGCATGCCCATGAACGACAATTTACGGAATTTGTGGATGTCAATGTTAGTTCCGTATAATTCGCATCTACTTGGACTGACTAAGAGTCAGCTATTGACAAAACGCGTATGCCAAAAACATTTTGACCAAACCCAGTTTGATCAAACAGGAGTTAGAATTCGATATTCTTATCCTTGCCTTTTCACGGAAAAGGAATATGTTCATGGTGTACCACTCTCCTCTGAGGGTAAGTATTATCATTTATTATTGTAAGTAGTATTTACTTGGTAGGTATTTATTTAAAAAATCTATGAATTTCAGTTATTGTATGTACACAAGCTGATGCCCGCGACATCATTTGCCAAGAATTTGTTTATCGTTATCATCACACGGGAGCTACGCAATTTTTCCAGGATGAAACTATCCTATGTTTTAGGCTCCAGAAGTCACACTATCTTCATATCAAATTTCAAATGAATCCAAACATTTTCATTTAGTACTTGGGCGACCGAGCTCCGTTCGGGCTGAAACTCGGTACCAAGCGTTTTTCCAGAGATAAGACCAAGCTAGATCAATTTTTCATCCCTGAAAACCCCTAATCCCGGACGGGCCGGACGCAGTCAAATTTGGCCGGACAAGAGATTAAAAAGCCTAACACTGTCCGGCTTTATCCGGACGGATGGCAACCCTATGTGTGAATTATGTTTGTATAATGTTAGTGAGATGTTCACGCTCAAAACCTTAAACAAATAAAATATTATTGTTAATTAGTTCCTCAAGTTCTAGTTTAAAGAATATCTTTGTAGGGATATTTAAGTACCAGCAAATTTAGAATTAGATATGTTGCATGCTTACTTAAGTAGAAAATGGTTGACCCTTATTTATTGTTTACATTTATTTAGCATCTTGTGAAACCCATTTTCAGCAATAAACTATTTTACTTTACTTACTTTTTTCAGAGTACAATGTTCTCAATGAACATAATTACAATAAGACACAAGATCCAGAAAGTGATATTGCACCTGGAGAACCCTATGTGCTCATGGGCATGCCAGGTATGTGACAACATTAGTTAATGTGTTGTAAATTTCAGAATAAATATATGGTGGGGAAATTTTAATATTGAGATAATTTCTTGACAGCTGATTCAGTATTGTCTATTATTATAGTAGCTTAGCACAACTTACTCTTAAAGTTAGTTTGTTGGTTGAGTAGTAATTTTACGGGGAAGGAAAACATTGTGAGGAAACCTGCATACACCTGCAAAGAAATTGGAACTACGGCCCAAGCCCTCTCATTCGGAGAGGAGGCCTGTGCCCTGCAGTGGGACGTATGTAGGCTGGGATGATGATCTTGAATGCATTATCAAGTAACACCTGCTAGGCCCATATACAGAATATATAATACCTGATACCTGGTTTACACTCTCGCCTCGTCTCCTCGCCTCGCTCCTCGCCTCGTCGTCTCGCTCCGGACGCGAGCGTCAAAATCAAGGCAAATCACGAGACGAGGCGCGAGGCGCGCCTGCTCACACTCTCATCTCGTGGCTTGTCCCGCAGTTCGTCTCGCCACTCGTACGCGAGTGTAAACCAGGTATGAGAATTTCCTCTAGTTTCAGTAGTTGAGTGGATTATCCAGTGCCAAACTATTGCATCACTTTATTGGGTTGTTTTCAAAAAATTGTACATAGTTAAGGGCTCTACTTAAAACAAAACTTAATTGATTCCTTTGTGTAACAAAAGATCTCATAGAACTGCAAGAGGCAGAAAGAAATGGCAACAATTGGAGGAAGCCTATGTCCAAGATTGACAACCTGATGCAAAAGATAGTGTCAATTAACTTTATACATATATATACATATATTGTATATTTATATTACATTATATCATTCATCAGTGAGTGTGAGTGTATTTATTTTATTTGTATAGTTTGTACGACTAACTTTCCTTACACAAAGGATTTAAAGACATTTATTTATTGACAACCAGAATAGATAGCCCAGTGGTTAGAGAAACTGACTTCGAAGCTTAAGGTCCCGGGTTTGATTCCCAGTTGTTGCAGATATTTGTGTGAAAAAAATGATATGAGTCTTGGTTGTTCAATATGTATTTATCTATATAAGTATATTTATCCGTTGTCTAGTAGGTTCCCACAGTACAAGCTTTGCTTAGTATAGGACTGGGTTGATTGGTGTCAATCGCCTCACGATTAATTATTATTATTATTATATTATAATGTGTGTACATTTTTTTTGAAAACAACTCTAGTCTCATTAGTTATATTATAGTACTAGCTGTTGCCCGTGACTCTGTCTGCAAATAATTCGTTTACTGCTATCTCGCGGGAACTGTGGCATTTTCTAAGATAAAAGTATCCTATTATGTTAATCTAGGTTATACAATATCTGTGTGCCAAATTTCATCAGAATCCATATAACCGTTTTAGCGTGAAAGAGTAACAAATATCCTTACATCCATCCATACATGTATACAAACTTTCATGTTTATAATATTAGTAAGAAAGTAAGATAATATAAACTAAACTGATGAGATTAATATTTAATTGTGGCAGTAGTTTTGCTTCAGACTCATCAGCCAAACTAGTGATACTAAAAGAAGATTTTTCTGTATACAGATGAAAACCACAAAACTATTAAATAGTCAAAACTATCACTAGAGTTAGAGTTACTTGTACTATTTACACATATGAATATAAAATTACATTTTGCAGGTGATGTTCTTTTACAAGAACATTTTTATGCGCATCCTTCAACAAGTCAAATAACAATCTCAACAATTTTGGAGAATGAAGGTTAGTCTAATTCTTTTTACTACTTGCAGCTAAACTTGGAATAAAAGACATCTACTTGTCTAAAATTGTAGTAGTTTGCGCACCACATAAATGCCCCTGCCATTCATGCCAGAAGAGTGCGGGCCGCTTCTCTAGACACTGCTCTCAATGACATTATCCGTCGCTCTCTTGCCACGGTCAATGTACCTGCGTTACTGGAGCCATCGGGCATCGCCAGAGATGATGGCAAGAGACCAGACGGAATATCATTGATTCCGTGGAAATTGGGTTGTGTGCTGGTGTGGGACGCTACTTTCGTAAACACACTAGCTCCTTCCCACGTCCGCGGAACAGCAAATCAAGCTGCAGCAGCAGAGGCGGCGGAGAAACTCAAGGCAAACAAATACAAAGGTCTTGGCTCTGAATACAACTTTCTTCCATTTTGGGTTGAGACCTTAGGTCCGTGGGCCCCAGCGCAAAAATACTTTATAAAGACCTTTCAAAAAGGCTTTGTTATACCACAGGGGACCGATAAGCTGGCAGCTTTCTCGCTCAACATATAAGCATTGCTATACAGCGAGGTAATGCTGACAGTATCTTTGGGTCCATGCCGTGAGGGAAACCATTTATTAGTTTTTAGTTTACTTAGTTTTATTTTATTTTTAATTATAGTGCTAATTTATTTAAAGTTAATTTTATTATGTCAAGTCAAATTGTAATATGATTCAAAGTAATATTCAACAGATTTAAAACTTAAAAGTCAACATTGAAAAGTGATAGTGAGTTGATCCATTATTTTGGATTGAAAGTATTAAAAAGCTGCATTATGAATTAAAGGCATTGCCAAGTCCAAAGCAACCACATTTCTACATTTACTTCGTCGACTATACCCTTCTGTTAAGAAGCTACAGGTCAAATCACTATACTACCTTTCACGCCAGCTTTTACTTTCAATTAATCACTATAATTGACTTTTTCCAGGAGTTTCTGTCCCAAGGAGACCTTTGACGGATATCAGTCATAACGACAATATTGAGACTGAACTGCCACAGCCACAACCATCTACTTCCAAAGGTGAGTGTGAAAATTATATACATTGCGCTTTTTAACTAATTACTCACACAAAACGGGACTTATCACGCAAACAATATTTACCTCGACGTTTCGGCCACATTACAGTGACCGTGGTCACGAGTTAGTGTAAAGTTATGAGTGAAAATCACGAAAGTTTAAAACAGTTATATTCCGCTACTTTATTTTCCCATTCAAAAAGTGATCAGGGCCCAGTTGCATAACAAAGTACAACTAATATTACAAGCGGAATTCTCGCTTCAGTTATATTAACTAGAAAGGGAGTTCCGCTTGTAATATAAGTTGTACTTTGTTGTGCAACTGGGCCCTGGTTAAAATCTTGAACTGTAATATTATTTCTTCAAATTTTTAACTCTATAAAAATACTCATCATCATCCCAGCCTACATAAGTCCCACTGCAGGACACAGGCCTCTTCTCAGAATGAGAAGGCTCGGGCCATAGTTCCCACGCGGACCCAGTATGAATCGGGAACTTAACATACACTGTTTAATTTCTTCGGAGGTGTGTGCAGGTTGTCTCACAATGTTTTCCTTCAACGAAAAGCTCATAGTAAATTACAAATATAATTTCGCACATAAAGTCCGAGATTCCTGGTTTTTATTTGCATCTTTTCCTGCTAAATTTAGTTTTTCCTGTGTATCTAATATGTGACCAAAATTCAGGACATGTTATCCATAGCATTTTGATATCTGCTTTTTCAGGAATATTTGACTCAAGAAAACCAGCTGATGTCTGCAAAAATGCTAATGTTAAGGCTGAACTGTGCCAAACAACGAAGCAATCTACATCAAAAGGTATACTTTTATTTAACCAGTTATTATTTAAATTAACTATATAAGATCTGGTTAATAGCTATATGTACGGTGGGCTGCAAAAGTGCATGGACATCTCGGGGCGATAATCGCGTGAGCGCGCGCGCGCAGGTATGTTAATAACATCAAATGATCAAACGCTGCTCACGCGATTATCGCCCCGAGATGTCCATGCACTTTTGCAGCCCATCGTACAATGAAAGATGCGGAACAAAATAGTGTTAGGTACGCATTAATTGTAAGGTCAGCAATGAAAGTCTAACACATCCAAATTTTCAAAATACGTGCACACTATACTTGCTTAACTGAAATAAATAAATAGCAGTTTGAAAGATAGTATGGTAACCATTCCTTTAAAAGTGAAATAAATATATATTCTTTTAGATATCCGTATTTAATCTAATAGTAAGTTATAATGCATTGCGTGCGAGCTCTACACTTTGATATTAAAATCTCATTTTTCGAAAAAGGTGACTAGATGTTCTTGTCGAGTACCCTTCAGTTTTGTTCATCGCACAAATATTTTGCTTTACCAAGAATGGAAACCATGACCCTGAAACGAGCTTCGTATGTAGGGTTATTACCAACTAAACCAATGTGATAAGATGGTGTTAATCTTTGTTTAATAATGTTTGTTTGTAATAATTTTATTTGTTTCTTCAGGTATCTCCAAGAAAAAACAATTTAAATCAAAAACTCGACGATTCATCAAAAATACTACTAAAATTGCTGTAGACAGTCTGGGCCAAACTAGCAAGGAAAGGTTGAATAATGCGCAAAAACATGCAACAAATATGGAACTTATGACCAATTTTGAAAAACTGGGAAAAAAGGCTAGAGCATTCTTAATAATGCAATTGAGGCTAGCAAGGAAAAATAAAATGGCGAGAAGATTTTCCTTCGAGGACAAAATATTTGCCCTTGCTCTGATGAAGCAAAGTCCTAAGGGATACAAGTTGTTAGAGAACATTTTCGCTCTACCAACAAAGAGAACATTGGCTAGACTCTCAGAGCGAATCGTGTTTGAATGTGGAATTAATGAGAGTACATTAAACTATTTAAAAAATACCACAAAAAACTGGGATGAAAATAAAAAACTGTGTTCTCTCGTCTTCGACGAAGTGGCACTAACGCCAAACCTTATATATAACGAACATAAGGACCAAATCAACGGATTTGTGGAAATAGCAGGAGAGAGGAAGCAGAAATTCGCTGATCACGCACTTGTTTTCATGATCCGTGGGATATGTTCCTCATGGAGACAAAGCATTGCGTACTATTTTTGTGCAGGAACTGTTGCTGCTGCAGAATTGGAAAAAATACTAAAGGAAATAATTCCAAAGCTTTCTGAGGCAGGGCTAAAGCCTCTTGCACTTGTTTGCGATCAAGGATCTACATTTAGATCGTGTTTTAAAAATATTAAAACATCTACTGCTCGACTGCAATCACATCATGAAAGAAGAAGTAGTAAGTTTTTTAAGCTTTTGTCCCTTAAAAAAGGGGTTCTCAAACGGTAGGTACGCCGCGGCGCTCTGGCTCGTGCTAAGTGCTCAAGAGGGCTCAGGCCTGGAATGTCCGTTTTCCTAAAATACACATACATATATACATTTTAGGAAAACGGACATTTCAGGGCTGAGCCCTCAAGAGCTCCGCTTGGGTTTTAACGGAGTCGTGCCATAGCTATATATTTGCCTTTTCAATTAGCTAGACTCCCTCGCTACAAGGGTGCGGAGACGAAATACTAAGCCTTTTAAATGCGCCGTAAACTGATAGAGTTGGGGAACCCCTGCTCTCCTTTTATAGTACACATTTTCCTTTTATGATTTTATCCCGATTTGATGCTATTATAAAATTACTTAAGCATATAAAGACAAAGTGAAAAAATTAAATATTCATTGGTTTTTGTATCGCTTATTATTATTTTCTTAACATTTCATCAACGTTAATTAAAAAGTACTTAAACCTATTGTGTGTACTTACTTTATTTATTATTTTTCAGATGATGCTGTTTATATAGCCGGTCATGAATTATTTATATTTTACGATCCACCACACTTATTAAAGGGGATCAGAAATAATTTCTTAGACAAAGATTTATTGTATGAAGGGAAAAAAGCTTCTTGGCAGGACATATTATACGTATATGACTTGGACAACAAATCTGGGCAGACAAGGGCATTACCTAAATTAACAGCAGATCATGTAGATCCAAAAAAAATGAAGAAAATGAAAGTCAAAGTTGCAGCACAGGTGCTGAGTGCCCGCACTGCCGCAATGCTGAATTATACGCACGCACTACGTAAGTAATTTCACAGACATTATTAATATTTTCATACTAACAATATCTTAGTCGGATGGAACCCAACCGACCCAACCAACCCAATTAATGTTTTAAAATTTCACAATTTCTAATCATAGTCACTAACACTCCAGGAACTCTCTAGCTAGAATTATCTGAGACAGGCTTACAGCGTGAAGCTTGTGTTTCGGTGCCTTTGGGCTTTCTGTAGACCAGTGGCCAGGCCCGCGAAAGGATTACATGCGGCCCGCCGCCGGTCCTTCGAAATAATTAGATTATGACCCGTGATCATTATATTTTGACGATTCAGACACATAAAATAAAATAATAGCATAAGTAAAAGATCCAACTGGGCTAGCCGCGTAATTCATGTGTGAGGAGGGTTGCGGGCGAAATATTTTAAAATTTTCTGGCCCCATGAAGAAATTTTCTCGCCAATTCTGTAGAGGTTGTTATATTTAGGCGTAATTATTTTCTGTCTAGCCTGATTCTTTGAACACTTACGGAAGTGTTCCAAGAATCAGGTTTAAGTTAATTCATATTTCAGATGAGCGGCTCAACAGTCCAAAGGAGACCATGGCGACAACAGCTGCTGCTGTTTTGTTTATTGACGAATTGTTCGACAGCGTAAATGGATCCCCAGGGCAAGGGAAAGGAAAATTAAGATGTGCTGTCAAACAAACTTCCGCCCACATGGAATTTTGGAGAACATCTGTAAAGAAATTGAAAGACATGAAATATATTGACACCAATAGTAAACTAGCGAGACGCACAGGCCAGCCAAGACATGTACGCGTTCCGTCTTTAGAAGGGTGGATCACTACTTTAAATAGCTTCATGGGGTTAGCCAAATTGTTATTCTCCGTGTATAAAGTAGAATACTTTTATCCCAGATTAATTAATCAGGATCCCTTAGAAAACTTTTTTGGTCGCATAAGAGCCATGAATTATCGAAACGTAAATCCGGACGTGAATACTTTTATATACACATTTAAATCTTTAGCAATAAGCAATATATTGTCGCCTCAATCAAAATTTGCAAACTGCGAAGACGATGATGGCGAAACCTTGATCGACTTAAATTATTTATTCACGCCATCGCTAACCGGAAAAGAAAATATATCGCCTGATGTCACTATGCCATCATTGTCTTCATTCACACCGGCCCAACGAAATGAGGGTACACCATTAGAACAAATAATTGAAGAAAAAATAAAAGTTCAAACATCGGCGTATACTGCTGGATATATATGCAGGAAAATTACAAAAAAAATCGACTGTAATTCATGTGCAAAGACTTATACCACCAAAGAAATTCAAGGGATTCATGAATTTATTACTCACAGGGAGTACAAAAGACTAAAAAATAATAATTTGGTCTATCCAAATGGAAGAATTCTTCGATTATATAGACAGTCTGCCCAGTACATTCACAATTATTTAAATACCCAGTGCCATAAGAACAACATAAAAAGAAATTTAAATTTAATTATTGGCCAATATTGTGAAATGTCATGGCTTGGATGTGAAACACATAATGCTGAAATTAAAAAATATTTCAAGACATTAATGATACGTCTCCACGTTCACAATTGGTGCAATATCGTGAATAAAATTCTAAATGGAAAAGTGGAAGAAAAATATGTCTTAAAAATGCATAGCATGCACAAAGCAGCATTAAAAAAATATAAAACACATAGATTAAGAGAAAAGGCAATGAAAAATAATAAATAAATGTTTCATAGAATATTTTTGTATTTTCTTTTGGTTTACAATGCCAGTATTATATAAGAATTGCGCCTAGTAAAAAGATTCCTATCGTGGTCACATCACTAGAGAGTCGAAAAATATCGATATCGGTATAGAGTACATTTATTGAAAGCCCTATGAGTCACGTGGTCACAGGCTAAGATAAGACCACAGATAACCAATATTAGCAGCGCCATAACTATGAAAACTGGAACTAAGACAAATCGACTGTCCTATCTGTAGCTAGCTACATATTAGTAATCTGTGTTGTAATTTGTAAGCGAGTTACCGGGCCGCTGATTATTATCTTCATCAACCTGACGATAACTTAAATTTAAAATGTTGGACACCGTCAGTTGGAACCCGGACAGCACGTTAAAAATCCTAATAGCCTCGGATATTCACCTGGGGCACCAGGAGAACGACCCGGTGCGCGGCGAGGACAGCTTCGTGGCGTTCGAGGAGGTGCTGTCGCTGGCGGCGGCGCGCGACGCGGACCTGGTGCTGCTGGGCGGCGACCTGTTCGACCACGCCAAGCCCTCGCCCGCCTGCATGTACAAGTGCACGGAGCTCATCCGGCGCCACTGCCTCGGCGACCGGCCCGTGCGCGTGGAGCTGCTGTCCGACCAGCTGCAGAACTTCTCGCGCTCCGTCAACTACGAGGACCCCAACCTCAACGTGTCGTACCCGATCCTGTCCATCCACGGCAACCACGACGACCCCGTGGGCCAGCGCGGCGTCAGCTCGCTCGACATCCTGTCCATGACGGGGCTCGTCAACTACTTCGGCAAGTGGAGCGACTACACGCACGTGCGCATCTCGCCCGTGCTGCTGCGCAAGGGCGGCACGCGCCTCGCGCTCTACGGCCTCTCGCACCTCAAGGACCAGCGCCTCGCGCGCCTGTTCGCCGAGAAGAAGGTGGAGATGGAGATGGTGGACGACGGCGCCGACTGGTTCAACATGCTGGTGCTGCATCAGAACCGTGCCGACCGGGGCCCCGGAAATTACATACCGGAAAAAGTGCTGCCAAAGTTCCTGGATATGGTGGTCTGGGGGCACGAGCACGACAGCCTCCTGAGTCCGATGAGAGGCGAAAAGAATGACGACTTCACGGTGGTCCAGCCGGGCAGCACCGTGGCCACGTCCCTGGCCGCCGGGGAAGCCCTCCAGAAGCACTGTGCTCTCCTAGAGATTCACGGAACGAGCTACAAATTGCAACCCATACCTCTGAAAACGGTGCGGCCTTTCATTTTCAAGACCATCGTTTTATCCGAAGAGGAC
The DNA here is from genome assembly GCA_947563465.1 of Archips xylosteana. Lineage (NCBI taxonomy): Eukaryota > Metazoa > Arthropoda > Insecta > Lepidoptera > Tortricidae > Archips > Archips xylosteana. The sequence goes on along the minus strand of OX387349.1, from coordinate 23,801,664 downwards.
CTCGGAGAGGAGGAGGTCAACGAGAATGAAAAAGTGCAAGAGTTCCTCAGGGGCAAAGTGAATGAGGCCATAGAGGAGGCGGAACGGCTCCGCAGCGGGGACCCCAAGCAGCCCGCCCTGCCCCTCATCAGGCTGAGCGTCTTCTACGAGAGGCCCGGCCAGGATTTCAACAGGATGCGATTCGGACAGAACTTTAACGGACAGGTGGCCAACCCGAACGATCTGCTCGTGATGAAACGCGAGAAGAAGTACCGCGAGCGCAAGGAGGCGGGCGGCGACGCGGATCCCGTGGACGTGGCGCGCGCCGCGTTCGAGGCGCCCGACGTGGAGGCGCTGCTGGGCGCGTACTACGCGGCGCTGCCCGGCGCGCGCGCGCCCGCCGTGCTGTGCCCGCGCGCCGCCACCGAGGCCGTGCGCGACTTCACGCTCAAGCACGACGACAGCGTGTTCCGGCGCGTGTTCGCCGCGCTGCGCCGCCGCGCCGTGGACGCGCTCATGGAGTCCACGGCCGAGACCGACGACGAGATCACGGACTGCCTGCGCCGCGCGCGCGACGTGCTCGACGCCACCGAGCTGGACCAGCTCAAGATGCTGGTGGACCTGCACGCCGCGCCCGCCGCCCCCGCGCGCCCCAAGCCGCCCGCCGCGCGCGCCGCCAAGCCCGTGCTCGTGCTGTCCAGCGACGACGAGCTGCTGGAGCCGCGCGGCGGCAAGGCGGCGCGCGCGCGGGGCCGCGGGACGCGCGCGCGCGGGCGGGGCCGCCCGGCCGCCGAGCCCGCGCCGCCGGCCGAGCCCGCGCAGGAGCGCCGCACGCCGCGCCGCGCCGCGCAGAAGAACTGGCTGTCCAACGTGGCCGCCAACCGCACCAACAACCGCTCCTCCAGCATCGACGACTCGGACTAGCGCCGATATCTGATAGATAGCGTTAACGTAACTATAATTTAGATCGTAATTCTTTAAGTATAGGAAGTACCCGGGAGGTCCCGATCTGGCTTGACTGATTCGAGTTAGTTGGGTAAATTATGTGTATCAAAATTACATAAAGTTTGAAAAGAAATTATTGTAATTTATTATAATGAACAAAATATGTAGTGGTATTTTGATATAAATATAAACCTTACTCAATATTACCTGAAAATTATAGGATCAAAAGATTTGCCTACTTGATAATATCAGATTATTAATGTATCATCAAAAGTATGTACTTTATGTCAAATGACCATTGTGTAGTTTATCCATTATTTGTTCCTTTAAAAAAATTATATATTTTGATACACCCAAGTTAGTTGACAAAGCCTTTAGCCTTCCACTCAATTTCACTGGTGAGCCCAAAGGAGGATGGGCAGATTTGTATGGACACTGGCCTAGGGACCAATAACGACAAGCAAAGTTTTTTCATATTCTACATCCTTTTATATGGCGGTAAATCTCAAATTGCTGTGTAAAAATAGGTATAGCTAGATAAAAATACATAAAAAACAAAATCATCCTCAGTTACAAAACCTTTATAATTTTTCAACTCAAACTACTTTTAAGCAGCAATAACTTTTTCACACAAACATTTTGGACAGAAAAAGTTTTAGAACTTAGAATAAGCTATGTAGTGACATATTGGTTGTCCTTATTGGACATATTTTAAAAATAGACTGGACATTTATATAAAAGGACAAAACAAGTGTAGTGATAATAATACAGGCCAATTTGCCCAGCCTCCTTTGTGGCATTAATGATAGTATTGATAGTGTATCGTCAAAATATTACTTTATAGTATGTTGTCTATTTTCTTTTCCAAGGTTTTAAATTTGTTTAATTAATAAAAATATTTTTTTCAATAACATTGTTTTATTAGGAGAAAAAAAATATGTATGAACTTAATGCAAATCAAATAATTTGTATGATTTAATAACAAATCAAAACATTATGTAGGTACTAGGTACATATTTTGCTAGTAGGCCTCAGAGGGCTTCTGATTCTGTGAATATTTCAAGCGTCTACCTTTTGTTCTTATCAATATTGAGCAAAAAAATCACGTTTGTTGTATGGGAGCCCCTTTAAATATTTATTTTATTCTGGTTTTTAGTATTTGTTGTTATAGCGGCAACCGAAATACATCATCTGTGAAAATTTCAACTGTCTAGCTATCACGGTTCATGAGATACAGCCTGGTGACAGACGGACAGCGAAGCCTCAGTAATAGGGTCCCGTTTTTACCCTTTGGGTACGGAACCCTAAAAACGGTTTTCATACGATAAATCTTTTCAACGCTCTGTCAAATATTTTTCGCCCGCGATTAAAAAGGGATTGGAGTTGACAGTAATTCTATATGCTTACGTCAAAATATGTATGAAATGAATGACAGTTCTGACAGTCCCATTCTGATTGTGGTTTGATAATACAACAGCTTTCACTTATACGCTATGACATCGGAATATCAAACGCGAAGTTGACCTCTACTGAAATGCATGTAGGTAGATATCGCTCTGCACCCCCTCAGACCCACCATACCCCTGGGAGTAGGGTGGGGACAGAACCACACCACCGTAGTGCTTTCAGGTTTTGTTTTTCCGAATATTACTTATACCCGGTGTTAATAGCCGCCGTGACTGATATATCCGTCGTTGGCGTAGAACCTGGGATGCGGATTTCAGTGGGATCTTAGATTAAGTAAGTTTTATTTGAATAAAAAATTAGCAAGTGAATTTGTGGTCGGTTCGACTTTTTGATATCATGCAGATGAAATGGAACGGCCAAATAAGTACAATCAATAATAAGTACCTACCATCAGCAATTTGTTTTAACGAACATAAGTTAATGGTTCAAAGATGACATTAAAATGAAACAAATATTAATTTGAATGTTTTTTATTCGGCAAAAAGACGCAGGAATTTTGAACTAATTACCTATACCCTGAACATTAATACATACATGACACCACCCACTAGGACTGATGAGGTTTGATTTGACTAAGTATCATGTAAAGTCGAAAGGGAACTTGCCGAAAAACTTTGTCAAAAGTTGGCTGGGCAATACATTATTTTATTTAAATTACATTGTTAAAGCACGTCGAATTTCGGGAGTCGGGGCTCGTGTCGTCTTGTCATCAAAAATATAATATAACGTTCTGAAAAAAAGTGCCATGTACTTTTTAACCAGAGGCCGTATTGTCTAACGCGCGAGCGCTTGCCTTCGCTTTCACCATCCCTTTCTGTCACCATCTTATACCGTTTGACAGAAAGAAATAGTAATTGCAAGCGTCAGCACGATAGACAATAAGCCTACAGGTTATTATAAACTACATATTAAAATTTTTATGATTAAAATATTGTTGTATGAAAATAGATCTACAAATCAGTTTTCAGTCATTTTAGTTATTATGAATAATTTCTTTTAGTTCACAGCATTCAACTGGTACGGGCCCGGTAACATCCACATGTTTACTTACTTACCCACTATAATTTTAATATATTTTACCAGAGGGATCTAGAAATACGACGTAAGCCAGAAGAAAACGGTTTTATAGGAATTTGAGTCTTATACGACATCGTTGCCATGTTTAAGTATTTTATTTTACATCAAAATGTGACATAAGAGAAAATCGTGACCACATTGAATTTCTACTGTTATGCTTACTTTTGTCCTCTATCTACCTATAGTATCCAAAGAATTCTATTTTATCGCTAGGTACTAAGCTTACAAACTATTATATAAATCTTTAGTACTTAATCATTATAATTTGGCCAAAAGTATGAGTTGGAATGCCACGAGCCAGGCGTATGCTGCCCCGTCTGATCCTGAATCTGAAGGTGGGCGTAGCGCACGACTAATGTTAACATCAGCTCTTTTAAAAGCATTTTTATCGTCATTCGACGTATCACGTAATAGTAATAAACAATAATATTTGTTAATTAAAAGATTTACAATTATTGTGTTATTTAAACAAGATAAATGACACAGGGGTTATTTGACACAGAATACAAAATGATTTACATACTAATTAATTAGCGTGCTCTGTTATCGGAGTTGCTTCGTCAAGAGTAGAAACGAGTCAATATTAAACCGCTACGGATAATATATCTTACAATCTAGCTCGCACGGCCAGAAGCCCCCACGCCGCGGAGCACCCTGGATTCCGGATTCATTTTAATACAGGTCTAAAACATTATAAATTTAATTTTGTTCTCTTAAACCACTATATAAAAATAAAGAAAAACACTATTAACAACAGTCGAGACACACGCATAAAGGCAAATTTACTCCTTTAAGGATGTCTACTAGTAAACTTTTACTTTTTTTTTTTTTTAATTTAGTTAGGGACCGACAAAGAGTAAGTTTAAAAGTCAAAAAATAGTAAAAGCTACAATACAATTACATATATCATTGAAAACGTAATAAGAACGTAAAAGAATAATACAGGGTTATTTGTAATTCACTAGCATCCTTTTAACCCTAAACTCCTTCCACTTAAATAAATGTTTTTGTTTTACGGCTTTTGTCATAACTTAATATTTTTGGTGTAATAACGTTTTGAAAATTTGAGATTTCCTCTTATTTTTACGATACTCTGTGTATTTGTATGGGAAAAAAAGTGCTTCATTTTAAAAAGTCGTAAAACAAAAAACATTTGTTTGAGTGATAGGAATTCAGGGTTAAGAGGATGTCAGTGAATTAAAAATAACTCTGTATTTGTTTACACTTAAAAGCTGTCATGCCTCCCATTAGAAATCATTTCTTCAGGGATAGTGCAAATTCGCTCATCTACCACACGTGCAACTGCACTACAGTAGTTTTACAGGAGACGGTTTTAACTTCGCATTTGTTTTACTTGTTTTAACGAACTTGCAGTAAAAATAAGAAATTCCCGTTTTTCAGGCACGAGGAATAAACCAACGGCACAAGCGGGTCCGTACTATCCCCGACGATTCGACACAATACTAGTTTGAAGTAGATTAGGTGTGAACGTTCCGTTCGGTGCGCGTCGCCGCCATTTCGTCCTTGAACTTCATGGAGAGGCGCAGGTAGCCGAGCGCCTCGGCCGCGGCGGCGGCGCGCGAGGCGGCCGCGAACACGAGCGGCGGCGACGCGGGCGCCAGCCGCAGCAGCTGCAGCGCCGCGCCGCGCTCGCCCGCCAGCGAGTGCCAGCTCGCGCTCAGCCCCAGCGCCGCCGCCGCCGCCCGCAGCGCGCCCTCCGCGCCCTCCGCGCCCGCCGCGCTGTCCGCGCCCGCCGCCAGCGCCGCCGCGCCCAGATCCAGCTGCTCCGAGTCTGCGCACAAACACATCATGGCAGCGGACGTAGGGCGTGCTACGCCTGCTACACCAAGCCAACGCTACTGCCTTGATCACACGTATTCAGGATTTCAAATCCTGTATGTCGAATGCGGTGGTGGGGCGCGTCATTTTAAATTAGACAAGCTCTACCGAGCAAACGGGCGAGACAGTAAAATGTTTCTCGGCCGAGACAGTGATGTAAGCGAGTAGCTGTTCACACGTGTTTTGAAATTAGCACAGTCAGTTCAATTCTCATGGGGCCGAGTGGCGAGACAGTGAACATTCAGACCTGCCGAGTGAGCGAGCGAGACAGTGCCTAGTACGTGCTCGGCCTAGTAGATAGAACGGGGGCAGAGCTGCTGTCTCGCCGCTTCGTTCGTCCGAGCGCTCGACCCAGCACTCGGCGCTGAGTTTATCGCACCGAGTACTCGGCCGAGAGGACTGTCTCGCCCGTTTACTCGGTACGTATGATCGAGGCATACCACTCCGGACACTGCTAAACGGGTTGACGTCTACCACTTAGAAATTATGCTCGAGTCGCGCATTTTGACCGTTTGCGAGGGTAGGTCCCATTTGTTCTATACCATTGATATATTTGGTACGATTTTGAACTCTGATCCCTCACGATTCCAGTTCTAGGTATAGACCATTTGGGACCTACCCGTTTACGATGACTATTCAAGGATCTAAATCGTGCTAGCCTAGTGGCTTCATCTATACCCTTTCGGGCCGAATTGTTTATCTGAATGTATCTGAATTTATGTGCGAAATAACATCTCAAATTTACCATGAGCTACATAGACGACAAAAAAAACAGCGTGAGGACTTGCTCACACCAGTGAACAAATTTAATGATATGTATAAATGAAGTTCCCAGTCCACACTGGGCCCGCGTGGTGACTACGGCCCGAGCCGTCTCATTCTGAAAAGAGGCCTGAGCCCTGCAGTGGGATGCACATAGGCTGGGATGATGATCATTCAAGAATCTAACAGACGTTGTAAGCGATCAAAATACTCGTATCGAGCATAAAACGCCATTCCGCTTTAAGACCAACACAAACCGGCGACGGAGCGTGCCCAGAGCGGTCATTAACACTGAATCATATACGCTGTGAAGCGCTGCTGGTGTGTGTCACCGTATATATCATTCAGTGTTGTTGACCGCGCTCAGTAAGCTCCGTCGGTGCCCCGCGCTCCCGGTTTGTGGTGGCCTTTAGTAGAGAGAGAGCCAAAGACTTTACTAATCCAACACAATCCTAAGATTAGAAAAAATTGGGATTCGAGCCCAACGTAGGTAAAATATTGACTTCAATAAATTTTTGCTCAAGAATGGCACACAAAAACAGTTATGCTAATGACACATAATAATAAATAAATAATAATGACTAGCCCCATACAACGGGATGCACAAACAAGGCTTTGGGCTTAAAACCACTAAATTTCATAATACCTTATTCACTAATACCCCTAATTTTCAAATTACCATGGGCTCATAATACCTAAAAATACCTAAAATTTCAAATTTTAACATGAGACAATTTGAAATTTTAGGTATTTTTAGGTATTATGAGCCCATGGTAATTTGAAAATTAGGGGTATTAGTGAATAAGGTATTATGAAATTTAGTGGTTTTAAGCCCAAAGCCAAACAAGAAACACCAGCCACACTCGTATTAGGCTATCCTGATAACTGTCACACGTAAATAAACAATCCTTAGCAGTTTTGGTTCTAGGGCTGTCTTTATCGGGGGTGCACGATACGAACTTCGAATTCAGAATAGCCCCCCAGTTTTATCATCAGCCGGGAGACGACCACAACTGAACGAAGGCCTCCTTAGAACGCCACAACGAACAACTCGCTACCTGCCTCCACCGGTTGCCCGCTCTCGTAACGTCGTCACTCCACCTAGTAGGAGGCCCGCTAGCTATCGCTTTGTCTTCCGATTCAGCTTCATGCTAGTGTTGTATTTGAATTATTTGCAACCAAGACAAATGCCGTTCCGAACAGCGGGTTCTCATTGTATATTTGGCTCTCGAATGGAGACCACGAACTGGCAACCGAGCAGTGTAGGACGGCCCCTAAGGAGACGGACAGATGATTTGGTAAAGGCCACAGGTTCACGTTGACTGAAAGCAGCTTCCAACCGTAATGATTGGGTATCAACAAGGGAGGCCTATGTCCAGCAGTGGATGTTCTACGGCTGAAATGATGATGATGATAATTATTGTTTATTTAGGCGCGACAGGGCAGTCGGTAATGGCGGTTGAACGTCCGCGATCCCTCGGCGCCCCCTACCGGCAGAGCCGATTACCAGCAGTTATTTTAGTGGGCATACTCCACCTCCCCCCAGACTACCAGAGAGGGTGTTAAAGGAGAGAGCACCACATAACTTTCTACCGCAGAACTAATAGTAAGAGAAATAGAAATATCGCGCGAGGCGCCCCTAAGGACTCGCGTTTTACCGTTTTCGAGGTACTAGAGCTACATACACCCCATTCAAATTACTCTCACGCGTTCCCATACTCGCGTGCAACGCGCCGGACGGACTTTCAACTCGAGAGATACTCTGGCGCCATTGCAGCGTTCAGAAGCACGCACGAGTCCGTGGCGAGTGGACGTATTTTGTTCGAAGAACAACTTCGATAGGAAACTTTTAATTGACGCGCAGGAACGCGCGTGAGACGCGGCATCTGGACGGAATATAAATCGAAGCGCGCGCTCACGAGAAATGCACTAGAATATTAGTATTTCTGTTATTATTAGTTCTGGTGGTCCGCGGGAAGGCTGTGCGGGGTAGAGATGTGGTGGGGTCAGTACCGCGGTAGTGCAACAGACCGAGGTGGTAGTCTTGCACGCGCTGCTTGAGGTCGGGGCGCCAGGCCGCGTCCTCGCGCGCCGCCACGTAGCGCTCCATGGCCCGCTCGTGCGCGCGCGCCAGCGCCTCCTCCTGGAATACACACACACACACACCTCACACGCCGCTCGCAACACATACACAACGGTTACACGCTAGCCTTCCACACGCCGGTTTGGGGCAGCGGATATGATTCAGTGTTATACAACGCGCTGGGATCCGTCGGCGTCGCGCGCACGCCCCGCGCTTCGGTGTGTGGAAGGCTTAATTCTGGCGTCAGTTCCGTCCATCATTCTGGTCAAAATTACGAGAAAATGATCGTGTAACCCTCTGGCACCGACGGACTGATGAAAATTAAATATTTTTCATAGACATATTATTGCTCCAACATAAAACGTGAGAGACTGCTTGCATTCATATAAGTAAGAAAAATTGTGTAAGTTGCAGTACATTTCGGCGCATAGACGACTACTTCTAACTCGTTCGATTCATGACCTCGCACTGTAATACAACTTAAATAAATAAATAAATATTAGGGGACAATCTTACACAAATCGACCTAGTCCCAAACTAGCTTGTACAGTCGGGGTAAGAAAAGGTTCGTCACCTTAAAATCTATTTTCGTTTGCTCAGTATGAGCGATTCTCTGCTTTACCGATTGAGTATAACGACCGTCATGTTGCTGTCAGTGAAACGGCTGTCACTCGCCGCCAGTTGGGATGACAGTTACAATTAAAGGTTACCAACTTTTTAGACTACAAAACTTCATAGTGCCTCGTGAATGCTCGTGTAATATCGGAGACTAGGATAAATTGCTTTTATCATACGAAAGAGATAACGATAACAACTTTGTCATCTTGTTTACGAGCATGTGGCTTGAGTTCGTGTTCAATCGTGCCGTCTTGTGGATGTATAGTAGTAAAAGTAAATAAAATAGTAAACATAATTTGTAATTATGGTAAAATTTATTAAAATAAACAAAACTTAACCAAAATCGAGTATAACCGCCATTCGCATCAATCACAGCTTGTAATCGCTCTCGCATTGAGCCAACAAGACGAGAGCATATGTCAGTGCCTCTGAAGCCCTCCCAAACGCTTCGGCAATGTTCAACAACAGCTGCTTTGCTCCTTTCATTATCATTTACCCACCGCTGCACCATTAAACCCCAGAGATTTTCGATCGGGTTTATATCCGCCGATTTTGCAGGCCAAGGAATCACCACCACCTCAGGGTGCCGATGGAACCACACGTTCACGATACGTGCTGTATGGATACGGGCGTTGTCGTGGACATAATTGAACTCGGTTAGTTCTGCAGCCGGAAATACAGTACGAACGCTTGGAAGCATGCTGTCCTCCAGAACGGTTATGTAACTTGCTGCGTTTGCCCTAGGCGGAAGTTCAACAAGCTCGCCTACTCCATCAGCACACATCCAACCCCAAATGTTGGCGGATATGCGCCCAGAACTGAAATTTGGCACAATATGGTCCTCCGAATACCTCGTTCCAGTTGTTCTCCACAAGTGTGGTCTACCATGTTGAGATGATTGAAAGCTCTTTTCATCCGTAAAAATAGTGTGACACCAATCGAAATTTACATATGATCGGGCAAAACTTAAACGTTGAGCTTTGTGAGCACTAGTTAAAGCCACTTTTTTGGCAGGACGGCGGTGATGTAATCCGATAGAGTGCAATCCATTTCTTATTGTTCTTGGAGGCACGTCAAACATTTCAGCAAAAAAACTAGTTTTCTCAAAACCATTTTCTTCATATTTTTGCCTCATAAAATCTAATTGTGCAAGTGTGAGAGTCGGGCGGCGTCCAGACCTAGGATGGCGATGATCAGTAAGATTGCCCTCTTCCGCGTGTCTGTTGATCCAGAACCTTACAGTATCTCTTGTTATGTTGAGATTTGACGAAATTTCGCTAATATTATACCCAACTTCATGGTCTGCAATAATTGCAGCTCTTTCCTCGATGCTTAAATTCCTCCGCATTATCAAATTATTACACACGACGGAGCAATGAATTATTATTGCCAAAATATGTGACAGTGATAGACATTGACAATTAAACAGAAGATAATCATAACTTATTAAAAGTTTGTAATGACTAAATAGGCTTTTAAAAAGGTTTGTTGTTGATATGAAACTAGACGTAGGTCAAAGGTGTAACACTAATTTGATCCTTGTTATCGTACAATGTAAGTATAATTTTATGTGCAGTTGTTTGCATAGTGCTTTAGTTTCAAAAGGTACTAAGAGTTTACGACTTGACAAAGGAATGAATTTGATAACTGACGAAGGTTTTCTTACCATGACTGTACCTACTACGGGTACTAGACGACGATAAAGGCCTATTTACATGGTACGAGATTCTCGCCTCGACTATACGATTATCGTAGCACGAGAAAAAATATAGTATCATGTAAACTACACGTACGATATCGCACGAGAAGGGGCGATAATCGCCTCGCCTTCAATGATTGAATGTCTCCGTGTAAACAAAATTTGAATACGAGAATCGTATTTCGAGTTCATGTGCTTTTCAGTCGCCGTCTTGTCATGAGTGCATCGTATGACATCGCATGCGTATAAAAAAAAATAAGCTCAATACTAAGTGCAAGGCTACTTTTTCTCCCGAAAAATGCCAAAATCCCGCGGGATAGAAATACTTAAGTGAATTCAATTTCGGGCCTAATTTTAAAAATTATTTCACCAATAGTAAGCTACACTATCCGTGATTGACATAGGCTGTTTTTTCCCTGGTAAAAATTCAAAATTCCCGCGGGATAGAATTAAGTGAAACCAATGGGTGATGGTGATGGTGATGATGGTGGTGATGGTGATGATGATGATGATGGTGGTGGTGATGGTGACGACGGCGATGATGATGATGGTGTTGTTGTTGATGATGATGATGATGATGATGGTGGTGGTGGTGGTGGTGATGATGATGATGATGGTGGGTGATGGTGATGATGGCGACGACGACGACGACGACGACGACGACGATGACGATGACGATGATGATGCTGATTATGATGTTGATAATGCTGATGATGATAGTGATGGCAGGTGATGAAGATGATGATGATGATGGTGGTGGTGATGATAATGTTGATAATGATGATAGTGATGGCAGGTGATGAAGATGATGATGATGATGATGGTGGTGGTGATGATGATGATGATGATGATGGTGATGATGACGACGACGACGATTGGTGATTTTTTTTTAAACCGGCTCAGTAGTTTTAAAGATTACCCTTACAAACAAAAAAAAAAATTAGATATTTTCCTAGCCCTTGGGAATTTCAAAAAATCCTCCCTAAATGCATTTCTATGATGCTTTACCTACACTTATGCCAAATTTCAAGTCTCTAGCACTCAAATAACCACGTAAGTTATCTGGTAAAACTCGTATTGAAAATCGGTTCGAACCGATTCGTGCGATTCTCGCATGTTCGTGAAAAAATGTCATACGAGAACGAGTTTAGACAGGTCGAGAAATCGTAAGCGAAAATCTCCCTAGAATGCAGTATACTTAGTATAAGTTTTACTTCACCAAAATACTTCTCGATCGCGTTTACGTAAAAATTTCAATTCTATGGAAACATGGACGCGCGGCTGCGGAGGCGCTGTCCATGTTTCCCTAGTAATTGATTTTTTTACGTAAACGCGATCGTGAAGTATTTTGGTGAAGTAAAACTTATACTAAGCATACAGGTCCTCGTGTAAACTACATTGCCTGGCGATAATCTCCTTTCGAGTATCGAATGACATAATCGTACGCGAGTTTTTATTTCTCGCATGAATGTAAACATTTTCGTACGATACTCGCTTGACGATTATCGCATACGAGAATGTCATACGATTTCTCGCCCCAAAACGTGCGAGAAACTCGTACCATCTAAATGGGCCTTAAACGTAATTATATAGAAAATAAATACATACTTAAATACATAGAAAACATCCATAACTCAGGAACAAACATTCGTGCTCATCACACAAATAAATGCCCTTACCGGGATTTGAACCCAGGACCTCTTGCTTCGTAGGCAGGGTCACTACCAACTAGGCTAAAGCGGTCATTAAACTTACAACTTATGTGTAATTTTCTCACTAGTGTAAATGTGGGCTAACGTCTCATATAAATTAATTAGTTGTTAGCTAAGACGTTAAAGATGGTTTAGACTTTTAGAGTTTAGACCAAGGTTGGAAAAAAATCATGATTTTTTGAAAAAATCTATAAATCGCGATTTATTGAATAAATCCTAATAAAATCCGATTTTTTTGATTTTTTCAGTTGTCATAGTTTTAACAAAAGTTTTGCGTAAAACGGAACGCCCTCTGAGAAAATTGGGAATTCCTCGCGCGGTGTTTAGTAAACGGTGCGCGGGAAATTCCCCTAAAATATCTTAAGCCTGCAATACATGTTGGGTGAGCGACCGCAAGTTGTGACAAGCTACGCCAAATGAGTTCTATACACGTTGGCGCTTGACTTCACTCAGCTACCTAGGCGAGCAACACCGAGCGATGGCAAGACAATGCAAATATACTGTCTTGTCTATACGTTGGTATTGGCGTTCGTTTACTCGGCGACGCTCAGCCGACATGTTAGAGAATTGATTAAATCATTGATTTTTATTGAAAAAATCATTTCATTTAAATCGTGACTTAAATCTTGATTTAAATTAAAATGATTTAATCATGCCAACCCTGGTTTAGATCGACTACAACTGATGATAATATTTTATCAAATGACTCGTGTGGACATTCCTGGGGCACACTGTATTTGTGTATTGTGCATGTGGTTCGGGGTACCTCGACGAAGTCGTGCGTGAGTCTTGCGAGGTTCTCCCGGAGGTAGAGGTAGAGCTGGTGCGCGGCGCCCTGCTGCGCGGCCTTCTTGGTGGGCGCCGTGTGCGCGCGCGCGTGCGCCCCCACCGCGCCGCGCGCCGTGAAGCGCCGCGCGTGCGCCGGGCCCGTGTCGCCCTCCAGCGTGTACACGGGCGCCGGCAGCTGGTACTCCTCGCACAGCTCCTGCCATATGCCATATGCCATATGCCATACCACGACACATTATTTACGGTTTCAAAGCTGCCCACCGTACTTTGATCAATTATAACTGTAGATACACATTGCCGAACAAAATCCCCTTCAAAGAATGTCCGAACTTTTTTATTTGGTTGCGTAACAAATAACATCATCACCTACACAGAAATTTGAACCTAGTCTTTACTTTATTACAGTCGAATTTCGGTAGCGGCAAAACTCCCGACAGCTAAACTTGACAATTTCACGCAACGTTCTGAGAAAAAAGAAGGCCACTTTTATCAAAGTGGCGCTCATTTGTCTCGGACATTTTTGGGGGCGCGACTGTGGATCTACAGTTATAATTGATCAAAGCCACCGTACTTCTATTTACTCCTTAAATAGTTTTTATTCCTGCCTATACAGGTGTGCCAAAACTCAATGATAACTGATACCAGGCACGAGTAGGGCTGCCTTTTCAAAGAAGCGGACCCGGAAAACATAGCAATTTCTCAAATCTGCCTTTATTAAAATCTCCATCAATGACAAAACATGTTCAACGAATAGATTCACTTATTGGAAATTGATAGATAACATTTTACCTATTATTTTCGGCAATTCCATATAAGTTCCGACTTTAAACATCTCAACCCACTGTAAATAAACTAAACGTCGATGAAAGCTGTTGTTGCTTTGTACAAACTGCAAATACATTGTCCAATGAAAGCGCCGCCCGGACATATCAATGTTAAGCCCGTATCCCGGTTGGCAGCTCTAGGCGCGAGGCAAAATTATAAAAGTTCTTGGAAAATTTTAAAAAACGATTTGAAGTTCCTCTCGAGTCCAATCTCCAGGCACAACGTTTGCCTAGTCCTCTCTGCAAAGACATAGGTACATTTTGTTACCTTCAGTAGAGCCTTGTAGCTTTTGGCGTCGACGGCGGCGGCGGCTGCGGCGGCGGGGTGGGGGGCGGGCGCGGCGGGCGGGGCGCCGCTGCCGTAGGGCGCGGGCACGGGCAGCCCGCCGGCCGCCAGCTCGCGCAGCATGAGGCGCGCCGCCTCCTGCTTGGCCTCCTTCTTGGAGCGCGCCGTGGCCGTCACCACGTGCCCGCGCGCGGAGCACCGGTACTCGAACGTGGCCAAGTGCTGCGGCCCCGACTGTACCACAAAATGTACACGTTGGACTATGACATCAGTTACATACTAAGGGCCTCCATTGACAGACTGTTTAGAACAGTTGAGACCGATGGCATGAGAGCAGTTGCGTTGCGGTAGGAGTCAACCGCAACACAACCACTACTAGCAATGTTAAAAAGACTCAGAAATGGCTTTGTTGACTACAAAAATAGTTAACTTTAAATATGTTGACTTACACACACACAAATACATCATGCCTGTATCTCAAAGGGGTAGACAGAGCACACAAAAACGCTACATTTATGTTTCGGGCCTATTTTATTTTCTATCAATTTTGTAACATTGGTGTCAAACGTCCCTCGATTTATTATTTATTTGATCTAGATGTGACAAAACAACGGCATCTATATAATGTTTATCTATGTTTGTCTATGTATGTTTATCGTCGTCTAGTACCCATAGTACAAGCTTTGCTTAGTTTGGGACTAGGTTGATTTGTGTAAGATTGTCCCCTAATATTTATTTATTATTTATTTTTAGTATATGCTGAATTAAACACCTATACTTCGTTTTTTTAGCATCAGAAGAAAGGTAAGCGACTTGAAGTGTCTTTTTATTGAAATACACTTTTGAAAAATAAGTCAGAGCTAAAATGTAACAATCAATTTGAAAGGAAATATGGTAATTTACACTTGTTTGGTTTCATAAGTAATACAGCAGAATCTCAATATCTCGAATGTCAAGGGAAATGCAAAAAACTTTGACTTATTGAGTCTTTGACTTAACAAGAAGTTTGAGATATGAAGCATTTTTTGATGGCTAAAATTTCGACTTAAGAAGGCGCGATTTTTGAGTATATTTTTGAAGGTACTGATCAAGAAAACAAATTTAGGTTTGTTTATTACCTTATGGTACACAGCTGTGTTACTTAGGCGGCCCCTAAACGGTCAATTATATTGCGCAATATTGCGAATTGTGCAATATTATTGACCGTTTAGGGTTAATATTGAAGATTGCGCAATGATTGACCGAAAGTTTGAGCGATTTTAATTTTTATTGCACAATATTTTTCTGTTGCATCGTGTAGGGTCAGTATTGCGCAATATTTTAGTATCCGACTGAACACGAAAACATTGTGCAGTTCGTATTATTGTGCAATATAATTGCTCGTTTGGATTCAGAGCGCCTTTCAATCTTATTGTACAATAAAAAGTATTGTACAATGTTATTGTAGGTGTAGGGGCCGCATGTGTACAGAAATTGTGAAAAAAGAATTGTGCAGAAAGAATAGAATAAACACACCGGACATTCCTTTTTGATTTTATTGCTCCGAGTTTGGGGAATTCCAAGTAAGTCATTATGTTTTACTAACTTTGACTTACAGAGTCTGATTTTTGTAATTCGAGTTATCGAGAATAAATACAGTCAAAACCGTTTATAACGACATTCAAGGGACAACAATATTTGGTTGTTAAACACGGTTTGTCTTTGTAACCAGTGTTACTTTGGTACATAAGATTGTGTTGGGTTTTTTCTTGGTTGTTACATCCAATGTTGTTGTAATTGGTGTCGCTATAAAAGGTTTTGACTGTATGTATTAAAATGCCTGCGCAGGGAAGCAACATTTTGTTTGAGATACAAAGTCTAAATAATTCGAGATACCGAGTATTTAAGGGTTTAGCGGAAGGGAATGGCATTTTTTTCGACTTACTGAGGATTTCAACATAAATAACAAAGTTTGAGTTTTTTCAACAAAAGTTTTGAGTGTTTTTCAATAAAAAGACTCGTCAAGATTGTTTACCTTATTTCTAATGCTAAAAAAAAACGAAGTATAGATGATATAACATGTATCAGCAAGAACTAAAAGCTGCAGTTACATGTGGTCACATCTAGAGCGATGATATGTGCACATTAACAACAGTTGTGTGAGAATTGCCATGGAAAAAAGGGACAATTACTAGATGGTCTGCTGGTTTGTGGTTTGCGAGTGTGGCTTACCTGTGCAATGCATTCATACTTTGGTGTGTCCGTGTACTTCACCATGAGCTCCTGGAGGACTGTAATAGCAGTTTTCATCATCTTGCTGCAAATGTTACAAAGAAAAAATCATTATTACTAGCAATTTCAAATCATTCCAGTGTGTATGTACTGATAACGCAAGTGTAAAGAGTAACTGTAATACGGGTAGATAATAAACAAAGCGTCGGGAAACCCGCTGTAGACGGTGTACCAAATATTTTGAATTATCAATATATTCAAGGGGTTAATCTGAGTATTACCTGTCTGCCTCGGAGCTGGCTGGCACCGACGATCTTTCGTTTAGATAAAGGGTATGATTCTGAAAATCCAAACTTCAACCTGCCGATAGAATATAACAACGAAATACTTCGTAACTTTATACCTGATAATAATAAGACACTTACGATATTAACGCGATGACAATTAAAACGCTTAGAACGATTAAAAGATTTATTTTCAATGCAAATAAGAAACAATGCCCCAATATTCGAAATTTTTGATCTTGTCTTGACAGACCAGACTGACAGTTAAGTTTGCCTTGTTGTTGTTTTTAAAATTCTTTCCGCTGGGGAAAAGGCAAAGGTTTAAAACCAATACAGCCAAGTCTTGGTTAAGTATTTTTTCCTTTTTACAGTTAGTTTAGGCTATTTATTTTTTGTGTTCTTCCATACCTACCGTGTTGCCAACTCTAATTAAGTCGCTTGGCTCCACATAATCCAATTGTTAGAAGTGGCTTCAACCGGTCAAACCCGAAAAAGGCTTTATGTCTACGCAATAAGGGTGAAAAAGATCCTTTCCTTTCGATCGGTTCGGCCCGCGCGGAGCCCGTCTGAGAAGATTGCGTTTATCGCTATCCCGCGGGAACTATGCAATTTTCTAGTAGGTATAAAAGGTATCCTATGTCCTTTCCTGGCTCAAACTACGGTACGTTTTCAAGAAAAAAAAACCATAAGTACATAGGGCAACAATCGTCGTCATACATAGTAAATGATTATCAGGTTGCCAAGATCTAATAGATATATGATGAGATGAGACTTGTTTCGTTTCTGTTGGTGGGTGGGGACATTTCTGTCCATGGTCCTTTCATCTAAATCGGTTCAGCGGTTTGCGTGAAGAGGTAAAACAGACTGACAGACCGACAGACACACACTTTCGCATTTAAAATATAAATATGGTTTTGCCATTCTTATCATATTTTTTATCATTCTAGATTAAAATGTGGTTAACTTACCAATCTTAACACACCACATGCATAGCACTGTTTGCACTGTTGTGTTCCAGTATGCGGGTAAGATAGCTGGTGACTATTTGCTACTGCTCAGGCCATTTGGTTGGTTGCTTTATGTCCATGAGCATCAGTTTCCATTTTCTATCAGGTTGGTTGTGAGCTCGTCTGCCTACTTAACCCTTAACACAGAATATATAATAGTACTAACGTACAGAATGGACACGCTCCGCCCCGCACCGTTTCGAGTTACCCCACCCCTCAAGGCGCAGATTGCCGGACCCCGCCGGAATCCAGAAGAGTGAGCGCGCGATGTATGTAGGCGTACGCGTGTACAGACGTCGTCGTGCTTATGTAGATTCAAGAACGCGTATTTTGTACGTCGTGTCCGCCGTGTGCCCTTAATAAGGCCCCATTTATTGGAGCATACTACCACAGAATCAAAAGCAGCATTCGAATGTATTTTACAATGGATATTGTGAAGTATCGTAAAAGCAAGGTTGAATTTCCAAAGCAATACATGTGGCCGGTAAATCGCCGCTACCTTTTTAAGGGTTAATAATAATAATAAACTAGATGTTGCCCGCGTCTCCGTCTGCGAAGAATTCGGTCACCACTATCCCGCGGGAACTATGCAATTTTCCGGGATAAAAGTATCGTATATGGTCGGTTGGTATGGTAGGTACCTACATCCTTGGGCCTCGGCAAAGATCCTTGGGTAAAAACTATCTGTGTGCCAAATTTCATGTATAGTCGGGGTAAGAAAAGGTTCGTCACTTTTCGACCTTAACTCGTTGACATAGAGTCGAAAAGTGACGAACCTTTTCTTACCCCGACTATACGATAAAATCATTCGTACCGTTTTGGCAATTATAGTACAAGAGGGCCTGAATTCAAATCAAATCGTACCTACACTCTCAGTCGACAAATAGTACTCAGTTTCAGTCGTAGCGGTAAGCACCCAACCCAAACAACGTGTTTCAGAAAGGTTTCTTCAGACTTAGATAATTTAAGTTAGCTATGATATGAAGTATCTTTTTGTATTATTTTTTCAACTTCATTTTTCCAAACTTCATTTTTTCCAGTGGTGGTGTAGGGGTTTATCACGCAGCACGGAATGCTGAACACCTGGGTTCGATTCAGAGCATTGGTCTTTTTTCTGGGGTTTTTTCTGTGCATCTATATTTCAGTTTGTATTTAGTATGAAATATTAGATAATTTAAGACGTTTCAGACGAAATAATAACTATAAATTAAAAAATTAAAACCAGTTCATACATAATTATTTGAAAATACAGTAAATGTCCATTATTCATCTAAGATCCCTTCAGCAGCAAACAAAACAGCTGTTAATTTTGAAACGGCTGACCCAATTTAGATGAAAAGATGAAACATGTTTAAGAACCATCGCGAAGAAAACTGCTTTCAAATAAAAAAACCAGCCAAGTGCGAGTCGGACTCGCGCACCGTGGGTTCCGTACAAATTTATATGTATTTATGAATATCCAGTCTTGAAAATCTCCAGAAGAAATTTATTAAATCACTTGCTTTTAGGACTGGTCAAATATATACAGATTATACAGACATTTCTAGCCGCTTCAATATGCAAAAACTCAGTGATCGCCGTGATTCAGTGGACTCTGTCCTACTCTATAAAATTATTCATTCAGAATTAGATGCCCCTGCATTATTACAAAATATTAGTTTTAGAGTTCCGCGTAGACGAGAGCGCCAGTGCCGCAAAAAAGATCTTTTTCTATTTCACGCAGTCGGACCCATTATGCCGGGAATGTTTTTATTAAACGAGCCTGCAAATTATTTAATAATGACGCGAGACTCAGTGGCGTGGATATCTTTAATTGTACATGTGCATTGCTTAAAAAATCGTTTAAGTAGACGCTAGTAATCCTTATTCTTAGCGTCTACTTAAGCGTATCATGCCTATTGTTATTTTAGGTTAATGGTTGCATTTTCTTTTTGATATCTATTACCTATTTTTACCTCTGTATGTTATGTATGACTATTAAATTTGTTATACAAGAAATGCAATTGAATAATGATTAATTGAATAATTTAGTTATCAATGGAGATGGATGTTTAAAAAATTAACTTATCCCTTGATCTATTGATTCTTGGGATTGGTTTTTATTGTGTCGTTTTATGGAGTTTTTAAGTTTATATACTTAATAATATGTATATTTCTATTGTTACCCCTTTTGGCCACGTTTTTCTTTAACCAATCGATTAAGGAAACTATAGGTCTGTTTACTGTTATCTATTTAAATTTCATATTTATGTATGACTGTTTGTTTCTCAATAAAAAAAAAAAAAAAATACCCATGCTCCTAAGCAAAATGTGCGCAGTGTGGGATCATTGTAGATTGGTTACTGATATAGACAGACAGACAAACTAGATCTCGATCAAACCAATTTTCAGTGGAAGTTTACATGGTAATGTACATCATGTATTTTTTTTAGTTTTATCATTCACTTATTTTAGAAGTTACAGGGGGGACACACTTTTTACCACTTTGGAAGTGTCTTTCGCGCAAACTATTCAGTTTAGAAAAAAATGATAATAAAAACCTCAATATCATTTTTGAAGACCTATCTATAGATACCCCACACGTATGGGTTTGATGAAAAAAAAATTTTTGAGTTTGAGTATGGGGAACCCCCAAAATTTATTGTTTTTTTTTCTATTTTTGTGTGAAAATCTTAATGCGGTTCACAGAATACATCTACTTACCAAGTTTCAACATCATAGTTCTTATAGTTTCGGAAAAAAGTGGCTGTGACATACGAACTGACAGACAGACAGACAGACATGACGAATCTATGTATAAGGGTTCCGTTTTTTGCCATTTGGCTACGGAACCCTAAAAACCGCATCCAAATCGGTTCACCCGTTTAAGAGCTATGATGCCACATACATAAAAATAGACACACATAGCGGTGAAACTTATAACACCCTTGTTTTTGTGTCCGGGGTGAAAGGAAAAATATCCTTTGTTGCCCGTGGTACTACTGGTAGTACCACTGCGATAGTACCACGGGCAAAATTTTCTTCCCGTTGTACTACCAAGCAGTCTACCTAGTAGTAGGTCCTATGGGAAGAAAATTCTACGCGTGGTACTTAGAAATTGTAGTTAAATAACTTTAAACATTCGATTATAATTTTTTAGGGTTCCGTACATCAAAAGGAAACCTTATAAGTAAGATCACTTCGTTCTGTCTATGGGCAATAAAGGAAAAATATAATAAAAAAACACGTCTAAGAAATGACTTAACTATAATTTTGGTTTACATTTTCGTCTAATTCCTCTCTGGCAGCGCGCACAGATCTGCGGGCAGGCGGTGCAGCGGCGGTATGGCGGCGCCGGCCGGAGCAGCTCCACCAGCTCGAACAGCGTCAGCAGCAGCATGTAGGCCAGCATGAGCCACGCCACGCCGCGCACCACGCCGCGCGTCGTCTCCGGCGCGGGGAACGTGCGCACGCGCACGCGCCGCCCCATCGCGCCACGCCGCACAACCTGACACCGCGCAATGCATCACACGTTACAACCTCCATAGACGGACAGCTTAGAGCAGTCAGTGCCATTAGCTTCAAGCGGTCGCTGTTAGGCGATCTGCCACATCTAAAGTACACTTTAGATGTATGTCATTTAATAACAATGTAGATCTGATTGAAAAAAAGATACCTTGTTGAGTTTCTTGCCGGTTTCTTCTCAACAGGGTTTTTTCCGAACCGGTGGTAGATTTTTCGATGTTCATAGGAGCATCAATTGATGCCTAAATTGAATAAAGAATTTTGACTTTGACTGACTTTTGCAGTTTGCTTACAAAATTCAGAGCATTCGTGTTGAAGTCGACTCCAACCGCAACGCGACTGCCCTCGTGCCGTTGGTCTCGACTGCTCTAAGCAGTCCTTTTATGGAGGCCCTAAGACTCAATTCCTCAATTGCCACCGAGAGAAGACGCTGCACGTTTCATTAAGCGAATACGTCAACGTTTACTCGTTTTACTTGTTCGCTCAATGAATCGTGCAGCACGTGGCAAAACCGTTTAAATTAAGCTTTAGGACTGTAAACGTTTAGTGTATGACCAGATTAAATGGTAGCCATCAGCAGATAGTTACGGTTTGACGGGTGAGTCAGCGGTCCTGCGCGCAGGCTCGCCGCGCGATAATAACGCGGCGCAGGTGGCGGCGGCCGTGGTACAGCAGCCCGTGGACCAACCAGATGCACGCGTACAGCAGCAGCACCCGCACCACCGCCGCCGCCGACAGCATGCCCAGGTCGCGCGGCGCGAGCGCGGCGGCCCGGCCTCGCGACATCGCGCTCCGCTCACCGCCGCAGCGGCGCCCGCGCTCCGCACCACCACATCACTTGCGCTGCCAAACAGTCCTACGGAAATTGACTGACGTGACTGACAGCTGCCAAGCATGATGCTTAGCTTTGTTTAGAAAAAAAATTAGCGGAGGTTGTATGTTAATATCAATAGAGTGTTTTAGAGATGTGCTATGCTATGAAATGAAATGAAATGAAATGAAACGAAATGAAATATGTTTATTTGCCTTAAATGTAGTACAATTAATGGTGGTAAAAAAAATCCCAGTTTCATACATTTAAGCTTCATAAGCCATGCAAATATTGAAATATTGAAATGTGATTCATGCAACCATGCTATTTCTTCTACTGTTCTAATAATAACTAACAACAATAACACAAATGCCTTTAAGAATCTATCTATGTATTATACAAGAATTCCTTCAAAGAGTAGAAACATTTTTTGTGAAGCCAATAGATTAGCTGAGTTTTGAAGGAAGTCAATGGGAGTATTTTTATGGTATCCGGTAAATTATTGTAGATTTTTATGCACATAGCGTAACTATTTTTCCTTTTCATTGTTGTATGCATCCTTGGTAAAACTAATCGATCGGGATACCTTGTGTTAAACGAAACTATGTCAACTTTCTTTTTAAACATTTCAATATGCATTTTTACAAAAAGACAAGCTTCGTAAATGTAAACAGAGTATACAGTAAGAATACCATATTCTTGAAACCAAGGTCTACATGATGTTCGTCGACTAACGTTACTTATTGCTCTTATACACTGTTTTTG
Organism: Archips xylosteana; assembly: GCA_947563465.1. NCBI lineage: Eukaryota > Metazoa > Arthropoda > Insecta > Lepidoptera > Tortricidae > Archips > Archips xylosteana. The sequence continues at coordinate 23,779,002 of OX387349.1, read as the reverse complement.
TGCAATAAATGCTCGATTAACTTGTGCAGAGTTACCCCAAAGCAAAATTCCATATCGTAAATTAGAAGCTACATAACCATGATATGCCTTTAACGCTGTCTTAATATTGGTTATCCTAGCTAAGCGCCACAAGGCATAAGCAAATCTATTTATTTTTGAGCAAACTTTATCAACATGCAATTTCCAAGAACAGTAGTTGTCCAGGACAAATCCTAAGAAAGTCGTATTGTCACTTTCAGCTAGAATTTCATTATTGTGAATAATTTTAAGTGGTACTTTTTTACTTCCTTTGTTTATGAATTGCATGTATTTTGTTTTGCTTAGATTAATCTTTAAATTATTATCTTTAAGCCATTGCAATATGTCAGTTATAGTATTATTAATAACATTATTATAATCCTGTTTTTTATCATCATAAATAATAATTGATATGTCATCCGCAAATAAAGTACATTCAAATCTTGTAATTAAAGGTAAATCATTGATATATAACAAGAATAGCAATGGTCCTAGTATGCTTCCCTGGGGCACACCAACCCTTTTAACTTTAGCCGTCGATCTATACACTCTTTCCATCATATTTTGGTCCAATCCTGTTATTTCTACCATTTGTAGTCTGTCCCTGAGATAGCTTTTTAGCCAGTCAAAGACCAGACCCCTCATTCCATAATTTTCGCATTTTAATAATAATAGATCATGAGAAACACGATCGAACGCCTTGCTCATGTCAAAAAAGATTGAAACTGTTTTGTTTTTTTTATCAACATTGTCGACGATATTGTTGATCAAATTGAAAGCAGCAAGTGTTGTGGACTTGCCCTTTTGAAAACCATATTGTTGAGAGCACAAGATTCCATATTTATCGATAAAGTTCATTATGCGACCATGCATCGCTCTCTCAAAAACCTTTGACAAAACAAGTACCAGCGTAATAGGTCTATACGTGTCAGGTAAACTAATATCACCGGTTTTAAATATAGGTTTTACTAGTGATATTTTGAGTCCATCAGGATACACACCCTGTTGAAAAGACATATTAATTAAATGTGACAGTACTGGAGCGATAATATCAGAAGTCAGTTTTATTATATTTGTGGTTAATTCATCATGTCCTACAGAATTTGTATTATTTAATGTTTTAATTATCTTTAAGATTTCCTGTGGGTCGGTAGGTATCAAAAACATGTTAGCGTGATTTGGTATTAATTTATGTTTATAAATTTTCATTGAATTTTTAATGTCAGCTTGGTTATTATCATTATTTATAAAATGTTCATTAAATACATTTGCAATTTCACATGGTTCAACAATAAATTATGCAGCTATGCTCCGAGGATGTGAAAGCTACGCTACGAAACCGACCGTTTCCACTAATGCTTAGCCGCTCGAGGAAGATCCAGGGTACCCACAGAGCACGCATCTTTCCATATAAAAACATAGCTTAGTTGGACCTGTTTGCACCAGTGTATGGGCCAAAGAATACCTATGATTGGATATCAAAGGCATCTATTGCAGCGGAGCATATAGCACAATATGTCTGGCTGGTGATAAAATGGTAATCTGTTTGTGTTGTGTTTTTCTTTTCAAATTAGCAAGAGAAAATCATCATCATTATGATACTCCAGCCTATGCCCCACATGCAGAGCACAGGCTTCCTCTCGGAATCATCATCATCATCATCATTTCAGCCGAAAGACGTCCACTGCTGAACATGGCCTCCCCCAAGGCTCGCCAAACAGATCGGCCCTGCGCCATCCGCATCCAATGCGTTCCCGCTACCTTCACCAGGTCGTCGCTTCATCTTGTTGGAGGCCTACCTACACTGCGTCTTCCAGTCCGCGGACGCCACTCGAAAACCTTTCGGCCCCATCGGCCATCAGTTCTACGGGTGATGTGCCCTGCCCACTGCACTTAAGACTAGCGATTTTTCGAGCTATGTCCGTGACTTCAGTTCTTGCGCGGATTTCATAATTTTTAATGCGATCCCGCAGAGAAACTCCAAGCATAGCCCTCTCCATGGCCCTCTGAGTGACTTTGAGCTTCCTTATAAGACCCATCGTTAGCGGCCACGTCTCAGTGCCATAAGTCATCACTGGCAACACACAGTGGTCAAAGACTTTTGACTTGAGACACTGCGGTATATCGGATGAGAAGATATTGCGGAGCTTCCCGAAAATAAGAACACAGCAAGGCTTCCTTCCTCTCGGAATAAGAGGGAAGAAAAGTAAAGAGAACTAACCGTGCATGTCCCGTACCCACACCCTCGTAAAGTATCGTTTTGGCGGGTTACGGGGACGTTATACGATGAAGGTAGGTGAAAGGTGGTGCATAGCAAAGCAAGTGTAATTGTGTTTGAATTGATTCGAGCAGAGGGCGGCAGGCGGCAGGCGGCGGCGTCGCGGCAGGCGCGGCGGGCGCGGCGGGTGAACGGCCGCGCGGGAGGCACGCGACGCCGCGCGATGTGGGTCAGCGGAGCGCCGCGCGCCGAATGTAGGCCGCGGCGGAACTCCGCTGACCCCAGCGCCGGTGCACTAAAACTAATTTACCTCAACTGCCAAGATAGGTGGCTTATTCCGAACGTACCACACGCCACCACAGCGGGCGGGGCGCGCGAACTACCCACAGCCAGCACCCCTAGGATCGCCTTTGCAAACGTTTGTGTCGATAGTAAAGAGTAACGTTCAACTTACTGCACTTGCTACGTATGCCATTTTTTTACCAGGGTTGACCTTACAAAGGGAGGGTCTTATAATACAGGAAGTTAAGCACATGTTAAACATTTATTTAGGTAAATTAAAATTAAGCTGAGTGCTGCTGTTGATAATAAAACTCCCATCCATTAAAATGCGCGCGGATCTCTTTTTATCGGACGCTCGCACGGACGGAGGTATGGGTAATTGAATTTATGCTCAATGCCATCGTCACATAAAAAGCTCTGCGAGTGTAAGGACGGGGTAGTACAGCATCCCGCAATTGAGCGCACAACCTATGAATAGCACATAGCACTAATAGCATGAATAGGCACTCCGGTAGATATCTAAACGTATAAAGTCTTTGACGTATAAAGTCTTTGTGCCTCCAACAAACTCAGCTTTCGCTGAAAGGTTACCTAACTTCATTCATCCTTTTCTTTATAACAGAACCAATTCTAGGATTCCTATTAAGAATCTATCCGTCAAGGACGCTAAGAAAAAAATCTCAGCATGGCTTCGCTCCCTCTCATGTAACGATATAGAGGCCCTAATGAGAGTAACTAAATAATAAGAATAAAATAAAATAACAAGCACACACACTTACACTCATACACATACACACACATATACACACACACACAAACTCACACACCCGCACATAACTGCCGTATTTGTAATTTAAATCTTAGATATAGTATTTAATTTTTACTTAGATCCATCCACGAGCTTTTTTCAAACTATTGACGATACCTAACTTGGAAGATTCCGTACACATACGAAATCCTTAGAAAAATATTACTTGATTTTTCCGTAATGGCTACGGAACCATATCTTGGGCGTGTCCGACACGCTCTTGGCCGGTTTTTGTATATAATATCATTGGGGCACGACTCGAGTCTGCGCGGTCGCGTTACGATAGATTTAAAAGGTATCATTTTCTCTGCCACGGCACGTGACTGATACGCTCGGTGTCTATACATAGATATGAGTCGACCTTTAGATAGTTACGTGGTACGCTGGTTGCTTTGAGAATGAACTCGGATACAGTTTGAAACGCATTAGCGCCTTCTATGATATTTGTGATTGTCGCACAGACGTAACTGTCTCGCACATGTAGTGGCAGAGTAGCAAAGTAAAAGGTTTTTCACTTCTCATGCTCTTAAAATGTTACTTAAGTCTCTGCATATCGGGACTCGGGACTAAAGCTCTTTTTTGATCTCAAGGGATTAAAGTAAAATTTTTTTAATTGACTATGGAAACCCCTAAACTGCCAATCACGGTGTTTGTAATTGGAGGATTATCGCCATTTTCAGTAACTGGGTATAGACAATTTTAAAGCTTTCCACAGACCGAAGCGCGCTGCGGTCGCACTGTAGCGCCCTGCGCTTCGGTCTGTGGAAGCCTTTAGGGCGTGGAAATAACCTCAAAATGACAACTGTATAAAAAATATTTAAAAAATAATAATTTCGTGAAACACATTGAATAATTATGAATATTAATCTATTTAATTATAAAATATTAAAGATGAATTCATTTTATTTTGCACGTAAAGAAAGATTTCCTTTAGCTTAGGTGTTTTTAATTTGTTTTTTTTTAAAAACGCTGTCGGCAAAGCAGTTCCCTGCTCTGTCGATAAAATAGCAATCCGCACTGCACAGAAATAGGAAACAAATGGAAATGCGGTATTCTACTATAGATACATTTGTTATACAAATATGTGTGAAATCGACATAAAAACCAAAAAACACATATGGTCTCTTTCTTTCTAAGTTGACTTGGCATATGAAGAAAGAGATGGCATGACATTTGTTTGTTCTATGCTCGGAAATATTTTGACATAACGAGTAGACAGCATTTCCGGCTGCCGCTTGTGACAGAGGCTATAGGTACTTGAGCTGTCAAGTGAACGATAACTGCGCAGTTTTTAGTGTTTTACAGCGATTTTTAAATACTATTCCATTTGGTTTTGTGTTGTGGATATCTATTAATAAAAACGCAATATGGCTCCGTGTTCCATAAAAGGGTGTGCTTCACGAAAAACGAAAAATCAACCGAATTTAACTTCTCATAGGTTAGTAACAGTTTTTTCATCAAATAGTGTCATTAGATTGTAATATTTACTCAGTGATAGTTAATTTTGGTAAGCTTTTGTCGCTGCCATCATAGAAATGCAGATTTTTCTCCATTTATCGTTGTATTTTTGATTTTGTTGAATTCAGTACAATTGTCATTCTTCATTAGTGTTGTGCTGAATATCGACATAAGTAGAACTGAAATAACTCCCATGTTTTCTGACCGATGTCTGTTCTGATTTGACAGATTCCCTAGAATTTTCTTGCTCAGAATCAAGAGCGCTATTGACTTTGATGACTAAAAAAAATGCCCCCAATTTTCCATTCCTTTTTTTTGGTTTCATATTTGTGTCGAGGCTTATAAACTGTACGAAAAAAATACACAAAAATAACTGTACGGTACACTTTTTTAGGGTTCCGTACCCAAAGGCTAAAAACGGGACCCTATTACTGAGACTTCGCTGTCCGTCCATCTGCCCGTCTGTCACCAGGCTGTATCTCATAAACCGTGATAGCTAGACGGTTGAAATTTTCACAGATGATGTATTTCAGTTGCCGCTATAACAACAAATACTAAAAAAACAGAATAAAATAAAAATTTAACCTTTTGACCGCCAGCGTCGGCTATAGACGACAGTACGGTAATACAAAATTAAACCTACCCGCATCCGCATAAGAATCAATTTTGTTCCAAACAAAAACGATGCGTGGCGGTCAAAAGGTAAGGGAGCTCCCATACAAAAAACGTGTTTTTTTAATGCTCGATATTGATAACGGCAACTGGTAGACGCTTGAAATATTTACAGAATATTTAGTTATATATTCGCTTTAAAAATAAAATTAAAATAAAACAAATATTTAAGGGGGCTCCGTACAACAGACATGATTTTTTTCCGTTTTTATAGATAATGGTACGGAATCCTTCGTGCGCGAGTCCAACTCGCACTTGGCCGGATTTTCTTTATGAAAATGAATAGTATGTACTTGTGATTTTGAATAAATAAACCCCAACTTTTTCTCCTGTTAAAAAAAGTAAATGACACACTTACAATCCAAACTGCAATTGTGAAAAATTCTTGTATTATTTTTGTTGTTTTACAAATAAAGGGCATTTCATACTTTGTTATACTTGTTATTTTATTTAGTCAGCACAAAGTTATCACACACTACTTAATTCCTGCAAGTTTTTGAAATAAGCGCGTTCGGTTTTATTGTACATTTTGCAGTTGATTTTCACAATTTTTTTTATGATTTGGTATTTTGACCATACCTAAAAGACTTTGTGAATAGACATTGCAAAGTTGTATGTTGGTTTTTAATTTTTTTTTTACATACCTTTTGAACTATTAATTTTGAGATACCTGTACCCCTTATAATTTCCAAAGGAATATAACATTATAAATACTAGGTTAATACTAGGTTAATAGGGTAATACTAGGTTAGCTTGAAAAGATCCCTTTTAGGGATAAGTTCGCCTTTGTACTCTTTTTGTTTTGTTGTTTTGTATTATTTTTGTGTTTTTATGTACAATAAAGTGTTTACATACATACATACATAAATTTTCCTGTGTAACGAATATGCCATAACCGAAGTAATTATGAACAAAGCTAATTTAAAACTAACTTTTCCACTAAGAAACTCGAATATTACCATTGCTGCTTGAAATGTCCGCTAACCGTTCAAGTATCGATATCGACTATTTTGGTTTCGATGTCACAACCCTTGAGCGCCATTGTTTGTGACAACTTTAGGTATACACGCATGATTTGTAGGTATCACAGGTCCATTGGTATAGGTCTATGCCGCACTGTCGGCAAATCAGTGCTGGAGTGTACGGTAGATAGAGCAGTTACGTTTGAATGTTAATATGGCGTGACTTCAAAATAATGCGATGTCAGTTGCATTTAATAGTAAATAGAAAGTATAATTAGATATAATTTAACAAAGAATTGGCATATAGAAAATAAACTTAAAAAGTCATTTCTTTATTCACGGGTAAGTGTTTCAGTTAACAATATATTTTGTGTGTGAACTTAGATCAATTAGGTTAATTTATTTGGTGATTCTAATGAATGAACAATTATCATTCTTACATGCACATGCACATTCTTACGTGGACTATTCCAATTAGTTTTAACATAGTCTTTAAGTTAGAATCTGTTGGCTAATTATGCAAGCATTTAAAGCGTCACTTTACAAAAAAATATAAAAGAAAAGAAAAGACAGCGGTATTTTTTTTGCTATTTGAATTTTGAACAGTTGTCCATTGCTCGTATTGAGCATACGTTGTAAAAAAGTAATTTTGTACGTCGTTTTTTTCCTCGCATTCAAAGTGTTTAACACGGGACTAAACTACCATAATGACAACTCGAATTATAGCCTCCCTCGCTGTCGCTCGGGTGGCTAAATATCTCGTGTCATTATGGCTTGTTTTAGTCCCTTGTTGAACAATCTACTATTAATTCACTAAAAGCATTATAAGAGTCAGTTGCACCAAGTTACTATAACGATAGTCAATGTAAAATCAGCAACCCGTATATTTGACCTCTAAGTTAAGTATTGTAACTAAAAATTTACTTAATAACTGACTTGACTTTGCTTTGACTTTATAGGGTGCAATTCAGCTAAGAACAAAACCAAAGAGGAGAAGTCACCGTACTGCAGTTTTGGGTGGTAAGTAGTAAATAGACCTACTCCTCACGGCCGAGAAGGCGCGGGCTGCCCAAGCCATGCATTCGGTGTGTCGTTGTGGTCCGATACCGAAACTATAAAGTGATGTACGATTCCGAAACCACTAAATAATCTGGATTGGGATATTGGGAAGGGTAGCACGCCAACCAGCCTTGTTGTAAAATTAATCCGAAATATTTCTGCACGTGGTTGGGGTAAAATTCAACACTAATTTTTAAAACTAAGTTGCAGTTGACTGCAGGGTCCGCCCGGATAGCTACCACCAAGTCCACCGACTTAAGGTCGATTCATATTATCTACAGACACCAAGCGCGTCAGACACTTGCCGTATCAGACACCGACATAATATTCTTTCCGCGCATACCCCGTGTCTGTCTGTCGGTGTCTGCGCGGTCGTGTTACATTAGATATGAATTCGTTAATAGAAACTATAGAAGAATATTATTTTGTCTGCCACAGCAGCGTGTCCGTGTTTGACACGCTCGGTGTCATACATATATATGAATCGACCTTTACCCGTTAACCTGCCGCCATATAGCTGTGCTCGTACTGTTGTGGTCCGATTCGGGGTTAAGATAACCGGTAAAATCACGTGTATGGTTGCCTATATGTCCATTCCATAGGCTTTAGTTGCCTAACCGTGTTTGTGTTTGTTACATGGAATTTGGTATGTAAATAGATAGCTAAACATCTGGAATACAATATAGGCTACTTTTTATCCCGATACACCCGCGGGATCCATGTAAAATCCCAAAATCTTAACCGCTAAGTCTAAAGACATGGAATTTTGCACGGCTGTTCGTCATGCAACTTAAATAGACAATTATGAATTTTTTGGGAATATGTATGTCAACTTAGTAAAATTTCGGGGTTTCAATTCAACTACCAATCTAATGGATTACGTGAGTAAAGTCGCGGGTAAAGACTGGTCCAAAATAAAGCTCGATAAATGGTTCCTAGCAGTATACATACATAGGTCGATGTTCAAATCTCGTACATAGACTTCCAATCATCTGCTGAAATAATTAGGACAGTTTTTAAAATACCTACCTTATCTATCTATCGTTGTATTATCACAGGTCTATGGTGGTAAATTTATTTATTTATTTATTCATAAAATTCATATAAGATACAAAATATAAACATGAACATGAAATAATTATCGTGCATTCTATACCCACCATGGATTCTAGAACCACGGCGAGCATCCAAAAGTCCCAAGCCTAAATTAATTATAAAGATTTATGATAATTTAATTGCACTATATTATAATGTGTTTATTTTACGATTTAACAACATTATCATACTTAGTATCTAATATATCGTTTTATTTTTAGACTTTGACTTTGAAAAAATTTTTTTAACATAATGGCGACTCCGTGGATTCTAGAACCACGTCGAGCATCCAAAAGTCCCAAGCCTAGTAATAGTATACTTTAAGGCCAGTTAATTACTTATCTCTTACCTGACTGAACTCGATTGAGTGAGCTTCTTGGTTAGCAAGGTACATAACAAAAGAGAATCCTGTTATTACTACAGTGAAAGAATAAGTAAATAAATTGTTAAATTTTTGTTTCTGTGAAAGTCACACCCACACATAACAAATAATGTATACACAGCGGTGTCCCAAAACTCAACTATTACTTGGCACTGGGTGGGAGGCCAAGTTACAAAAGTTATAAAAAAAACAAGTGCGAGTCGGACTCGCGCACCGAGGGTTCGGTACAAATTTATATGTATCTATGAACATCCAGTCTTAGCAAACCCCTGCTCCTAAGCAAAATGTGCGCAGACAGACAGACAAAAAAATTTATGCTTTTCGCAATATTTCCTTTATATTTATTTGGCTTAGAAGTTTGATTTTTTCACAGCTCCAAGGAACAGTAAATTTGAGTATTTGATATAAATTTCAGCTTGATACCTCCACGCGTTCCTGAGAAAAAGGGTCTTGACAGACGGACGGACAACAAAGTGATCCTACTTATAAGGGTTCCGTTTTTTCCTTTTGAGGTATGGAACCCTAAAAACAATAAAAATCATGTCTGTTAGTTAAGCGATAATAGGCATTTTTTTCGAACATATCTACTTAATGCAAATAATTATACGTGTATGTTATGCAATGCGGCTCTACTTAATTTAATATTATCACTTAAATAAGTAACATGAATTTTATTCTAATTTTTTAACCTCTGTGTGTGTGTGTGTGGTGTGAGGTTTCATGGCGATGGTTTATCAAAATTTGTTCAGCCGTTTCAAAGTGCTGCTCTTTAGCTAGCTGCGGACGCATTTACCTACTTTATTTTCAAAGATGATATTTATTTATTTATTTATTGGGAAACAAACAGCTTAAGTTAATACATAAGTTTTAAAAATATTTCAAGTAACACATCAGCCAAAGCAGTTTCCACTTATAGCTAATTTTTAACATCTTAATGCTCAGATATATTCTTATATGAATTTAGTACTTACTACTAAAAAAGAAAATACAATTAGCAAACCATATAACTCAACTTATAACAAACTGAATCGCATATTTACCTATTATGTCTCCAGCAAAACAAACTTAAGAGGGTTTATACCTGCTGAGCTGGCAACGTTGCATTTATGTTAGTTTTTTTCGATTATTCCATAAAAATTGAATGAAAATTAAAAATGTTTTGAATACAAATTGTTCTAATATATAAGTTAATGTGTGTACTGCAATAATTATTCGTGATAAGACTTTTATTTTCTTTAAAAACCGTTAAATACGTCAACACGTCAAAATTCCGCTGTCATTACATGAGATGTGGTTGTGTGCGTGGCCTCAACTCTGGTGGCGTTACCTATACATATTTACAAGTTTATTGTTGTGTATAATTTATCTATGTGTGTTTTATGATGTATATATTGTATATTAGGTAGTTCTTGTATAACGTTTATATTACTATTTATTTTTATTTTCTATTCTTATTATTGCACCACCTGCTGAAATACATTCCTTGTTGTTTTTCCTGCGTTAAATGGTTGCCTGGAAGAGATCGCTTCGAAGCGATAAGGCCGCCTATTGCTTACCTTGTATATTTTTTCCATGTACTTGTTTTTCTGTATTGTTTTCTTTGTTGTGTACTTTATTGTAACAATAAAGAGTCATTGTATTGTATTGTATATTTGTTTGTGTGGGTCAAATTTTGCAAGTTGAATTTCATCCACTACTTACTACTTAGTTTAGTTAGTTAGGTATCGAATTTACTTGAAATTGCAAGTAGTGTCAACAAAAAAGCTTGTTTAAAAAAATGTTGTTTTTTACAAAAACTTATTCCGAGTCAATCGTAAATGGGCGATACGCCACGAGCAGTTCCGCGACGCGATGCTCCGTGCCCGTGTGGTGGATCGAAGCAACGCGGGTTCAACGCTCAGGCGGCACCGCGAGGCCGCGCCGCGCCACTTTACCACTTGGCCGGTGCACGGCGCCCGATTGTTTCAGAAGCTCATTATGCGGGGTTTACTCGTTCTCGGTCTTGTGCTACGACAATCGGGAAGCTTCGATGTATGTCAACTGATTCGATTCTTAGACCACCATAGAACTTTTCATCATCATCATCGTCCCAGCCTATATACGTTCCACTGCAGGGCACAGGCCTCCTCTCAAAATAAGAGGGTTTGGGTTCTAGATCCCACGCGGGCCCACTGCGGATTGGGAACTTCACACACACCATTGAATTTCTTCGCGGGTTTTCTCGCGATGTTTTCATTCATCGTAAAGCTCATGGTGAATTACAATAAATGTAATTTTGCACATAGGTAAATTCCGAAAAACTCAAGAGGTGCGAGCCATACCTATCTGAAGTTTGTTAAGACACAACTCATTTTTTTTTAAGCAATTGACTTCTTTATTCTGTAATGTAAAATGTAGCTCATTCTGTGAGCTGGGAAAATAAATTGGTTATAAAAAATAAAAAATAAAATAAATAAATATCACGGGACAATTCACACCAATTGACCTAGTCCCAAAGTAAGCTTAGTAAAGCTTGTGTTATGGGTACTAGGCAACGGATAAACATACTTATATAGATAAATAAATACTTAAATACATATTAAACACCCAAGACCCGAGAACAAACATTTGTATTTTTCATACAAATATCTGCCCCGACACGGGAATCGAACCCGGGACCTCAAGCTTCGTAGTCAGGTTCTCTAACCACTAGGCCATCTGGTCGTCTGGTTATAGCCATATATTGGTTTAGACGACCAGATGGCCTAGTGGTTAGAGAACCTGACTGCGAAGCTTGAGGTCCCGGGTTCGATTCCCGTGTTGGGGCAGATATTTGTATGAAAAATACGAATGTTTGTTCTCGGGTCTTGGGTGTTTAATATGTATTTAAGTATGTTTATCCGTTGTCTAGTACCCATAGTACAAGCTTTGCTTAGTTTGGGACTAGGTCAATTGGTGTGAGTTGTCCCGCGATATTTTTTTTTTTTATATTAACGCCTCGCAAGACATTTAGTTTGTATTCCGCTCAATAATCAGTGGTGTAAACCTTTTTTTAAAGAAACCATGATTTTTGAGATATATGTCGTTTTCAATCGTTTGACAATTTATTATGACATTTCAAACATGACGTTAAAGTGACAAGGTACATACATAAATGATCACTTATTTATGCTGTTGACTGTACTACTTGAAAAAAAAATGAAAATGAAAAAGCGTTTATTTCAATAGTTTTCACAAAAAAAGTTACAACTAAGGGTCCTGCGCTAGGATACCCTGTGTTACAGGACCCTAACTTACACTATTAAATTATTGAATGAACTATACAGAATTAAATTAGATGTTATAATCTTATCTTCTTCTTCTTAGTCGGACACTCTTGTCAGAGTGGTCGTGGTTGCGCAGACGAGGTACACGGAGAGGTGTTCGGTGGGTCGCAAACTTTACTCCTAATTAGATTAGATTATAATCTTATTCTCCTAATTATTTACTTGTGTAATAAATATTCCTTAATTCAATAAAATGAATTATCTTATACGAGCTATCATTATAATTGTAAAATTAAAATGACTCTACCATTACTACTTACATGCTTTTCCTTTTATGATAAAGGTAATTATAAAGAACGCAATTATAAAGAAGCTAGTGATTTAGAATTCGTGTTTCCTTATGAAGGAAAGTATTGAGTTTGGTAACGGGACGATTCCGCAACAAAACGTCTACTTATGGAGCGTCGTTCGTGTCAAACTCGAAAAACAGAACAACTTTTAAATTGCCTCAAGTTATTTCGGCGAACCTAAAAGAATTAACAAACAGCCAAATTAACTTCTGGATTTATAAAGTGTTTAAGCATGACGTAATTTTTTATTAGCACTCGCCCCAGCCCCGGGGTCTATTCAATCTTCGTTTCCCTAATAATAAGGCGCGGGCGAGGCCTTTAATTACGGTCTAATAAGATAATTCAATAAAGGCCAGGAGCGACGGAATGAGTGAAAACATCAGGCGCTCCTGTAAAAATCGTTAACGTTTGGTGACTAACAAGATTGGTAGTTTTAGCTGAGAAACGAATAAAAAGTGTAATTGCGAGTTGGGGCACGCGAGCCGCTCCGGGCGCTGTCGTCGTAAACCTCGGCTTCAAAGAGCTCGTCATACGTTATGGCCTGCGAGCGCACGCCGCCTTGTGGAGTAGACAGTTTCGTTAGGCAACCCGAAGACTGAAGAAGCGTAATTTAGGTGTCTTAAGGATGGAACACCTCGAAGTTAGTGTGAGCGACCTTTCCCGTATACTTTTGTCAATGATAAAATCAGGCAACTGGTGGGAAATGAGAAGTAACAGCACCATGCCGCTGCTGTTCCCTTCAGTCGCGCGATATTTGAGTGTGAACGTGATTGTAGAGCTGTCTCTACTCTTTTTTCGTTCTTTATAATACTTATACCCTCTTTTTTATAAATATACCTTGTTGAGTTTCTTCCCGGATTCTTCTCAACAGCATTCAGTTGTTTCTTGCGGAGTTCAGTGTTAAAATAACTTTAATTTCAATAATATATGAAAAGAAAAAACCGCCTGTATAAATCCCGTTCCCATGGGAATACCGGAAAAATATATATGTGGGAATTTAAGGTGAATCTGTGGATGAATGATCGATGCAAGAGAGCGGACCGAATGCCTGAGTGATTTCTGTGGAGTGAATGGTATGAGCAAGTGAGTGGAAGTTTTGAGATATGATCGGGTGCGCTTAGCTGCTACATGTTTTTTCTGTCTATAGAGTTTTTTCCTTAGTTTTCGTTATTTTTTAATAAATCTAACTTTTTTTTTATTTCAAAAGTTTGTTTTCTTCCACCGATCCCACATTTTTGGGGGCTCGTCCGGGATCGGAAGAAACATAAAAATATCGAAGACGACGGTTTGGTGTGCTACGTGGTGTAACGAGGCGGTTACATTTCAAGTTGCGGCGGTTGCTATTTACGACGGGCGGCCGAAATAACGACGAAGACGAGTTTCTGCTGGCGTTTGAAGCAAGACGGTGGCTTTTGAGCGGCAAGAAACAGCACATCGGAGAAGATGCAGACGGATGGACGTAACGACGAGGCAGCTAACGAGGCTCAGAGTGGAGGAGTGGACGGGGCACCGACACTCAAATTACGAACGACGACAGCTCAGACAACGACGAAGTCTGGAAGGGCACCTCAATCTCCAATACCCACGTCACCAATACCACCGGCGATGCCCACGTATGATATTCGAGAAGGCGGCAGCCTGCAGTACATTGATGACCTCATACGAAAGTATAGCGCTCAAGACAAGACGTACAGCGTTACCAAATTTATTGACGACATCGACGAAAACGCGGTAATATTTGGTTGGACGCCCTTACAGCGGTTAATTGTTGCAAGACGCAGCATGACCGGTACCGCAGCGCTTTGGTTACGTGCTGAACGACCGTTTAAATCATGGGATGAGTTAAAATACGCGTTAATCAAAGAATTCCCTGACATGGTAGATATCAAGGCCATACACGAACTAATGGCGGCGCGTAAGAAGAAAAAAGATGAAAGTTGTCTCGACTATTTACTTACGATGCGCGAGTTGGGCAAAAGAGGTAAAATGCCAGACTATGTGGCAATACAGTACATTGTCGACGGGATAGAAGACGTTGAGACGAACAAAGTGATGCTTTATGGTGTGACATCATACAGCGACCTAAAGGAGAAGATTAAAATATATGAAAAGATTAAGAGTAAGATGATACCTACGCATTCGCAACACAATGACGTGAAGAAAAACCGGCCCAAACCTGTTTACCCTAGCTACAAGAAGAAGTGCTACAGCTGTGGGGAAGAAAATCATGTTTCCAGTATGTGCCCGCATAAAGAAAAAGGTACGAAATGTTTCCGATGTAACCAATTCGGACACAAATCGGCACATTGTACATCATTAACATCGAACAAATCAGCTACAGCAAGTGGGGAACATAATGGCGGAGCTGGCGGAAGTCGATCGGCGAAATCGAACGGATCGAACTTGTGCGTGCAAGCTGACGTTCACGCGAATGAACGGAACGAGATGAGCGGGAACGACGTGAACATGGCGGCGATGGCGGCGATAGACGTCAAACGTCACAGAAATGGCGGTGGCAGTGACAGCTCGTATCAACAACAAAACATTACTGATCGGAAGCCGACAAAGAAGATTTTGTTGTTTAATCGAAGTGTTAACGCGTTAGTGGACTCCGGTAGTGACGTAAATCTTGTGTCGGAGGATTGTTACAAGCTGTTAGGCGCGCCGGGCTTTGTAAAGTGCGAACTATTGTTGACGGGACTCGGTGCTTCGAAAATAATATCGCCGGGTTACTTTAAAACGAACATTGTAATCGACGAGGAGTGTTTCGACGTAGTGTTACACATTGTATCTAGAGACATTATGCCATATTCTGTTATTTTAGGTCAGGAATTATTACACAATGTGACGGTTATCATGAATGGCAACCAGGTGCAATTGTTGAAGCGCGACGAAAGTTGGCTTCGTAACTACTCGTGCGATGTGTTTGTTTCTGATGTTTTAGGACGCGGGGCGGATCCAGGTATTCAGCAGGAGGTCCGAAGATTGGTGGAGTCCTATCGGCCAATGAAGACGCGTGAGGCCCCTATCAAATTAAAAATCGTTTTGAAAGATGACATCCCTGTTGCTCAGCGACCTCGACGGCTGGCTATAACTGAACAAAAAGAAGTGGAAAGGCAGGTGACTCAGTGGTTACAAGACGGAGTGATTCGGGTAAGTTTTTCTGAGTATGCTAGTCCTCTGGTCTTGGTGAGGAAGAAAGATGGCAGTACCAGAATATGTGTGGATTATCGCCGGATAAATGAAAAAATGGTAAAAGACGAATATCCATTACCAATAATAGATGACCACATAGTGAAAATAAACGGATCACTCACGTCTCAAAACGAGTTTAACTCGACATGTTTCGGGCTAATCCGTAGCCCTTCCTCTCGGAGTCGCACGTCACGGCGGCTGCCACACGTGCACCCAGTGCAGAAATCCTTCTTGTCTTTGGTTGAGTGCACGTGTGGCAGCCGCCGTGACGTGCGACTCCGAGAGGAAGGGCTACGGATTAGCCCGAAACATGTCGAGTTAAACTCGTTTTGAGACGTGAGTGATCCGTTTATTTTCACTATGAGTGAGTCTCACGGTAGTTTCATGTTTAAAATAGATGACCACATCGATAAGTTGTCTAAAGCTAAAGTATTTAGCACCTTGGATTTGAAGAATGGGTATTTTCATTTGAATGTAGATGAGGATTCAATTAAATACACTGCATTTGTAACCCATAATGGTCAATATGAGTTTTTAAAAGCGCCATTTGGTCTCTCTGTCTGTCCCAAAGTATTCACACGATTTATACATATAATTTTCAGAGATTTAGTGGCAAAAGGATATTTACTTATTTTTATTGACGATTTAATAATAATTTCAGAAGATGAGGCACACGGTGTGCAACGACTTAAGGAAGTACTAGTGAGAGCTTCGGAGTATGGACTTGAGGTGAACTGGAGCAAGACGCAGCTCATTCAACGACGTGTGGAATACCTTGGCCATATTGTGGAGGATGGAAAAGTGAGGCCATCACCAGATAAAACTGACGCAGTGGTAAGGTTTCCTCAACCTCTAACTTTAAAACAGCTCCATGGATTTATAGGATTGACATCATACTTCAGGAAGTTTATACCTAACTATGCATTGATTGCTCGACCTTTGACAGATTTACTTAAGAAGAATGTGAGTTTTGTTTTCAATGACTGTCATAAAAATGCCTTTATAGAGTTAAAGTCGACACTAGCATGTAGTCCAGTATTGAGGATCTACAATCCAGAGTTGCAAACAGAGTTGCATACAGATGCCTCAATGTATGGATATTCTGCGGTATTGTTACAAATGTACCCAAATGACGGATGTTTGCACCCAGTACATTATATGAGTCGCAAAACAAATGATGCAGAGAAAAAATATTCAAGCTATGAGTTGGAGGCTCTAGCTATTATTGAAGGTGTAAAGAAATTTCATACATACTTGTATGGTATAAAGTTTAAAATCGTTACAGATTGCAAGGCATTCCAGATGACCTTAAGGAAAAAAGATCTGTCTACTCGTGTAGCACGATGGGTGCTACTACTTCAAGAATATGATTATGAGATCTCACATCGGTCGGGATCACAGATGAGACATGTTGACGCATTAAGCCGAGCACCTTTCACAGGCGTAGTGACAAGGGACATGTATAACAGGCTGCGAGCAGCTCAAGAGTCTGATGAGGGACTGAAGGCGATCTTGGAGATACTCAAGGAGCGAGATTACCAGGATTAACTGTCATACGTATCTGTCACGGTGAAACTGCGCTCGCGATTTTTAATCGATTTTACTTGTAAAACTGTGTTATAACAAACAAAAACATTACCTTAGTATTGGAAATAACTTCTGAACTTTATAGTAGTGTTATATTCGTGTGGAATTGTGAAATAGTTAGCAGAATAGTGCAGAGATATGTGCAATTGACACTTGTTTTGTTCATGAATTATCAACTACCCTCAAATCGTTTGCACTTTTTTTGTTGCTGTCACTGTTTTGTCTAAGCGGAACTGTCATAACAGTGTTGCTAGTGCAAGAAATCGAAAATCTACAATGAGCTCAAATAAGAATTCTACACCTCGCTCAATGCATGAAAAATGTACCAAATGCAATAAGTTACCGAATGATAAAAAAATGTCAGTGACATGCGACTCATGCAAAAAGCTCCTGTGTGGCGATTGTCATGGTATGTCTCCAACTGAAGTCAGAGTGTTCGAGCTAAAAACTGTTGCTCGCGTTATGACCTTCCTATGTGGAGAGTGTAAATCTGCGATGAGTCAACTCCCAGTAATAATGAAGATGCTCAATGACCTCACGGAGGAAGTCAAGCAACTGCGTATGCGTCAGAGCATGCTGGCAACTGAATCTGCGATACGGGAAATACACGAGAGGGCCAATAGAGCAAATAATATTATTATCTACGATGTCCGTGAATCAAGCAGCGATGAATTGGAGCAGAGAAGGGAGTACGATAAAATGGAGTGTGTAGCACTCATAACAAAAATTACTAACAAGGTGAATTGTGATGGATTAAAGGTCGTTCGCCTGGGTGGCGCGAAGTCTGACCGCGGCGCATCGCCGCGCCCCCTAAAGGTCATCTTGAAGAGCAAGAGTGATGCGTTGGAAGTACTTCGCAACAGGAACAAACTAGCAAAGCCTGCATCTGTTAAGGGGGACCTGACCCCGATGCAAAGAGAATACCTGTTGTACTTGCGGGAGGAACTCAATAAGCGCACCAGCAGTGGAGAGACAGACATCACCATAAAGTACATCCAAGGACAACCAACTATTGTGAAGACGCCATTAAAAAACTAAATCCCATCATTTGCCATAAATCTGATTCATCATCATCAACAGCTAAGCACAACAAGCATACTCTGACTAAGGAAATACTGCCCACGATTCATACATTAACTCTGCTATACACTAACATACAATCTGTTACTTCCAAGTTGGATCTCTTTACTGCCAGAGTAAACTCGCTTAAACCAACTTTAATCATAATTACCGAAACATGGCTGAAACCTGATATACCCAACTCAATGATAAAAATACCAGGCTATGACGTATACAGAGACGACCGGATTGAGAAACGTAGTGGTGGAGTGGCTATATACGCCGCTAATAATACAGTTTGCACTAAAGTAAACACGAACTACAATACCAAACATGCTGCGTCGGAATGTCTGTGGTTAGACGTGCGAGTCGGAGACAGTAAGTTCCTTCTATGTGGACTTTACAGAGGACACGACTCCACGCTGGATCAAGATAATATCTTGCTTAATCAACTTAATGATGCTTCGGAGTCCAACATGACTGTTATAATGGGAGACTTTAACTTTGGTGGGGTCAAATGGCCGCTTGAGGATACCGGTTACGTAACACCAAGAGAAGACAATTTTGTACAGTGGTATAGAAACAGTAACCTTCAACAATTAGTGCACAAACACACCAGATATCGTCAAGGAAATCAGCCTTCTTTCCTGGACTTAATTCTAACCAATGATGACGCTTTGATAGCTGATATAGACCACCTAGCGCCTATTGGCAAAAGTGACCACATATGTTTACTGGCAACTATACAATTTCAAGTGCAAAAACAGAATAAAACGACATCGCCTAGATACAACTTCAAAAAGGCCGACTTTGAGAAAATCAATGATGAACTACGATCCACCTTGAGTCATATGATACAGGATGAACAATGTGCCGATAGTCAATTCCAATCTTTTCTCAACGCGCTTACAGCTGCAATTGAACAGCATGTTCCCCAGACCAGACCGCAGATGCCCTATAACTCAAATAAGCCCTGGATATCTAAAGACATTCAAAACTTAATAAAGAAAAAACAAGCGCTCTGGAACAGATACACATTAACCGGATTAGACGATATTTATAAAGAATATAGGAGAATAAACAACAAATTAATAAATCGATGTAGGTCTTCACGCACTTCTTATGAGACAGACTTACTGCAAACCGGACCGAAAAAATTCTTCTCTTATTTAAGACAGCAAGTAACCTCAAAGGTTAGCGTACCAACAATACTTCGCAACAAAGAAGGAGAAACAGTGACACAAACCTTTGAAATTGCAGAAGCGTTTGCAGATCAATTCGCAAGTGTCTTTCAAAAAGAACCACATGACCAATTACCTTCTCTAGACTCGTCGCTCAGAGTGGAGGACTCTATCGCAGACATTGTTTTTACACCGGATAAAATTCGGCAAGCTGTTAAAGAAATAAGAACTGATTCTTCACCAGGACCAGACAATATTCCTGTAGTATTACTTCAAAAGTGTGACAGCCTAGCAGATTCATTGGCTATAATAATGCAGAAGTCTTATGATACTGGAACCTTACCAATGCAATGGAAAACCGCAACAGTAACACCTATATTCAAAAAAGGAAATAAGCTGGAACCCTCTAACTATAGACCTATCAGCCTTACTAGTGTAAATTGCAAATTAATGGAGAAGGTGATAGTTAAGCATATCAGAAACTTTTTCACCCAGCATAGAGTAATAGGCGACCACCAACATGGTTTTTGTCCACGGCGCTCAACAGTGTCCAACTTGCTTTCATGTCTTTCGTCTTGGACAGGAAGCTTTAATGATAGAGAACCGATTGATGTCATTTACCTCGATTACGAGAAGGCCTTTGACAAGGTCCCTACTTCAAGACTATTGCAAAAGCTGGAATTTGTTGGAATACGAGGAAAACTTCTCAACTGGATTGAGGCATTTCTGCGATACAGAACGTTTCGTGTGAGAATTGGTGAGACACTGTCGGAGCAGCGAGAGATACACAGTGGAGTGCCGCAGGGCTCCGTTCTTGGACCTGTGCTGTACATAATATACACATTTGACTTGCCTTGTTCCTTGCATTGCAGCATTAGCACTTTTGCTGACGACACTAAGATATTCGCAAATCCGCTACTTGAGTTCGACCGACTTCAGAATGATTTAAACACAATAGCTAACTGGTCAAAGAAATGGCTCATTAACTTGAATGCTGAAAAATGCACTGTGTTACATATAGGGAACTTAAATCCACATTTAACCTATAACCTCGAAGGAACGCAACTTAAGTCAGTCAAAGTGCAAACAGATTTGGGAATTAAAGTAACGGAGGACCTTAAATGGGAGGAGCACATAACAGGAATCACCAAAAAATGTAAATCTATGATCTACCTCATTAGGAAAGCCTTCGGAGTTTTGACGCCAAAAATGATACTCAGCATATACAAATTATATATTAGGCCAAATTTGGAGTACGCTTTTCAAGTCTGGAGTCCCTATTTTGCTAAAGACATTAAACTACTCGAGAATGTCCAACGCAGTTTCACTAAAATACCGAGACAATTAAAGAATAAATCATATGAGGAGAGACTGCAGGTGCTAAAGCTCACGACTTTAAAGGAGCGCAGAGATCGTGGCGATTTAATAGAAACCTATAAGATACTTACCGGACATTACGATCTACAGGAGTTCCATAACTTGTTCAAGCTTAATAACAACAGTCGCCTGCGAGGCCACCAATTTAAACTATCTACTGAACGATCTTACAATAATCCTCGCAGACATTTCTTGTGTAACAGAGTGGTCAAGACATGGAACAAACTACCAGAACATGTAGTCTCAGCACTGAATGTTAATCAATTTAAAAACCGATTAGACCAACACATTAGCAGTACACAGAATACTTGACTAAGGAACAGCTAGATACAGGCACCTATCAGTTGCCCTCAACTGTCTGCCTGATAATGTAAATAATAATAATAATAATAATAATTTTACCATTGAGCACGGACTGTTACATAAAGGTACATTACTTGTCATCCCGAAGGATATGGAAAATGACATAATAAAACAAGTACATGCTGTAGGTCATTTTGGAAAGAAGAAAATGATAGAGATGATAAATAAAGATTATTTTATCAAAGACTTATCAAGAAAAATAGAAGAGTTTATAGTGGCTTGTGTACCATGTCTACTGGCCACAAGGAAGGCGGGAAAACAAGAAGGATTTCTTCATAGCATAGAGAAGCACGATATTCCATTGTCTACTCTACATTTGGACCACATTGGCCCAATGATGGAAACCAAGAAGTTGTATAATTATATACTCACTATAGTTGATGCATTTACTAAATTTGTTTGGCTTTTTCCGGTGAAGAGTACAACGGCTAGAGAGACAATTGATAAGCTGAGAATACATCAACAATGTTTTGGTAACCCGTCCAGGTTTATTACAGACCGAGGAGCAGCGTTCACAAGTAATGACTTTAAGATGTACTGTGAGGAGGAAAAAATTAACCATGTTTCTATTACCACAGGGGTAGCAAGGAGTAATGGACAAGTGGAAATTATTCACAGAACGATGATCTCAGTATTAACAAAGATTTGTATTTCAGATCAAAGTCTGTGGTACAGGCACGTTGCTAGACTCCAGACAGCGTTGAATAGCACATACCAGCGTAGCATCGGTACAACGCCATTTGAGCTCATGATTGGTACCAAAATGCGTACTAAAGACGACCTGGAGATTTACAAGTTTCTACTGCAAGAAGATCGAGAATATTATGTACAAACCAGAGAGAAATTGAGAGAGTCAGCTAAGCTACAAATATTAAAAGTGCAGGAAGAAAACCGACGTACATTTAATAAAGGGCGCAAGGAGAGTAAGCGCTACCAAGTCGGCGATCGCGTGGCAATCAAAAGGACGCAGTTTGGACCCTGCTTGAAACTGAAGGCTAAGTTTATGGGGCCTTATAAGGTGGTCGCGGTAAAGGGCAATGACCGGTATGACGTTGAGAAGATTGACAGTTCGTCAGAGGGCCCTGGGAAGACTGCCTCCTCAGCCGATAACATGAAGCCCTGGCCCAGCAGTTAGTGCAAGCACATTGCATCTACTCGGTGAGTAAACAAGAGTACTTGTGGTTGCCATGGTGATATACTGTCACTATTGTTTGTTTTATTTTTGTTTATTTTTTTGGGTGTGTTTTTATTTTTATTGTTATTAAAACACATTGTCTGCTGTAAAGATTTTTGGTTGTACCTAGACAGTATTAAAAGTATAGGTAAACAGTATTAAGGTTGTAAGTAGAGCCACTTTATTATAGTGTTAGATAGTTAAGTAGAGTTGTATTGTTGTAATGATGGCCACAGTGCACATGTTAATAGTGTTAAGTGTACCTAGGTTAAGATGTTTATGATGTAATATTTTAAGGATGCCTGGGGACAGTCATGTGTGTAGGATGGCCGAATGTGGGAATTTAAGGTGAATCTGTGGATGAATGATCGATGCAAGAGAGCGGACCGAATGCCTGAGTGATTTCTGTGGAGTGAATGGTATGAGCAAGTGAGTGGAAGTTTTGAGATATGATCGGGTGCGCTTAGCTGCTACATGTTTTTTCTGTCTATAGAGTTTTTTCCTTAGTTTTCGTTATTTTTTAATAAATCTAACTTTTTTTTTTATTTCAAAAGTTTGTTTTCTTCCACCGATCCCACATATATCCTATGTCACTCGCGGAATTGAGACGAATCTAATGACACCTCGCACTTCAAAATCCATTGAGCCGCTTAGGCGTGCCAATGAAGGCGGTTGTTATGGCCTACACTGAATCAAGATATTTTTGTCTTTTACTTTAACATAGAAGTACCTAAGCCCTGACTGGGCTGCGACTTATTGCTGTAAGAATTCTATCTCTCTCTACTGTAGCAACTGCAGCGGCTAGATCATGGAGGGCAAACGGGAGTCCAAGTGGGAAAATGTAGGGGAACCGAAGTAGTAACAACTCATACTTATGTCTGGAAAAGTATTTCTTTCAGTAGTCCAGTCTCATATACTTAGTGAAAGGGATGGAGGAAAGTTTTTGATAAGTTTTGCCCCTCCCTACGGCTACTCTACGGTTTATACGTTCCGCATAACAACAAATATAACTACTAAAAATAAAATAAAGTTAAAAATTAAAGGGGTTCGTCATGTTCGTCATACAAGAAACGTATTTTTTTCAGCGTTTTTAACTCGATCTTTAAAATGGCATTCACTAGACATTTGAAATTTTCACCAATTATGTTATTACTGTGGCCGGTACAAAAAAAAATAATAAAAATATAATAAAGAAATCATTTAATCATACTTATTACATAATTAATCAAAATGTCAACAAAATTGGTTAGTAAAAAAATCAAAACTCTTAAAAACTAAGTTAGTACAGCACCAAACATACAATATACACTAAAATTATCCTAAAATTATTAATAATTAAATTAAGCTTGTTGGCTCAAAAATCCCTCCCCGCGACGAACTGGAAACAAATGTCCCCATTACGCTCGCAGCATTGCCTCTCTGGATGGCTATGGAGATCTGCTGAATAAGCCACTATCCTGAACGAGCATCACAACCACGATCTCTTAAACGGCGACCCAAGTCACCAAAAAGCTCCCGCGCTTCGAAGCCCCACGGCCCAGCCGTCTCAACCGCGACGGGAACGAAGTCATAAGTCGGCTCCAACTCGGAATACTTCGAGTGCTTAAGCAGCGCAGCAGACTCAGCCGCCGAAAAAAATATAATTATGTTACACATTAAGAGGGGTCACGACTAACCAATATAAAATGATCTCACACTGTGTTCATTTTACTTAGAGGGTTCTGCTGTTACGGCTGTTTACGGCGTATGGTTTCACATATCCAAAAATTTGTACGGAACCCTCGGTGCGCTAGTCCGACTCGCACTTGGCTCTCCGGTAGGTATTATATTTAAGAAAACGACTTTGTTACGCTGATGATATTAATGTATTTCAAGTATATAAATATTACAGACAGGAGAGAACAGTTTCCGTTAAAGCTAAGATTTTGACATTCATATTAAGACCGTTAGTTTAAGTTACAGCCGCGTGAGGGCGCCGCGTTTCATTGCACGCATTATATTACAACATCTTCCTTTTTTTTACAAAAGCAAAGATAGACATAAAAAATATAATTAATTACGAAAACATTCATTAAATTGATTTTTTACATTGACATTATTTAAATTAATTAGACACACACAAATTCAAATTATATTAAGTTGCAGTAGCTTTCTCAGACATAAAAAAGTAAATAAATTAAATCATAAAATTACAACACAACAACATCAAATCATTATTACAATTATTCACTATTATTAGATACTATATATTCAGTCAACAATTATTAATTATTAATGGATATTCAGTCTATTTCATAATCCATTTTAAATCTTACCGGTGGTTTGACTTGTCTACCAGATCTAGTTGTTTTGATAATCGATTGAGTACCGGGATCCAAATGATGTGAGCTGTTATCCGCATTTGCTGCAGGCAAAGGGACATCTGCAGGCAAAGGAACATCTTCAGTCCAGTGTTCTATTTCACTTTCTGTTATTATGATATTTGGACTTTCTCTATTTTTTCTTTCCCTCCGTTCTGGTACAGGCTGTGGGACAACCATGGGAGAAGCCGTTGGTACTTGTGGTACTCTATTTTTACGCAGGTGTTGACGATTTCTTCTATATTGGATTCCTTCTGTAGACTCTACCATGTATGACCTTGGTTCTCTGCATTTCTCTACTATTTTTCCTGTTAGCCATTTTCCTTCCGGTGTTTTCTTAAACCATATAGAGTCTCCTATACATAAATCTGGCAGCTTACTGACCTTCTTATCATAGTAATATTTTTGTTGTTGTTTACTTTTCGTTTTATTTTCCACATATTCTTTGTGACTATATACCTTTGGTTGTAGGTACTTGTGTGCGTAATGTTCTAGACATCAGTAACTGAGCTGGTGATGGTAAGTTATTTCTTGCTGTAGTTCTATACTGTAACATAGCTAAATAAGGATCAGTTCCTGATTCATCACATTTTGTGAGTATCTTTTTGACAATTTTGACTCCTGACTCTATCAATCCATTAGACTTTGGCATGTAAGGACTTGTAGTATTGTGCTCAATTCCCCATTCTTTCACGAATTGCATAAATTCTGTGGAATTAAAAGGTGGACCGTTGTCACTTATAATTTCAACCGGTATGCCAAAACGACTGAATATTGACTTTAAAACTGTAATTAATTGTCTGGCATTTGTGCTGTTGACATGAGCTATTTCAATAAAATTAGAATAATAATCTTCTATTACAACAATTGTTTGTCTTTTGTACATCAAATAATCAATACCAACTTTTTGCCATGGAAAATCACATATTCTATGTGGCATGAGAGGTTCTGGTGGATTTGAACTTCGGTTTGACATACAAGTAGTACAACTTTCAATTACATTCTGTATATCATGTGATATTAAAGGCCAAAATACTATTCCTCTTGCAAAGTTTTTCGACTTATCTATACCTTGGTGACCACTGTGTATCATTTTTAATATGTCTGGTCGCAGTTTCGTAGGTATAATCAGACTGTTACCTTTTAGTAAGAGTTTGCCTATGACATGTATTTCATCACGATAATTCCAGTATGGTATGACTAACTGATTAGCTTGAGACTTGCTTGTAGGCCATCCTTTCATGTAATATTCTTTGAGTAATTTCATAGTTTCATCTTCTAATGTGGCTTTTTCCAACCATTCAAGTCTTTCTTTGGATATTGGTAAATTATTTTTAAGCAAATTGACATGGATAGTTAAATTTTCATCCATTTCATCCTCACTACTTTCTGGTAGCGGTGCTCTTGACAATGAATCAGCTATATACATTTTAGAGCCTGGTTTGTATTCCACTCTTAAATCATAGACTTGTATTTTTAACATTAATCTTTGTAATCTTGTAGGTACTTCTGCCAATGGTTTTTTAAATAGTGTTATTAGTGGTCGATGATCTGTTTCAACACTCACCACTTGACCATATATGTACTGATGGAATCGTAGACATCCAAAGACTATGGCATATAATTCTTTTTCAATTTGAGCCATACGCTGTTGACACAACGTCATTGTTTTTGAAGCGTAGCAAATTGGATGACTATCTTGTAGTAACACAGCTCCGACTGCTGACTGGCTTGCGTCTACTGACAAAACTATAGGTTTTTTACCATTAAAATGAGCTAAGACTGGTGTTTGACAGATAATTTGTTTTAAACGATTAAATGTTGCTTCATGATTAGCATTCCATTGCCAATCACTTGACTTTTTCAACAAATCTCTCAATATTTCTGTTTCTTGTGCCATGTTTTGTATGAAACTTCCTAAATAATTTAATATGCCTAAAAATCTTTGTAGATCCTTGACACATGACGGTGACGGCATATTCTTTATTGCTCGTACTTTTTCTGGATCAGGGGACACCCCATCCTTTGAATAGACATGACCAACATATTTGACTTGTGTAGCACCAAAGACACATTTAGACTTGTTAAATCTTAAATTGATTTCTATAGCTTTTTCAAAAACTCTTTTTAAATTTAAATTATGCTCAGACTGAGTAGATCCATACACCAATATATCATCAGCGTAGACTATGACTCCAGGAAGAACACCAAAATATTCTGTCATGATTCTATGAAAAATTTCAGGTGCACAATTTATTCCGTAGGGTAGACGTTGAAATCTGTACCTACCAAAAGGTGTGTTGAAAGTACATAAAAATGAGCTTTCTTCATCAAGCTTACACATCCAAAATCCACTATTAGCATCTAATGTTGAAAAATATGCTGCTCCTTGTAGCTTAGATCGTATATAATCATTAGTAGGTATTGGATAGTGAGACCTTTTTATGGCTTGATTAAGATTTCGCGGATCTAGACAAATACGAAGTTTTCCATTTCTTTTTTCAACTAAGACAAGAGAACTCACCCAAGATGATGGTTCTGTGACCTTGGCTATGACTTCTTGTTGCTCCATGCTGTCAAGTTCCTTCTTGAGTCTATCATGCAGTGAAAATGGGACCTTACGCGCTGCATCGATCTTCGGCATCACACTCGGATCGGTATCAATGTGTATTTCACCTGGTAGACAACCCAGACCTCGGAAGACTGAATCATATTTTGTCAAAATATTCTGTAAATTTAAATCATCATTAGACATTTCCATATTAAAAATTCTCTTGACAAGACCAAGTTCAGAACAAGTATTATTTCCTAAGACAGTAGGTGATTTGACATCAGCAATAATAAATAAAATATTTTTATTTACATTATGACCATTATGACTATATTGACAATTAATATATTGCTGACCCACAATATTGACTGAATTTCCTGAATAGGATGTAATTTTTGCATTACAATATGACATTTTATTTGATAATTTTAATGATTTGTAGACATCATAAGACATTACATTAGCATCACTGCCCGTATCCAACATACATTGAAAATTAACATTATTGACATTTAACGTAATAGTCCAATGAGAACTAGTAAATGAGTTGAGACTTCCTATAAAAAAATTCTCACCTTCACTTTTGTTAAAGTCTTTTACCTCCATATAATTGGTTGATTTGTTTTTACAAAATGCTTCATAATGCCCTGTCTTGAGACATCGTCTGCACTTTGCATAAGCCGCGGGACACTTATTACGATGGATCTGGCCACATTTTCCACATCCATTTCTTGACTGGCTTCCTGACCGTTGATAGTTATGACTCTGTGACTGACTATTATCTCTTGATCTTGACTGATGGTAATGACTCTTTATATTGTTGGATGATTGACTGTTATGATTTTTAATATGTGGGTATTGCTTCTTTGACTTGTTCCTACTCTGACTTGTTCCTCTTATTCTTGGTGTGTTTCCTTGAAAATTATATAAAACTTGTTTCTCCTTATTCAATTCAGCTGCCTGTGACTGTGTATTAACTATAGTTTTAGCTATATGCATCGCTTTTGTTGGTGTTAAGTCAGTTTCCAATAGTAACTTTTCTCGAACATGTTGGTAGTTTTCATTTAAGTTGCATATAAAAATATCCGTTATTAATCTCTCTTTAAGTGTGTTAAATTCGCATGTTTTACTTAAATTAACCAAATCTGTCATGAAGTCATCTATGGATTCATTTTGCAATTGTTTTCTCGTAAAAAATTTAAATGATTCGTATGTAACGTTCGTTTTCGGTACGAAATACTCTTCGAACCTCTTGACTAGATCACTTAAATTAATTGTATTTTCGTCCACACCGAATGAATTAAATATATCCAACGAATCCTGGCCTATCATGTGCAAAAATACGGCCACTTTTCGTTTTTCACCCTCTTCAGACAGTTCACTTGCGGTCATATATAATTTAAAGCTTTGATACCATTTCTTCCAATTTAAAGCTAGATTTCCTTGCAACGAAAGTGGTTCTAATTGACTATTTATTGTTATTCTGCGCCTTGACATACTAATTTCATGACTATTCTGCATTTTACTGACTTCAATATTCGAAATTTAAACAAACAGCTGACTGACCTGACGTGACGAATGACTGTCGATTTTGCCACTTCTTTATTTCTTCTTCTTCAAAAATTTCACTTGTTTACTTCTGACACCATATTATATTTAACCCTTTCGGCGCGAGCGCCTTCTAGCGCGCTGCAATGGTCTTGCGCGCAGGCCCGACGAAGCGATGCAATGCGCCCGCGCGCAGTACATTTTTTCCCGTACTAAATACCCATGATGCACCCTGTGCATCATTGCGCGCGGTGGGACCGCACGCACTTTCTCGCCTCGAACGGCAAGGGAATGGATGGCGTAATGCGCTATTTATAATAACCAAACACCAAATGTTTATTTGCGGGTGAAATAAAAAACAATATTTTATCATACTTCAATATAAGTATATTGAACTCCTCTGAAACGGCTTGACCAATTTTAAATTTTTTTTTTTCTATATTCGGTAGGTCTGAGAATAGGTCGTAGGCTATTTTTTATACCCCTATTCTTCGCAGACGGAGTAACAACTAGTTTAAATATAAAATTGTACAGATTAGAATATCTACATAATATATATAAGTACAAAAAATAACGATAATCCGGTAAATATGTACATGAGTATGATTATTGGCGAAAGACTGGGCGTTTAGCCGGGTCGATTGTACCAAGTGCAGTATTCGATTCCATAAAGATAGCCGGGTCAGTAAAGATTCACGATTACAACGCTACGCAACGAGGCAAAACGCTCAGTCACAGGCACAAACTAAGACTGAAACCAGGAACAAAATAAATGTAAAGACACTAAGATAACCCGCCTGTTATCTATCAGGCTCAGGTCAGCGATGCTCGTGATCGGTCGATTTTCGTTTGAAAGCCTTTAACAATAATTATCGCATTTGTGCAACTATTGTAAGTAGCCACAAGGGGCATAAAACTTTTCCTTGGACCTCTCGCTCGCACTTAGGGAGTCATATGGATGAGCGTAGTGTCACAAGACACACATACATCAGCCGAGTGGGTCAGTGGGTAAAACCCTTTTATCGGGCCTCTCGTTCGCACTTAGGAGGCTAACGGTATACCAGGGTCACGGGCCACGGTAAAGCCAGGTAGCCGAATAGGTTTAACACGGACTTGAATAATAATACGCAACATGATGAGATTGAAAACTTTAGTAAAATTTATACTGCACCGCATAATATCCCTACTTAGTGTACCGCTACTACTTTAAAAAATCTTTATTTGGTTAATTTTACTAATATTATAAACGTGAAAGTTTGCATGGATGGATGTGTACCTAGATGTTTGTTACTCTTTCACGGATTATGATGAAACTTGGCACATAAATAGTTTATACTTTTTATCCCGGAAAAATGCGTAGTTTAGGCGGGATAGCGATGAACGAATTATTCGCAGACGGAGTCGCGGCCAACAGCTAGTCAACAATCCTATTTCCTTCTGCTATTAATCTACACTTTTCGCTAAAATACATATTCAATGCTTATATTAATATTACCTACGAATTATTTTAAAAATATAAAAACAGATGGTTCTGTGCTGTAGAATACCATCCACTGTGATTGGCAGTACGCTACGGCGCAATGATGCACCGTGTTATCATGGCATTTTCAAAGTAAAAAAATGAATACAAAGTTAATTTTTTTAACTGAATATGGATATCAAAGTCCAAATTTCTAGTTTATCAAATAAAGATGAAAACTTTTTAACCAAATACAGATAATAAATGACAGTCGAATTTCAAAGTATTTGTTCTCTGCAAGTACCGTGGAACAATAATAAAAAAAAATGACACTAAATGAATTATAGATCTAGAATCCTGATCAACCAAAAACTACATAAATTTTGGACAAAATAGTATGTTTAGATCAAGATTTGTAATGATGCTCATGCGCATCATGCGCGCACAAGAGACTGCAATCCCATGATGCGCATGGTCATCATGCGCGCGCGAGAGCCTGCAATCTCATGATGCACATGGGCATCATGCGCGCCGAAAGGGTTAAGAAAACGACTTTGTTACGCTGATGATATTAATGTATTTCAAGTATATAAATATTACAGACAGGAGAGAACAGTTTCCGTTAAAGCTAAGATTTTGACATTCATATTAAGACCGTTAGTTTTTTTTTTTTTTTTTCCTGTTTCGTCCGTTCGGACAGGCTAAGGTCTGGGACCATATCGCCTCGTCATCAGTTGTTGAGAGTTGTGTTCATCGTTATTTTAACGTTTATTTTACTTAAACGTCACAAAACTTCTTTAGTATGTTTTTTCTACATTTTCATGTCCAATTAAACTTCTTCAGTAAGTATTCTTCCAATGTTGTCACTTCCAATTAAACTTCTTTAGTATTTGATTTCTATGTTGTAAGACCGTTAGTTTAAGTTACAGCCGCGTGAGGGCGCCGCGTTTCATTGCACGCATTATATTACAACAGTAGGTAGGTACAAGTTGGTTGAAATCTGATTACCAAAATTATCGCCAAAGTAATTTTCATAATAAGTACCTACCTACTTTCAAAGAGTTTCAATCCACACCTAGATATTATTAACTCATCAACAAAGTCATCTGAAGCCATCAGATTCCGGACAATCTTAACGCTAACTTTCGCCGTACTTAACATACTATCTGTTGACTCGCGAAGCGCTGTTGGCCGCGTGACAGGGGCTTAATTACCAGCTTCGAGGGGCTCGGGCGCGGCCGGACGGACTTCCAGTTAAAAGTTTTCATTACTTTTTTATTGCATTTGCGAGATCAAACAGCACTCCAGCGGACGCCTCCCGGCGCTGTTTCGGACAGTCGCTACTTCAATCTCAATTCATCTTTACTTATATTCTTAGGGTAAACAAAAAGGTGACCATAGGGCTGGCTCTTTCCTCGGTCAACGTATTGGCATTGGCATAAAAAGACTTCGATCAACAATACAACATTATTGTTGATCGAAGTAAAAAGAGGAAAGGCAGCCAGCGTTATGGGCACCCTGCCCATTAAGGCTGCGTATCCACCGGAGCTGTGCGAGGATGCGTTGCGAGGGATGTGTTTGTCATGAACCAATAGAAACACTTCATTTAATAGGTCCTAAGTGAATGAAGTGTTTCTATTGGCTCATGACAAACATCCCTCGCAACGCATCCTCGCACAGGTCCGATGGAAACGCAGCCTTAGCAGCGATCTGGGGAATATTTGTAAATATAGGTTTTTAGGGTTCCGTACCCAAAGGGTAAAAACGGAAACCCTATTACTGGGGCTCCGCTGTCCGTCCGTCCGTCTGTCACCAGGCTGTATCTCGGGAACCGTGATAGCTAGAGAATTGAAATTTTCACAGATGATGTATTTTGGTTGCCGCTATAACAACAAATACTAAAAAATGGAATTAAATAAATATTTAAGGGGGCTCCCATACAACAAACATGATTTGCTTATTACAGCGCCATATACAATGTATTTGCCGAACTAGATGGCTTGCTAATTAACTAAAAATCGATGCCGGTTGACAACCAATCACCTCAGTAGTTCTAATTTTGCACACATTTTGTGGTGGCGCTAGTATATAGTTATGTATATAAATTAAGGTTTGAGAGTATGTCTGTCTATTCCCGAGCAATCGGCTTCGAATTATAAGCTCCCAAAAACCACCCTATCTCTCATTTCTGGGCACCC
The DNA here is from genome assembly GCA_947563465.1 of Archips xylosteana. NCBI lineage: Eukaryota > Metazoa > Arthropoda > Insecta > Lepidoptera > Tortricidae > Archips > Archips xylosteana. Next base: position 23,746,401 of record OX387349.1, on the reverse strand, counting down.
TATTTTACATGATTTTTTTGCTCGTTTTTGCTCGATATTGATAACGGCAACAGGTAGAAGCTTGAAATATTCACAGAATATTTAATTATGTATTGAATTTAAAAATAAATCATTTAATTAAAATAAAAAAAATATTTAAGGGCCTCCCATACAACAAACGTGATTTTTATAGATAATTGTACGGAACCCTTCGTGCGCGAGTCCGACTCGCACTTGGCCGGTTTTTAGGTTTAGATTAGGTTAATATAAGTTTTGTTTATTTTTTGTCTTGTAAAATATGACTGTTTCTTGAATTATTTATTTTTATACTTTGTGTAATGTAACTAATAATTGAAATAAAACTGAATATTTTAGTAAAAAAATTGACCACTGCCTACCTAGAGCAACTCGGCATAAAGATAGGTTGCAGTTACCACTTGTAAAATTAGAAGTTTATGGGAAAAATGCTTTATGTATGGCTATCAAAATATATAACAACTTGCCTAGTCATATAGAGAAATGTCATACAAGTAAATTCAAATCAGTACTTACTGAATGGCTATTAGATAGATGTTTTTATTCCGTTAATAGTAGATTGTTCAACAAGGGACTAAAACAAGCCATAATGACACGAGATATTTAGCCACCCGAGCGATAGCGAGGGAGGCTATAATTCGAGTTGTCATTATGGTAGTTTAGTCCCGCGTTAAACACTCTACTTTTCACTTTGAATGCGAGGAAAAAAACGACGTACAAAATTACTTTTTTACAACGTATGCTCAATAGCAAAATAGCAAAAAAAATACCGCTGTCTTTTCTTTTCTTTTATATTTTTTTGTAAAGTGATGCTTTAAATGCTTGCATAATTAGCCAACAGATTCTAACTTAAAGACTATGTTAAAACTAATTGGACTATGCATGTAAGAATGATAATTGTTCATTCATTAGAATCGGCAAATAAATTAACCTAATTGATCTAAGTTCACACACAAAATATATTGTCAACTGAAAAACTTACCCGTGAATAAAGAAACGACTTTTTAAGTTTATTTTCTATATGCCAATTCTTTGTTAAATTATATCTAATTATACTTTCTATTTACTATTAAATGCAACTGACATCGCATTATTTTCAAGTCACGCCATATTAACATTCAAACGTAACTGCTCTATCTACCGTACACTCCAGCACTGCTTTGCCGACAGTGCGGATTGCTATTTTATCGACAGAGCAGGGAACTGCTTTGCCGACAGCGTTTTAAAAAAAAAAAAACAAGTTTAAAACACCTAAGCTAAAGGAAATCTTTCTTTACGTGCGAAATAAAATGAATTCATCTTTAATATTTTATAATTAAATAGATTAATATTCGTAATTATTCAATGTGTTTCACGAAATTATTATTTTTTAAATATTTTTTATACAGTTGTCATTTTGAGGTTATTTCCACGCCCTAAAGGTTTCCACAGACCGAAGCGCAGGGCGCTACAGTGTGTCCGCAGCGCGCTTCGGTCTGTGGAAAGCTTTAAAATTGTCTATACCCAGTTACTGAAAATGGTGATAATCCTCCATTCACAAACACCGTGATTGGCAGTTTAGGGGTTCCCATAGTCAATTAAAAAAAATTTACTTTAATCCCTTGAGATCAAAAAAGAGCTTTAGTCCCGATATGCAGAGACTAAAGTAACATTTTAAGAGCATGAGAAGTGAAAAGAATATTTAAGTAATAAATAGTATAGTAGACGTCAGTAAACTTTATAAATTATAATTTGATCTCATTTTACTAATTGCTGTGATAATAGTGTAGCTATAATAGGTACATATAATGCAATATATCATTAAAATAATATATTATATTATTTTCACGATAGAAGTGGCATGTTCTCTTCTAACTATTAAGTTTAGTTTGTATCGTTAAATGTTTAAGTGTACTAATTATACATATAGTTCGTTAAAATGTTTTACAAATTCTGTCCAGCTCTATATTCTATATGTCAAAATTTTTGCATGCCTATGAGGCAGAGCATAGTGTAGTTATATTATATAACTTGTTAACTGTGTTCTCGCAATAAAAGTTTTTCATTTTCATTTCATTTCATTTCATTTAATGTATAATAAAAAATATTCTAACAAAAAATAACTCTAAATATACAATATTATTCTCGTCGCCCATTAATAAAATTTACAACTCATTCGTTGCTTTTGATTAAAGATGAAACAGAGCGAATGGTACTTTTCCGGCATCCGGCCATTTTTGCTATCCGGGCCGCCGCCGCCGGCTACCACGGATAGTTTCACTTTATTTGGATTTAATTTATGCAGTGAATGCTCTCCGCGCTTCCTCCTTATTATACAAACACGAGTGGAGGATCAAAAGATATAAAAGGAAAAGGTGCCCTTTGATGATGTTATTTGTATTAGATGCCGACCCTCATTGTGTGTGGACTCATATTTAAAGTAAGGTGTTAGTGCGAAGGGTGTGAAGTTAGTGTTGAAAAATGCACCATGCGTCAGCGTATGGTTGCATAAAACTTTTACTCATAATGTAATGTGTCATATTTTTTTTAGTCATATCATAATTTTTATTTCCCGTCGAAACTGGAAATTTTTCAGAAATTTTTAAATGGTCACCTGTAGCACTCTATACTTGGGTTATGTTAGTTTTGTTTTTTAACAACTCTGAATTATTAATGGTTTCTGAAAAAAAAGAGTTAATAATAATTCAACATTGTATTATTAATTATTTTCTATTTTCCTGTCTGTTTCTGCTATCTAATTTGGCCTGTTTGCATTTTTTTTCAATTTTGGTTGTCTGGAAGAGATTACTTTTAAGTGGTAAAACAGTTTGTAGGCTAATTTGTTTAATATCGTTAATTTTTATTATTTCACTGTATTGATTTGTGTGTTCAATAACCTAAGTAATATTTTATTCTTCTACAAGCATCCTACCACTTAGCAGACATGATATGATAATCTACAACATGAAGGCCAGATTGGCGTACGGGTAAGTTCGCATACTTACTCGTTCTTTGCTTTTTCGCTTTTTCGCTCGTACTTCGGTCAAGTCCGCGAACTTAGTGACACACGAGCAGAAAAACCGCTCTGAACTACAAGTAGGTACCTACAGTTTGCTTCTACATACTTATGTCTATCTGTCCCAGCGGTGTGGCTATCGGAGGGCTAGGCGGTGCGTGCACCGGGGCACGGGACGCCAAACCAAAAATTCTCCCACCTAACCTCAACTTAACCTGAATTAACTTTTATCGATTTCGTTTTGTTGCCTAATACTTAGATATCTATTTCATTGAGTTTAAGTGAGTTGCTTTATTTACTGTGCCCTGCATGCCAGCTTATTTTTTTCGTGTTTTATGGATCAGATCTGTAAAAATTTGGGGCGCAATTTCTTTTTACTCGGGGCCCTGGGTTGGCCTGCTACGTCACAGATTTGTCCCTTAAGGTCCCATATGCCACGCTACTTCACGCTAGCCGCCCCGAAGGAACCTGTCTAAGTAGTGCCGAAACTAAGTATAAGCTCCGATAATCGCCGCCGCGCCCCGAATAAGCCCGTAACTCGCGATTTGCTCAACTTTATTAGAACCGTACCTCTACCATGAGTTACACTAGTTTACAGTGACCGTACTCGCTAGCGACGGCGTAAATGATTTGTATGGAGAATTGTACTTCCGTAAGTGACCGCTAGAGGCGCTGTACACAATTCTCCATACAAATCATTTACGCCGTCGCTAGCGAGTACGGTCACTGTAAACTAGTGTAACTCATGGTAGAGGTACTGAGATCCACAGAACAGAAACCGAGATCATTTCGAAACAATCCCGACTTAATGGTTCTTCGAATGATTGGTTCGTTCTAAATTTGGATATATAAAATTTTCATTTCACTTACCGAACATTTTTGATTAAAAATAGGTATTTATTATTTATTCAGATATAAGTAAGTATGTATGTTCGTTACGTTATTAGATGGTAGTTTTACAAGATGATAGGTACACGATACTCCGTTAGGGTATAGATTGTCTATTTTATAATTATAAGTTAGGCTGCTATTTTATCTTAAACTACTAATCATTCTCTGGCAAACTTAGCCGTAACAGTTTTCCATGTTAATTTTTAATTTCATATAAGTACCTATATTTTATTTATTCAATATATTTTTCATCATGAAATTGGCTCTGGAACCCTGAAAAGTACTATTTACTTGTAAGTTGTAAGATAAAAGCGAAATGTTTGTCAAAAATTAGGTATCAAATTCAATTTATAATTATATTTATTTTTCAACCGTCTTCAAAACTGGAGGAGGTTCTCAATTCGCCGGTATGTTTTTTTTAATTAAACTTCCTTATCGTTATTAGTTTTAGACTTGTACGGGCTGTTGTAAAAGTGTTAATGTCTATCTCCAGCTCGTTTTCGCAATTCGGCAGGAGGGCGCGCGCCGCGCCGCCGGCGACGCTGCTAACTGGGTCATCTGATACACCTGCTCCGCTCCTCGCAGCCTGACCTTACGGAACACGGAGGCCCTGTGTCTTGTTCAAGCCGCATGGAAGATAAACTGAAACCCACAGAAATTGCATCTGGCTAGCAAAGAACCGGTCCGCTCGTCTTCTCTCACTTTTAGACCATTCGAATGGTGTTGGCTAGCCTGGACTGCAGCCGGCTTGGTTTCTGGGATTATTGGAAAAATATGTTTAGGCCACAGCACATCAGATATTTTCAATGTGAACATTATAATAAACAAATAAATAAATATCACGGGACAATTCACACACCAATTGACCTTAGTCCCAAAGTAAGCAAGGCAAAGCTTGTGTTATGGGTACTAGGCAACGAATAAACATACTTATATATATTTAGATAGGTAATACATACATACATAAATACTTATTAAACACCCAAGACATGAGATTCGTATTTTTCATACAAATATCTGCCCCGACACGGGAATCGAACCCGGGACCTCAAGCTTCATAGACAGGTTCTCTAACCACTAGGCCATTTGGTCGTCTAAAAATATTTGAACATTACCTATTGTTCAAATATTTTCAAACGTGTCACATTGATATGATTATATCCACATAAGATATCGATAAACTAAGTATCAGAAAGTATGATATTGTTTTATTAAAATCAAAATGAACAATGAGACAATCAGCCTTATTGTTTTTTTATCTGATGTAGAAAATGCCAGAAAATTTGGTCATATGGGAACCTATCGATGTTTAGAAAATTATATTTCCGAAGGTTTAGAATCCCGAAAACTTCATTTGTCCGAAAGTTTATTCTTTTTTTATATTTGTTTGAATAGATAACTCTATAGTATAAGTAGGCCGCGAAGGGCTCCTTTACATGTCTATTTATTTATACCTATACCAGCGGTTCGGAAAGAACATCATTGCCATGAAGAATGCGCCTCAAGAAACTTGGCAGAAAGTATTTTTTTCTAAACAAATATTACTCATATACATATAGGTATTTTAATACACTTAATTATTAATAAAAGCAAAAAAAAGTGTAAATTAATAATATGTAAAAGACAATAATTAATTACATAGTTCATCATTATTATACTACATTATTATTTATCTAGTTTTTACAGGGTCCGTTAGTTGTGCAAGTACTTAATTCAAACAAAACGATCGATCCGAGCAAAGTTGCACGAAAAGTCTATTCTTCGGAATATGGAATTTTGTCGGTCGAGAAATCAATTTCTAAGTGGATCGGCCTCACTTCTGCGAAAACTCGATTTCACGCCGCCGCCCGATCAGCGTTCAGGAAAGTTGGGTACGCACCCGACTGCTTCAATAACTGAACTATAACTACATGTATCATATCCTATACCCTTTAAAACTAACTAGATAAGAAAACAAGTTGTCCAATATAGAAAATACCAGCAGCACAGTAGACTTTCTTCCAAGAATTTTCATCTAAGGAGAGCGCCGCAGCTGAGACGGGATATTTACCTACCTACATACATATATTAACTCGTATATCTTAAACTGTTGTTGTTTGTGCGCGTTACGAATAGTAACAAATTATATTTTCAAGTGGCAAAGCTTGCCCGCATTGCATTGCATCGGTTGTGGGCATCGGCCCACATGACGATCACGCATCTCGATTGACTTGATTTCACATGGAAATAAATTAGAGAATTAGGAATCCCTGCGAGCTTTAAAGTTATATGTCTAATCTACAACGCAATAGTACGTCTGATACTGTAGCAGTGGTAAATACCTACTTGGGATCTCGGATCGGCGAATCGTCCAATTTGAGCATTCCATGACAAATATTCTGTTACGAGTTTATGTTTGAACTGGGAATTTAGAAATGTGCTTTACCTTACCTGCTAAATTCGCAACCGTTGTCGATAGGTATATGATTCAATGGTGCATTTCAATGGAAGTTAACAACCCTGTAAACAAAGCGATTCATCACGATTACTCCGTAGTTATACTAACATTTGAATGCCAATTTTGATCATATTCACATCACAAGGAACCCCCCATTGTTTTTAACAATCATTAGGTACATCACCAAATAACTGTGCATAATACGTAAGTATATGCTAATCTGTTTATGTCATTTAAGTATTTCTTTAGGCATATTGTTTAACACGTTAACTGCGAAGCGAGGCCTAAATCACCCCTGATGCAACTTCCCTGTGGTGCGGCAAGCAAAAAAGTGAATTTCTCTGTCGTGCGAATGGCATAGCTTTGGTTTGGTCCAGTGTAGGAAAGAGATAAATATATATTTGAGATCACTAAATGGTTCCGGACTCGGTGGTGTACCTACCTTGGTACCGGATGTCTTAGGCCTCGTGCCGCACTGAAATAATATAATTTTAATGCAGTGCGGAACGAGACTAAAACGTCCCATATCCCCCCTGACCTCGTACCGCACTGAACGCGAGCTTCCCGCGACCAGTGTTGTGCATCACGTCGATTGGAGAGCACGTCCTTTTACAGCGCAAATAGAAAGATAAACCTTATGCATAAACCGTAATCCATTATTTTCCAATAATAAGTCTGTAATAGGTGCCTGTTAATGGTATAGAATGGAACGCTTCGTGCGCGAGTCCGACTCGCACTTGGCCGGTTTTTTTTTCTTTATGGCGCCTTCAAGCACAATTTAGATTATTTAAAAAAAATGTATCCTTTGATAGCTTTGTGTTGTTTTGCCAGGTTTTGCCCTTAAAACGATCTAATGAGATATAATTGATCAAAATCGGTCAAGTCGTTGCGTAGTTAAGACAGTTTAAAAACGTCGATATTATTTTTCCCATCACTAATCGCAGCGAAAATTTGCCCTATTTCAGTGCGTTACGATGTGTATAAGATCCCATATTTTGTTTTGCTAATAATTCCTAAACTAGCCATCAGATCCCGGGGCGACGGTGGATTAGGGTTCATCAATTCACTGTCTATATCAATAAGGACCAAAATTCTCATTTATCTTTGATTTCGCGCCAGAAAATGGATTTTAGTCTGTAAAAGGAGGTGGGGTCTAATAGACCGCGTGTCGCCCTAACGTCTGGTCACGGTACGGGCCGATTATACCTCGTGCCGCAGGAACGGAAAGTATGCAAAAATTGGTGCCGCAGCTAACGTGTTAATCAACGGACTTTGCAAGGTTTCAAGATGGATTCAAATCAGACTCTACATTTTAAATTTTTTCAATTCACGTTCTGATAACGTAGAAATAATTTAACTAAGTGGAATCAATACATGTTCTACAATCACAGAAAATATCGCACTTTAATTGTTTAACTACTTAAACACCTACGAATGTGCGTACCCTAATTCCCAAGTACCTACATCCATTATACTTGAGTCTACCCGCTGCCGAGCACGGTGTAACATATTATATCTTCGCAAGCGTGCCTCCGAGACGGCTTGTAATGGGTAACATTCAATGTATAGTTAGTCGGGTACGAAGGAGACACAAAGACGACGTGTCGTCACTTTAAGTCGAGGATCCCTCGCAATTAACCTCCCGTGATTGAGTTCACTTCGAAGATAGTTAAATGTTACTTTATTCTTACGGTACAAGGTACATACCACAGTTACTCAATGCAATGCTTACCGAACATTGAACTATTAAATTTGTTTCGCACCTTGAAAGGATGGTTTTATTTTCCAGAACTAAGTATGTAACAATCGAAAATAACTTCAATTTCAATACTAGATGAAAAACCCTGTATGTGTTAACCTGTATATGTTAATTCCCGTTCCCATGGGAATGCCGGGAAAATATATATCCTGTGTCACTCACGGAACTGAGACAAATCTAATGACACCTCACACTTCAAAATCCATTTAAAATCATTGAGCCGTTTAGGCTGCAGGGCCTGCCGAGGAATGATACATACATACATACATAGGTACATAAATACATACACTCGAAGAACATAACCCTCCTTCGACAGTCGGGTGAAAATAACACATGGTCGCCATTCGGTTTTATAATGTCATAGAAAAATAAAACCGGCCAAGTGCAAGTCGGACTCGCGCACGAAGGGTTCCGTACAATTATCTATAAAAATCACGTTTGTTGTATGGGAGCCCCCTTAAATATTTTTTATGTTTTAATTTAATGATTTATTTTTAAAGTCAATACATAATTAAATATTCTGTGAATATTTCAAGCTTCTACCTGTTGCCGTTATCAATATTGAGCAAAAACGAGCAAAAAAATCACGTTTGTTGTATGGGAGCCCCCTTAAATATTTATTTTATTACATTTTAAGGGTTCCGTAGTCAACTAGGAACCCTTATAGTTTCGCCATGTCTGTCTGTCCGTCCGCGGCTAAGCTCAGAGATCGTTAGTACTAGAAAGCTGTAATTTGATATGAATATATATCAGTCACGCCAACAAAGTGAAAATAAAAAATAAAAAATATTTATTTTTTAGGGTAGACGTAAAGAGGGGGTGATTTTTTTTTCTCGACAAACCCTATAGTGTGGGGTATCGTTGGATAGGTCTTTTAAAACCTTTGCGGGGTTGCTAACATAATTTTTCTATACAGTGATCCGTTTGCGAAATATCCAACTTTAAAGTGAAAATTTTCATTAAAATCGACCGTCCCCCCCCCCCTCTAAAACCTACTGTTGGGTGGAAAAAATTGAAAAAATTCAGAATGGTAGTAAATTATATCAAATTAACTAGGAAAATTATAGCGGCTAAGATTTCTTGGAAATTATTTGTAGTTTTAGAGTAGCCTAAGGTATAAAGCATACCTAAACTTGGATGATTCCGTACACATACGAAATCCTTAGATAAATATTACTTGTTTTTTTCATAATGGCTACGGAACCCTACCTTGGGCGTGTCCGACACGCTCTTGGCCGGTTTTTAGTATTTGTTGTTATAGCGGCAACCGAAATACATCATCTGTGAATGTTTCAACTCTCTAGATATCACGGTGCCCGAGATACAGCCTGGTGACAGACGAACGGACAGCGGAGCCTCAGTAATAGGGTTTCCGTTTTTACCCTTTGGGTACTGTGCAAGTATTTTAAATAGGCAACAATTTTTTGGATTATCATCCTCTTTGGCTGTCGGTGGCTGATTGGCGCTAAGCCCATGCCATGCACCGCGGCAAAAAAGAAAGGAGCTGTCAGGGCGGCACTTCTTAAATTTATCGGCGGACGTATATTATATTGTGAATTGTGCTGTGTAAATAAAAAATATTGTAAATAGTGTTATCTAGTACTAATGATAAATAACGGACATTATTTAGTGTAATATGTAATAGCAAGTGGCGGTGCGGACTTTGCGGCTCTACGGACGGGCTAAGCGAGCGCTTATCGAAGTCGGCTTCCTTGAGGTTTGTGGTTCATAAATTGTTGTTTAGTTTTAATGCTGCATAGAAACGAATAACCACGGCCTTGGTGACAGTCACTATATATCGAAGGTTTTAATGAACATATTTTTTGGTCCATCGTCGCTCGGAGTTCGTTTCGTTTTGTTGCGTGTAATTGTGTAAATATTTAGTTCTTCGGGATAATTTGGTTTGCATTTGATCGCCAATTGTTTTAAGCGTATAGGAGGCTGACGCTTACCTACGTTCTAATTTCAAAATGGCAAAAACAAAGGCTTGTGAAGTAAAATTAAAATTAGAATGCGATTGGTTTCATGCTTCCGTGGAAATGATTAAATCGCCTGACTTTAGTTCGAGTATTTTAGCTGCGCGATTACGAACATTGGAGAATCACTTTACTAACTTGACCATTGCATACGAAGGCTTATTGGAGGTTGAATCGGATGAGGAAAAGATTAAAGAATATGATAATCGGTACCGAAACGCTACTCTACACTATAATGAATGTGATGCTAAATCAGCGGAGATGTCGAGTTGTGTGGATACTAACAGGAACGATACGGCGGCTGGAGCGGCGGCCCGAGAGGCGGCTGCGCCTGTCCCGCGCTTGCCTCAGATTAATTTGCCTCAGTTCGATGGTGATGTCTTTCAGTGGGTCAGCTTTTACAGTTTATATTCTTCCTTAGTATTATCAAGGAAAGATATCTCTGACACAGAAAAGTTTCATTACTTAATTTCTCATGTACAAAACGAGCCGAGATCGTTGATTCAGCATTTGCCTATGACGGCTTTATCTCTTGTCACAGCGCTGGAGATTCTCACCTTGCGTTATCATAATAAGCGTTTGTTGTCTGATCGTCATATCTCGCGTATTTTAAATCTACCGTCGTTGAAAAATCATGGCTCGTTAAGAACTCAGATACTGAATCCTTTGCTCGAATCCACTCATGCGTTGAAAAGTTTTGGGTTGCCAGTAGATGAATGGAGTTATCTTTTATTGCATATTGCTTTAACAAAGTTGCCGTTGGAGTTAAAAACACGATTTGAGCAAAAATACGGTGGACTACAAGAAAATTTACCGAAATTTGATGAACTGATTGTTTTCTTGCAAAACGAATGTCACTTTATTGACACTGCCAACTCGTTTGATTCGATGACAAAGCTATCGAATACATATTATGTTAGTGACAATAATAAGCGATTCACGGAAAAACTGTGCGCATTTTGCTCAATGAATCATTCATTGCAAGATTGTTTTAAATTTAAAAAGGGCTCTCCTATTGACCGAAAGACTTGGGTGCGAAATAATAATCTGTGTTTCAGATGTTTCGGCAATCACTCAGCGTTAATGTGCAAACAATTTATTCCGTGTGCAAGATGTGGCAACGTCGGGCACAATTATTTAATTTGTTGTATTGATACGAATGAGCAACGGAACATGGTTCAATATCGTGAGCCACAAGAGCAGCCCTTTCGGCGCACTCAGTGCGAGAAAGCACGCGCGAGCAATAGCGCCGCGCTGCGCGGGCCGGCGGCGGCGGCCGATCCCGCTGCGCAGTGCGCGTGCTCTGCGCGAGAGTCACCCGTAACGGCTTGCGATAACTCCGAATAGCAACTAGCCACATGTAATGTTTCGACAGATCCCGTTTTAGTAGAAGATGTTATTTTATCTACGGTTATTGTAAATATTGTTTCAGCGAGTGGTGAACTTATTAAAGCACGGGCTTTGTTAGATTTAGGTTCACAAGTTTCAGTTGTTCGGGGTGATTTTGTTAATTTGCTAGGACTGAAGAAACATTACTGTGTGACACCGTTGACAGGTATAGGTGGTACTCAATCAAAAGGTGGCAGCCATATTGTCACAATTAATTTTCGGTCGGAGCGTAATGTGAATACTTTCTTGTCGGTAAATGCGGTTGTTTTAAAATTACCTACTACTTATGTTGCGACTCGGCTCGGTATTTCTAGCAAAGTAGGTATTTCGGAAAGCGGTTTCGGTCATATGTCCAGGGTGGACATTATATTTGGTTGCGATATTCTCGGCGAAATTATTGAAGGTAACAAGGTTACTTTGCGGCCCGGCGGTCCTTATGCGATTGATACTATATTTGATTTTGCTCTATTTGGGCCATTACATGGTGATAAAAAAGGTATGTTACCTCGCAGTGTAGATTACTTTTCGGGAGTATCTTTAGTAGAAGCTGTTGAGCGGTTTTGGAAGGCGGAGGAACCACCTATGGTTGTGATAAAAGATCCAATGGATGTGATCTGTGAACAATTGTTTGTTAAATCGGTTTCGCGCGGTTCGGATGGTAAATATACAGTTCGGTTACCCTTTGTTCCTGATCACGTGGCTTTAGGCGATTCTAAGCAAACTGCGGTTCGTCGGTTAATGTGTTTAGAAAGACGTATGAATGCTCAGCCTAAATTTAAAGAAAAATATATTGAATTTATGCGTGAGTACATAGAGCTTGGGCACATGCATCCCTCGCAATTTGACATTGATTCGGGCCAGGAGCACTACATTCTCGCGCATCATGGAATATTTAAGAAATCAGGTGATACTGAAAAGATTCGTGTAGTTTTTGATGGAAGTGCAAAAACTACCAGCGGATTCAGCTTGAACGATTGTTTATTATCTGGCGAAAAATTACAAAATGATATAGCCAAGATTATTTTAAATTTCCGCGTTCCGCTATTTGTATTTACAACTGACGTGAAAATGATGTTTAGGATGACTTGGATTCACCCTGAGGATCGTAAATATCAATTAATTCTTTGGAGATGGAGTAGGTCGGAACCGATTCGCATTTTTGAACTGGCTACAAATACGTACGGTTTAAAATCGAGTCCCTACTTGGCAATACGTAGTCTTCATCAGTTAGCAGTTGATGAGCAGGAAAGATATCCAAGAGCGGCAAAGATTTTACTAGCAAATTCATATGTTGATGATATTAATGGAGGTGCTGATTCTATCGAAGAAACTCGAGACCTCATGGATGAACTGATACAACTTATGAAAACTGCCGGTTATGAACTAAGAAAATGGACATCAAATGACACTAGCTTGATATCTGATTTTCCAATAGACCATTGTGAAATTCCTCGTTCTTTTGATGATGATAATGATTCCGGTCTTATTAAAGTACTAGGGGTTCAATGGAACCCTTCCACAGATAGTTTCACTTACAGGATAAACTTACCGTCTGAACAATCAAAAGTCACTCGACGTAGCATTTTGTCGTCTCTGGCTAAATTATTTGATCCTTTGGGATGGATTTGCGCTGTGGTGTTTCGGGTTAAATTGCTTTTACAGGAATTATTAAGTGACGGAGCTAAACATGTTGAGTGGGACACACCTGCACCTAAAAATTTAGTTACGAAATGGAGAGCCATAGTTTCAGATTTGCCCAACTTAACGAAACTTTCCATACCACGTTGCTTAAAATCAAAAAAATGAAAAAATGTACTCCTTGCAGGGTTTTTGTGATGGGTCATCCTGCGGATATGCAGCTTCGGTATATTTACGATCGGAAAATATCGACGGTGAAGTTACGATTCGCCTGGTCATGGCTAAATCTCGTGTTGCTCCACTTAAAACCAAGTTGACTATACCGCAACTTGAATTAAATGGTGCTGTTTTGCTTGCTAACTTGTTGTCACATGTATACAGATGTTTAAGTGAATTATCATTTGTGTTCACGGACGTTATTGGATGGTGTGACAGCACTATAGTTTTGGCTTGGTTGGACATTTCGCCTCATAAATTGGAAGTCTTTCAAGGTAATAGGGTATCACAAATCAAAGGTACAAACTTGCCTATGGTTTGGAGACATGTCCCAGGGGAATTAAATTGTGCAGATGTAGCTTCGCGAGGATGTTCTGCAGCCCAGTTACTGGAGCATCCACTTTGGTGGGGCCCAGAGTGGTTACGCCAGGCTCGTGAATTGTGGCCTCAAGAGGAAAAAACGGAAGTTTCTCATATATTGCCGGGAATACGTTCAAAGTCCGTTAACGTTGCGATTTCAGAAGAAAAGTTTGATTTATTAAGTCGTTACAGTTCATTCGAAAAATTAATAAACGTGACAATTTATGTCTACCGTTTTATAAATGCTTCTCGAAAACGGACTACTATCAACAAAAATCCAGTCTTGGAACGTCGGTTGGCTTTGATCAATTTAATAAGTGTGGTTCAAAGAATACATTTTGAAGACCATATTGCAGCTTTGACTGCAGGAAAACCCATTAGAGACTCATTAAAAAAACTGAATTTATTTTTAGACAAGGGATTGATACGCGTAGGTGGGCGTCTGTGTCATTCGGATCTGCCTTATATGGCGCGTCATCCTATTCTGCTTCCCGGAAAAAATAAATTCACGGTACTATTGGTAGAAAATTACCATAGAATGTATTGTCATGTAGGGGCAAATACATTGGCAGCAATTTTGTCTCGTAATTACTGGATTTTAAACATGCGATATTTAACTAAGAGCGTGACTTTTAAATGTGTGACATGTTTTAAGACCAATCCTCGTCACCATCAACCATTCATGGCTGATTTGCCTGCTGATCGTGTTCGATGTTCACGTGCTTTTGAAGGAGTTGGAACCGATTTTGCCGGACCCATACTCGTAAAAAGCAGTGCTTTAAGAGGTGCTCGGGTTCAGAAATGCTACTTGTGTATTTTCGTTTGTTTGGCTACAAAGGCGGTACATTTAGAGGTGGTTTCGGAACTTTCAGTAGAAGGATTTGTGGCAACGTTATCTAGATTCGTTTCTCGAAGAGGTCTTCCATCCTTGATTCGCTCTGATTGTGGAACTAACTTTGTTGGAACAAACAAGTATTTGAAGGAGCTGTACATATATTTAAGAGATCATCATTCTGAAATAGAACGTCAGTTATCTCAAAGTGAGATCACCTGGTTGTTTAACCCTCCCAGTAGCCCTAACATGGGAGGATTATTCGAAGCGGCTGTTAAGTCAGCAAAGACTCACATGCATCGTGTGCTCGGGGAAAGACGACTCACCTTCGAAGAGTTGAGTACATTTTTTACCAAAGTAGAAGCTGTCATGAATTCCAGGCCTCTCTGTCCTCAAAGTTCGGACCCCGCTGATTTGGAAGTTCTAACACCCGGTCATTTCTTAATCGGTCAACCTCTTGTATCATTGCCAGAATACCCATTTGAAGAAACAAATTTTAATCGGTTGTCACGGTTTCAACAAATTCAGAAAATGACTCAGCATTTTTGGTCTCGATGGCGAAATGAATACCTACATACGTTGCAACAACGTCCTAAATGGACTTCGCGTTTTCCTGCTCCTAAAGTCAACGATTTAGTTCTAATAAAAGAGGACAATTACCCTTGTTTACAGTGGAAACGTGGTCGTATTATTAAAATATTGCCTGGACAGGACGGAACGGTCCGAGTGGTCGAACTCAAGACCCAAAACGGTACTTTACTTAGGCCGGTGTCAAAATTGTGTATTTTGCCCTTGGATAGTGACTGTTAACTAACGCATGGTTTGGTTTCGGGGGGGAAATATGTGCAAGTATTTTAAATAGGCAACAATTTTTTGGATTATCATCCTCTTTGGCTGTCGGTGGCTGATTGGCGCTAAGCCCATGCCATGCACCGCGGCAAAAAAGAAAGGAGCTGTCAGGGCGGCACTTCTTAAATTTATCGGCGGACGTATATTATATTGTGAATTGTGCTGTGTAAATAAAAAATATTGTAAATAGTGTTATCTAGTACTAATGATAAATAACGGACATTATTTAGTGTAATATGTAATAGCAAGTGGCGGTGCGGACTTTGCGGCTCTACGGACGGGCTAAGCGAGCGCTTATCGAAGTCGGCTTCCTTGAGGTTTGTGGTTCATAAATTGTTGTTTAGTTTTAATGCTGCATAGAAACGAATAACCACGGCCTTGGTGACAGTCACTATATATCGAAGGTTTTAATGAACAGGTACGGAACCCTAAAAACAGTCACAAGCGGACCGGAGTAAAGTTATAAACTCACAGCATATTTATGGTGAGAGAGGAAAACGTCCGAATCTGTATCTTGTAGCACATCTACGCCCTGCCGGTACAAAAAGTTGAAAAGGACAATTACAGCGGCGTGTCGATAACGATGGCTATCAGAGTGTTTATCTTATCTCGCGAGTGACCCCCGAATGTAGGGCGGCGGGCGGGGGCGGGCGGCGGGCGGGGAATTGCCTCTTAACTCGACTCATAATAGAACCTCATTCCCGTAACAGAGGCAAAGCCCCTGCTAATCTCCGATCTCGACGAATTGAAGAGACGTACGACTCCAGCCGCACCTGCCTTGAATGCCTAAGGATTAACACTGATTCGTGAAAATCTTCTCAGAGAAAAACCCGAGGAAATAAGCAGTAGGTACATCCGGGGGATTGGAATTGGGAAAGTCGGCCGTTGATTGCGCGGGCGGATGCGAAAATAATAGCCATTGAGATTTATGAGGCTTCGGGCTGTCTCCGCGACTCTTATTATAGTGGCCGTATAATACGGCACTTTGCGGCGGCTACGAGATACATTACCGCCATTCTCGCTGAGGCTCATCGCTGTCGTATGTTATGTAACTATTAGCTTTACGTCTTCTTGGAGCACCAACTATCTATCATAAATACTTATAAACGGCAATAATTTTATACGTAATCCTCTCTAACCATGTCCCACTTATTCCTTAATATACATAGTATGCGTGCTTGTTACTTTTTCACGCTACGGCTAGACGGATTTGGATGAAATTGCACGGGTGATCTTCATGCAATATAAATAGAATAGTAAATGTAGGATGTAGGTAATTATTGGGAAATTCCATTGGATTTTAAGTAAACTCCCGCAATTTTAACTGCCACGCCTAATCGTTAATCGGAGCGAACTATTATCTAAAAACTTGATAAATCTTTATGTAAGGTACAAACGTACCAATGCTCGACACCTCACCGCCCAGTAGACGACAACCATCTGTCACCTCTCTTACTATGAAATAAGATTGAAGGTGCCATGTATTGGATCAGTGTCGGACACAGCGACTTTTACCTTATACCTACCTACTTAGATAAAAGTTTACGCAATTTCTTCAAAGCTATTTCTTGTATTATACAGGGTGTCTTCAAATTATTTCGAAATATTTTAATTTTTACCAGGTTATTGGGTTACTTTGACTGAAGGATTTTTCATAGGAATTTTTGACTCAAAGCGTTGTCACGCCTTTAGCGCAGAGGTTAAGTATCTTTGATTTCGGTCAATGTTTGAAAGTTTTGGCAACCACTAAGTAGGTACCTATTAAAAAATGCTGGAAAATATTCCGGAATAATTTGAAGACACTTTACACGCAACACTAATTTCAAAAAGGAGTTTAACAATTCGTCTGTATTTGATTCGTGTTAGATTTGAAAAAAATCTAAAGGAGATAACTCGTATATCCTGTGAATACTACCTACCTAATATCATGAAAATCTCCACCCTGAAGATTGTTATACTTACCTATTTACGAAGAAAAAAATCCAGTAATAAGTAAGAGATAGCTTCGTGTACACCTTGATGTTATCACGCGTTCCCCTGGGGGTACAGTACCAATTGGATAATACTGTCCCAAGCAGCGGTCCCAAGTGTAACATCGAAAATCGTAAAATCAAAACTCCTTTACCCGATGTCGTTGACTGCTGCGAACGCTTTGTAACTTCCAATTCCAACTTGCCCGCAAATTGTTATTTACCGAACAACAATCGATCCAAGTTTGCCGAACTAACGAGTTGTGCTGACTTGCATGTGGGCAACTTTATGTTGCAGTATTTCGGGTCGCTGTTTACTCGAAGGTAACATTGTTTCGCAGGTGTTTAGTGTTCCAGTTACACTGACTTCATCGATATAAAGTCGCGAAATAATCGATGAAACGATCAAAGTACTAATCGTGGTAGAATACAATTGATTTTCCCTGAGCGGATTGGGCGGGCGCGACGGCGGCGGGCGCGGCAGTGTGCGGCGCGCGCGGGCTCCGGTCGCTCGTCGCTCGCTCGCCGCTCGCCGCTCGCCGCTCGCCACGCTCGCTCGCGGCACCCGCACGACCAGTCGCTAGCCGGACCAGCCCCGCGAGCGACGGCGGGTTACAGCCTTCCGAAATAGAATTTACGAGCGTCCGGTGGCGGCTCGGCGGCTCGGCGGCCGCCGGCAGTCGCGCCGCGCGGGGCGCCCGACGCACCACTCCACCGCCGCGAAGCCTCCGCGGCTCCTGCTTACACCATACCACGCGCGCGACATCTCACAAACAACAAAAAAATTTAAACAACAACAAATCACACATAATCCTAGTACTAATAATTATACAATTACTAATACAAATAGCTTTCACAACAATTAGCAAACAATAATTAAAATTTATACCGAAACGCGAATTAATTGAAATTCCAAAAGTGCCCAGTGTAACAGCAATTGATTAGAAGTCGAGGAAAATTGACTTTGAAACAAAGTAACTGTCGTTAATTAAACTCGCGGTGCGATACTTAACAAGTGTGTGAAGTGCCGCGCTCCACCTGCGCCAAACGGAAACTAATTCAAAAGTTATTTGCAGCTTGCGACAGGTGGGTGCTCTCACTTTCTTGTACTATACACAAACAAATAAAAAAATGCTGTTCTGTACGTTAATTTGTTAATTACATAGTTACCTTAGTTGAAAGAATTACGGCTTTCCCGTACTACGAATTAACAATGAAAGTGAGCAGGAAAAACGCGACGCGGCGCGGACTGGTAGAGCCATAAAGAAAGAAGGGTTGAAAGTCCTGATTACGGCAGTTTTATTGTTCCGCTAGGTCGTTAAACTGCATATGCCAGTAGGTTAACTCCAGCTCGAGTACGACAAAGGGTTCGGGTTTGATTCTTTTGATTTGTAAGCAGAAAAAATCCAACCACTTAAAAAGTTTCCTGTATCATGTCATTGATTGATGGAGGTGGTGTCCGGCTGAGCCGTGGCCGCGCGCCATTCAGCGTCGTAATGTATCATCATTCTGTTTTCATTCCCTACTTAAAAGCTGGAGTTTTGCCCATTGATCGACGTCGAGAGTGGCTCGTAAAGTGTAGCGCGCTATACTACACTCGTATTTACCAAACAGAAGGCGATCAAAAGAAACGGTTACTCGGCCGGCGAGCACATCACAAGCGAGATTTTCAGTTTTATTTATCAAAATTCAAGGCTATTTTTGTAGACTGATTCACACGTAGACAGAGAGCCGTTTACATTTTTTTTTATAATAATCGTGTAAACACATGTTATTCTAATATCAACACACGGCCCCGGGGCTGCGGCCCGGCCCGGCCACCCCGAGCCGGCCGCGTGGGCGCTCCCGATAGAACGGCACAATATATATTAAAAGTAGTTTTTATGAGAACTGACCGGCCGGTTCCTGAACTCGCTCACAAAATTTTACGATGTCATAACAGAAGACTAGCTTTGAACTATTTTGTGTACAGAGGATAAGCCCGGGGAGCGCAGCCGGGAGGTCGATTGCCGCCGGCATGGCCGCACTGCTCCGCACGCGCCGCTGACGCGCGCGCACGCGCACCCGCCGGCGCCCTGGAGGCGCTGCGCCGCCACTCGCGGCAGATCGCCGCTCGCCGCGTGCGCCGCGTCCAGGTGCGCGCCCGCTCCCGCCCCCGCTCCGCCGCCCGCCCTCGCTCCCGCCCGCCCGCTCACCCACGGCTCGTTCTGTTTCAGTTCACCGAGCGGACGCGGGATGGCGCGCGCGGCGCCGACGGAGCCGGTAAGTACTGCGCCACGCTACCAGCGCGACGACGTCGTCTCGCTGGACACCGCTAGATGGGCAGCGGTGGTCCGAGATCTGTTTCGCATATATATTTTCCACTCTCCGAAATTTTAGATATGGATCTAAAATTTACATTAATTCAGTCTCGCGAAAAAGAAGACGCTTCTTCAACGACAGTCGGTCGTTGTCCTGGATCGGCGCTGCCGCTTAGGTATACCTTGTGATTATGAAGAATAGATAGCTAGATAAGTTTAATTTTGTTTGCGTTATATTATAATAATTGAGATGTTCGTTTGAAACATTGCATTAAAGCGAAGTCAGTCGGTGGCGAGACGCTGCATGTTTACCATAGGGCGTCGGTGCTAAATATATCCGCGGCGGCGCATTGTACCGCGGTGAGTCCGGGCGGGCGCCGCGCCGCGCAGCTGGGCGGCGGAGCGCGAGCGCGGCAGCACGGTCGCTGACGCCGCGCGTGTTGCAGAGAGCGGCGGGTCGGAGATGTCCGGCGGCAGCGGCGGCGGCTCGGGAGGCGGCTCAGGCGGCGGCTCGGGCGGCGACCGGCGCCCCTCCACCTGCCGCGTCGAGATGGGCAACCTGCTGGCGTCGGAACCCAGGCCGCTTGACAATAAAGTCAAGGTAAGCATGTCAATTATTACATATGAGCGACCTAGTCGAAAGCATTCACAAAAGAACCTTTTGTTTACTACATTTTAGTCCTCGAAAATACGAAAAGATACCGATCAAATTAATGACCTAAACTCAGACGCAAAGTTAGCCACCCCGGCCACCCAAGCCAGCCAGCCATGGTAAGGTAAGGCTGGTGATTAGCCAAAGGAAAGCTATCTTACAAACAAGTTTCACGTGGAGCGTCGCGCTGGTACCCGCGACGGGTGCCCGCGGCGGCGTCGCGTCCTTTGTTGATACAACCTTGTTAACTCGCGTGTAAAATTGGGAATGAGGTTGGTTTGTTGTTATAAAGAATTCTTTGAAAGTATTCGCTATAGTTATTCGTTCATTCATGATGGAGTTTATGTTATCTTATCAGAAACAATTCCTGTAATTGAAAATCTGAAGCGCTACACGGATCTGTATAATTAGATGCATGCTCGCATATTTTATGTTGTTAGTATTTCGAAGCCGAACGCATACCGACATAGGTAGGTCGATACCGATTCGATTCGCTAACCTTCATGTGACGAGCGTTATTCCATAAGTAATTCTCCCGAGACCCGGGCGCGTGTATGCGTGCGTGCGGACGCGAGACGCACACGCCGCTGCCGGGACTCCCGCAAATGAGGTTGTTTATTATAACCAAGTACGAATGAGACTAGGCGCGCTCTCGAGCTT
Source organism: Archips xylosteana (assembly GCA_947563465.1). Taxonomy (NCBI): domain Eukaryota; kingdom Metazoa; phylum Arthropoda; class Insecta; order Lepidoptera; family Tortricidae; genus Archips; species Archips xylosteana. Next base: position 23,725,462 of record OX387349.1, on the reverse strand, counting down.
CGCCCGCTCGACGCTCGAGTGCCCCTACAACAGATAAGCTTATCAAATCCAATCACGGCGAGCAAAGCGGCGCCACGGGAAATGAACCTGTCACCCGCTGACCGGGGGATTAACGGATAAACCCACGTCGCAATAATGAATCAAAATATATCCAATAATTGTGAATAGTACCGCGCAAATTTAGTTCACGCCTCACAAATTGAAAATAACGACTTCGTCGAGATCGTATTTAAAATCGGTTTCCTAGGTACTGCGGCCATATTTCACGTGCCTAATGACGAGTAAATTATTAATGGTGCACAATAACCGCGGAGGCGCGATAACGAACCCGCCGAGATCCCGTGAGTCAGGCCCGGCCGGGCCAATCCGGCGGGCCCAGAGTAATCGCATCATAAAACTTACTTTCACATTGTTAGCAAAAGTTACAAAGCAAACACAGACAAACAGATATTGTCTTTGCTTGATACAGTTAGGGGAAGCGAGGGAGTATGGTTGTTAGGTCGCACAATGTGGAGCCTGTCGGGGCAGGGGCACAGGGGCAGGCCATTTGCATAATGAGTGGCAGTGGGCGGCCGGCAGCGTCCAGCGCCGCTCCGGCCGGCCGCCGCGCTCGCTCCGCCACGCCGGCACTCCGCAGCCCTCGACCCTCAACAAGTGACCTACTTGCACTTTTTATCATATATCATCGGCCAACAATATTGACGCGATTTATCGAGACGCAGCGGCTCCTCCGGGACCCCGTAATTGATGTTATGATGGATGGATCGGACGCGATTCGTATTGATCGCCGTATGCTTTTAATAAAAGCGACCGGCGAGTCTATCTCGCGTAGAAAAGACGGAGCCCTGTAATAATACGTTTTATAGTGAGGCGAAGCGTCCGGCGCCGCTTTGTTTAAAGATAACGGGAGGTATAATATTCTCCCTTCCGAAATGGTAATTCGGCAGCGCTGGCCGGAGCGCGTCTCCTCTGATATTACACGGATCCTCGCGGTTTTTGCATAATGAAGGGTCTCGGGAGTTTACAACGAGGCATACCGATTACCTTGTTTTATTCCGTCTCGGAAAATGGAGAGGGTTAACCGCGACACTCGGGGGGTTAATGGATTACGGCTCTGGGCGCTTAACCCGCGCGTGTTTCTACGCGTCTGGGAATTTTATCTTTAATAATGGAATTAAAAAATCATTCCGCTAAAAGCGAGCACCGGGCTCATATTACAAGGCTACCTACAGAGGCTAACATGGGTTCCCGGCTTTTAAATTAAAATGATGACTAAAATTCATTTACATCGTAACGGCTTGGGAACGACTGCACGCGACCGGCGACGCGGGAGAGTTCTCTGTTCATCGTGCAGCCGGGACACTAGCCTTAGCACTAGATTTTATTCAATACTAAAGAATATTGTACTTAGTTCATAGAAATGGATCTCGGCAAAATAACGCTTGATTCAATCAAATATTCGAAAATGATAGAAATCTGTGCATCGCTCGCTACAAAACTTTCAATTATTTTTTTCGATTAGAAAATTTAATAGAGCTGTGTTTCTTTAATACTTAGTCTACTCATATTTTAAATTTAGCAATTGTACCTCTTTCATGTGATTTCAAAAACCAGATCCCTGGTAGCACACGTAGTATCTAACGAACAGAGAAAATGCTTGTACCGCGTCGCCGTTCGCGCAGGGTATAGAGCCGGGCCGTGAGGTATTCGAATCGGGCATCGTGAAGGTAGGCATTACATTTGTGTGCGCGTTCGCAGCGGCACAGCATCCACGGGATGACGGAGGAGGAGAACGTGGTGCGGCCGCACCAGGAAATGGCGGTGCTCTCGCTGGACGAGAAGAAGTATCTTCTGGGGGTGGAGCGCGGCGACGTGGCGGGCACGCGGCGGGCGCTGCAGCGCGCGCGGGAGACGCGCCACGTCAACGTGGACTGCGTGGACCCGCTGGGCCGCAGCGCGCTGCTCATGGCCATCGACAACGAGAACCTGGAGATGGTGGAGCTGCTGCTGGAGTTCGGCGTGGAGACGCGCGACGCGCTGCTGCACGCCATCTCCGAGGAATTCGTCGAGGCTGTGGAGGCGCTGCTCGACCACGAGGAGCGGACCACCAAGCCCGGAGAACTGCACGTGAGTTCACACTTATCATTATCGTTATCATGATGACCGTAGCGGAGGCATTTCCGCACGGACGGACGATTGGTTTAAATACAAACCGTCTGTCGTGAATATCGTTGAGGACGCGGGACGGCCTATGTCCTATGTCCATCAGTACATGTCTTTCGGCTGATATGATGATGATTTCTTTGGCTCGACGGTTTGGGAAGACAGAAGGGAGCCCTAAAAGGACAAATCCCTTAGCTGCGGCCGTGATAGTTACAAAGCACTCATTGTCCTTAACACAGAATTAAAAATAAAAGGAATTACCATGTCACTGATGAGTGCTCTGATTTGGTTAAATCTATGAAAACAAACACAAACAACTTATGCGCAAAAACCGATGAAAAATTTGCGACACGAGTCCCAGAAGGAGATACAAACAATAGCATATAGGTACTTATTCCTCGTATTATTAGTTTTGTGGTTCTGAAGGACCGTGACACTGCACGGCGGTTGCGTCCAGCAGACGCGTGTCGTCGCTATATTGTTATTGTTACACCTACGCAGCCACGTGCGGTGCGATCGACGTCGGTCTATCGTCATCGAACGTCAATTTTAAAGCTATTGTAATGTTACGTAACTAAGACGTCTTTTCTCTAGTCTGCCAGTGTGTCAACACCCACGATTTTCCAGTACACTCTACATATAAATTACTATCCTCATACTTCTTTTGCTATTTTCATATTAAATACAGTCGACCGATTTAAAAAAAAAATAAAATAAATATTAGGGGACAATCTTACACAAATCGACCTAGTCCCATACTAAGCAAAGCTTGTACTATGGGTACTAGACGACGATAAACATACTTATATAGATAAATAAATACTTAAATACATAGAAAACATCCATAACTCAGGAACAAATATTCGTGCTCATCACACAAATAAATGCCCTTACCGGGATTTGAACCCAGGACCTCTTGCTTCGTAGGCAGGGTCACTACCAACTAGGCTAAAGCTGTCGTTAAACCACATTTCTTTACTACCCCTAAGATTCAAAATCAGTTGTACGGCTTAAAACGTTAAAGGCTATTTTCACTTTCAAGATAATGTGACGAGAATCAACCTTATTGTTTTTATTCTGGTAAAATGGTAAAAGCACTTACTTGGTCGACTATACCTACCTTCGCTTCGCGTTTGCAAAATCAGAAATAAGGCGCTTTTCTACGGATAACATCTAGACAGCCAATTTCATAGAAATCTTTGGAGCTGTTTTCGTTTAATGATCTGAAACAATTACTTTGCTCACCCGCGATCAAAGCAAAGTAATCGTAAATAAGTAGTAGTAGTAGTACCTATATAGTAGTACTCGTAAGTAGTAGTAGTCGCGGGTGAGCAAAGTAGGTACTTAACGCCTGATTCAATAAATTGTTTTCGATTAATTAGGTTTTATATCATCTGTGGTTCAATATAGGAGATAGGATTAGATAACACTACTACTTATTTATATTTCGTAGAACTACATACATACGTTGTTTGATTGGACATCGCTTATTTTCGCAAATACCTATTGGTAAAGTATGGACCACAATTTTTTACATATCACTAATTGAAGAAACTAGAAAACTTGGATCAATTTATTATCGTGTATGATAGATACTATGAAGGCCAGTCTGCTGGCTTCTAGTAAATGAATAAGGGGATTAAAGTACCACAAATAGAAAACACTTAGCGAAATGGGTCGTAATTCTCGGGATAAGCGACCGCGTGCCGGGCGTGTAAAAAGCGCGGGGTCAGTATTTAGCGTGACGCACCACACGACGCGGCCGGCATACATTATGGAAGCAACGTTTGCAGACGCGTCGTGAGTAAATGACACGATAACATTCCTTTTATTACTCCCAACCCAAGGGATTTTAGAGATGGACACATTTTGTTTTGGTCTCTCGAAATCCCAGGATAAGATTTTATTACATTTAATTGGTATGCGCTGTTGAAGTAAGTGTGCGAATTGGATGTAGGTATTTGTAGAAGAAGGTTAACTTTCAAAAAACAATCTAATATATAAAAATCTCGTGTCACGGTGTTTGTTACGGAACTCCTCCGAGACGGCTTGACCGATTTTTATGAAACTTTTTTCTCTGTATTCGGTAGGTCTGAGAATAGGTCGTAGGCTATTTCTTATACCCGTAATATGGCAAAACATCGTTTGCCGGGTCAGCTAGTATTCTTATATGGCTATTCCTACACTGACGAGCAAAAATAAAGGGCCGGTTATAGAAATGACGATAACTACAAAACCCGCTGTGATAGCTTCTTCGAGTAAAATGAGTTTAGTGAAGAGTTTTATTCTTAACAAGAAAAAGTTTAATTGAGAATAAAACTCTTTACTAAACTCATTTTACTCGAAGAAGCTATCACAGCGGGTTTTGTAGTTATCGTCATTTTTGTAACCGACCCTTTATTTTTGCTCGTCAGTGTATTAATGCGTAAGTGTGGGTACGTGCGTGCGTGTATTTGTTACTCCTTCACTCTAAAACTGTTAGACGGATTTGGATGGGTATGTAAAAATTTAGACGTCGGCAATAACGCTGTCTACATTTGGTAGAGCAGTGGTCGCGACCCTCGTGGTTCTAAAACCCCTTTTGCTCTTAACGGATTTAGGGCGTTTTTAGCTTTAGGTAACCTCTCTTTGATATACTTACTTACTTACGTAATGTATCGTCGATCTAGTAATTCACTTACCATCAATTGTATTGTATGTCAGATCAGCTGTGCGTCAGAAAAACAGTAAAGATCAGTATCATCTTTTAAAGTCAATGTAACAATTAGCCTTGTTTTTTCTGATACAGGATTTGTCGTAAAAATGGAAATTGAGTACAGTCAGGGTACGAAAACCATCGTCAGTTATTAAAGTGACCCCTTAATCAAGTCATAGACTCTTAGTACCTTTTTTTAAAAATGGGAATAATCAATGCGATATTCTGTTTCGTTTGAAATAAACTGTTGACAGGACTAACGATTGCCTTAGTGCGAACAAATATTAACTTTAAGGTGACGAACCTTTTCTTACCCCGAGTGTAGTATTTGCGGTGTAGCGTGAATGTTGGTTGGTGTTGGGTAGAGCTGGGAGGCGCTGCCGCCGGAGACGGCGACGTTCACGCCGGACATCACGCCGCTGATCCTGGCGGCGCACCGCGACAGCTACGAGATCATCAAGCTGCTGCTGGACCGCGGCGCCGGGCTGCCCGTGCCGCACGACGTGCGCTGCGGCTGCGACGAGTGCGTGCGCTCGCGCCGCGAGGACTCGCTGCGCCACTCGCGCTCGCGCATCAACGCCTACCGCGCGCTCGCCTCGCCCAGCCTCATCGCGCTCTCCTCCAAGGTACAATCAACAGCATAAATAAGTGATCATGTATGTACCTTGTCACTTTAACGTCATGTTTGAAATGTCATACAAAATTGTCAAACGATTGAAAACGACAAGGTACAGAAATAGCCACTTTTATTTATGCTGTTGACACTACCTACGTGTAACTATTTTATTTATTTGAATCAGACCAAAGAAAAAAGAAAGGTTCTCGAATGGCGCTCACGGACCGCAAGACGCAGTGTAGGTAGGCCTCTAATAAGATGGAGCGATGACCTGGTTAAGGTTGCAGGATCCCGATGGATGTGGATGACGCGGGACCGATCTGTTTGTTTGGCGAGCCCTGGGGGAGGCCTATGTTCAGCAGTGGACGTCTTTCGGCTGAAATGATGATGATGATGAATCAGACCACCAAGTTTACAGTGCAAAATAATCGGAAGATATAAAAATACATCACGCATGATTATTATAACTCTACCTACATTACGCGCTCTCGCTATGGTGCGTAGCCCGCGTGAAATCGCCAGATCATGGTCGGGCGAGACTGCCACCACAAAGGTGATGAAGTTCACATTGCGAAAGTGACTTATTAGTTGTAGAAAGCAGTAATTTTGCATATTAATCACACGGATAGTGATAAAGTTAAGTAAGAAAAAAAAAACAGTAAATTTGGCTAAAAATATGGTCTGCCCCCTACGGTCTACGGTTCTACTTCATTTGCACGTCATGATACAACGAGGTCGATTTTGCCTTGCTATAAATAATATTATGATGACAGTGACTAATGACTTCACTCAGAAACTTCGACCTTGTAGCGAAATGTAAATCTCACAGAAACTTTTGTCAAAACTGGTAGAGCACTTTCTTGGCCGACCGTACATACACTCTTACAGTAGGTTTGAATTTATTTGTCTCGTCTAGCCTATGGAGTAGGATATCATTAGACGCCGCGGTCTTTAAAAACATTGCAGGCATGCGATTATGCGATTCAGGGATCCCTTTGTGTAGTATGTAGCTCTGAAGCTAATGTTGTACCTTCAGGACCCGATCCTGACGGCGTTCGAGCTGTCGTGGGAGCTGCGGCGGCTGTCGGCGCTGGAGCACGAGTTCAAGACGGAGTACCAGGAGCTGCGCGCGCAGTGCCAGGAGTTCGCGACGGCGCTGCTGGACCACACGCGCACGTCGCACGAGCTGCAGGTGCTGCTGAACCACGAGACGGGCGCCGGCACGCCGCCGCTGGCCGAGCCCGGCGCGCCCGAGCTCATGCGCCTCTCCCGCCTCAAACTCGCTATCAAACTCAGGCAGAAGAAGGTACGAAAGTTGGCGACAAACGAGCTGTAGCTTTTCCAAAGAGACTCAAACCTGTCTCGAACTCTCGAATAATTAGTTCCAAATAGTACTTGCTCGTAATGTCATCAAATTGAATTTTTAAACTTCTGACAATTATCATTAAAAATTATGGATTGCGACTGTGCTGTTTACTGTTTATTGTGATACTGATGGCAGACATACGTTGCACTGCACTCCATTGCTATATACAATACATTTCATATCTTTATCATTAAAAATTATTTTTTTACTTTCATGCTCGTAAAGTTATTGGTTATTGGTTGTTTAAACTGTTATTTTCTTTTACGAATTTAATAAAACTAAACAAATCTAGTTAGTACATTATTATAGAAATTACAAATAAGAGCTTGTAAATTTAATTTCAAATGTTGTTTAATTTCTTTGCAATCAAAGAGAAAAGCAGAGTGTAAAACGCGAGCATTAAACCCATTTTCCCCTCGACGTGTCTATCCACCCTTGCCGTACCTACCGGCTCGGGTGGCTATATGAACATCTCGGGTAAAATGGCTCGTTTTATGCTCTTGTTGTACAATCTACTATTTTTGCTCTCGGAAAACGATTGAGTTATTTATGTATGTAGGTCCATTTCTACATTATTTTAGTTCTCTAGTTACAATGGAGCGACGGAGTAATTTTGCGACGCTCTGTGTGACAGTATGTAAACCTACAATAAAAACTTTATCAACCTTTTCATACTGCACTACAAGAACTTATAGTAAATAGACTAAACTACATATTTAAAAAGTACATACAATACAATACTTTTTATAATCCAACAAAAGGACTTATTAAAGTAATGTATTTTTTACTCCAAAAAACCCCCGTCTCCGTCTCGTCTTTTTTTTTACTCTGTTTGGCGAGCCTTGGGGGAGGCCTATGTTCAGCAGTAGACGTCTTTCGGCTGAAATGATGATGATGATTTTTTACTCAGTAGGTACACTACCAAATTGACTGTATTGCTATTGCTACAGCCACACATTTGTGCGCGAGTTATAGCAGCAGAGTGGATAGGCAGCGTGGATGAGGGTAATCCAAGAGCCGCGTGCTGTCTCCCCAGTTCGTGGCGCACCCCAACGTGCAGCAGCTGCTGGCGTCCATCTGGTACGAGAGCGTGCCGGGCTTCCGGCGCAAGAACATGCTGCTGCAGGCGCTGGAGATGGCACGGATCGGCGCGCTGTTCCCGCTGCACGCCGCCGCCTACATCGCGGCGCCGCACTCCGCGCCCGGCCGCACGCTGCGCAAGCCCTTCATCAAGTTCCTCTGCCACTCCGCCAGCTACTTCATGTTCCTGTGTGAGTGCACAACCGGCCACCGCTCTCTTTCTAATTGGGCTAGTATGATCCAACCAACAGAGCAAAACATGCGTACAGCCCGCCTGATGGGTGTGTTTTACAATACCGAAGTACGAAAGACCGAATGTATTAAAACATCGAATGGGTCAAAAGACCGACACGATTTTTTTCTGAAACCGTAAACTTTTCAGAATTTATTAAAACGGCATCATACAGAACCCATTAGGTTAGGTTAGGTTTGTTTTATAACAATCTTAAAAAGTTAACGGTTTCAGAAAAAAATCGTGTCGGTCTTTTGACCCATTCGATGTTTTAATACATTCGGTCTTTCGTACTTCGGTATTGTAATACATACCCCGCCTGATGGTTACCGGTCACCGTAGCTTGTAACTCCAGGAGAGTACACTTCTTTCTTGAAGAATCTCATACTCGAGAAGCTACTTACATACACGGAGAGTTTAAATGAAATAATTTAAAGATACTAGTTACGATTGGGAACAGCTTCTCTACATAATATATGCAGCACCTTAACACCTCGGCAATATGATAAGGATACTCATAAGTGTTGTGACGATTATTTTAGTTTATGAGGACCTTCGTGCAGTCAACCGATTTGAATTCTAGGCCTGAACCTGTAGAACCTGTCATTGTGACGTCACTCCATCCATTAACATTGTTAAGAAAAAACAAAAAATCTTTGACTATGATAAGGTTCTATGGTGACCCAAGAATCAAACGGGTTGACAACAAAAGACTTCGCAAATCTTCGATACTCGACGATTTCATAGATCTTCACACCACAGGCGCACGCGTATCTCTTGTGTACTCGTACATATAGGGTCTTGCTGCGTCAATTTATCAGCTAGAGCTGAGCGGAGTGTTGTGGTGTTCCAGTCCTGCTGATCCTGGCGTCGCAGCGCATCGAGACGGCGGCGGGCGGGCTGCTGTGGGGCGCGCAGCACGCGGCGCCGCTGTCGCGCCGCGGCTCGCCGCCCTCGCTCGTCGAGTGGCTCATCCTCGCCTGGGTCAGCGGTCAGTCTCCAACCATATCCTGCCTCTAGTATGTTGCCCAACTAAACAACGCTGAAGTTCGTCTAATTATTCAGATGAGCAAAACATTTTAGACTGGCTAAAGTTAGTGCCGTAGCCTAATGGTTTGACCTATGGCTATCAAGCAGCGAGTTGTGGGTTCGCACTTGAGTTTTGCGGAATTTATGTGCGAAATAACATTCTTACGTATAGGTACACTTAGGCTAGGCGCGCACGGGTGAATTTTGTCGCCGTGACAGTACATCCATCTTTTTCTCATTTCGAACGTGCAAGAGACGGACGTACTTACTTTCACGGTGACAAAAAGTCAGTGCACGCCTAGTCTTACGAAGCAGTGTATTGGTAGGGTATGTGTTGAGTTTGCAATCCGCACTTGGCCCGCATGAGAACTATCTCAGAGGACCCTAAGCTGGGCCTAGCTCGTATAAATGCCGGAAATGAGATACATAGTACAGAACTTTTCATTCCCACTGCCATTAAGGGTCAGTCAACTTAAGACAGTGTACTACGCACTAGTTGAATCCAAATTGCAGTACAGCATTATGTTCTGGGGAAATAGCTACATGTATAATATAAATAAAGCCCTGCTTGCACAAAAGAGAGCGATACGATCCTTGTTGCGTCTTCCTCAGTGGATATCTTGTAGAGAACACTTTAAGAAGTTGAATATTCTGACAGTTCCTAGCTTATACGTACTGGTCTTACTCACAGCGTTTGTGAAAGATATGTCGAAATATGAGATTCGCGAGGAACAAAAGTTGCGGTTACTTACGCGCACCAAAAATTTCAAGCATAGTTTCTGTCCTAAGCACATGATTGAGAAGCATTGCACTAGGCACCAAACAATAAGAATTTTCAATAAGCTTCCTACTAACTTAAAGATGATTACGAACTGCGTCGCGTTTAGGAATCAATTGAAAACATATTTATTGAGGGGGTGCTTCTATACTATTGAGGAAATATTTGCACAAGATAGTTGAGCTGTCATAATTTTAATTTACACATTCACTGTATTTTTCATGAATAAATGTTGAATTGAATTGGACTATTAATTGAATTGATGTTGATTTTACTGTAAAAATTTAGGCTGAATTTATTAATACTGTTTTAATAATAATAATATTTTTTTGTTGACATTGAATTAATTTTGTATTTAATTTTAATTTCCTGTTTTGTTTGTTAATTGAATTCCACGGTGTGACATCTTGTTTAATTTTAATAGAAATGACAATGATTTTAGATTTAAGATAGTCAAATAGTTGCAATGCCCTTGCAGGGTTCACGTCTAACTGTGCTTATGTAAGACCTTTACACTACGTGTGAGCAATAAAGATTATGATTTATGATTTATGAGTCAACGCAATACGAAGCTGCGCAGGGTGTTTAGGAAAAGGGGTACAAGGATCAACTTTTTCTATTAGAGTTAGAAGAAAATGACTGTAGACACGTTGATTAAGTAATGTGTGTCGGTTCCAGGCTTGATCTGGAGCGAGGTGAAGCAGCTGTGGGACATGGGGCTGCGCGAGTATGTGCACGACATGTGGAACGTGATCGACTTCGTCACGAACTCGCTCTACGTCGCCACTGTCGCGCTGCGCATCGTCTCGCACTTTCAGGTCAGACAGAAAAAACTCTCTTAGTTAGATTTGGAAAAAAGACTTGAGGCTTCTAGCGCCATCCTGTTATCAAATGGACAACCTGCTACATTCTTAATCACCGAAGTTTCTCAAAACGGATGCCTACAACTTTCCAAAACTATAACACCTTATTCTAGCTCTTAATTAAGTTGTTTATCACGCACCCGTGACCCTGGTAGGATATAGCCACAATCCTTCTAACGTTACAAATGCGAAAGTTTTTTAACTGTGTGTTTGTTACACTTTCACACTAAAACGTTTGGACGAACTAGGTAAAGGTATGTAGATAGCTGGTTGTCAGCTACTTTTATCCCGACAATCCCACGGGGTCGGGATGTACTTACGAATAAAATCTCGAAATCTCAACCGTTAAATTTAGAGACATGAAATTTTAATTTGGCATAACTAATGGTGGTACCGCAGGTGCGGCGCGAGATGGCGGCTGGGCTGCAATGGAACCAGCCGCGGGAGAAGTGGGACGCCTGGGACCCCATGCTGCTGTCCGAGGGGCTGTTCTCCGCAGCCAACATCTTCAGCAGTCTAAAGCTGGTCTACATCTTCAGCGTCAACCCGCACCTCGGCCCGCTTCAAGTCTCTCTCAGCCGCATGGTGCTGGATATACTCAAGTTTTTCGTGCTGGATATACTTGTCATCTTCGCCTTTTCTTGTGGTAAATATTACACCTAGGTACACATTGTATAAATTATCATCATACTCGTAAACATAGGCCTCTCTCATGACACTTCATTGAGCCCAATCTCGAACTTTCCTTTTCCAATCTCTGCCGGCGGTCTTACGCTGTCTACGATTGCCACATGCGGTCTCCACTCAAGAAACAGTCTGTCTGCCTCAACGACCAACAGTTCTGAGGCACTTGACCTGAAGTGTATCAATCAAGGTTATCTAATACATTATCGCGTGGTAAATAATTGTTCCCCGTTTTTAGGTCTCAACCAGCTGCTGTGGTACTACGCGGACATGGAGAAGAAGCGTTGCAATCCAATCGCTGCAGTCAACGGCACCATGCCAGATCCAGATGCCTGCGTCGTCTGGAGACGGTTTGCGAAGTAAGTTGTTCAATATCTCAAGGCTAGCTTACGAATTTCAAGCTACACACCAGTGCTTGCGCCTTTGAGTCCAGTTTGGAGCGATTTTTTTTAACGAACCGATTTTTTCAAATCGTTAGTAAGTATATTACTATATTGGGAACATGAATACTACAGGAATGATTAATACATGAATGAAAATACATATAATGAATATTTTTTTACGGTTTTTAGTAAAGTTAATTTAGGCACGTTCTGTTATGAGACGCGAACTTATCTCGCCTTTTGCGCACCCGAATAACTTTTTCTCAAAAATGTCGGAAAGTTTGTCATTGTTAATTTTATATCAGAAAACGTTAAAACATTATACATATCAGAAGACAAAATAAAATGCATTGACAGCTAATATGATTATAAAAAAAACTTTCACGTTTTTAAAAAGTCTTAAAATGTCCAGCCTGTTCGAGACGATGCAGACGCTGTTCTGGGCGGCGTTCGGGCTGGTGGACCTGGACTCGTTCGAGCTGGACGGCATTAAGATCTTCACGCGCTTCTGGGGCATGCTTATGTTCGGCACCTACGCCGTCATCAACGTCATCGTGCTGCTCAACCTGCTCATCGCCATGATGAATCACTCCTACCAGTTAATTTCTGTGAGTCGCTTTTGCTTTCACTTGTGCTGATTGGCACAAAAACATAAATATTTTAAGGTTGTGGGTTCGAACCTCTGAGTTTATCGCAATTTAAGTGCAAACACCTGTAATTCAATGGCGTGTTTCAATAGTTCCCAATCTGTACTACCACTTATTCTGAGAGGAGGCCTGTACCCTACAGTGGGGCGCGTGGGATGATGATGAATTGATGATTATGAATAATATGTCCATACTATACTTATTATAAATGCCTGTACCTACCTCTTCACACTCCAACCACTGAGGCCGGGGCTGCACTGGTAAGGCGACCGGCGACGCGACGCGACGGCGACTAAATCAAACATAGTTGATTTAGTCGCCGTCGCGTCGCGTCGCCGGTCGCCTTACCAGTGCGGCCCCGGCCTGAACCGATTTAGATGAAATTTGGTTTGTAGATTGTTAGAGACCCTGGGGAAGGACATTGGCTTTTATCTCGGATAATTGCATAATTCCCACGGGTAGCGATATACGAATTTAAATACTATTGACCTATATCTGTATGCAACCGCTTGTTCGAGAGTGCCATTTAACTGGGTGCGGTTGCAGGAGCGCGCGGACGTGGAGTGGAAGTTCGCGCGCAGCAAGCTATGGATCAGCTACTTCGAGGAGGGCGGGACGGTGCCGCCGCCCTTCAACGTGCTGCCCTCGCCCAAATCCCTGCTCTACGCCTGGCGCTGGCTGCAGCGCCGCCTGTGCGGGCACGCGCGCGCCAAGCGGGAACACATGCGCACCATCCGGGTACGCCCCCCATGCCAGCTGGCCATGGATCCTGGCGCAAGCCACACAGAAGAGACGTGGGGGCTTATAGGCTCAAAAAACTCACTTTCCCGAAATGTGCTCTTTCTCTAAAAGTGCAAAATGTACACTCCCAAAATGTACATTTGCCCATTAACCTTTCGTATGCCGGAAGTTAAAAAAAAAAAAGTCGTGCATTCTAGTCTCAACAGTTTCATATTTAAATCAAATGCTACAAATTTTTAAAAAATACAAAAAGAATGCCTTAAATTGGGTACGGATCCGGTACAAGGCATACGAAGGGTTAAGGGCTCTACCTCCGTAAGTGCATTTTCCCAAAAAGTACGTTTTCTCAAAACGCACCTTTCCCATAATGTACATTTTCTCAAAACGCACACTTTCCCAAAATGTACACTCAAAAATGTCATCTTCACCACAAAATTTTCCTTAGATGAAGATCCTAAGCTAGATGGCGATGTTAACATTTTTACCTATGTACCTGGATAAATCCATTTGGGAAGTGCACTTTTTGAGACAGTGCGCCCTTCCGAGAAACTGATCCTTCTAAATAAGTGTACCCTTAGAAAAAGTGCACATTTCGGGAAAGTGAGTTTTTTGAGCCTAAGCCGACGTGGGACGGGGGCGCGTCGCAGTCCGCGTCGTTTGTCCGCAGGCCGCGTCTCCGCCCCGTCTCTTCTGTCTGCTTTGGATCGCAACGCTTCTATACATTTAGTATGAAAACTGATTCACGGGGCGCCACGGGGTCCCACGTCTCTAAGGGCCACTTAGGTACACAGTCTGGAGTTAAAGTCCCATACATTTTGATTCTTCTTGACCCTAGGTTAGCACTTAAGCCACTTAACTAAGGGTTTTAATTCAGGTCTGTGCAAGTCAGCCAAGATAATAAATAAGTAGAAATAGAAAACTCGGCGGACCGGCGCAGGCAGGGCTACGTGTTTGAGGGTGTTACCACACCGATCGATGTAGTCCATCAATATCGATTGGTGTAGAGGTTTGGTTGATCGACGGATACCGGTAAAAGACTGATTGACTTCTGTTTAACGTAGAAACTGTCGATCGACGTCGACCAATCCATTATATCATCGATTGACGATCGATCGATTAGTGTGGTAACTATACAATAACGCCATGACTATGACGTTTCTACTTCGCATCATCTTTTCGTGTTTTATATTTGGTCTTAGCATTTGTACCAAATACTACGGTTTTACATTGCTTTCTAAGGGCCATTCATTACACGCGGACTGCATTCTAACTGCAACTACCAACTGTTCATAATAATATTAATAATATTCAAGTTTCAATCGCAGCTGGCGCAATGACAAACGTATAGGCTATCTGCAGGTGGCAGTTAGTTGAATGAAATACTTGTACGTATGTAACGGCCCTGATGCGAAATCCTGACCTGCATCATGTTTTTTCATTTGCTCACTCGCTTAACTTTTGTGTTTACGATTTCAGAGAAAAGCCAAGCAAGCCAATGAACGGGACTTCCGTTATCAGGTAAGATTATACACAGACCAAAACCTAGTCCTTCGAACCGGATAGTTTATACCTAATCGAGCGCTGGACTTTTTCGTGGGGGTGGTAGCGGCTTCAAATAATTTTTAATTTGTGCTATTCTTAATAGATAATAATTATATTTATTAATAACACTGGGACACTTTAACAGGCTAAAAAAAAAAATAAAAAAAAATAGTTATAGACACATAAAATTCGTGTAATTAACTATTATTATTATGGATTTTTTTCTTTTAAAGGGGGTGTACGGTCTTTTACCGTACATTTTTCTGTTTACGCTGCGACCTACTTTCGGGTCGCGCATTTAATCTATACATATAATAAATCTGTAACAAGTCGGTGTCTGTACATTGAAGATATTTGAGAAAAACTGTCACTAGGGCTATTTACTAGCGCAATAGAACCCAAAACAATGTTTTTTAGAATTATTATCTGTTTGTCTGTTTATCTGTTTGTCTGTGCGTTTGTGCGCGCTAATCTCAGAAACGGCTTAACCTAGAAGGATGCGGGGGGGGTGCGGGTAATTTTTTTATATCGAGGAACTAAGGAGAGCCATAATTGATGAAAAAGCAAATTGATAAAAAAATAAGCTGCCCAAATTACTAATTCCACGCGGACGGAGTCGCGAGCAAAAGCTAGTAATATAATATTTTTAGTCATATTGATGAGTGCACAACTAACATACACATCAAGAGAAAGAATCGCTAACTGTATAACTATTTTTACTATTTACTTTACATAACTTTAAATAAACTACGGCGACTTAACGAAGGTTCTTTCTTTGCACTCCAACAACTAACTACAACTAAAAAGAAGTGTAGGGCGCTAACTGGCTCCTGGAGGTGGTAGTCTAATAAAAGGTATCTATGGCCTGATTATTTACCGTCAGGCGATAATGCGCAACCTGGTGCGGCGCTACGTGACGGTGCAGCAGCGGCGCGCGGAGTGCGGCGGCGTCACGGAGGACGACGTCAACGAGATCAAGCAGGACGTGTCGGCCTTCCGCTGCGAGCTGGTCGAGATCCTGCGCAACTCCGGCATGAACACCTCCACGGCCAACGCCGGTGCGCCCGGTAAACAGCTAACCCTAACACCACTCTAACCCATCCAAGTCATTCGCTCTAACGCATAAGACGCAATCGCATTTCAGTGTTTTTTTAACCATCGCACATCCATCAAGCTCGGTTTAGATCAGATGCTAATTCAAAGCATACCGTCAGATTATTGTTCTGATTTTTAATGTGTTAACTGGCGACTTCGGTAACTAAGTATATTAGTTTGTCTTCCTTGTAGTGTCTATACATAAAAATATGGTTGGTATGGCCATATAATTAAGAACGATTATTTATTGAGATGATTTTTTCAAAGTAACAAGTATAACTAATTGCCCGTATTTTTTTTATTTCTCTCGGTATTGCAAAACTTTTCCGTACTACCGGTACATTCATTTATGCAACATTGTTGGCTAAAAAATTAATAGAGAAACTTTATACATTCGATCTGAACCTAGTATTAGTACTTACTGGCTGGTCACGTAATTAAGAACGCTGAATAGTTTATTATTTTTTCAAATTTAAATAGAGAACACTGTGTGGCTCTGTGGTTGTAGATTATTATTCGTATAATTTTGGCGCCATTTCGTGCTGTTAAAGTCTTAAAAGTGATTACTTCGTATAAAAACAATGGGGAAAAATAATAGTTGTGATAAATCTACAAGAGAAGTAATAATAAAACTTCGCGAGAAGAATTGGTCGTATAAAAAGATAGCCGACCATCTGCAATGTTCAAAAATAATGGTTTTCCATGCCGTAAAGCATTTTTCCGCGTATCAAACTACTTCAAACGTTCCGCGTGGACCTAGACAGAGAAAGTCATCTCGTCGAGATGATCGAAATATCGTTCGTTTGGCAAAACAAAATCCTTTTAAAGGGTCTAATGAGTTGAGAAAAGAATATTTTGGCGAAAACAACCCTTCAGCAATCTCTGCACGCACTATTCGAAGGCGTTTGGTAGAAAATAAGTTGAACGGAAGGATAGCAAGGAAGGTGCCTATGTTGAAACGATGTCATAGGCAAGCCCGACTTGCATTTGCAAGAAGGTATGAAAACTGGACAGTCAGACAGTGGAAAAACGTTCTTTTTTCTGACGAGACAAAAATAAATAGGGTATGTTCTGATGGAAAACGATATGTACGACGCCCTCCGAATAAATCATTCGACCCAAAGTACACAAAAGTGACATTAAAGCATGGCGGGGGAAATGTGAAAATTTGGGGGTGCTTTTCTGGACATGGCGTTGGACCTGTTAGGCTGATAGAAGGAAACATGGATCAATTCCAATACAAAAATATACTGCAAGAAACAATGTTACCATATGCCGAAGA
Source organism: Archips xylosteana (assembly GCA_947563465.1). Lineage (NCBI taxonomy): Eukaryota > Metazoa > Arthropoda > Insecta > Lepidoptera > Tortricidae > Archips > Archips xylosteana. The sequence continues at coordinate 23,708,266 of OX387349.1, read as the reverse complement.
CGTGCTTCCGGTTATTTGGACATTCCAGCACGACAATGATCCAAAGCATACTGCACGCACCGTTAAGGAATTCCTCACATCACAATCAGTTTCAGTCTTAGATTGGCCAGCCAACAGCCCAGATCTTAACCCAATAGATCATCTTTGGTGCGAAGTCAAGAAAAAGGTTTCAAATCGACAGTGTGGCAATTTGAGAGAGCTGTACGACGTTTTCTTAGAAGAATGGAACTCTATTTCTCTTGCGAAATGTCAAAAATTGATAGATTCAATGCCTCGCCGGTGTAAAGCCATAATTAGAAGCCGTGGACATGCTACTAACTATTAATTTTAGTTCAAATGTATTAAATTGCTTTTTTTTCTATACCAACTTCACATTAATATGATTTATTTAATCTAAGTTTCATATAAAACAACTCTCGGGCAGTTTAATAAATCGTTCTTAATTATTTGTCCAGCTTCATTACTATTTGAATTTATTAGTATAGAGAACAAATAAAATTTGTAAAAAAAAATGTTAGCAATTATACACTATTATTATTAATCCTGTTTGCTCTATCCATGTGGCTATTTTATAACATAACTTGTTACTTCTAAGAAGAAACACAACTAGACATATGACATGATTTAGATAAAAAAAAATCGGAAACTTCAAATCGTTCTTAATTGTATGACCACCACTGTATATGTATGGTATACAACGAGGTCGATTTTCCCTTGCAATAACACGATGACAGTGACTTAGGGATATTTAGATGTCACAGAAACTTTTGTCAAAACTGGTAGACCACATTCTTGGTTGACCGTACATATATATCACCAATCGATCGACGTACGTTCGTCGCGAACGGCATCGACCAATGTAACGCACCCAGTACATTAGCGTAATCGCTTACCGCCACAACATCCATTTCTATCACTCACAACTTCACGTAAGGGTAGATCTACGAGCGTTTCAGCCGTTATCAGCTTTCTGTTACATATATTGAAGAAATGAGCTAAAGTTTGCAAGATAATTTAATGGATTTCTATTGTACCGCAAGTATACTGTACCGTTCTACAAAAAACTTCCTTTCAGTGTGTCTCATTTTTTCAATATATGCGATAGGAAATTGATAGTGCATGAGCTCATAGGTTTCCTCGATTTACAAGTCCTTGCGTCTAGGCGGCGGCGGCGGCAAGAAGAACCGCCAGAAGGAGCGGCGGCTGATGAAGGGGTTCAACATCGCGCCGGGCGGGGCGCTGGCGCCGGTGGACGAGTTCCTGGCGTCGCTACACCACGAGCACGGCGCGCACGGCGCCTCGCACGCGTCGCTGTCGGCGCTGCTGGGCGGGCGCCTGCGCGCCTCGCAGTCCAGCCTGTCGGACAGCGCGCCGGCCGCGCCCGGCGCCGCGCCGCGCCGCAAGCCGCCGCCGCACAAGCGCCGCTGGGGCACCATCATCGAGGCGGCGCGCGCCGCCCGCGTCTCCAGACTCATCGGACGCTCGCGCTCCGAGGACTCCGTCTGCGACCACAACCGACAGTCGCCCAGGTCGGTCGAACGATCATACAGTACATTATTTTCAAATAAATGTTATTTTTCGGGACTTAATCACTCGACTCGTAACCACGGCCGCTGCAATGCGGTCAAAACGTCAAGGTATTTTCAACAACTAAGTAAGTAACTGATTAAGTCCCGAAAAAAATTAGTTATTAGTGAGAATCGCGAAAGTTTAAAACATATCTTTTGAAATAACTAATTGAAATAAGTATTTATTATACTTACTAATTAAGTTTGGCAGGATCCCCAGGTTTGATTCCATTTGTTAAAGCCTCTTTAGTTTAACTAGATACGTGTAACTATTAGATTAGAATTTCACTCTAGACAGTAGCACGATTCAATAACTTAGACATACAATGCAATTAAGTAACTCTTCTTCGCTAGTTTCTTTCAATGATCTCTTTTATAGCACTATTAGCATTCTTAACTACCTAATCACTTTTTAAAATATCTACCTCAAAAATAATCATAGAAGCAAGAAGCTTTATGCCATGCCATTACCTACTAACCATATCACTATAAGTGTCTAAGCTCTCTAGGTGCATGCGTTAGCAGTATTATGCTTAGAATGACAGAGGTATTAAGTTATTAATGGCACGCCGACATTGTCCTGTCGTGGCAAGTAGTCTCTTGGTTTTATGAGTGGTTTGTCTCTGTGTGTAGACGATGAAGCTGAATCGCGTTCGAGGGTACTTTTTCGTTACAAATAAAAATCTCCAATCATGCTAATATTTCTTACGTCTGCTAAAGATTTATTGAGGAAAGGTACCCTGTTACGCGTTTCGGTGTTATCGAGTGTACCCGCCCGGCCACGACTTCGCGCGTTTGGCGGCGCGGCAAGCGTTTTCTGTGTTCATTGCGCGGCCGAAACGCTCGCCGTACAATGGTTACCTGGCGGCACACGCAATGAACTGATAAAACGCGCGAAGTCGTGGCCGGGCCGTATTTGTCGGTGTGCGGTAGGCTGACCGGGTGTTGTCTTTGCAGCGTGGGTTGGTAATTGTTGTGTGCCTGTGCAGTGGCAGCGAGCGGTCGGGCTCGGGCTCCGGCTCCGACTCGCAGCGCAGCCCCGAGCGGCGCGGCGGCGCGCTGCACCCGCTCACCGCGCTCGCCGCGCTCAAGCGCAAGCGCAAGAAGTTCTCCGACTCGCGCCGCGCCAACGAGGAACGGGTCAGTTGCCTACGTCCACTGTCATTCACTACATTCGTATCTTTGCTTAGATGTTATTTGAAAGCTGCGTAGGTATTTTATGTATTTTAAATTAACGCTCTAGTAAGCTCGGCGTAAGCGCTGCGGTGTCTATAATACCACGTTTTCAAAATACCAGATTTTTATTTACAATCCCATTATACCAGAAACACTTCTTTAACTTGAGTAATCTTCGATTTTAAATACTTATCTGTTTGTGGAGTCAATGTTGAGTCAAATGGGCACCACGGATTGAGTTGTGTGCGGTGTGCCGGTAGGTTTCCCAGGCATCATGCTTTAAACGACATCATTCGTCGTGCGATGGTTGCCGCAAGTGTGCCTTGTGTACTCAGGGCCTGAGCCGCACCGATGGAAAAAGGTCGGATGGCTTAACCTTGGTTCCGTGGATGAGAGGGCGTAGTTTGCTGTGGGACGCAACGTGTGTAAGCACTTATGCTCCCACTCATCTCACTCACACGACGCGTAGGGCTGGTGCAGCTGCTGAAAGTGCAGCTAGACTGAAACTCACGAAGTATCAGAACTTAACGCCCGGATATGTGTTTGTTCCAGTCACTGTGGAAACGGCGGGTCCTTGGTGTTCTGAGGCAAAGACTTTTATAAAGGCTTTTGGGTTGCGGATGCGGGAAAGGGGATGTGATCCTAGGTCGGGCTCGTACCTGGTTCAACGGATATCTTTAGCAATACAGCGCGGTAATGCAGCGGGTGTTTTAGGTACTTTTGAGCCGGGTGCGAGTCAGTTTGGAACATGAGACGTATACGCAATGGAGAAAAGCGTTTTTAATGGAGCCTGCGTTATAAGTGGGCGTGTAATTATTTACTCCCTTTTAGTTTTTTTTTTATTTACCTGACGAAACTTGTTGTGGATGAATAGCAATTTATTATTTTTTATTTTGTGTTTGGCTTTTTTTTAATTTGTAATTTTCCTTATATTTTTTTGTTTTTTAAATAAATTGACTGAATTACTTTGCCTATTTACCTATGTGGTACCTACTTAGTTTTTTTAAGTCTGGTATTTTGGGAAACTGGTATTTTAGGCAAGAGCGGGCGGAAGACTGGCGGGGTTGCAGGGCTACTGGACGAGGCCAGGTTTTCTGAGTCATCCCATATTCCGATGCAAATGGACTAAAATGCATGAGGCAACAATGTGTCCCTACGCTGGCTTTTTGTCTTGAGTTTATAGTTGAAACAGCAAATGTTAGTTAAATTTAAGTTAAGTTACATACTTAGTTATATCTGTTGTGTATCGCGCAGGAGCGTGTGGGGGCGGAGGCGCTGCAGCGCGCGAGCTCGGTGCCTGCGCGCGCGCCGCCCGCGCCGCCGCCGCGCGCGCCGCCCGCCTCGCCCGGCAGCGGGGGCCACGCCGCCCTCCGCGGCGGCAGCCGGGAGCCGCTGCTGGCCAGCCTCGACGACGACGCGCACAAGGTCACTTTAAACCCCAACACGAACCGGGAGCGCGGCACACCGTATTTGATTCAATGAATTCTCCGCGCTCCCGGTTTGTTGTGGCCTTTACTGCCGCACTCGATGCTCAAACAGACCGAGTAAAAAAGTGTACAAGTTACATTTTTACCACAAACTTTTTCTGACTAGGTAGGTACTTTTTGTATGTTGGAACTCTAATTAACCAAACAGGTACTTAATCAGTGATCACTGTTCAACGCGATTAATTTCTTCGCTAATCCATAAATGTATAGCTACCACGTACTTGCCGAACTAATTTTAAAAAAAGGAAAATTTTAAAAATATTGCTATAACGTTCGACATGCAAGATGCATCCCAAAAATTGTTTTGAACTATGAATTTGCATTAAAAAGGTCAAATTGAGTTCATCGATGAACCAGTGAGGAAGTCGTTCTAACAATAATAAATAAATAAATAAATATCACGGGACAATTCACACCAATTGACCTAGCCCCAAAGTAAGCTTAGCAAAGCTTGTGTTATGGGTACTAGGGAACGGATAAACATAATTATATAGATAGATACATACTTAAATACATATTAAACACCCAAGACCCGAAAACAAACATTCGTATTTTTTATACAAATATCTGCCCCGACACGGGAATCGAACCCGGGACCTCAAGCTTCATAGTCAGGGTCTCTAACCACTAGGCCATCTGGTCGTCAAACAATGCTCGTGAATGCTACAGATCTGAATCACTTGTAGCCTGTTTTTTCGACGCAATGCTAAAAAGACACATCTGTCTCGTTTGCAGCAAGAGTCATGCGGGTGCGACGACAGCGGCAGCAACGCGAAGGGCTCTCGGGGCGGCGGCGCGGGGGCGGGGGCGGCGGCGCGCGGGGCGGGCTGCGGGCGCTGCGCCGCGCTGGCCAAGCTGGCCGGCGTCACGCCGCTGCACGGCCACGCGCCGCACCACTCCGCCGGCTGGCTCTAGCCGCGCCCGCAGCCCCGCCGGCCGCGTACGCTGCTGCTGAGGATGACCTCCACGCAGATCTGAGGCGGACACCGACCGGCAGGCGGCTCACGCGCGTCCCGAGATCTCATCACAATACAGTAGCATGAACATGCTTGAATTGCTTATTAGGAAAAGCGAATAAAGAGAACATGGTAAAAGTCACTATGAAGTTCCTGCACCAAAGATGTAATGATAAGGTTAAATATTCTGTAATTATTTTACGAAGTAAACTATGGACCTAACACATTGTCACCCCGAAGATAGTCATGACATAATTATAATTTAGTTAACTGTCTACCATATGCATTGAAATTTACAACGAGAATTAGGTACCTATCTACGTAATAGTAATGCAAATGACCAAATAAAGTTTGACTGGTCGTTCTCGATAGGTTTCTTCAGATTGTCAAAAGCAATATTATTCCAGATTGGAGGCCTAAACAAATAGAATGAAGTAGAGATATCATATCGGTTAGCCCCGCAATTAGGAATCGCTTTACGACCGAGCCGGTTCGCATTGAGAGAGCACTTTGAGTGCTACAAATAAAATTAAAAATGTAGATTCTGATTGAGGGGTTAATGTAGTTTTACTTAATTAAAATATAAGTAGATAAGTAGTAAGCGAATTGAAACGAGCTATGCAACGGGAGTTAGAGAGCAAACATTTGAATTTAACTAATCAGGATCATGGCGAAATAAAGTACCTAAAGCCAGAGGGAAATCCGGAAAGCTCGACGAGCTTGCAGCTAATTGAGAGCAGCTGATGCATCTTCTTAGCATTGGTGCCGAGTGCCTCGAAATATAGTTGATGCAATGGTTTTATATTCAGACGTTTGCTTGGTCCCATGAATTGAGATGACCGTCCACAACTGCTGGAGGGTTCCCGCCGCGGTTGATGTAGCGAGCGGACGGTCCTCGGCGCGCCGCGCGCACCCTCCACTCTTGATAACGAACTCCATAAGAATAATTACATATAATTACGTACATACATATAAATAATACGCATAGCTGTCCTTCCCTAAGTTTAACCATGACAACGTTACCTAATATCAAACACCAATTAGTATAAGTAGGTACAAATGAGATTATGATAACATAGTTAATAAAATAAATATAGGCAACTATTTATTTATACACGTACGAGCTGCAGTTTTTAAATATAATACTAAGCATAGTCAGTTAAGTCATCAAATACAATGATGTGTTCCAGAAAGTTTTCCAGTAATCATTTATATTGTATCGGTCGGCGCACACACTTAATGTAAGCTAAATCGAACAAGAAGAAGCAGGGATTTTTAAGTGAACAGTTTTATCGAGTTTTATGTACTTGTTTATACCGGAGCCACCCTGAGTTTACACGAGGCAGTAGACATTAGGCTAGGTAAAGTAGAACGGGTAAAACACCAAATGGTATTGAATGAATAAACGTTTTGGTCGCTATAAATTCTTATGTGAAATTAGATGAATGTTAATGCTGCTATCTAAATAAAAAGGAGCGGGTCGTGCCTACTGGTGGCTTCTACTGCTCAAACAAACGCTGGACCCACACCAACCGCACGGTATAGAGACTAATTTAATTATCTTCAAACGCACAGTAAGCAGAAAGCGCAAATCCGGCTGCAGCATTGGTTAGTGTGGACTCAGCAGTCGGTGCGACCCGCCGCAATACTACTCGTATTGTCGCTAAAGGAAGGATGTATTAGCACTGGCACTCGCTCGCTGTGTACCGATAGGCACCTAACTTTTTACGTAGACGATTAATTGATTATATTCCCCATGTAAGGGACATTTTTAAACAAGTAGGTGATTTAAATAAAATATTGTATGTATAAGTGTTTAGATGCGTCAGAATGGCAGTAAATACACATTACAAATTAGGCCGATGCACGCTGAGCGACAGAAAGCATGGCGATTTCGATGTCCGACTAACTGTTATTGTGTCCCGAAGCCACTGATCAAATATTCAATTCAATTATTCACTAGATTCAGTAGTATCACTGTCTTGAGTGTGTTTTTAAACTCAAAAATATATTAAGCAAGCTATGATTTTTCTAATGATTAGTCATAAAAAAAGACAAGCAGCATTTTGGAATGCAGTGTGTACGCATCTAGTGATTAATAATAATTATAGACAAATGTTAGTTTGTGTCGGTCGCCGCGGCTGGTCGGTCAGGGTGGGCCCGTGATGAAGCATATCGCGCGCGTATGTTTGTGATCGTCGTTCGTCGACTGCTGGATACGTCTATCTAGTGAACCAGAGGCCTTCACGTGTTTAGTTCGCCGCGCGACAGCGCCGGTACATAATCGATTATATTTTATAAAGAGTTGTTATTTATTTATACATTATATTTGTATATAACGGTGCGAAGTCTAATAAAATAAGCACTATGCAATGTGTAGTTTTATTTCAATCATACCCACTAATAATAGTCAAGGCCCTAAGCGAGAACCTTGCGGTACTCCGAGTGGTATAGTTTTAATTTTGCATGAGAAAAAAATTAGAAAAGGATGGAGGAGATTAAAAAAAGACTTTTTAATAAATAATGTTCGTTTATTTTAATAAATCTTACTTAATGTGACTCAGTAAATTTAAGTTATTTAGTTTACAATGTCAAACGCTTTGTGCGAGTCATTAAAGTAAATCGTTTACACAAAGACATGTTGTATGTATGTCGGTTACTAATGTTCTTACTGTAATAAATAAATTGAGCTAAAACTAAATCAGTAAAATTTCTAATCACAGCTTTATTATAAAACTAGAACGCTATATGCGTCGTCCGTTAAAATTGATACCATTCGGCTTATACGCTTTTACACCAACATCGTAATAGTACATTTTATATTTTAATACGGTTGTGGACGAGGATGGAAATGTTTAGTCGTATTTTTATGCGTCAATTTCGATGTCGGAATCATAATCAACCGAATGGTTTCGTCAAACATTTAACGTATAAAGTAGGCACCCACAGTATGGTACAAACTAGGTGTTTGTACGCAGTAAACAGTGCAATAAGAAAATAAATTGTAGTTGAACTAGCTAGGTAGCTAAAACTAGGTACAAGTTCAGATAAAAGTTTGCAAGTGTTGCATATCGAATAGCTACAAGAATTAAAAAAAATAAGACAAATTACGGTTAAATCTTAGAAAATCTCGTGTGATTTAATAGCTGAAAGACATGGCGTGGGCTTAATCCCAACACAGTGAAGGACTTGTAAAAGGGAGAGAGAAATTTGCTAATGGATGTTTCTTAACTGACGGTTTGACTTGGTAACGGCATTTAGCAAAAATTGTATTTTATTAAAAATCAAGACGGAGAACTTCGAGTAAACTTCGTGAGTAAATGTCTCAGGTGTATGGCCAGGTCCAACAGTTGGAAGATGGTCTGACTAACTTTACGGTATCACGGGGGCGATATCTCTAGGGAGCTTCTAAGGGATGTGTGTAAAGTGTTTCACTAGGTGTATGGTCAGAGCGCGGCCAGGTTCTGCGGCTGGAAGACGCTCTGACTAACTTCACCTCGGGGGAGACTTCCCTAGGGAGCGTCTTGGGGATGCGTGGAACTGTCTCAGGTGGTCGGTCAGAGCGAGGCCAGGTCCAGCGGCTGGAAGACGCTCTGATTAACCTCACCTCGGGACAGACTTCTCTAGGGCGCGTTGTGGGGGTGTCTGCAAGTGGTTCACCAGGAGTGTGGTCAGAGGGCGGACAGGTCGAGGGGTTGAAAGTCGGTCTGGTGCGGGCGGCGCACGTGGAGCGTGAGGCGTGTGCCGGCGGCGCCCAGCAGCACGGCGCAGCCGCGGGGCAGCCCGCCGCGCTCCGCCGCCAGCGCCAGCTGGTTCACCACGCGCCGCTCCACCTCGTGCTTGATGGAGCGCGCGCCGTAGTGCACGTCGTACCTGCGCACACGATACAACATTAACCTACCTACACATCACCAAAATCATCATCATCATCTCAGCTTAAATACGTTTCACTGCAAGGCACAGTCCTCTCACTGAGAGGACTGTGGCCGTAGTTCCCACACGGGCCCAGGGCGGACTGGAACACAGTTCCCACCATTGAATTTTTCGCACGTAAATTCTGAAAAACTCAGGGGTGCCAGCCCAGGATCGAACTCCATGACCTTCTGCCTGCTGCCCAGCGCCAGTGCAGCTGCCCCGGCTGCCCGCCAGCACTCACCCGTCGGCCAGCGCGCCCAGCACGCCGCCCTCCCAGCGCAGCTCGACGCTGTGCCGCGCGCGCCTGCTGCCCAGCGCCAGTGCAGCTGCCCCGGCTGCCCGCCAGCACTCACCCGTCGGCCAGCGCGCCCAGCACGCCGCCCTCCCAGCGCAGCTCGACGCTGTGCCGCGCGCGCGCCTGCTGCCCAGCGCCAGTGCAGCTGCCCCGGCTGCCCGCCAGCACTCACCCGTCGGCCAGCGCGCCCAGCACGCCGCCCTCCCAGCGCAGCTCGACGCTGTGCCGCGCGCGCCTGCTGCCCAGCGCCAGTGCAGCTGCCCCGGCTGCCCGCCAGCACTCACCCGTCGGCCAGCGCGCCCAGCACGCCGCCCTCCCAGCGCAGCTCGACGCTGTGCCGCGCGCGCGCCTGCTCGGCCCACCGCGTCAGCTCCAGCTGCACCAGCGTCAGCAGCTCCTGACGCGAGAACGGCAGGAAATACCTGCAACAACACAAGTCTACTGCTGAACATAAGCCTCCCTCAAGATTAGCTAAACAGACCAGTCCTGAGCTATCCATCTGCATAGCAACGCGACCAATTTTTGAAGACTCTTTAAGTCAGTCAGGTAATCAATGCAAAAATCTAGAGAATGACCGAAACAATAGAGACTGGTTCATCGCATTCTCACATCCCAGACTTTCATTAATTAAAAAAAAAAAACAACTGTTCCCACCAAGCGCAACGTGTGACATTCACCCCCAAGCAATCATTTCGCTCATGTCCTTCGCGATCACCTCACTCGGAACGCCAGGAGCAAGCGTCGCTCAATCAGTCAACAAATTAGCGCTGTCACGTGAGGAGGTATGTCATTTCTTTCGTTTTGCGCCTCTCGCTCGCTCTCACACACCGGCCAGTTAAAGTATTTGTGATAGTGGAAAGTACAGTTAAATACATCAATCAGCTCAATCTTTGGTGAAAGAACGTTCACCAGCTCATCTTCATCACCACCACTTTCATCATCATCATCTCACGTAACTCCTTTTCTCATATTTCCCTAACCTCTCATCCCATCGTCGCGTGTTATCGCCCTCAGCGTTAACAACAACAAAGAACAACAAGCTATGAGCCGTCTCTAACGAATGTGGGCCCTAGAAGACGGCACCAATCTCCATTCATAGACAGAAGAGCTGACGATTGAACAAGGTAGCTAGCTAGCGTTGGAGACTTTTTTGCGGCTTTGGTTTTCACCATGTCCATAAAATTACCAGTGAGGAACACCGTGAGAGTCCGCCTACTTACACGATCTCGTTGATGCGGCCAAGGAACTCGTCGCGGCCGAAGTGGCGCTTGAGGATGGGCCGCACGACGCTGTCCTTAAAGTGTCTTGACACCTCCAGCGACTCGCTCTCAGCGCCCTCCTCCATGCTTTCTACTTTGCTCCCCACCGCCGCTAAAACCCATACATACACATGTTAACGTTTCACTTCCAAATAAAAAAAAAACAATTTCTAAATTCGAATATGAACAAAATTGGTCAGAGGGTTACCCAGAGACAATGGGGTCGAGCGCAAGTCGGAGGGTTCCATAGGTCACTGGTTCAGATCCGGTTCGAAGGACCATAAAGTGGTATGAGCCTTGATATACTCATATACCTTTCGATGATGATGCTGGCTGATTGCTGGCTGAATTGCTAAATGATAAACGCGCGCGTATTTGATAGAAGTTTATTTTTAGCACATGTGAATTGTATGCTTGCTTAATTACAACTAACTTAACTAATGTATTAATCCGCGTGACAAAGGTGCCGCGGCGGCGGTGTACGATTTCAAAGATCGTACAGTACTGTTGTAATATTAAAGACTCGCCGCCAACGGTGCCATAAATCATTGGAACACAACAGACAATGAAGAATTACTAAGATTTGATATTTCATTTTCTCCAAGAATGTCGGTCGGTAAGTAAGTTTCATTTAAAGTTTGACTGGCAAAAAGCCATTAAAGGGGATTAGTTCGAATTTGCTTATGGACCTCAACGTTTGTCTATTGATTCTTTACTAGCGACCCGCCCCGGCTTCGCACGGGTGTAATTATGCATGTATTGTACATATAAACCTTCCTCTTGAATCACTCTATCTAGTCTATCTATTAAAAAAAACCGCATCAAAATCCGTTGCGTAGTTTTAAAGATCTAAGCATACATAGGGACAGGCAGACAGACGGGAAACGAATTGTTACCCGACTGCGCGGGTTATTTTTATACTATGTAGTGATTTTTGTGCAACAAGGGGTTTTATAATATGTATTTATAAAGAGTACCTAAGCAAGAAACAAACGCTTTGCCATGTGAATTGAAGTGCTTACCTTATTTATTTATTTATTTATTTATTTATTTATTTATGGAGAACCAACAGCTTATACATCATCTTAAACATTACAGTAAATACAGCAAGCCAATTACAGGTTCTCGCCGACAATTACAGTGTAACAATAAGGCAGTATGCCCACACAGAGCCCCTTCGGACACACAAAAAAGAAAAAAGAGAAAATAACTACTTAGTGACTAATAATTCAGCACTATTTTATCAGAGGAGAAAAATTAATCAAGTCCCTAACCTAACAAACTTAATCTACAGTAAGGTACAACGCTCAATGCACGCTCTCAAAAAATCGATTCACCAAAGTACGTCTCAAGGTGTCAGTGTTAACATTAAACACGTCAATATCAAGCTCCTTCGTTAGTTTATTCAATTGTCTACTTGCACGTATACAAAAACTGTTCCGCCTATAGTTAGAATGGCCAAAAGGCACAGAAATAGGGGGCGCGAATCTCTTCGGTCTGGATGGAGTGTTGAATGATATATTAGCTAAAATTCGTGCTTATGCTAAATTCGTGACTTCTCTAAAGAAATACCTTATTGATCTGTGTCCATACGATCTAAATGAATATTAGAGGTAAAATGTTGCATGTTAAGATTGTACTTTAAATACTATTATCCATATTTTCTGCTTTGTATTACTTGCTACGCCGTATTGGCAAAATTGTGTTGAGACTATTTTATATTTTTGTACCATCCTTGTGTATCACACTCAACTCAATTTATTGCAAATAAAGAACTGAACTGAACAAGTTGCAGAGCAAGAGTAGAACTGATGGCCGTTGAGGCCATTGCGTATTTAAGTGTCCGTTGACGTACTGAATGGGGCAGCACGGTTAGGCCCTCCACGAAGTAAATGTATTGCGGTATTCTTTCGGGGAGATCTATTTCCAGTCTTTTGGCTGACGATGACGACGAAGGTGTTTTATCTCACAGATATTGGGAACTCATCATGATAGTGTAGGACTGTAGGTAGTGTAGTTATACACTCACGGTTAAATAATTCGGCCCACAGTTCACCTTTCATTCAAACGAGGCCACTTTGATGCCCTAGTTCTCCACCAGGGCGGTGCCCCGGTTGAGATCTGATGATGGATATCCAGAGCATCGATAATGGATATCCAGAGCATCGATAATGGAAGTCCAGAGCTCCCAACATACAAAACTTATTCAACAAGCAGTTCACACCACTGCGAGAAATTTGTATCAGCACTTAGATTTTCATTAATTTTATTGCCTAATTTATTGAATCAGGCGTTACTTTGCGGAGGTCCATATTAATGAACTAAAACAATTACTTTGCTAAACACAACTATCACCACCACCAAGCTACACTGACGCGTTTCGAACTCAACCAGAGCTCATCCTCGGAGTTACCACAACCGTATGCTATGCTACCAAATGTTAAACTTAAGTTTAAGTTTAAGTTTAAGTTTAAACTTAAGTTTAACATTTGGTAGCATAGCATACGGTTGTGGTAACTCCGAGGATGAGCTCTGGTTGAGTTCGAAACGCGTGATAGTTGTGTTTATGTGATTTGTGTGTGTTCGTACAGTGTGGAGGTGGAGGAACTGCATGAACACACATTTCTTGCATAAACGTGACTATTGTAAGGTCGCGGGTGAGCAAAGTAATTGTTTTAGTTCATTAATTTTATTGCCACTTTAGATTTTTCTGAACATGTATAATTTTCGTGTAAACGCAGATTCAATCAGTTGGGTATCTTAGGAACTCTGAAAGTCCTCTATCAATGCTCGGAGTAGCCGTCACCAGATCCCAGCAAAAGCACCGCCTAGTGGAGAACAAAGACACCATAGTGACCTCGTTTGGCTGAAAGGTTAACTGTGGGCCGAATTTTTGACGTGAGAACGTCTAATAAATCGATGAACGCCGGCTGCATGCACGAAAAAGGATGACGCAATGTAACGTACATGTACGTACAGACCAGTGAACGCCAGTATGCACAAGAGAGCAGCGAACGCCAGGATGTACAATCTTAGTACTGGCGCTCGGGTAATTTTCAATGCGGGGGGGAGGGGAGTTGAGGGTGTTGAGGGGGGGGAGTGCCGGAGAGGAGTGCGGGGTATTAAAGGGGGATGAAAATTTAATTGATTTTGCCGTAGAATGCACCGTTTTCAAGATATTTGACAAAACACCGGTTCTCGTCCGATCACCGAGGTTAAGCAACGTCGGGCGCGGTCAGTACTTGGACGGGTGACCGCCTGGTTTCATTTTTGTTTTTAGAATGTTTTGTTATGACGTTGTCACGTTAAACTATCGTCCGTGAACAGAATTTACAGACAACCGGTTTTTTCGACCGTGAGTGTAGTTACCAGTCTGCGAGTCGGCTGCGGGCGCGGCGCGCGCGGCGGCGCGGGCGTCGGCCTCGCGGCGCAACTGCAGCCCGTACTGCGCGATCTCGTCGGCCGCCAGGTTGGACGTCATCACGAACACAGCGTTTTTGCACTCTATCAGCTTGCCCTTGCCGTCCGTCAGCCGGCCCTGCGACAAGACACGACTTGTTTCAAACGGGGCTGCTGAACTCAGGCGCAAGCCACACAGAAGTGACGTGGGGGCGTCGCAGTCGCACAGCCCGTTGAATCAGTTTTCATACTGAATGTATAGAAGCATCGCGATCCAATGCAAAGAATAAAGAAGAGACGAGGCGGATATACCTCAACGATGAGCACATGGTGCTAGAGGCGGCTGAACCGGTGTGATACCTCATCGAAGACTACATCGTGCTGGAGGTGGCCAAGCCGGTGTGATACCTCATGAATGACCACATGGTGCTGGAAGCAGTGGCGATCCTTACATAGAAGCCCAAAAGCCGGGCTTGCCTTATAAATCTCAAATCAAGATTAAAAATAAAAACCAAACCTCGTCCAAACGAAAAAAGTTGTAATAAAATCACTTTCATAATAACGCGCTTTATTTTACGTAAAATACCAAGAATTGCATAACAAATCCGCTGCGCGGCCCAGCGGCGCTGTACGGCGGCCGACGCGGCGACAGGCGATAGTAGCGATGTTATAAATAGCATGACATCTCGCTCGCTCTTGTGGGCTTTTACGGGGCTTCCAAACGCTCTCTTCATACATAGGAAAACGTTAGTTTTGCAAATATCTATGTATAGCTGCATATATTAGCGCTTTCTTTGCAATTTTAAATCTGGCTTACGGTGTGAAGTTTGCTGCGTTTGGTTTAGAACGCGAGTGCGCGGGCGAGATGAATAACTTCACGATTGTTTATATCGAATCGTGGGCCATGCCATGCAAGGCGTTGTAAAATGTGTGAATTTATGTAATTACAAAATAAATAGGTATTCTTGTTTTAGTGCGTTGTGTGTGAGAATGAGTCTGTAAAATTTAAAATTCTGTCTAGTAATAGAATGAAGTGTGCTTTGGTAAGCTTGCCCAAACTGAGTAAAGCGGCAACAAGATTGATTTACCTACATTAAATTATAAAAAACTACTAAAACATATCTCTCGGCTTGCCATAGCTTGATACCCTAGGCACGCCACTGGCTGGAAGTGGCCATACCTGAATGATATCTCATCGATGACCAGGGCCCAATTGCATAACTAAGTACAACTAATATTACAAGCGGAACTCTCGCTTCAGTTATATTAACTAGAAAGGGAGTTCCACTTGTAATATAAGTTGTACTTTGTTATGCAATTGGGCCCTGATGGTGGTGGAGGCGGCTAAACCTTAGTGATACCCAGTGTGGGGCAAATAAACTAATTTCGTCAATCAACTGATCAATCATGACTAATTTAATCATGACTAATGTAATCATGATTGATTTATGATTGAACTAATCATGACTGACGCCACAAATCATTAGTCATTCAATCGTTAGTTTTAATCACGACCATGTGATTGATGCTTCTAACGGAATGTGAATGTTTGTTTGTTTCGTCGTACTTCTGTTCGAGTTATCGCTTTTCTGGTAGTTTTGTACTGTCCTTATGCTATCTTAGGGTAAATTAATGTAATCGTGTACATCGGTACATGAATTTGGATCGCCAAATTCATCAAAATGAAAACAAACAAAAGAAAAATATATTTAAACCACCAATTTGTTGGCATTTGTGTCATGTATGGTCAAGGACATGAGCTACTATGGAACCATTTTCCAGTAAACGTCATAGTGACATCGCATTAATTAACAAGGAAAATCTTAATGACTTTTCCTTTGAAAAGGTTCCATGGTGGCTTATGAATTAAAGTCATAAACGATCAATCATGATTGCTTGACTAAGATTGAAACTAATCAATCATCAATCACCAAACCATGACTAAACTAACAAATCATTAGTCATCAATCATGATTGACGTATCTAATCATCAGTCATCAATCATTAGTCAAACTAAATTTTGGCCAACAGTGGTGTTACCTCATCGAAGAGCTGCAGCAGCACAGTGAGCACGTCGGGATGCGCCTTGTCCACCTCGTCGAACAGCACGACGGCGTCGGCGCGGCGGGCCAGCGCGCGCGTCAGCTGCCCGCCCTCCTCGTGGCCCACGTAGCCGGGCGGCGCGCCGATCAGCTTCGCCACCTCGTGCTTCTCCTGGTACTCCGACATGTCCAGCCGGATGAACGCCGCTGGGTCCTCGCGGTGCATGTACCTGAGACATGCCACGTTTTTCCTTAACCTTTTCGACGCTCTGTCAAACACAAAAGCTCTCACTCATACGCCATGACATCGGAGTGTCAAACGCGAAGTTGAACCCTACAGAAATGCATGTAGGTAAATATCGCACTGCACGCCGTGACTGATATATCAGTCGTTGGCGTAGAACCTGCGGTGCTGATATATGTGTCGTTGGCGTCGAAAAGGATAAAGTCTGACCCCTGGACTTAAAACCTAACCAGGACTGAGTAGGTACTGCGACAAAAAAGTGAGGCCGAAAAAAAACAAACCAGAGAGTTGCATCTCGCTCTAATTAGGGTGATCAAGTACTGGCGCGAGTGGGCACAATTCTCTAGTTTCTATGTAATCTCTCGGACCGCTGTCTCTCGTTGCCATTATTAAACTGTAAGGCTTGGTAATATGGGTCACTTTTGATTGACTAATAAAAGTTAGTACTCAGTCCTGGTTAGGTATTAAGTCTGACCTAGCCAGAGCGGTATTCTGTGACGGTTCTCTTTTGGCTAGTCTGTGGCAAGATTTCAGTCGAGGCCCTGCACGACTGTGATGTTTCAATTACTTGAACAGACTGGACCAGGAGGACCACAATATTTTCCTATACTGCGCCACTAAAGGGTCCCGTAGGGCAATCGAAGTGTGCGTTGGGTTTTGTTGTCTGAAGAGACAGAAAGACGGCAAAATTAAGTGATAGGGATATTTCCAGTCAGGCCAGAGTCTTGAAGGGAGAGCAGCCGGAGTCCAGGGCATAGCGTGGTTTCAGCATGTGCACTCAAAATCACAACGTTCGGGTATTTTCGCTGAGTTCTTAATGAGGTTAGAGACGAGATAAAATGTGACATTATCAATGAAAAACTTACTATATGTATAACTGTTGTCCTTTTCGAAACCTTTCAACGCATCATTCAAAGCTTTGTAACTAATGAAGCAAGGATGAACAAGTGGAAAAAAACTGACCTGGCGAGCTGCTTGGCCAGCTCGGTCTTGCCGATGCCGCTGCTGCCGAGGAACAGGAAGACGAGCGGATGGTCCTCGTCAGCCCAACCGTTTTCCTTGCGGCGCACGGCGGCGGCCACGGTCTCGATGGCAGCCGTCTGCCCCACGATGTACTGTTTGAGCCGCTGCTCCAGCGGGAAGCGCCGGCGCTCCTCGGCCGCCGCCTCTGCTGCCGCCTGCTCCCAGCGCGCCGTGTGCTGCACGATCAGATCGCGCGCTGGTGACGGGTCGCGCGCGTAGTGGAGTGCGCGACGCCCTGCGACCATGCGGAAACAATACGTACACAAAGGGTCCACACATCACAGCGTCGTTATGGCTCGTCTACACAATGGCCCATGATGGGCGAGTACGGGCACCCACTATTGTGAAGAGAGCATAATCGTCTGTGAGTGGCCATCGTTGCCTGTAATCGGGAATAATCGGAGAATTGTCGGTACATCAAAGGAATGCGTGCCAATGATCGTCGTCGAGTACAGGCGACAGTGAGTAAATGTACAGTCACGATTGTGTAGAGATAATCGCGGCGATGATGGCCGCTTTTTTAATCGCCCATCATGGGCCTCGCATTGTGTAGACGAGCCATTACACACTCAACGAGTGACGTGGGAAGCGACGAGGAAAAGAGGCAGGGAAGTAGTGTGGCTTTACACTTGTCACGACCGTGCACCCACTGCCGTCATGACCAGCAAGTGACAGGGAAACATTGTGTACAGTGTGTGGCTGCTTGCAGCGGAGTTACGTAGTGTAGTTAACCCTGGTTTCTGCAAGTCCGCTTTGGCTAATTTAATTTTAAGGCGATTTTTACAATCATTTAAATCGCTGCAACACATTTAGAGCCTGTCTAAACGAAGCGTTCTCGAGATACTTGAGCTACATTCAACCCGTCATACTCTGGCGCCATCGCAGCGCGCTTCGCGAGTCCGTGGCGAGTGAACGTATTTTGTTCGAGGGTGGATCAACTATTTCATGTTGTTATTCTGTCCCGTTAGCGAAGGGACAAAAGTAGTACAGTTTAATTAGAAGAAATGTTGTGTCACATTAACTAACATGCTTATTAGATGACCAATTGTAGAAGGGGTTTAAAACTAACACAAAAATGCATGTTTGGCAAAATTTAATCAGATAAACTTACGGTTTAAAGAGTGACCCACTATAGCAACGAGTGACAAAAGAAAGTTGATCGAGCGAGAAATGGAGGGAGATAACTTCGACACGGAACTTCTAATAGACGCGAAGGAACGTGTGTAAGACGTGGCTCCAGCACGCAATATAAACTTGGGTGGACACTCGGACAGGCAGTTACCGGCGTGGTCCCTGGCGGTGGGGTCGGCGCCGCCCAGCAGCAGCTCCTGGGCGGCGGCGGGCGAGTCGGCCAGCGCGGCGTAGTGCAGCGCCGTCCAGCCCAGGAAGGAGGCGCGCGCGTTCATGCCGCCGCAGAACTCCTCCTCGCGCCGCTGCATGGCCTCCAGCGGGTGCAGCCCCGCCGCCGCCGCCGCCGCGCTCGCGCCCGCGTACTGCTCCTGCCACGCACCACACACTCGTTAGCAGCAGCCCAGTGTGAGGCTGCTACCGAACCAGTGAGCTACGTCGCCGGTGTCATCTGCAGTTCAGCTGTTTTCCCTTTTCTTGAACAGCACAAAGTTGAATGCTGTCAACTTTGATGTGCTTGTTGTTTAGATTTTAAGTATAGATAGTGAACCACCTATTCAGTCAAATTTAAAGTGCTTTTCCATATTCATTGGTCCACCTAGCATAACACTGGTGGAAATGAGTTCAACTAAGCCATTTTTATATGAAAAAAATGGGTGCTGTGTATGCGTGCTCTGAATCTTCTTCAAGCGGCAACTTAGTTTAGCATTAGTGAAAACAGTCAGAAACTCGCAGCATAACATGCACAGCCACATATCTGGTAAAAAATGGGTGACTAACAATGTGATTTTTATCTCGATCAACTAAAAGTTGACATATCATGAGAATGCAACTTGCTGTGTCCGAGGTGTCTGCCGGCGCCCCTAGCGGCCCTGCCAGTACCTGCAGGTCGGGGCGCGCGCCCAGGCGCAGCAGCTCGGCCACGACGGCGGGCTGGTCGTTGGCGGCGGCCGCCATCAGCGCCGTCCAGCCCAGCGAGTGCCGCCGGTCGGGCCGCTGCCGGCGCCCTAGCGGCCCTGCCAGTACCTGCAGGTCGGGGCGCGCGCCCAGGCGCAGCAGCTCGGCCACGACGGCGGGCTGGTCGTTGGCGGCGGCCGCCATCAGCGCCGTCCAGCCCAGCGAGTGCCGCCGGTCGGGCCGCTGCCGGCGCCCTAGCGGCCCTGCCAGTACCTGCAGGTCGGGGCGCGCGCCCAGGCGCAGCAGCTCGGCCACGACGGCGGGCTGGTCGTTGGCGGCGGCCGCCATCAGCGCCGTCCAGCCCAGCGAGTGCCGCCGGTCGGGCCGCTGCCGGCGCCCTAGCGGCCCTGCCAGTACCTGCAGGTCGGGGCGCGCGCCCAGGCGCAGCAGCTCGGCCACGACGGCGGGCTGGTCGTTGGCGGCGGCCGCCATCAGCGCCGTCCAGCCCAGCGAGTGCCGCCGGTCGGCGCCGCTGCCGTCGCGCCCCTTGCGGCCCTGCCAGTACCTGCAGGTCGGGGCGCGCGCCCAGGCGCAGCAGCTCGGCCACGACGGCGGGCTGGTCGTTGGCGGCGGCCGCCATCAGCGCCGTCCAGCCCAGCGAGTGCCGCCGGTCGGCGCCGCTGCCGTCGCGCCCCTTGCGGCCCTGCCAGTACCTGCAGGTCGGGGCGCGCGCCCAGGCGCAGCAGCTCGGCCACGACGGCGGGCTGGTCGTTGGCGGCGGCCGCCATCAGCGCCGTCCAGCCCAGCGAGTGCCGCCGGTCGGCGCCGCTGCCGTCGCGCCCCTTGCGGCCCTGCCAGTACCTGCAGGTCGGGGCGCGCGCCCAGGCGCAGCAGCTCGGCCACGACGGCGGGCTGGTCGTTGGCGGCGGCCGCCATCAGCGCCGTCCAGCCCAGCGAGTGCCGCCGGTCGGCGCCGCTGCCGTCGCGCCCCTTGCGGCCCTGCCAGTACCTGCAGGTCGGGGCGCGCGCCCAGGCGCAGCAGCTCGGCCACGACGGCGGGCTGGTCGTTGGCGGCGGCCGCCATCAGCGCCGTCCAGCCCAGCGAGTGCCGCCGGTCGGCGCCGCTGCCGTCGCGCCCCTTGCGGCCCTGCCAGTACCTGCAGGTCGGGGCGCGCGCCCAGGCGCAGCAGCTCGGCCACGACGGCGGGCTGGTCGTTGGCGGCGGCCGCCATCAGCGCCGTCCAGCCCAGCGAGTGCCGCCGGTCGGCGCCGCTGCCGTCGCGCCCCTTGCGGCCCTGCCAGTACCTGCAGGTCGGGGCGCGCGCCCAGGCGCAGCAGCTCGGCCACGACGGCGGGCTGGTCGTTGGCGGCGGCCGCCATCAGCGCCGTCCAGCCCAGCGAGTGCCGCCGGTCGGCGCCGCTGCCGTCGCGCCCCTTGCGGCCCTGCCAGTACCTGCAGGTCGGGGCGCGCGCCCAGGCGCAGCAGCTCGGCCACGACGGCGGGCTGGTCGTTGGCGGCGGCCGCCATCAGCGCCGTCCAGCCCAGCGAGTGCCGCCGGTCGGCGCCGCTGCCGTCGCGCCCCTTGCGGCCCTGCCAGTACCTGCAGGTCGGGGCGCGCGCCCAGGCGCAGCAGCTCGGCCACGACGGCGGGCTGGTCGTTGGCGGCGGCCGCCATCAGCGCCGTCCAGCCCAGCGAGTGCCGCCGGTCGGCGCCGCTGCCGTCGCGCCCCTTGCGGCCCTGCCAGTACCTGCAGGTCGGGGCGCGCGCCCAGGCGCAGCAGCTCGGCCACGACGGCGGGCTGGTCGTTGGCGGCGGCCGCCATCAGCGCCGTCCAGCCCAGCGAGTGCCGCCGGTCGGCGCCGCTGCCGTCGCGCCCCTTGCGGCCCTGCCAGTACCTGCAGGTCGGGGCGCGCGCCCAGGCGCAGCAGCTCGGCCACGACGGCGGGCTGGTCGTTGGCGGCGGCCGCCATCAGCGCCGTCCAGCCCAGCGAGTGCCGCCGGTCGGCGCCGCTGCCGTCGCGCCCCTTGCGGCCCTGCCAGTACCTGCAGGTCGGGGCGCGCGCCCAGGCGCAGCAGCTCGGCCACGACGGCGGGCTGGTCGTTGGCGGCGGCCGCCATCAGCGCCGTCCAGCCCAGCGAGTGCCGCCGGTCGGCGCCGCTGCCGTCGCGCCCCTTGCGGCCCTGCCAGTACCTGCAGGTCGGGGCGCGCGCCCAGGCGCAGCAGCTCGGCCACGACGGCGGGCTGGTCGTTGGCGGCGGCCGCCATCAGCGCCGTCCAGCCCAGCGAGTGCCGCCGGTCGGGCCGCTGCCGGCGCCCTAGCGGCCCTGCCAGTACCTGCAGGTCGGGGCGCGCGCCCAGGCGCAGCAGCTCGGCCACGACGGCGGGCTGGTCGTTGGCGGCGGCCGCCATCAGCGCCGTCCAGCCCAGCGAGTGCCGCCGGTCGGGCCGCTGCCGGCGCCCTAGCGGCCCTGCCAGTACCTGCAGGTCGGGGCGCGCGCCCAGGCGCAGCAGCTCGGCCACGACGGCGGGCTGGTCGTTGGCGGCGGCCGCCATCAGCGCCGTCCAGCCCAGCGAGTGCCGCCGGTCGGGCCGCTGCCGGCGCCCTAGCGGCCCTGCCAGTACCTGCAGGTCGGGGCGCGCGCCCAGGCGCAGCAGCTCGGCCACGACGGCGGGCTGGTCGTTGGCGGCGGCCGCCATCAGCGCCGTCCAGCCCAGCGAGTGCCGCCGGTCGGCGCCGCTGCCGTCGCGCCCCTTGCGGCCCTGCCAGTACCTGCAGGTCGGGGCGCGCGCCCAGGCGCAGCAGCTCGGCCACGACGGCGGGCTGGTCGTTGGCGGCGGCCGCCATCAGCGCCGTCCAGCCCAGCGAGTGCCGCCGGTCGGGCCGCTGCCGGCGCCCTAGCGGCCCTGCCAGTACCTGCAGGTCGGGGCGCGCGCCCAGGCGCAGCAGCTCGGCCACGACGGCGGGCTGGTCGTTGGCGGCGGCCGCCATCAGCGCCGTCCAGCCCAGCGAGTGCCGCCGGTCGGGCCGCTGCCGGCGCCCTAGCGGCCCTGCCAGTACCTGCAGGTCGGGGCGCGCGCCCAGGCGCAGCAGCTCGGCCACGACGGCGGGCTGGTCGTTGGCGGCGGCCGCCATCAGCGCCGTCCAGCCCAGCGAGTGCCGCCGGTCGGGCCGCTGCCGGCGCCCTAGCGGCCCTGCCAGTACCTGCAGGTCGGGGCGCGCGCCCAGGCGCAGCAGCTCGGCCACGACGGCGGGCTGGTCGTTGGCGGCGGCCGCCATCAGCGCCGTCCAGCCCAGCGAGTGCCGCCGGTCGGGCCGCTGCCGGCGCCCTAGCGGCCCTGCCAGTACCTGCAGGTCGGGGCGCGCGCCCAGGCGCAGCAGCTCGGCCACGACGGCGGGCTGGTCGTTGGCGGCGGCCGCCATCAGCGCCGTCCAGCCCAGCGAGTGCCGCCGGTCGGCGCCGCTGCCGGCGCCCTAGCGGCCCTGCCAGTACCTGCAGGTCGGGGCGCGCGCCCAGGCGCAGCAGCTCGGCCACGACGGCGGGCTGGTCGTTGGCGGCGGCCGCCATCAGCGCCGTCCAGCCCAGCGAGTGCCGCCGGTCGGGCCGCTGCCGGCGCCCTAGCGGCCCTGCCAGTACCTGCAGGTCGGGGCGCGCGCCCAGGCGCAGCAGCTCGGCCACGACGGCGGGCTGGTCGTTGGCGGCGGCCGCCATCAGCGCCGTCCAGCCCAGCGAGTGCCGCCGGTCGGGCCGCTGCCGGCGCCCTAGCGGCCCTGCCAGTACCTGCAGGTCGGGGCGCGCGCCCAGGCGCAGCAGCTCGGCCACGACGGCGGGCTGGTCGTTGGCGGCGGCCGCCATCAGCGCCGTCCAGCCCAGCGAGTGCCGCCGGTCGGGCCGCTGCCGGCGCCCTAGCGGCCCTGCCAGTACCTGCAGGTCGGGGCGCGCGCCCAGGCGCAGCAGCTCGGCCACGACGGCGGGCTGGTCGTTGGCGGCGGCCGCCATCAGCGCCGTCCAGCCCAGCGAGTGCCGCCGGTCGGGCCGCTGCCGGCGCCCTAGCGGCCCTGCCAGTACCTGCAGGTCGGGGCGCGCGCCCAGGCGCAGCAGCTCGGCCACGACGGCGGGCTGGTCGTTGGCGGCGGCCGCCATCAGCGCCGTCCAGCCCAGCGAGTGCCGCCGGTCGGCGCCGCTGCCGTCGCGCCCCTTGCGGCCCTGCCAGTACCTGCAGGTCGGGGCGCGCGCCCAGGCGCAGCAGCTCGGCCACGACGGCGGGCTGGTCGTTGGCGGCGGCCGCCATCAGCGCCGTCCAGCCCAGCGAGTGCCGCCGGTCGGCGCCGCTGCCGTCGCGCCCCTTGCGGCCCTGCCAGTACCTGCAGGTCGGGGCGCGCGCCCAGGCGCAGCAGCTCGGCCACGACGGCGGGCTGGTCGTTGGCGGCGGCCGCCATCAGCGCCGTCCAGCCCAGCGAGTGCCGCCGGTCGGCGCCGCTGCCGTCGCGCCCCTTGCGGCCCTGCCAGTACCTGCAGGTCGGGGCGCGCGCCCAGGCGCAGCAGCTCGGCCACGACGGCGGGCTGGTCGTTGGCGGCGGCCGCCATCAGCGCCGTCCAGCCCAGCGAGTGCCGCCGGTCGGCGCCGCTGCCGTCGCGCCCCTTGCGGCCCTGCCAGTACCTGCAGGTCGGGGCGCGCGCCCAGGCGCAGCAGCTCGGCCACGACGGCGGGCTGGTCGTTGGCGGCGGCCGCCATCAGCGCCGTCCAGCCCAGCGAGTGCCGCCGGTCGGCGCCGCTGCCGTCGCGCCCCTTGCGGCCCTGCCAGTACCTGCAGGTCGGGGCGCGCGCCCAGGCGCAGCAGCTCGGCCACGACGGCGGGCTGGTCGTTGGCGGCGGCCGCCATCAGCGCCGTCCAGCCCAGCGAGTGCCGCCGGTCGGCGCCGCTGCCGTCGCGCCCCTTGCGGCCCTGCCAGTACCTGCAGGTCGGGGCGCGCGCCCAGGCGCAGCAGCTCGGCCACGACGGCGGGCTGGTCGTTGGCGGCGGCCGCCATCAGCGCCGTCCAGCCCAGCGAGTGCCGCCGGTCGGGCCGCTGCCGGCGCCCTAGCGGCCCTGCCAGTACCTGCAGGTCGGGGCGCGCGCCCAGGCGCAGCAGCTCGGCCACGACGGCGGGCTGGTCGTTGGCGGCGGCCGCCATCAGCGCCGTCCAGCCCAGCGAGTGCCGCCGGTCGGCGCCGCTGCCGTCGCGCCCCTTGCGGCCCTGCCAGTACCTGCAGGTCGGGGCGCGCGCCCAGGCGCAGCAGCTCGGCCACGACGGCGGGCTGGTCGTTGGCGGCGGCCGCCATCAGCGCCGTCCAGCCCAGCGAGTGCCGCCGGTCGGCGCCGCTGCCGTCGCGCCCCTTGCGGCCCTGCCAGTACCTGCAGGTCGGGGCGCGCGCCCAGGCGCAGCAGCTCGGCCACGACGGCGGGCTGGTCGTTGGCGGCGGCCGCCATCAGCGCCGTCCAGCCCAGCGAGTGCCGCCGGTCGGGCCGCTGCCGGCGCCCTAGCGGCCCTGCCAGTACCTGCAGGTCGGGGCGCGCGCCCAGGCGCAGCAGCTCGGCCACGACGGCGGGCTGGTCGTTGGCGGCGGCCGCCATCAGCGCCGTCCAGCCCAGCGAGTGCCGCCGGTCGGCGCCGCTGCCGTCGCGCCCCTTGCGGCCCTGCCAGTACCTGCAGGTCGGGGCGCGCGCCCAGGCGCAGCAGCTCGGCCACGACGGCGGGCTGGTCGTTGGCGGCGGCCGCCATCAGCGCCGTCCAGCCCAGCGAGTGCCGCCGGTCGGCGCCGCTGCCGTCGCGCCCCTTGCGGCCCTGCCAGTACCTGCAGGTCGGGGCGCGCGCCCAGGCGCAGCAGCTCGGCCACGACGGCGGGCTGGTCGTTGGCGGCGGCCGCCATCAGCGCCGTCCAGCCCAGCGAGTGCCGCCGGTCGGCGCCGCTGCCGTCGCGCCCCTTGCGGCCCTGCCAGTACCTGCAGGTCGGGGCGCGCGCCCAGGCGCAGCAGCTCGGCCACGACGGCGGGCTGGTCGTTGGCGGCGGCCGCCATCAGCGCCGTCCAGCCCAGCGAGTGCCGCCGGTCGGCGCCGCTGCCGTCGCGCCCCTTGCGGCCCTGCCAGTACCTGCAGGTCGGGGCGCGCGCCCAGGCGCAGCAGCTCGGCCACGACGGCGGGCTGGTCGTTGGCGGCGGCCGCCATCAGCGCCGTCCAGCCCAGCGAGTGCCGCCGGTCGGCGCCGCTGCCGTCGCGCCCCTTGCGGCCCTGCCAGTACCTGCAGGTCGGGGCGCGCGCCCAGGCGCAGCAGCTCGGCCACGACGGCGGGCTGGTCGTTGGCGGCGGCCGCCATCAGCGCCGTCCAGCCCAGCGAGTGCCGCCGGTCGGCGCCGCTGCCGTCGCGCCCCTTGCGGCCCTGCCAGTACCTGCAGGTCGGGGCGCGCGCCCAGGCGCAGCAGCTCGGCCACGACGGCGGGCTGGTCGTTGGCGGCGGCCGCCATCAGCGCCGTCCAGCCCAGCGAGTGCCGCCGGTCGGCGCCGCTGCCGTCGCGCCCCTTGCGGCCCTGCCAGTACCTGCAGGTCGGGGCGCGCGCCCAGGCGCAGCAGCTCGGCCACGACGGCGGGCTGGTCGTTGGCGGCGGCCGCCATCAGCGCCGTCCAGCCCAGCGAGTGCCGCCGGTCGGCGCCGCTGCCGTCGCGCCCCTTGCGGCCCTGCCAGTACCTGCAGGTCGGGGCGCGCGCCCAGGCGCAGCAGCTCGGCCACGACGGCGGGCTGGTCGTTGGCGGCGGCCGCCATCAGCGCCGTCCAGCCCAGCGAGTGCCGCCGGTCGGCGCCGCTGCCGTCGCGCCCCTTGCGGCCCTGCCAGTACCTGCAGGTCGGGGCGCGCGCCCAGGCGCAGCAGCTCGGCCACGACGGCGGGCTGGTCGTTGGCGGCGGCCGCCATCAGCGCCGTCCAGCCCAGCGAGTGCCGCCGGTCGGGCCGCTGCCGGCGCCCTAGCGGCCCTGCCAGTACCTGCAGGTCGGGGCGCGCGCCCAGGCGCAGCAGCTCGGCCACGACGGCGGGCTGGTCGTTGGCGGCGGCCGCCATCAGCGCCGTCCAGCCCAGCGAGTGCCGCCGGTCGGCGCCGCTGCCGTCGCGCCCCTTGCGGCCCTGCCAGTACCTGCAGGTCGGGGCGCGCGCCCAGGCGCAGCAGCTCGGCCACGACGGCGGGCTGGTCGTTGGCGGCGGCCGCCATCAGCGCCGTCCAGCCCAGCGAGTGCCGCCGGTCGGGCCGCTGCCGGCGCCCTAGCGGCCCTGCCAGTACCTGCAGGTCGGGG
This sequence comes from Archips xylosteana, assembly GCA_947563465.1. Classification (NCBI taxonomy): domain Eukaryota; kingdom Metazoa; phylum Arthropoda; class Insecta; order Lepidoptera; family Tortricidae; genus Archips; species Archips xylosteana. The sequence continues at coordinate 23,681,554 of OX387349.1, read as the reverse complement.
CGCGCGCCCAGGCGCAGCAGCTCGGCCACGACGGCGGGCTGGTCGTTGGCGGCGGCCGCCATCAGCGCCGTCCAGCCCAGCGAGTGCCGCCGGTCGGCGCCGCTGCCGTCGCGCCCCTTGCGGCCCTGCCAGTACCTGCAGGTCGGGGCGCGCGCCCAGGCGCAGCAGCTCGGCCACGACGGCGGGCTGGTCGTTGGCGGCGGCCGCCATCAGCGCCGTCCAGCCCAGCGAGTGCCGCCGGTCGGGCCGCTGCCGGCGCCCTAGCGGCCCTGCCAGTACCTGCAGGTCGGGGCGCGCGCCCAGGCGCAGCAGCTCGGCCACGACGGCGGGCTGGTCGTTGGCGGCGGCCGCCATCAGCGCCGTCCAGCCCAGCGAGTGCCGCCGGTCGGCGCCGCTGCCGTCGCGCCCCTTGCGGCCCTGCCAGTACCTGCAGGTCGGGGCGCGCGCCCAGGCGCAGCAGCTCGGCCACGACGGCGGGCTGGTCGTTGGCGGCGGCCGCCATCAGCGCCGTCCAGCCCAGCGAGTGCCGCCGGTCGGCGCCGCTGCCGTCGCGCCCCTTGCGGCCCTGCCAGTACCTGCAGGTCGGGGCGCGCGCCCAGGCGCAGCAGCTCGGCCACGACGGCGGGCTGGTCGTTGGCGGCGGCCGCCATCAGCGCCGTCCAGCCCAGCGAGTGCCGCCGGTCGGGCCGCTGCCGGCGCCCTAGCGGCCCTGCCAGTACCTGCAGGTCGGGGCGCGCGCCCAGGCGCAGCAGCTCGGCCACGACGGCGGGCTGGTCGTTGGCGGCGGCCGCCATCAGCGCCGTCCAGCCCAGCGAGTGCCGCCGGTCGGGCCGCTGCCGGCGCCCTAGCGGCCCTGCCAGTACCTGCAGGTCGGGGCGCGCGCCCAGGCGCAGCAGCTCGGCCACGACGGCGGGCTGGTCGTTGGCGGCGGCCGCCATCAGCGCCGTCCAGCCCAGCGAGTGCCGCCGGTCGGGCCGCTGCCGGCGCCCTAGCGGCCCTGCCAGTACCTGCAGGTCGGGGCGCGCGCCCAGGCGCAGCAGCTCGGCCACGACGGCGGGCTGGTCGTTGGCGGCGGCCGCCATCAGCGCCGTCCAGCCCAGCGAGTGCCGCCGGTCGGCGCCGCTGCCGTCGCGCCCCTTGCGGCCCTGCCAGTACCTGCAGGTCGGGGCGCGCGCCCAGGCGCAGCAGCTCGGCCACGACGGCGGGCTGGTCGTTGGCGGCGGCCGCCATCAGCGCCGTCCAGCCCAGCGAGTGCCGCCGGTCGGGCCGCTGCCGGCGCCCTAGCGGCCCTGCCAGTACCTGCAGGTCGGGGCGCGCGCCCAGGCGCAGCAGCTCGGCCACGACGGCGGGCTGGTCGTTGGCGGCGGCCGCCATCAGCGCCGTCCAGCCCAGCGAGTGCCGCCGGTCGGGCCGCTGCCGGCGCCCTAGCGGCCCTGCCAGTACCTGCAGGTCGGGGCGCGCGCCCAGGCGCAGCAGCTCGGCCACGACGGCGGGCTGGTCGTTGGCGGCGGCCGCCATCAGCGCCGTCCAGCCCAGCGAGTGCCGCCGGTCGGGCCGCTGCCGGCGCCCTAGCGGCCCTGCCAGTACCTGCAGGTCGGGGCGCGCGCCCAGGCGCAGCAGCTCGGCCACGACGGCGGGCTGGTCGTTGGCGGCGGCCGCCATCAGCGCCGTCCAGCCCAGCGAGTGCCGCCGGTCGGCGCCGCTGCCGTCGCGCCCCTTGCGGCCCTGCCAGTACCTGCAGGTCGGGGCGCGCGCCCAGGCGCAGCAGCTCGGCCACGACGGCGGGCTGGTCGTTGGCGGCGGCCGCCATCAGCGCCGTCCAGCCCAGCGAGTGCCGCCGGTCGGGCCGCTGCCGGCGCCCTAGCGGCCCTGCCAGTACCTGCAGGTCGGGGCGCGCGCCCAGGCGCAGCAGCTCGGCCACGACGGCGGGCTGGTCGTTGGCGGCGGCCGCCATCAGCGCCGTCCAGCCCAGCGAGTGCCGCCGGTCGGCGCCGCTGCCGTCGCGCCCCTTGCGGCCCTGCCAGTACCTGCAGGTCGGGGCGCGCGCCCAGGCGCAGCAGCTCGGCCACGACGGCGGGCTGGTCGTTGGCGGCGGCCGCCATCAGCGCCGTCCAGCCCAGCGAGTGCCGCCGGTCGGCGCCGCTGCCGTCGCGCCCCTTGCGGCCCTGCCAGTACCTGCAGGTCGGGGCGCGCGCCCAGGCGCAGCAGCTCGGCCACGACGGCGGGCTGGTCGTTGGCGGCGGCCGCCATCAGCGCCGTCCAGCCCAGCGAGTGCCGCCGGTCGGCGCCGCTGCCGTCGCGCCCCTTGCGGCCCTGCCAGTACCTGCAGGTCGGGGCGCGCGCCCAGGCGCAGCAGCTCGGCCACGACGGCGGGCTGGTCGTTGGCGGCGGCCGCCATCAGCGCCGTCCAGCCCAGCGAGTGCCGCCGGTCGGGCCGCTGCCGGCGCCCTAGCGGCCCTGCCAGTACCTGCAGGTCGGGGCGCGCGCCCAGGCGCAGCAGCTCGGCCACGACGGCGGGCTGGTCGTTGGCGGCGGCCGCCATCAGCGCCGTCCAGCCCAGCGAGTGCCGCCGGTCGGCGCCGCTGCCGTCGCGCCCCTTGCGGCCCTGCCAGTACCTGCAGGTCGGGGCGCGCGCCCAGGCGCAGCAGCTCGGCCACGACGGCGGGCTGGTCGTTGGCGGCGGCCGCCATCAGCGCCGTCCAGCCCAGCGAGTGCCGCCGGTCGGCGCCGCTGCCGTCGCGCCCCTTGCGGCCCTGCCAGTACCTGCAGGTCGGGGCGCGCGCCCAGGCGCAGCAGCTCGGCCACGACGGCGGGCTGGTCGTTGGCGGCGGCCGCCATCAGCGCCGTCCAGCCCAGCGAGTGCCGCCGGTCGGCGCCGCTGCCGTCGCGCCCCTTGCGGCCCTGCCAGTACCTGCAGGTCGGGGCGCGCGCCCAGGCGCAGCAGCTCGGCCACGACGGCGGGCTGGTCGTTGGCGGCGGCCGCCATCAGCGCCGTCCAGCCCAGCGAGTGCCGCCGGTCGGCGCCGCTGCCGTCGCGCCCCTTGCGGCCCTGCCAGTACCTGCAGGTCGGGGCGCGCGCCCAGGCGCAGCAGCTCGGCCACGACGGCGGGCTGGTCGTTGGCGGCGGCCGCCATCAGCGCCGTCCAGCCCAGCGAGTGCCGCCGGTCGGCGCCGCTGCCGGCGCCCTAGCGGCCCTGCCAGTACCTGCAGGTCGGGGCGCGCGCCCAGGCGCAGCAGCTCGGCCACGACGGCGGGCTGGTCGTTGGCGGCGGCCGCCATCAGCGCCGTCCAGCCCAGCGAGTGCCGCCGGTCGGCGCCGCTGCCGTCGCGCCCCTTGCGGCCCTGCCAGTACCTGCAGGTCGGGGCGCGCGCCCAGGCGCAGCAGCTCGGCCACGACGGCGGGCTGGTCGTTGGCGGCGGCCGCCATCAGCGCCGTCCAGCCCAGCGAGTGCCGCCGGTCGGCGCCGCTGCCGGCGCCCTAGCGGCCCTGCCAGTACCTGCAGGTCGGGGCGCGCGCCCAGGCGCAGCAGCTCGGCCACGACGGCGGGCTGGTCGTTGGCGGCGGCCGCCATCAGCGCCGTCCAGCCCAGCGAGTGCCGCCGGTCGGCGCCGCTGCCGTCGCGCCCCTTGCGGCCCTGCCAGTACCTGCAGGTCGGGGCGCGCGCCCAGGCGCAGCAGCTCGGCCACGACGGCGGGCTGGTCGTTGGCGGCGGCCGCCATCAGCGCCGTCCAGCCCAGCGAGTGCCGCCGGTCGGCGCCGCTGCCGTCGCGCCCCTTGCGGCCCTGCCAGTACCTGCAGGTCGGGGCGCGCGCCCAGGCGCAGCAGCTCGGCCACGACGGCGGGCTGGTCGTTGGCGGCGGCCGCCATCAGCGCCGTCCAGCCCAGCGAGTGCCGCCGGTCGGCGCCGCTGCCGTCGCGCCCCTTGCGGCCCTGCCAGTACCTGCAGGTCGGGGCGCGCGCCCAGGCGCAGCAGCTCGGCCACGACGGCGGGCTGGTCGTTGGCGGCGGCCGCCATCAGCGCCGTCCAGCCCAGCGAGTGCCGCCGGTCGGCGCCGCTGCCGTCGCGCCCCTTGCGGCCCTGCCAGTACCTGCAGGTCGGGGCGCGCGCCCAGGCGCAGCAGCTCGGCCACGACGGCGGGCTGGTCGTTGGCGGCGGCCGCCATCAGCGCCGTCCAGCCCAGCGAGTGCCGCCGGTCGGCGCCGCTGCCGTCGCGCCCCTTGCGGCCCTGCCAGTACCTGCAGGTCGGGGCGCGCGCCCAGGCGCAGCAGCTCGGCCACGACGGCGGGCTGGTCGTTGGCGGCGGCCGCCATCAGCGCCGTCCAGCCCAGCGAGTGCCGCCGGTCGGCGCCGCTGCCGTCGCGCCCCTTGCGGCCCTGCCAGTACCTGCAGGTCGGGGCGCGCGCCCAGGCGCAGCAGCTCGGCCACGACGGCGGGCTGGTCGTTGGCGGCGGCCGCCATCAGCGCCGTCCAGCCCAGCGAGTGCCGCCGGTCGGCGCCGCTGCCGTCGCGCCCCTTGCGGCCCTGCCAGTACCTGCAGGTCGGGGCGCGCGCCCAGGCGCAGCAGCTCGGCCACGACGGCGGGCTGGTCGTTGGCGGCGGCCGCCATCAGCGCCGTCCAGCCCAGCGAGTGCCGCCGGTCGGCGCCGCTGCCGTCGCGCCCCTTGCGGCCCTGCCAGTACCTGCAGGTCGGGGCGCGCGCCCAGGCGCAGCAGCTCGGCCACGACGGCGGGCTGGTCGTTGGCGGCGGCCGCCATCAGCGCCGTCCAGCCCAGCGAGTGCCGCCGGTCGGCGCCGCTGCCGTCGCGCCCCTTGCGGCCCTGCCAGTACCTGCAGGTCGGGGCGCGCGCCCAGGCGCAGCAGCTCGGCCACGACGGCGGGCTGGTCGTTGGCGGCGGCCGCCATCAGCGCCGTCCAGCCCAGCGAGTGCCGCCGGTCGGCGCCGCTGCCGTCGCGCCCCTTGCGGCCCTGCCAGTACCTGCAGGTCGGGGCGCGCGCCCAGGCGCAGCAGCTCGGCCACGACGGCGGGCTGGTCGTTGGCGGCGGCCGCCATCAGCGCCGTCCAGCCCAGCGAGTGCCGCCGGTCGGCGCCGCTGCCGTCGCGCCCCTTGCGGCCCTGCCAGTACCTGCAGGTCGGGGCGCGCGCCCAGGCGCAGCAGCTCGGCCACGACGGCGGGCTGGTCGTTGGCGGCGGCCGCCATCAGCGCCGTCCAGCCCAGCGAGTGCCGCCGGTCGGGCCGCTGCCGGCGCCCTAGCGGCCCTGCCAGTACCTGCAGGTCGGGGCGCGCGCCCAGGCGCAGCAGCTCGGCCACGACGGCGGGCTGGTCGTTGGCGGCGGCCGCCATCAGCGCCGTCCAGCCCAGCGAGTGCCGCCGGTCGGCGCCGCTGCCGTCGCGCCCCTTGCGGCCCTGCCAGTACCTGCAGGTCGGGGCGCGCGCCCAGGCGCAGCAGCTCGGCCACGACGGCGGGCTGGTCGTTGGCGGCGGCCGCCATCAGCGCCGTCCAGCCCAGCGAGTGCCGCCGGTCGGCGCCGCTGCCGTCGCGCCCCTTGCGGCCCTGCCAGTACCTGCAGGTCGGGGCGCGCGCCCAGGCGCAGCAGCTCGGCCACGACGGCGGGCTGGTCGTTGGCGGCGGCCGCCATCAGCGCCGTCCAGCCCAGCGAGTGCCGCCGGTCGGCGCCGCTGCCGTCGCGCCCCTTGCGGCCCTGCCAGTACCTGCAGGTCGGGGCGCGCGCCCAGGCGCAGCAGCTCGGCCACGACGGCGGGCTGGTCGTTGGCGGCGGCCGCCATCAGCGCCGTCCAGCCCAGCGAGTGCCGCCGGTCGGCGCCGCTGCCGTCGCGCCCCTTGCGGCCCTGCCAGTACCTGCAGGTCGGGGCGCGCGCCCAGGCGCAGCAGCTCGGCCACGACGGCGGGCTGGTCGTTGGCGGCGGCCGCCATCAGCGCCGTCCAGCCCAGCGAGTGCCGCCGGTCGGCGCCGCTGCCGTCGCGCCCCTTGCGGCCCTGCCAGTACCTGCAGGTCGGGGCGCGCGCCCAGGCGCAGCAGCTCGGCCACGACGGCGGGCTGGTCGTTGGCGGCGGCCGCCATCAGCGCCGTCCAGCCCAGCGAGTGCCGCCGGTCGGCGCCGCTGCCGTCGCGCCCCTTGCGGCCCTCGTTGTTCGCTGCCTCCACTTGCCTGCCCATAAACAACCAAATATGAACAATAAGTCGCATCACACTATATTCATAAAAAATGTTAGACAAACCCTTTCTTAGAAATTGGAATATTACAACCGATATCGCCCCCGCACCGCGCCGAGCCTCTAATTAATTCTAAGTAATTTTCTGGATCAATTAAGCACAAGGCTGCCCAACCTTTTCAACAGTCGGGCAAATTGGATGATTCAAAAATCACAGGCGGGCCACTGACCACTGACAGTCACACACACGCACACACTTTACTCGTTGTTTCTGCGCAACACTTTTGGCGGACAATTTTGAAACTTAGGTACTCACGCGGGCGGCGGGCCATTTAAAATTCGTTTGCGGGCCACGTAAACAAAACAAAACTGACAAAACTGAACTTAAAAATATTGTTAAGTCACTCAGTAACAAAAAAAGTTTTGGCCATGACTATATTCCTGTTCAAGTAATCAAAGCCAGTATTGATATTATTTCAGATACTCTGATTTATATTATTAACCTCATGCTTGAAACGGGAATATTTCCTAATGATTTAAAAAAAGGATTAATCAAGCCGTTGCACAAAAAAGGTGCAAGAAATCAAACTTGTAACTACAGGCCTATAGCATTGCTTCCAACATTTTCAAAAATTTTTGAAAAAGTTATATATAGCAGGTTACTGGGATTTTTAGAAGCTAATAAAATACTTAGTCCAAATCAGTTCGGATTCCAAAAAGGTAAATCTACCTCATTGGCAATATTTAAGATTTTTATGCGTATTTGGGATGAGATTAATAACAAGAGACCATGTTTTGCTCTATTATTAGATTTATCTAAAGCGTTCGACTGCGTAGTACACGAGACTGTCCTGTATCAGTTAGAAAATATAGGCATACGAGGTAATGCCCTTAAACTCTTCAAGACCTATTTATGTGATAGGAAACAGGCGACAGTAATTGAATATTATAATAATTTAACTAAATCAATAGAGCAGAAGCGATCAGATTTTGAGACAGTTACTGTAGGGGTTCCGCAAGGAAGTGTGCTAGGCCCACTTATTTTTCTAATTTACATTAATGAACTACCTAAAGTTGTTAATGAATTATGCGTCCTCTTTGCTGATGATGCTACACTTTTGTTCTCTGGTTCACAATCAAGTAAAGAGCTACAAGATAATATTAATAACACACTGAGTGTTGTCGTTAAGTGGCTGAAAACTTTAAATCTAAATGTTAACCTGAACAAAACTAAACTGATGCAGTTTAGAAATTACAGAACTGAACCTATGACTCTTGATGTATCAGAGGGGGCGGTAAATATTGAAAAGGTTGACAGCGGTAACTTCTTAGGAATCACAATAGATACATATCTAAGTTGGAAATCTCACATTGCTGATTTAAACAAAAAAATTGCAAAAGCCTGTTACGCCTTATCGATACTTGCAGAGACCTGTTCTGAAAATATCATTAAGAGCGCTTACTATGGAAATGTTTTTTCACTGCTCACATACGGCATTATCTATTGGGGTGACTCTGTTGACGTAATAACTACATTCAGATTGCAAAAAAGATGTCTACGCACCATGTACCACTTGCACTACAGACACTCACTCAGAAATGTATTTAAGGAAAAGAACTTCTTGACGCTCACTGGAATTTACATACTTGAGTTGTGTCTCTTCGTGAAGCGCAATGAAGAGTATTTCACAAAAATGTCTTCACTTCGTCACAATCTGCGTACTCAGTACAAGTATAATTACCGTATTCCTAGGGTCCACAATAAAATTATGTTCAAAAGTGCCTTCATTGCCGCTATGCGAGTTTTTAATAAGTTACCTGTCGAGATTAAATCTCTTGAAAATAGAAAGTTTAAGGGTACTCTGAAACGTTGGCTCATCAATAAAACCTTCTATAGCATTAACGAGTTTTATGCAGATTAATTCGGTAATTATTAGCGCATGTAATTTAGTTTTAGTTTTTTCTTTCTATTTTGTAAATATTGTATGTCCGTGATGGACAAACTGTTGTGTCTAAATATATATAATAATTAACACCTTTGTACACAGTTCAACAATAAAATTATTCTTATTCTTATTCTTATTCTTATGGGCAGCCATGATTTAGCATGTCCTAGTGTCTGGCAGTAATTTAAACAAATTTTCGGTTTTAGCAATTTGCTGTATGAAGTCACCGATGAGTTCAAATGAGGACCAGTTTGGTCAATATATAAGAGAGAATAAGCGAGATTAAAACCAACCTGCGTATCTCTTGTAGATTACCAAGTCTGACTGATTTGAAGAACCGTTTTTCTGTAACAACAAATCAATAGGTAAATTAGGCAAAGCTATTTATCTCTTGAAGTATATGAACAACACAGGGTTTTCAGGGTCTACAATTGTAAAAAAAACAATGATTTGGATGAAAACATTTCTGTGTCGGACCTCGTGGGCTAGTCCAACCGGTATACCTGATGCTAAAGGAATCCTTAGGTTCCTTAGACAGTTGTCAGGCCATAATATTGCTGGCAGACATACTTGGTAACACTCCGAAGCACCACACTTGCATGCATATAGTCTGACCGCAGTTTGAGACTGGCGAGTAGTGTTTTATTTATTTTATTTATTTATTTATTTATTTAGACATGCCAACAGTACATAAACAAAACATTACAAATCAAAAAAAAAATAACAAGTTTTGACTCCCGTTCATGCACCAATAACAGGCATGCAACAGCATTATTCATGTTCAGGGACGTACACTACAAATAAAAATACAATAGATCATACAATATAAACATAACAATATTAATTAAAATACACAAGAAAAGTAAAAAACGCTAATTATCAGAGGTGTGCAATGGATCCAGCATCCTACGCCTAATCGAACGTATAGAGTCCTGAAAGATGTCAAATTTGAATTGATTTGCTAAGTCTAGGTCGTTGAAAAATTTTTGGATACGATAAACTGGAAGAGATCTACCAAGTTTCGTCCTAATGCCTCCCGGGCGAAATGTAGTTCGACGACAAGTCCGCGTGTTGGTTTTAGGCACTGTGAAATTAATTCTTCGCAACAAGTGGGTATCAGTAACTGTCCTATTAATGATTTTATGTAAAAATGCAATGTCAAGAAAGGATCGTCTGTCAAGAAGAGAGTTCATTTTAAAGAACTCAAGCCTTTCTTCATAGCTAGCGTGTCGATTTATGCCACTGCCCTGAGCCTTAAACACCAGAAACCTAGTAAATGACCGTTGCACCCTCTCCAAGCGATTTATTTGAACCCGATACAAAGGATTCCAAACCTGACTGCAATATTCCAAACGCGAGCGAACTAGAGAATTAAAGAGTGTCTGAAATGTTTTTTTTTGCCTAAAATTACGGCCTATGCGCTTTATAAATCCTAGCATTTTGTTACTTTCTCATATCACTGAGTCAAAATGATCAATAAAGCTAAGTTTGAAGTCCAGGTAAACACCTAGGTCCCTCACGCAACCTACCTCACGAAGAACAACATCGTCCAGGTAATATTTAGCAACCATCGGAAGTCTCTTTCGTGTAAATGTAATGTACAGACATTTTTCGGCATTGAGACTCATGTTGTTAACGAGGCACCAGGATTTTACAGCATCAAGATCTTTCTGCAGGAGTGAAGCATCAGCAATTGAAGTAATAGTTTTATACAATTTTAAATCGTCAGCATATAATAGGCATTTGCTATGCTTTATGGACTCAACTAAATCATTAATAAACATCACAAATAGCAAAGGACCGAGATGCAACCCCTGTGGAACACCAGATGTAACCAGATAAGGCTTGGAAAAATATCCATCCTTTACCACACGCGACCGTCGGTCTGATAAGTATGATTTAAGCCAGCTCCACAATTCACCTGTCACATTAAACTGATCATGGAGTTTATCTAAAAGGATTTTGTGATCGACCTTGTCAAACGCACTGCTAAAATCCGTGTAAACGGCGTCCGTTTGGCCACCACCATCAATCGACTCGCCAACATCACTAACGTAATGTAACAGATTTGTTGTAGTGGATTTGGAAGCCACAAAACCATGCTGAAAGGGGGAAATACAATCCTTGACATGCCATGCAAGACTCCTACAGATAATACATTCAAAAATTTTAGAAAATATTGACAACAGTGATATTGGTCTATAGTTAGATATATGTGTCTTATCGCCCTTTTTGTATATCGGTACAACGTTTGACTCCTTCCAACAAGTAGGGAATGTTGATAATCTTAGTGATTCATTAAAAATTATGGTCAAAGGAGCTGAGATGTATTTGCCACACCTCTTAATAAAAAGAGGTGGAATACCATCTGGGCCCGGCCCCTTGCTAACATCCAGGGATTTAAGAGCTTTCAAGATTTCGGATTCACCAACATAAAGGGAAGAAAGAGTCCTGTTTGCGTCTATGCCAAAGATCAAACGATTGGGTGCTTTTGGACCACCCGGAGACTGATCCAGTTTTAAGAACGACGAGGAAAAGTGAGATGCAAACAAGTTACAGATATCCTCGTCAGTGCTAGCAGTCACTTCCCCAAGGTACATGCTCGACGGAATAGAGGCGTTGCCATTATTAACTTTCCTTGAATCTTTAACGAATGACCAGAATTTCTTAGGATTATTTTGCAAGTTATCCTCTACTGACGACATATAGGACCTGTAATTTTTTTTAATTTTTGCTTTAACTCTACTGCGGAATAGATCAAATTCTATAAGGGTAAGTGGATTTTTTGTATTCTTATATTTTCTACGTATTTTATCTTTTTCTTTCAGCATATTAATCAGCGCGGGGGTATACCACGATGGATACAAGTGATTACGACGCTTAGCTTTAGGTACAGTTGCCTCTATAACCGTTCTCAAACTGTCATAAAATGCTGAAACCATGCCATCCACCATACTACAAGAATATAATATCGAATTCCAATCAATGGCACGCAATCATTGATTAACAACATTATAATCAGCCTTTCTATAATTAAGAGTACCAAATTGTTTTGACATATTTTTTTTCCATGACTGTTTATCATTATAAATACAAACTTCAAGAGCTGGATGGTGAACGTCTAACTTACAAAGAGCATCAGGGGATTGACAAACAGTTGGACCCACAAAATTACTCAACACCAGGTCAAGGACCCTGGAGTTACCATTAAGCACAGGATTTAACTGGAACATACCATTAAGCGACATGAAATCAAACAAAACATGTGTTGCAGAAGAATTACATTGTGAAGGATTTAGAAAATAACCACTGTCATCGCGCATCCATTGAATAGCACCCAGATTGAAATCACCAATAATCATCACCTTATCATCACAAGATCCCAGTCTATCGCTTAATCCATCAAAAAATTGTTCATACTTGGCTGGGGTGGAGTTAGGTGGTATATAAGTGGTGCCTATATTAAAGCTTAATTTTTAGCAAGTAACGTACCGTTGTAAATATAGTCGGCCGCGACCAGCGCCAGGCCGAGGGCGGCGGCGCCGGCGGTGGCGCGCGCGGTGCGCGTCCAGCGCGCGCCCGCGCCCGCGTCGCCCGCGCCCGCGCGCCGCGGCAGCACCACCGCCAGCCGCGCCGTGCGCCGCATGCTGCGCAGGTAGCTCGTCACCACGCGGGCACCAGACATCGCAACAATCTTCGCTGACTCTCTTACTTATGAAATTTTTAAATTGATCCTGTATATTTAGTATTCGGTAATGTCTAAGAAAACAAGGCAAAACTGAAGGAAGACATTATTATATTTTTTTTATGGGTTTTCAGCTTTTTCGTATTATGTTTTCATCATGTTTAGTGATTTTATTCTTACATCAGCGTGCGTAAAAATCTTTCCATTGAATAAAATAACTGAAGGAAGACTGACATTTGAGATTTGACATTGATAGTCAGCTGTCTACGGTCCGTCAAGTGTCGTTTGTCTATGGTCAAAAGCGGTTTTAACAATTTAACTCCAATTGACAAGATTGATTGATCATAAAACAAAAGATTACAAAGCTGAATGACGCGCATCGCATTGAATTTTTATGGTTTTCATTCAGTTCGATTGTAGATTAAAGGTGTTCGACACTTACATATATCATCACTTTTCATGCGACTACAGCGATCTCTGGTGTTTGCAGAAGAACTAAATTAGCGGCCATCTTGGTTGACTTGTCAAACTTGTCAGTTGTCATTCATCGGCCATGGCCATGGCGTACCAAATTGTACGGTCAAGGACTTTAATTGATAGGCCACTTGCCAATGTTCGTATTTTAGCCGTATAATGCAAATCGGGTTTAGCCGCTTATACTTCGTATATGCTGATTTGAATTAGACGGCTAAAATACGAATAGTGGCAATTAGCCTATCAATTAAAATCCTTGACTGTACATTGGTATAGGTACGCGTATCTATAGCTGTACATCACTACCAACATAAAAATATAGATAGGTATATATCTATCATGAACTTATACCTACTCTGGACTGAGTACTAACTTTTATTAGTCAATCAAAAGTGACCCATATTACCGAGCAATACAGTTTAGTAATGACAACTAGAGACAGCGGTCCGAGAGAGAAACCCAAACTAGTGCCTTGTGTCCCACTCGCACCATTTGCCAGTGGAAAAAAAGATAATGAAATAGTAGTAAAAATTAGTACTGAAAATAATAACCTTCTTTATAATAAATAGCTATATTTAGATACAAAATATTACCTTTTACCTAATTTGTAAATCATTAAGATTGCAACTAATATTTACTGATTAAAACACGGTAATGCAATAAATATTGTGATGATCAAGTGGTGATTGTAAATTTTAACTGGTATCACCGACGTTGACAAATTTTCCATCAAATTTCAAATTTGTTTAGTGGCTCTTGTTTGTTATTCTGTCAGCTAACTAAATTCGTTAAAAATGGTGAAAAAGTGCTGTATTAAGGGGTGTAATAGTGAATGTTTTGCTGATTGTGGCATATCATTTCACAGGTAAGGAACATTTGACTCTATTTTACGATAGAACGACAAAACTAGATGCCAAACATTATTAGGGTGCCTATGATTTAGGCCGGTGTGAGTATGTCTACTAATGCAATTTCGTAGATAAGACTGAAAAGCAGGTTGGGGTATAGGAAAAGGGGCCCGATTTAAGGACTTAAAAAAATTTGGATCAGAAATTTTTTTCCGGGTTTTTCGTAATTTTTTTTTAAAAAAACTTTAAAGAATACATTAAAATAAGCATCTTTTATATATATGTATAAAGATGATCTACGACTGAAATTATTAAATTTGTTTTTTTAGGGTTCCGTACCCAAATTGTAAAAACGGAAACCCTATTACTGAGGCTCCGCTGTCCGTCTGTCTTTCCGTCTGACACCAGGCTGTATCTCGGGAACCGTGATAGCTAGAGAGTTGAAATTTTCACAGATGATGTATTTCGGTTGCCGCTATAACAACAAATACTAAAAAATGGAATAAAATAAATATTTAAGGGGGCTCCCATACAAAAAACATGAATTTTTTTTGCTCGTTTTTGCTCGATATTGATAACGGCAACAGGTAGACACTTGCATTAGAATACAAAGCTAAATTTCGCCGACTTCGAGCAGATCATAATAGCACATTAGAAATCGGGTGGTCGCGGATCCAGCCAAGCTCTGTTCGAATCCACGTTTTTTTTTCAAGATTTTTACTTTTTTTTTAAGTTTATGTTTCATGAGAAAACGTCAAGTTTCTTCTTTTGTGAGAAAAAGTTACGTTTTTGTGAGAAAAAATTACTTTTTTGTGAGAAAAAGTATTATAGGGAACGTGCAGTAACTATAGGCGGCAGCACTAATGCGACAGAAGAGACACTATGCGGGCAGTAAAACAAACTTATCAAGGTAAAACATTCAAATTGATGGCACCCTTATGGCACCAGTTGGCAGCACCGTCTATGTGCACGTTCCCTATTGGGAGCACAGAACAGGAAAAGCCGGTTGTCTGTATAGTCGGTTTATGGACGATAGTTTAAAGTGACTCACCCCCCCCCCCCACCCCCTCCGGTGTTTTTGTCAAATATCTTGAAAACGGTGCATCCTACGGCAAAATCAATGAAATTTTCATCACCCCTTTAATACCCCCGTGTTCCCTCCCACGCATCCCCTCCCCCCTCTAGTTGGGAATCGCGAAGTTTTTTGTAGATATTGATATATTCTTTAATACAACATTTCTTTGTTCTCTCACTAATAATTTCCACAACGCGCATGCGATTAAAGTTTTTTTTTACACCTTGGGTTACACTACTGAAGTTTTAGCAAGGATTCCGGATTCCTATTATTTTTAATAAGTGCACAAATTTTAATATGTGATTCAGTGTCGTTAAAATAACAAATTTCAGTATTTTTTCGTTATAATATTAATCACTTTTTTTTGTTTTTCATAGTAACTCGACCAATTATTGGATGAATTACTATGAACAACCCAAATTTCAAAATTTAAAAAAATATCTTGAACAGATAATCATGATCTGAATCACGTATCAAAATTTGTGCACTGATTAAAAAATTACCCTGTATTACTCAGAAGTAATGTATTCGTGAAAGAATTTTTGAAATCAGTCTAGTAGTTTTGGAGTTCATTCGTTATAAACATACAAAAATACAAATCAATCCCCTGTATAACATTAATAAAAGTAAAACAATAATAAAAATAAAATAATTGTAATATAAATATAAGATCAGTGTAGGCTTACATTATTTCTTTCTAATTCTGAATTGACTCTTTTATACTTTTTTAAGAAAAATCTTGATAATTATCCGCAGGTGTACTTGGTCACCCTAATTAGAACGAGATGCAAGGCACTAGTTTGGTTCCTCTGTCGGCCTCACTTTTATGTCGTAGTACTCAGTCCGGGTTAGGTATTAAGTCCATGATATCTATAGATACGTCACATTAGTTCTTGAGCTGCCGTAGGGCGGCAGCACCTTCCATACATGCATTTTTGACCATAGAGTTGCCACTCTTGTTCATACAGGGTTATTTTGTAATTCATTAGCATCCTTTTAACCCTAAACTCCTACCACTTAAACAAATGTTTTTTGTTATACGACTTTTTAAAATGGAGTACATTTTTTTTCCATACACGGCACAGAGTATCATAAAAATACAGGTAATCTCAAATTTTCAAAACGTTATTACACCAAAAATATAAAGTTATGACAAAAGTCGTAAAACAAAAAAAAATTGTTTAAGTGGTAGGAGTTTAGGGTTAAAAGGATGCTAGTGAATTACAAATAACCCTGTATAATATTACAATACTCTTTGGCCAGAACCCCTAATAATAGGCAGGTGCTGCCATCTATCGAACCCCCTGCATCATGATGCGCTGATAACGGGCGCGGCAAAACAAAGTTACATTTTATAGTTAATAAAATCATATCCCCATACAAACCTCACACAATATCCATTCCCATAACTGCATTCACCTAGCACCGCTATAAGTTGAACCCTCCGTACAAAATGACGCAACACCGAGCGCCTCGCCACCTCGCTTCGACCAACCATAACGCTAGTTGAGCGTGACGTCAGAGCTCATTCAACCAATCACACTGCTTCGCGCGCTAGTTGAGCGTGACGTCAGAGCTCATTCGACCAATCACACTGCTTCGCACACACCAACTCTTCTTACTAACCATACTATCTTGAGCTCCACCACACATCACTGGGTTAGAACCGGCACAAACAATCTATAAATGTCGTTAAACGTCAACACAACGTCAAAATCCCGCTGTCATTACATGAGATGTGGTTGTGTGCGTGACCTCAACTCTGGTGGCGTTACCTATACTCATTATATTTTTTTTATGGGTTTTCAGCTTTTTCGTATTATGTTTTCATCATGTTTATTGATTTTATTCTTACATCAGCGTGCGTAAAAATCTTTCCATTGAATAAAATAACAAAATGAAGACTGACATTTGAGATTTGACATTGATAGTCAGCTGTCTACGGTCCGTCAAGCGTCGTTTGCCTATGGTCAAAAGCGGTTTTAACAATTTAACTCCAATTGACAAGATTGATTGATCATAAAACAAAAGATTACAAAGCTGAATGACGCGCATCGCATTGAATTTTTATAGTTTTCATTCAGTTCGATTGTAGATTAAAGGTGTTCGTTGTAAAACAGTCTAAAAATAATACATAGTTAAAATTGGTTATATTTAAAAGTAGTTCAAAGAGTATTGTAATAATATATGAACAAGAGTGGCAACTCAATGGTCAAAAATGCATGTATGGAAGGTGCTGCCGCCCTACGGCAGCTCAAGAACTAATGTGACGTATCTATAGATATATACCTATCTATATTTATATGTTGGTAGTGATGTACAGCTATAGATACGCGTACCTATAGCAATGTACAGTCAAGGATTTTAATTGATAGGCTAATTGCCACTATTCGTATTTTAGCCGTCTAATTCAAATCAGCATACACGAAGTATAAGCGGCTAAACCCGATTTGCATTATACGGCTAAAATACGAACATTGGCAAGTGGCCTATCAATTAAAGTCCTTGACCGTAAAATTTGGTACGCCATGGCCATGGCCGATGAATGACAACTGACAAGTTTGACAAGTCAACCAAGATGGCCGCTAATTTAGTTCTTCTGCAAACACCAGAGATCGCTGTAGTCGCATGAAAAGTGATGATATATGTAAGTGTGCCCCCCCTGAAGTAGTTCTGCCCTTTTTTGGATGCAGTTAAAAGTTGAAAACGCTTAATATCTGTCAAGTTGTCATGTAAATATGTCCTGTTTAAATGTCAAACGTCAAAACAAATAGCTGAGCTCTAATTTTTTAATGCTTTATTTAGTACGCGGGTTACTTAAAGAAAATATTATGTTCTTTCTTACTGTAATTTTGTAAACTGGTATAAAATGCTACTAATGCTCGTGTCCTGATCTTGACACCATGAAAATAAAAAAATAAAACGTCAGATTTTCTTTGTCTATGGATGTTGTGTTGGTTGTTTTGTGATCGATTTCCCCGCATTTTTCAGTTCGCATGTAAGGGGTTCATGCGGCTCGCACCCCCAAACTGTCCCCAATCAGTCCGGAGGGGTGGCAAATTAAGAATCCACGCCTAGAGTGACTCACATTTATTGTTACTAGTGAATTTCCATATCGCGAGTTTAAGTTGAAAATGGTGGGAGTTTTCAAAGAAATTATGAGTGTCGGGCGGGTTTGAAGGCGTAATTTAGTTGGAGGGATAATCGAGCATGGTTCTGGCGAAAGTTGGAGTTAGTTCGTTAGCGCTCGGGGTGTCTGGAGGCTCGTGTTGGTGTTGACACATGTAGTGTTGTTGCGGCGACATGGCGCTCGGGGCGGCGGGCGTGCGCAGCGCCACCATGCTGGAGCAGCTGCTCGAGGAGATCAACTTCCAGCGCACGAAGGAGATGCGCCAGCTCATGAAGGACGGTGAGTCATACCAGCACCAGTATCCTTACCATACCGCGCCTGGGGCATTTACTAACAAGGAGAGGTACCCAACTGTCCGGCTCCGATTTGCTTTATTTAGATGTTAGAGAGTAGTCTAGAATAATAGACATATTTTTTTTAGCTGCCCTCATAGCTGCAGTTATAATTTTTAGTGAGACATGACTTGATACCTGCTCTACTTGCTGCATTTTTAATGGTTTACTGAAATAAATCCTTTGCTGTATTTGATTAACATGATGCTGCTATTACTTAGACAACTCTCTATTCATTATCTTAAAACTCTTTCACCTGTTGGGAGCAGCCCCGGATCTACGATTTTTTCGAACGGGGGCAAAAACTTGATAGTGGCACCCCCTTCCTTCACTTGTTCGATATTTCGAATTCTTGCCTGAAGGATTTGTCGCCCCAATGAAACTGTCACTCGGGGCAAGTGCCCCGGTTTGCTGCTTCTTAGATCTGGGGCTGATTGGGAGTTAAATATGGCTTTATTTTTGTTTATAAACAGCAAACTAACCTAATCTGTTGTTAAAAACAATTTATTATCTCACTATCAGGAACCATTTATAGAGATGTTCAATTTCCAAC
The DNA here is from genome assembly GCA_947563465.1 of Archips xylosteana. Lineage (NCBI taxonomy): Eukaryota > Metazoa > Arthropoda > Insecta > Lepidoptera > Tortricidae > Archips > Archips xylosteana. The sequence goes on along the minus strand of OX387349.1, from coordinate 23,663,335 downwards.
AGTTTGATAGAAGTGGCACTTACCTTGTATCTACACAAACATATCATTTCCCACTTCAGTAAGATCAACATAGATAGTAGGTTTTATATCAAAAGTTCAATGACCTAGGCTGGACTACAATGACATTTAAGTGCTTTACTTACTTTGATACTATTCAATTAAACCAAGTGGGCTTTTGGATAGGCAGTAGTTTCAGTTTCTACTGGGATTTTCAGGCTGGTGTAGATAGTAATAATAATAAGTTTATTGGTTTCAATAAGGTATGATAGGTTTACAATGTTGTTTTACAAAAGGGTAACTCTAAGCAACTCGAGAAAAAAACATGTAACGGAGCCCTTAACGGCCTACTTACAAAAATAAATTGTAGATTTTGATTTGATTTTGAACTCAGTATTAAGGATTTTTCACACTGGATGCGTTCTGTGGTTGCGGTCAGGTCAAATTGTTGCAGCCCGCATTATGTATGAACAACATTGTTGGTCGCTATATATTGCGCGTGCGTGCGATCTGACCGCGTGGACCACACGGTCAGATTGCATATCTATACAAAATATGTATATAGAGACAGACAATGTTGTTCACAAATAACATAATGCGGGCTGCATTCAATTTGATCTGTCCGCGACCGCAGAACGCATCCGGTGTGGCAAATCCTTTAAGACGGTAACATATAAATACATAGTTGGTTGTTGATAAAAAAACTAAATAAATTTTCGAGTACATGTAGTTGAATGGATGGGATTCAAACTCTCATCACTTGCTTATATCTGCCAAATATGCTACCAACAGCATCATGTTACTCCCAACCAACCTATCTGAAAAAATATTGATTGCTTGCATAATTATGCCAATAATGATGTCTGTGGCCCGTTTTTCAAAGCTTACAAGTCTAATAATATTAGTGTTTTGTCTCGTTAATTGGATGAGAAAATGAAACAAAACACTAATATTATTAGACTAATATGCTTCGAGAAACTGGGCCCTGGTGCCATGTCTAGCAACTATAATAAGTCACTATTCCTGGGTTGTTTTAAAAAAAAAAAGTTACATAATTAAGGGCTCAATGAAAGAAAATCACGATTGCAAAAGTTAGTCATACAAACTTTATGGGTAACTTTTGTTACAAAAAGGAATCAATTAAGTTTTGTTTTAATTAAATCTCTTAATTCTGTACAATTTTTTTTGAAAGCGACTTCCTATGTCGGCTTATGTCTAACGTGACCACAGAAATAATAATTAAGAGGATAGAAGTGCCTTAGACGCGTGACCTTGGCGCCGCGCTTGTGACTCATAGGTCACAAGCGCGCGACTTGTGGCTCAGTGCTATTTGAAACGTGGGTATGATAACAAGTGCTTTAAAATGGTGTTTTGCAGCATTAGCAATTGCGGAAACTCGTCCACACTGTGTAATTACACTAATAAGGGGATTACATTTCATTGGTATGTATTAATTTAATGTAATAATGCGGTTTATATTAAAATACAACTTGAGAAAATATTTCATTATGAAATATTGGTGTACACGTTATTAACACGAAACTTCATGTACCATTGCTGCTCATATCCTTAAAAATACAGATTGCTTTGAAGTATACGCAGCAATGTAATGTAATTTTTGATAAACCTTCTGCCTCGCACAAATGTTCATGGTACGAACACAAGACAGGTTACGACTACACCGGTGTCACACGGCGGACACGACGCACAAAACACGCATTCCTGAATCCACACAAGCACGACGACGTCTGTACACGCGTCAATGTGTGCGTAAGATGCACAGGGCTGACTATCGCAAAAAGAGATAGAAAGAGATAGCTGCGGAAAGTGAATGCCGCGCCGTTCGTTGAGCGCGAGCAACATTGTAATGTAAAATAAAATGAGTAGGTAATCTAATTATCGTAGTACTTATAATTAAACTTATCGTTTGTCTAAATTAAGTGTTTAAAAATAAGTGAATGAGTGTATACCTAATTCATTTTGTAAAGACAATTAGAGAATGTAATTGTAGATATTGATAGGAAATAATTAACAAATTAATTTTACTAATACCTACCTACTAATATAAGTCTATTTATAAATTATAGGTAACAAACTTTTAAACCTACTTTCCCTAGTTACTAATGTTACATGTTGCTAATTGAAGTTGGTTATCTACCTTCTTTCGTCCTTCGGAAATCGAAAAAAACTCCTTTCCTTGTCTTTGGTTGATGCCAAACACCCATACAATGCACAATATATTCCCATTTCGCAAAAGTTTAGTGCCGTGCGGCCACGGACCAGTTGGTCCGTGCGTGCGGCCGACACGCATCGCGTCGCGCACCCGACTGGTTTCTGGCGGTTTCTGGCTATCTGCGCCTTGAGGGGTGGGGTAATTCGAATCGGTGCGGGGCGGACCGTTTCCATTCTGTACGTCAGTACTATTATATATTCTGTGCCGGTGTACACTACAACCATATTGCCGACGCGGCCAATGAAGAACGCCGTTGTTTAAGTGTGGGTATGACTGACGGTGAGTGTTATTCAACGCTGTCTCTAAGTGGTTAGGTTCATAATTGTTTGTAAGCAAAAATTATTAGTAATTGTGTGCGTGATTGCGTAGTACGGTTCCGGTCTTGTGTGTGTGTGCATTAATAGTAAGTAGAGGGGACAAACTAGCGCCACTGGTCCCGGAAAAAAATAGGAACTAAGGCCACAAAATAAAAACAACAGAAGTCAATTAAGTGTATGTACTTCACTTTTCATACCTACGCTCGGCGGTCGCTCTAGGGTTGTCAATTATGGCATATGCACATAAAACTTATCGTGAAAGTGGCACTCGTTTCTAGTTGTTTGATTTATTTTTGATATTCAAACGGGAAGAATCTAATACCTTTAAACGAGCAATTCTTGTATATATGTATATATATATATATATATGTATATATATAATCAGGATCTCGGAAACGGCTCCAACGATTTCGATGAAATTTGGTATGTGGGGGTTTTCGGGGATGAAAAACTGATCTAGCTATGTTTCATTTTCAGAAAATCGCTTTTACTCGTGTTTTCCGGCTATTTTTGTTTGCATTAGAATATAAAGCTAAATTTCGCCCACTTTGAGCAGATCATAATGGCACATTAGAAATCGGGTGGTCGCGGATCCAGCCTACCTTGGTTCGAATCCACGTTTTTTTTCAACATTTTTAGTTTTTTTTTTAAGTTTATTTTTCATGAGAAAACGTCAAGTTTCTTCTTTTGTGAGAAAAAGTTACTTTTTTGTGAGAAAAAGTTACTTTTTTGTTAGAAAAAGTATTATAGGGAACGTGCAGTAACTATAGGCGGCAGCACTAATGCGACAGAAGAGACACTATGCGGACAGTAAAACAAACTTATCAAGGTAAAACATTCAAATTGATGGCACCCTTATGGTACCAGTTGGCAGCACCGTCTATGTGCACGTTCCCTATTGGGAGCACAGAACAGGAAAAGCCGGTTGTCTGTAAAGTCGGTTTACGGACGATAGTTTAACGTGACTCACCCAACCTCCGGTGTTTTTGTCAAATATCTTGAAAACGGTGCATCCTACAGCAAAATCAATGAAATTTTCATCCCCCCTTTAATACCCCCGCGCTTCATCCCCCGCATCCCCTCCCCCCCTCTCACCCCCCCCCCCCACCCCTCCGGTGTATATAATCAGGATCTCGGAAGCGGTTCTAACGATTTCGATGAAATTTGGTATTTGGGGGTTTTCGGGGATGAAAAATTGATCTAGCTTGGTCTTATCTCTGGGAAAACGCTTGGTACCGAGTTTCTGCCCGAGCAGAGCTCGGTCGCCCAGGTACTGGAAATATAAAATAATAATAATTAAAATACCTACCTACAAAATTTAGCGTTTGTCAATTTTTACTATCGAAAATCCCTAATAACTTCTAAACGGATTATCCTAGTTATACAATTTCCATTGTCCTATCGGTTTTAGACCTAAACCTATCTAATGACAGCGTTTTACACAAATAATAAAACGCTAATTAAATAACTTACCATATTCGAAACCTAAATTTATATTGAGAGTGGCAACACTGTGTCCTCCTGAACGGTCGGTTACTATACCTGTCCCTTTCTAGCACGCCTATCTCCCTCACACCTATCCCTTCCACTTCAGGCAGTCGTTAGCAAGGTTTTAGCATTTTAATATTTTCATTGTCTCAATTTTTACTATGTTTGTATATGTTTACATACCTACCAGGCAGGTTTGAAAACTTTAGGTTTCGAATATGGTAAGTTATTTAATTAGCGTTTTATTATTTGTGTAAAACGCTGTCATTAAACAACTGTACCGATATTCGAAACCTAAATTTATATTGAGACGTGTTTGTTATCGCCTGGTGGAAGGGACGCCAATGTGACTATATATATATATGTTTTAAAAAGCCTGTTATTTAAAGTTACAATTTGTTGTGTAGAGGGAGCCAAGAGTATTAAGACTATATAGAAAGCTATAGAGATAGCACTTATGTTTTGCTTAATAATAAAGATAAATTTACAAGGTGGACTTTATTCAGTGCCCAAAGAGTGAGCTTTCAGTGAAAGTGCAAAGAGTGCCACAGTGCCAAGAGGTAATCAGTTACTATGATGTAAACAAATGCGAAATCCAGCCAGCGGAGTTCCACGTCTGTTCCAGAGAAGGATTATAAATGCAAATAAAGAGATTAGAAATTACCAATCTGTTGTGTTAGTAGAAATAAGAAATAAACACTCGAAATGATTTAGTTGTTTTTATTTATAAGTTCCATCATTTATGAGTACCCTCAATCATACATAAGTAAACTAATCTTGTAACAAATATAGTCTTAAACAGGTTCAGCATATTTTGTGATGCAATATAGCTCAATAATACATTGATTCAACAATAACAATAATTCCACAGCTTTTGTATGGTACCTTGTAGTTAGGTTAATTATGTAATCACACTTACTAATACAATTCTTGATACCTTGTTTATTATTACAAATATTACAATCTATAATGTGTGATAATTTACTTTAGTTTGTTTTTCCTTTAAAAACATTGTACAAGGATAATAAACAAAAATATATTTAACCTCCCTGACACCATAATGCAGATCTATGCCATAATTTAAGGCCATCTCTTTGTATTTTTATTTTACTCTAAATATATTAACATTTATAACAAACAAGGGCATTTGAGGGGTTAATACACTGGTTGGAATAAATTTTGTGCCAAATCTTTACCTGGTATACCTGTCACATCTTTTCTGTAGAATTTTGAGAAAGTGTTACTTGATCTCCAGTTTCCCCGTTTAAGAATATCTTCCAAGGGAAAATTATTCATCCAGTTTTTAGAGGCCACAGCTGACCTCATACTGCCAGCCGGAGCAGCAATGCCAGCATCCTGTAATAAAGATTTTACCCAATTTGCAATAACCGTTCGTGATGCCTTTTTAGGAGGGCCATTTATTGTTAGAAAGAGGTTGTTACAATTGCAAACGCTCCTCCTGTCTTTTGACATTTTAATAAGGGTTTTTACCCAAAAAACTGGGTCTATCGACTTATCCATTGTGTTAGAAATTAGCTTCCAACCAGACTGCCTATAGTTATGACAGTCAGTTTTTGAACCAAAGAGGGGCCAAAATATAATTTCATTATCTGAATTTTTGAATGATGTTGGATCAATGGAGAGGAGGGTCAAATCATGCACTCTCCGCCCCGAGCAGAGTAAGAGAATGCATGCCGTCCTTCGAGAGCAATCATATAGGGTAGTATTGCTAATAAAGTTCTGCCTGAGCCAATCAGAAAGTATGTCAACATCCCAAATGGGGAGTCTGGATGTTTTGGGATTTTTATTTGCTATTGCTTTTAAGACTCTAATAACTAGGGGGTGTGCACTAAGGTTATCCTGACTGATTGGGTTGCACAGTGTCGCAACCACAGACTTATGGAGTAGTATAGTGTTATAGGCTAATTTGTGTTTAAGATAGAGGTCTGACAAGAACCTAGCTAGATCTGATCCAGATGGAGTATGACAACTCACCATATTTTGAGAGGTCCAGGTGCACCAACGCTGCCAAGCAGCATTGTACGACTTCTTTGTGGAGTCTCGCCAGCTTGAACCAAGCAACTCGAGTTGTTCTGGTGTCCATTTTGTTAATGTTTTGTTCCACCCCCACATTTCCATATCTCGAAGTGGAGGTCTCGCACTTTCGCTGGGGGTTTGTTGGTGTTTGTGTCGATTAACACTTTGGATACATTGTATATTGTGAAGGGAGCTGCTATTGCTCGATTCTTCAGGTCGGGTCTCCAGAATGCTTTCTCCCAGCGAGGGGCTACAAACAGGTATATGCCGCTTGCATTGTTTAGATGCGATAGGACTTTGGGTATTAAGAATGGTGGTGGAAATATCCAGGCTAGGTTGTATATCCATTGCTGGGAGAATGCATCCACGAACTTTGCATTCTTGTCTGTCGCATCCAGTGTCGCATATTGTTTCACAACATGGGCTCTGCGCGAGGCAAAGAGGTCTATTTGGGGGGTTCCCCATCTGTCGAAAACTGTCTTGGTCAAGCTCGGGAGGAGATGCCATTCTGGGTGAGTTGAGCCTCGCGAGAGGTGATCTGCTTCTATGTTGTACTTGCCCGGTATGTGGTGTAGGTTGAGCTGTATTTTGTATGATTGCAGGATATGAAATACCTGATATGTTAGGCTCATCAAGGGCTCTGATTTCGTCCCCCCCTCGTTCCGTAGATATGAAAGAACCGTCCTGTTGTCGGATTGTATGGAGACTGTGGTATCCGCCAGGAGTTGACCGTGACCTTCTAACACTTTTAGAATGGCTGTCATTTCTTTCAGGTTTGAATGAAGGTTTAATTCTTGAGGTTTCCACAGGCCACTTAGGCGATAGTTGTCTAATTGTGCACCCCAGCCCTTGCCCGACGCGTCTGTCGACAGATAATGTTTGACACTTTGCATGTGAAGAGGAGAGTGAACTTGACAATGACAGTTCCACCATTTTAGGTCTTTTATTGTGTCCGTCGGCAAGGTTTGTATTTTTAGGGGATGTTCGTTTAAAATCTGGTTGGCAAACCTTAATAGCTTTCGGAAGTTCAGTCGTCCATATGGAACTACGAGGCTTGCAAAGTTCAGTACTCCTATTAGGCTTTGCAGTTCTTTCAAAGATAAAGCTCTCACCCTGAGAGCATTGTAAACTTTTTCTTGTATGGTCACGAGTTTCCGGTGTGGCAAACATTTGACATTGTTTAGAGGATCCCACACTATCCCTAAGTATTCCATTTGGGTTTGGGGTTCTAACACGGACTTTTTGTAGTTCAACTGCCATCCCAGAGATTCTAGTAGATGTATTACATAGTCTGTTTGCATTTTCAAGATGTTCCGATTCTGATTTGCCAGAAGGAAGTCGTCCAAATATACTAGTGCCCTTATTCCTTTGCTTCGAATGAGCTGGGCCACCCAGTTGGTGAATGTCGCAAACAGTTTCGGCGCGGTGGCAATGCCGAACGGTAAACAGGTCATTTGTAATAGTTCGTTCTGGAACATTAGTCTTAAAAACCTTCGATGGCCTGTAGCGACCGGTACATGAAAGTACGCGTTGGACAAATCTATTTTTGTCAACCAGTCGTTGGGTTGGAGAAATGATGGAATCTTTTGTTGATTTATTAATCGGAATTTGCTTATATGAATGAACTTGTTGAGGTGCCGTAAGTTGAATACGGGCCGGAAAGTACCATCGTCCTTTTTCCTGAGAAATAGGCTTGACAGAAAGCTCGGGGAAGGCTGTGCCCTCTCCAGAACTCTCATAGTTTTGAGAGAATTTATTTGAACCTCCATTTCTTTGGAGTAAGGTACTGTTACTAGACAGTGTTGTTTTAATTGTGGCATGATTAGTGGGGGCTTTGAGGCGAATGGTATGCGGTACCCTTCCTTTATGATCTTTAATATGTGATGGGGTGCTTGTAAGGATTTCCATACTGAAAAGTGATTCTGCAGGCACCCTGCTTGGAAATTCGAGTCAGAACTTTCCCTTGGAGCGTCCTCTGTTGGACAAACTTCCTCTAATTTGCTTATTATTATTGTATCTGGGCGCTTTGGCGCGAAATGTGGGACCCTGCGCGGGTCGTATAGGTCCAGACATGGTTGCCTGGTTGAAAGATGGTACTCCTTGCGCAGGAGGGAACATGTAAGGGTAATAAGGCAGTCCATGCGTTGGTGCCATTGGTCTTACATTGTATGGTAAGGTACTAGGCGTACTACTGTCACTATAGCCATACGCTGGCGTTCTTGAAAGTTTAGCCTGGTTAGAACTATGGGTACCAGTCGTGGCTTTACTGGTGGTTGATTTTAAAGGCCAAAAGATTTTGCTCATGCCCCCGTGCTTTTCTATAATTGATGAGAAGGCCTGTGGGTTGAACAGATATTCGCAAGTTGGGGGTATTTTACGAAGGCTAGCTTTGACGAATTTGTCCTTAACTGAGCGTAAGATACCGTCCCGTCGCTGCTGTATTAAGTCAGCGCGGTGACCACATGTCATTTGTAATAGATCATTTGAAATAGATTGAAATTCTTCAGAGAAAGTTTCTTTAATTTTATTTTCTATAGTATTTAGATCTACCTCTTCGGTAGTTTTTAACCAGGCTAAGAGGGCTCGGATACCCTTTTCTACAGATTCCTGTTGTTTCATTAAACCCTGAGTAATAGCGGCGAAACCTTTTTCGGTGGTTCCTAGGTGATTAAATTTGTCATAAGATTTTATTTCGTCATTACATTCGAGATTAGTAAACCCGGGGGTAGAGCAAAATCTCTTTTGTGTTTCTGAATAACGGACCTCAGACCAGTCCGGGGATTCAAAATGTTGAACCGATTTTAATTTATTCAGGCGAGAGGCCTCCGATTTAAGTATAGCTGGTTCTTTTAGGGTAGTATGGACGTTTAACGAAAAATCTTCCTGCGTGGAAGGGGCAGTATCGTCATTAAATAGTTCGCCACTAGTGTCTAAACAAATCTCGTCCTCACCCGTGTCCGTATGAGCATTATGATTATGAAGGGCCTCCCCTTGTGGCACGGGTTCATAGTAAGGTACACTATTAGTGCGCGTTAATTGTTGTAAGACATTTTGAATTTGACTAACCTGCTGTACTAAGTTCTCAAGTACCTCATTATTTTGGGTCGTGGCTGCCCTTTTTTCGCTAGGTGCTAGGTTCGATGGTGAAGCGCTACGCTTCCGTGATGGTTGCCCCGACCCTATAGCAGTATGCACCAGGGAGGCGGTGCCGCCGTTCCCGTGAGCCGATATGGGCTCTAGCATTACGTATTGTATATCGTCGTCCATTGCTAGCTAATATGAGGGACAAGAAAATAAAAGTAAATATACACGTATTTCGAACGGCAAAAGCCGTTAGAAACTGTTTTTCCCTGATAGGGAGAAGCTAAACTGTTTTATGATTTCAAAAAAAAACTTACCAGCAGTTTAGCTCGTACGACCGTCCAGTTGGAAAAACAGCACGCCAATGAAAATATTAAAATGCTAAAACCTTGCTAACGACTGCCTGAAGTGGAAGGGATAGGTGTGAGGGAGATAGGCGTGCTAGAAAGGGACAGGTATAGTAACCGACCGTTCAGGAGGACACAGTGTTGCCACTCTCAATATAAATTTAGGTTTCGAATATCGGTACAGTTGTTTAATGACACTAAAAACAACACAATATCTATACAAACAAAAAAACATGTTTTCAACTTACGTAATATTAGTGGCATGAATTTACCTTACAAAAATGTAGTTAGGTATAAGTACCTAACCACATTTTTTGTAAGGTAACGTTTAATTATACTGATTCAAAATAGGAAACTATTATTACTTTGGGAGTCGGGGCGAGGTGCTTACCTATCTTCCTAACTATTCTATGTAACGTTAAAATGAACCATCGAAATACAAGCAGATACCTACTAAACTTACCTCTCTGAAGCCACTGGTAGCTTAAAAAACGACCATTCAACGTTTAGGGTTGAATTTAAACAACCGTCCACTGAACAGTTACCTATAATAACCTTTTTTTTGTTGCTCCATTATTGCACTCGAAAAATTCCACAGACGCGCGACACAAAATAAATAAGTACGCGCGACCACAGCGCGCGCCTCACGCGGATGGCAATCGCGCTCGGACTTATCCGAACTGATCCGAGATATCGTGTCTGTGAACAGTGTCTATGTGTGCGTTGCTCGAGCGCACTTTGTATGTAGATTTATTTCTGTTGTTTTTATTTTGTGCTAAGGCATTTCTATCCTCTTTATTATTATTTCTGTGAACGTGACCATTTTTTTGTCACTTGAAAACGGGACAAGAACTTTTGTATTTAATTTTTTTCCAATGCGCAAATATATTTTAGTACTGGGTGACAATTTCCAAAATGTGTAGAAATCTCGGCAAGATTTTTGAAATATTATCTTAAAGTTTTTAAACAATTACTATTAACATACCTAGTTCAAACTACGAAGACATCTACATAAAGTTTTCTTTTCTGCCCGCAACTTGTTTATCAAAGAAAATACATGTTAGACTACCGCTTACGTGTCGTTATTTTAAATCTTATGAAAACGGGACATTTTCGCGTCCTCAACTTGTTTTTCGGGACACCGGGACAGAGTACCTGAGATCGGGACAGTCCCTTTCAAAACGGGAAATATGGTCACATTACTTATGTCCCACATTGCATTGGAAAGGCATTAAGAAATATAACATTTTTGTTTAAAAAGTCTTAGATTTTTAGATTGAAGTTTAACACATTCGCTGCTCCACATTGCTATGCGCTGTGCTATAGTAAGGCTGCGTTTCCACCAGAGATGTGCGAGGATGCGTTGCGAGGGACGTGCCTGTCATGAACCAATAGAAACACTTCATTCACTATGAAGTGTTTCTATTGGTTCATGCATGACAGACACATCCCTCGCAACGCATTCCTCGCCCGCGCGGTACAGGGGCTGGGGGGTAGGACGACAAAGGGGCCGAGAGAGGTGCTGGCGGCAGGCACACGAGGTGCGCCCGTCGCCCGCACTTCTCTCGGCCCCTTTGTCGTTATGCCCCGCTGCCCCTGTACCGCGCTGGCGAGTACTCATTTAAACAGTCTACCTATAGGAAAGTAACCAGTAACAATAGCGTTTTTGGGTCGATTTCATAGCGTTTTGTCAGCCTTTTTTTAAATTTCATTAGTGTCACTCGATTATTGCTGTAAAATAATGATAAATCGCGACAACTTTGGATAAAATCAGACTAAGCCTCGGTACCGTCACACATGTATATAAAAAGTTAACTCTGATCATCATCCCCCTCTGCAATATTTACGTCGACACTAATGAAAAAAAAACGCGACGGTCAAAACGCTCTGAAATCGAACCTTTTCCGCTTTGTAGCGAAAACTACCTACGAACGCAGAACAGACCTGGTGGGTTCTTGGCACTGAAAAGTGTCTTAGAATTATTGTTTAGTGGTGCCAATCACCAAGATGTATGGTTGTTGTTACTTTGCTCGAAGTTGTTGACGACTATATCTATCTGGGACATACAATCCAATTGGGTAGGTGCAACTTCGAGAAAGAGGTCAATCGACGAATTAGACTCGGCTGGGCAGCGTTCGGGAAGCTCCGCAATATCTTGTCATCCGATATACCGCAGTGTCTCAAGTCAAAAGTCTTTGACCAGTGTGTGTTGCCAGTGATGACTTATGGCACTGAAACGTGGCCGCTAACGATGGGTCTTATAAGGAAGCTCAAGGTCACTCAGAGGGCGATGGAGAGGGCTATGCTTGGAGTTTCTCTGCGGGATCGCATTAGAAATGATGAAATCCGCGCAAGAACTAAAGTCACGGACATAGCTCGAAGAATCGCTAGACTTAAGTGGCAGTGGGCAGGGCACATCGCCCGTAGAACTGACGGCCGATGGGGCCGAAAGGTTCTCGAGTGGCGTCCGCGGACCGGAAGACGCAGTGTAGGTAGGCCTCCAACAAGATGGAGCGACGACCTGGTGAAGGTAGCGGGAACGCATTGGATGCGGATGGCGCAGGGCCGATCTGTTTGGCGAGTCTTGGGGGAGGCCTATGTTCAGCAGTGGACGTCTTTCGGCTGAAATGACGATGATGATGATGATGGCTGTTGTAAGTACAGTAACTGAGGGTATGTTGGCAGTCATTGTCAATCCCTTAATAAGGTAAAGGCGATTTAGCGTCCACAAGCATTGAGTTGGAAATTTTTTTTTTTTTTTTTTTGAATGAGTCGCCAGAGGGGCCAAAGACGCGAAGTCTTTGCTGTTTTTTAACTTTAGGGTAGGAAGAGTGACTTGTGCTCGGGAAAAATCCCTTCGGACGAACTGGGAATGGAGGGCCCAGACAGTGTCCGACTTGCACGGACTAAAAAACCCGGTCACAAGTCCCCTTCTCTATTGATTATTAATACAAAAAACGTGTGCTTTATATTTTGAGGAGGGGAGGGGTAGGGAGGGGACTTAATCTACCCACAGTGTCCTGCCTCAGCCATTTGCTGGAAGGCCGGGAGAGGAGCATGCATTCTCCCGCTGGGCACTGGGGGGTGCTTAGGTCGGTCTTTTATGTTTTTACCCGTTGGTTTATTCCTTGACCGACCCTCGCCCGTTTCTGTACATTTACTTAGAGCTATTGGTTGGGTTGGTGGGATTTCCTGTCATATGCATTTATCTATAACTACGAGCTTCCTTTCTTTTGCCCTGCGATGGAAGGGTGGGTCGGAGATCTTTTGGGCCCATTGTGTGGCTTTGGATGCCATCTTTTGGGTGGGGCTACCCTTTATGCCTGATGGTTTTTTGGCATGCTGTGTGTTTTTTTGCGCTTGTCAAGTGTGTGTGTGAGTTGGAAATTGAACCTTATTGGCTTCATTATACGTCACAATTTCCATTGTAATTATTGAAAAAATACGACTATCTTCAAAAATATCCTTGGTCAGGTATGTATTCGATAGCTGCTATTGATTCTGTGGTAGTATGCTCCAATAAATGGGGCCTTATTAAGGGCTATTCTAACATTGTCACCATTATATTCAAGTACCTGGGCGACCGAGCTCTGCTCGGGCAGAAACTCGGTACCAAGCGTTTTCCCAGAGATAAGACCAAGCTAGATCAATTTTTCATCCCCGAAAACCCCCAAATACCAAATTTCATCGAAATCGTTGGAACCGTTTCCGAGATCCTGATTATATACACCGGAGGGGTGGGGGGGGGGGGGGGGGGGGGGGTGAGAGGGGGGGAGGGGATGCGGGGGAGGGAGCGCGGGGGTATTAAAGGGGGGATGAAAATTTCATTGATTTTGCCGTAGGATGCACCGTTTTCAAGATATTTGACAAAAACACCGGAGGAGGGGGGGGTGAGTCACGTTAAACTATCGTCCGTAAACCGACTTTACAGACAACCGGCTTTTCCTGTTCTGTGCTCCCAATAGGGAACGTGCACATAGACGGTGCTGCCAACTGGTGCCATAAGGGTGCCATCAATTTGAATGTTTTACCATGAGTACCTGGGCGACCGAGCTCTGCTCGGGCAGAAACTCGATACCAAGCGTTTGCCCAGAGATAAGACCAAGCTAGATCAATTTTTCATCCCCGAAAACCCCCAAATACCAAATTTCATCGAAATCGTTGGGACCGTTTCCGAGATCCTGATTATATACACCGGAGGGGTGGGGGGGGCGGGGGTTGAGAGGGGGGGGGGGAGGGGATGCGGGGGAGGGAGCGCGGGGGTATTAAAGGGGGGATGAAAATTTCATTGATTTTGCCGTAGGATGCACCGTTTTCAAGATATTTGACAAAAACACCGGAGGGGGTGGAGGGGTAAGTCACGTTAAACTATCGTCCGTAAACCGACTTTACAGACAACCGGCTTTTCCTGTTCTGTGCTCCCAATAGGGAACGTGCACATAGACGGTGCTGCCAACTGGTGCCATAAGGGTGCCATCAATTTGAATGTTTTACCTTGATAAGTTTGTTTTACTGTCCGCATAGTGTCTCTTCTGTCGCATTAGTGCTGCCGCCTATAGTTACTGCACGTTCCCTATAATACTTTTTCTAACAAAAAAGTAACTTTTTCTCGCAAAAAAATAACTTTTTCTCACAAAAAAGTAACTTTTTCTCACAAAAGAAGAAACTTGACGTTTTCTCATAAAAAATAAACTTAAAAAAAAACTAAAAATCTTGAAAAAAAAACGTGGTATCGAACCGAGGTCGGCTGGATCCGCGACCACCCGATTTCTAATTGTGCCATTGTGATCTGCTCGAAGTCTGCGAAATTTAGCTTTATATTCTAATGCAAACAAAAATAGCCGGAAAACACGAGTAAAAGCGATTTTCTGAAAATGAAACATAGCTAGATCAGTTTTTCATCCCCGAAAACCCCCACATACCAAATTTCATCGAAATCGTTGGAGCCGTTTCCGAGATCCTGATTATATATATATATACAAGAATTGCTCGTTTAAAGGTATTAGATAGATAAGTTTGTTTTACTGTCCGCATAGTGTCTCTTCTGTCGCATTAGTGCTGCCGCCTATAGTTACTGCACGTTCCCTATAATACTTTTTCTAACAAAAAAGCAACTTTTTCCCACAAAAAAGTAACTTTTTCTCACAAAAAAGTAACTTTTTCTCACAAAAGAAAAAACTTGACGTTTTCTCATAAAAAATAAACTTAAAAAAAAAAACTAAAAATCTTGAAAAAAACGTGGTATCGAACCGAGGTCGGCTGAATACGCGACCACCCGATTTCTAATGTGCCATTATGATCTGCTCGAAGTCGGCGAAATTTAGCTTTATATTCTAATGCAAACAAAAATAGCCGGAAAACACGAGTAAAAGCGATTTTCTGAAAATGAAACATAGCTAGATCAGTTTTTCATCCCCGAAAACCCCCACATACCAAATTTCATCGAAATCGTTGGAGCCGTTTCCGAGATCCTGATTATATATATATATACATATATACAAGAATTGCTCGTTTAAAGGTATTAGATAGATTCTAAAGTGACAACTGTATCAATTAAAGACTTCCAAGGAGTGTAAAAATCCTGTTTTCCCCCCATCATGGCCAGTCTTTAACATAATATCTGACAAACTAAAAAAATCTTCATACATCATCAAAGGCCAACAAATTGCCTAACTTGCTTTCGGAGCTTGTTTATTCATATAGATATTAGCGCCATCTGTATTTCTGTTAGTGAATGTAGATGTTAGGTAGTTGAGCTAAAGCTCCAACGTTGTCTCCTTATCTATGTCTGCAGTCACAGATGGCGCTAGCTTCTATTATTGATTTAAAAGTTATTAATACAACAAATGCTACTTCTGAAGGTAATTAAAAACCGGCCAAGTGGGAGTCGGACTCGCGCACGAAGGGTTTCGTACAATTATCTATAAAAATCACGTTTGTTGTATGGGAGCCCCTCTTAAATATTTTATTATTTTAATTTAATGATTTATTTTTAAAGTCAATATATAATTAAATATTCTGTGAATATTTCAAGTGTCTACCTGTTGCCGTTATCAATATCGAGCAAAAACGAGCAAAATAATCATGTTTGTTGTATGGGAGCCCCCTTAAATATTTATTTTATTCCATTTTTTAGTATTTGGTGTTATAGCGGCAACCGAAATACATCATCTGTGAAAATTTCAACTCTCTAGCTATCACGGTTCCCGAGATACAGCCTGGTGACAGACGGACGGACGGACAGCGGAGCCTCAGTGATAGGGTTTCCGTTTTTACCGTTTGGGTACGGAACCCTAAAAACCGGCCAAGTGCGAGTCGGACTCGCGGACGAAGGTTTTCGTACTATAAAAACGGCAAAAAACACGTTTATTGTATGGGGGGAGCCCCCCTTAAATATTTGTTTTATTTTAATTTAATTATTATTTTTAAAGTGAATATATAACTAAATATTCAGTGAATATTTCAAGCGTTTACCTGTTGCCGTTATCAATATCGAGCAAAAACGAGCAAAAAAATCACGTTTGTTGTATGGGAACCCCCTTAAATATTTATTTTATTCCATTTTTTAGTATTTGTTGTTATAGCGGCAACCGAAATACATCATCTGTGAAAATTTCAACTGTCTAGCTATCACGGTTCGTGAGATACAGCCTGGTGACAGACGAACGGGCAGCAAAGTAGGGTCTCGTTTTTAGGGTTCCGTAGTCAACTAGGAACCCTTATAGTTTCGCCATGTCTGTCCGTCTGTCTGTCCGCGGCTAAGCTCAGAGACTGTTAGTACTAGAAAACTGTAATTTGGCATGAATATATATAAAAGTGGTTAAATAAAAAAAACTAAAAAAATTTTTTTTAGGGTACCTCCCATAGACGTAATGTGGGGGTGATTTTTTTTTCTCGACTAACCCTATAGTGTGGGGTACTGTTGGATAGGTCTTTTAAAACCATTTGGGGGTTGCTTACATGATTTTTGTATTCAGTGATTTGTTTGCGAAATATTCAACTTTAAAGTGAAATTTTTCATTAAAATCGACCGTCCCCCCCTCTAAAATCTAAAGTGTTGCATGGAAAAATTAAAAAAAATTCAAAATGGTAGTAAATATATTAAATTTACAAGGAAAATTATAGCGGCTAAGATTGCTTGGGAATTATTTGTAGTTTAAGAGTAAATAGTAGCCTAAGGTATAAAACATACCTAAACTTGGAAGATTCCGTACACATACGAAATCCTTAGAAAAATATTACTTGATTTTTTCGTAATGGCTACGGAACCCTATCTTGGGCGTGTCCGACACGCTCTTGGCCGGTTTTACTCTTTGGGTACGGAACCCTAAAAATTAGATGCATTGCGGGAGACGCTCGATTTTAACAAAAAAATGCACTTTAAGGTTGAATATTTCGCAAGCGAATCACTACTTACTTATATCGAAAAATCGTCTTCCTAGCCCCGTAATGATTTTAAGAGACCTAAGTACCCAACGACACCCCGCACTATAAGGTTAGACGAGAAGAAAAAAATCACCCCCACTTTACGTCTATGGGAGGTACAGTCAACGTCATAAATAAGTGATCACTTTTGTACCTCGTCGCTTTCAGTCGTTGCATAATTTCGTATGACTTTTCAAACACGACGTTAAAGTGACAAGGTACAAAACTGATCACTTATTTAATACGTTGACCCTACCCTAAAAAAAATTTATTTCTGTATTTTATTTTACCACTTTGTCGGGGTAATTGCTGCATACAGTTGTGGCCATATAATTAAGAACGATTATTTATTGAGATGATTTTTTCAAAGTAACAAGTATAACTAATTGCCCGTATTTTTTTTATTTCTCTCGGTATTGCAAAACTTTTCCGTACTACCGGTACATTCATTTATGCAACATTGTTGGCTAAAAAATTAATAGAGAAACTTTATACATTCGATCTGAACCTAGTATTAGTACTTACTGGCTGGTCACGTAATTAAGAACGCTGAATAGTTTATTATTTTTTCAAATTTAAATAGAGAACACTGTGTGGCTCTGTGGTTGTAGATTATTATTCGTATAATTTTGGCGCCATTTCGTGCTGTTAAAGTCTTAAAAGTGATTACTTAGTATAAAAACAATGGGGAAAAATAAAAGTTGTGATAAATCTACAAGAGAAGTAATAATAAAACTTCGCGAGAAGAATTGGTCGTATAAAATGATAGCCGACCATCTGCAATGTTCAAAAACAATGGTTTTCCATGCCGTAAAGCATTTTTCCACGTATCAAACTACTTCAAACGTTCCGCGTGGACCTAGACAGAGAAAGTCATCTCGTCGAGATGATCGAAATATCGTTCGTTTGGCAAAACAAAATCCTTTTAAAGGGTCTAATGAGTTGAGAAAAGAATATTTTGGCGAAAACAACCCTTCAGCAATCTCTGCACGCACTATTCGAAGGCGTTTGGTAGAAAATAAGTTGAACGGAAGGATAGCAAGGAAGGTGCCTATGTTGAAACGATGTCATAGGCAAGCCCGACTTGCATTTGCAAGAAGGTATGAAAACTGGACAGTCAGACAGTGGAAAAACGTTCTTTTTTTCTGACGAGACAAAAATAAATAGGGTATGTTCTGATGGAAAACGATATGTACGACGCCCTCCGAATAAAGCATTCGACCCAAAGTACACAAAAGTGACATTAAAGCATGGCGGGGGAAATGTGAAAATTTGGGGGTGCTTTTCTGGACATGGCGTTGGACCTGTTAGGCTGATAGAAGGAAACATGGATCAATTCCAATACAAAAATATACTGCAAGAAACAATGTTACCATATGCCGAAGACGTGCTTCCGGTTATTTGGACATTCCAGCACGACAATGATCCAAAGCATACTGCACGCACCGTTAAGGAATTCCTCACATCACAATCAGTTTCAGTCTTAGATTGGCCAGCCAACAGCCCAGATCTTAACCCAATAGAGCATCTTTGGTGCGAAGTCAAGAAAAAGGTTTCAAATCGACAGTGTGGCAATTTGAGAGAGCTGTACGACGTTTTCTTAGAAGAATGGAACTCTTATTTCTCTTGCGAAATGTCAAAAATTGATAGATTCAATGCCTCGCCGGTGTAAAGCCGTAATTAAAAGCCGTGGACATGCAACTAACTATTAATTTTAGTTCAAATGTATTAATTTGCTTTTTTTTCTATACCAACTTCACATTAATATGATTTATTTAATCTAAGTTTCATATAAAACAACTCTCGAGCAGTTTAATAAATCGTTCTTAATTATTTGTCCAGCTACATTACTATTTGAATTTATTAGTATAGAGAACAAATAAAATTTGTAAAAAAAAATGTTACCAATTATACACTATTATTATTAATCCCGTTTGCTCTATCCATGTGGCTATTTTATAACATAACTTGTTACTTCTAAGAAGGAACACAACTAGACATATGACATGATGTAGATAAAAAAAAATCGGAAACTTCAAATCGTTCTTAATTGTATGACCACCACTGTATATCCATAGAAATTACAGCTTTCTAGCACTATCCTTACGCTAAGCCGCGGACGGATGGACGGACAGACAGACATGGCGAAACTATAAATGTACCGTTTCGCCATTTTGGCTCCGTAATCCTAAAAAGTAGTTTATTTTGCTTCTATAATCAATCATCACTTCTTTAAATGTAACATTTAACCCAGTAACATTTCTATACACTATAAACATCTCTTTTTAACAAATGCTAAGGTATTGTTCTAAACTTCTTTTTTTGTTGGGCAAAATTCTCCCCTTTTGACTTTTGACCTCCAGAAGTCCCGATTTTGGGCAATTTCAGGTCAGTCCTTTGCATACACATCCAATTCAACTACTAATTTATTCACATCAATTTTTTTTACCTGTTTGCGGTGTAGATGGATGTAATAGCCACTGTTTTCTTCATTCCATACAATGTAGGTAGGGGAAGGCCAATAAAATACAAACAATTATGAAAAACATTTATTGAACTTTAATTTACAACAGCATTGGTTTAAACAGATACAACGTTCCGCTGAGCACGCCGCGTGGTCCTTCGCGTAACACAACTTTTTCTATATTACCTTAAATTTCAATAAAACAACACACATTTTTTTCGACTAATGAGAACAAATTTTCACAGAAATTAGGCCCTATGTTCTATTATGTATGAAATAAAGACGGAAATAGTGTTATGCGAAGGATACTGTCGTGGTATACTTCTTCAGCAGTAGTCCTTCCACTGCACGTCTAACTTACAAGATCATTTACAGCATACTGCTTGGATTCGGAATGTGGAGCAATCTTACAGTTCCCACGAGAGGGCGCCGCAGCCCTGCCATGTCTTACTCTGGAGCAACTCAATAAGAAACTCGCGGCTCGAGATCGCTTTGGACTAGTATAGGCGGTCTGCATACTGACTGTTCTGCAGCTAGTTTACTTAGGTACATGCAGTTTTTCAGACCGCGATGGAACTCCAATAAAATATGTACAGGCCATAGGTAGCCAGCAGTTGAGAAATATGTTACTTTGGAAATGCAGATCGTCTGTAACGGCCGTTAAAGACCAGATTAATCACTGAAAATCTAGTTCACCTCGTCAGCTGTAGGTAACTGATGATGACTAGTGAAATTGTAAAATGATAAGCTAATTCGACAGTTCCGAAGTTTCTTATTGCGGTTTCCACAAACAATTATTAAATATATATTTACAAGAATGAACACAACTAGTTCAATAAGTAACTGTATATCTAAATGTACAACAATTTTTATATTATGATCTTTTCGCAAAAACATAGGCGCATTTCTTATAATTTATGTGCAAGGCAACGTGCATCCAAGCTAAAATATACAAAACAAGCCACTATACTTGAGATTCAGTTCAATGCTCGCAACATTGTTGATCACGAATTTAAAATTATAATTAACTCTAAAGTATCCAACCAAGGAAACCGTCTAAAAAACATTTAAAATAAGAAAACGTCAACATGATTTCAACTTTGTTTCGGCTCGTACTTTTACAAATAAAATAATGTATCTTACAAACATAAAAGTTAGGAAATTCATTCTCTGTTTTGTACAACATCAGACTATTGTTTCTCTGGATAAAACACGATTATCCAATGTTTGATTTCATAGTAATAAAATTAAACTGCAGTTGTTTCCGACAGTCATTCAATTCATAAATAAAAATATAGTGGGTGCTGCACAAGCGTGATAGTAATGGCTATTAATATTTATATTAATAAAATCATAGTAATATAACGTACATCTGAACTTGAAGGCACTTCGGATACTCAGAGACCTAACTGTGCTCCGACGGGGAACGCCCTAGTAACATTTATCATAAAGACTACAGGTAGGTACGGCAAGCTTGGACTTAAATAATGATGGAGCTTAAACGCCTAAAAGTTTGGTTGCATGGACCATTTCAACAAAACAATTGACTTTTCACTAATGTCGTGTGAAATCGGATTCAAAAATAGGTTCAATAAAAAGTGAACTGAGTTTAGAATATTATCGTGGCACTTTTATAGAAGGGAAGTGGTAAAACAATGCGTCGAATTGATAAAATATCAAAGTAAATACAAAAAGTTTGATAGAAAATCCAGTGCTTACAAAGAACAAGACAATACGAAACAGAGCAGTCTTCGAACAACAATACAACGTAGTATTGTTGATGGAAGAGAGCAGTAAATAAACATTGAAACAATCTTAAGTCGATACAATGGATAATCACTTGCTACGAAAATTCGGGCCTGAATTTGATCGTTTGCCGGCAGATTCGGGCTTCGTGGTGCTGCAGGGCACGACGTACTGGACGGACCTGTTCGTGCGGCACTTCCTGTTCCAAGAGGAGCAGGCCATCGACTGCGACGACCTGCTGTTCTTTGTGCGCAAGCGTCACGTGCGCGGCTCCTCGCGCTACCTGCCCAAGTACGAGGTAATGCCGTGTACCCTGCCGCAATACTCCAAGACCGATATAGTTGCCCTAAGGGCCAATTCCCACCGAAGACGCGGCACGTTTCATTGAGACTATGTCAACGAGTTGAGCATTCGTGTCCCGGTGCGAAATGACCCTAAGCATCACCAGGACGGCCGAATGTTTGCCGTTGTCGCGCTTATTACCGGTGGCTCTCTAGAGCATAGAGCTAAAGTTAAGCGCCAGACTTGTACTGAGGGGCGTAGGCCAGTAAAACAAATCGTGGTTTCTCATGCTAGCCGTTCTGTTGACAGCATCTATATGTTAAATAGCAAAGGTGAAAGGTGATGATGAAATTGGTGCTAATATACTCCTGCAGCGTTTTGTCGTTTTTCTACCTCACCGGTATACAGTTTTTGATCGCGTTTCCATCTGCCAGAAATTATCTTCTGAATGATAAAAAATGCATATTACTTCATCTGTATTGCGAAATACTCGTCAGTTTCCAAAAGTTCTGACCCGATTTACAGCAGATAACGTGAGTTGATCAATTATTGCAGCCGATCGCGGCAGATGTCGTCATGTCGTGTAGATTAGGAACATTGAGTTATCCAAGTTGTCATGACGTGATTTTGGAATTATATTTTACTGGCACGTCGTCTGTTTTATCGATTTCTCGTTATCATTATCAACATATATGAGGAAATGAGACAATGTAATGATTTGTATTGTAATTATGGAGTTGCTATGGAGCTCCGTTAATTTATCAATGATGGCTAAACCTAATAGTCATAAGTTTAGTCTCAGTTCAGTCAATAAATAAATTATAAATTAATTTCGTTCTTGTATTTAACAAATTTAATTGAAATGTAACAAATTAATCAAATTCATTTCCCATTTTGCAAGCTCCAAAGTTTGTGAATACCTACTGTTTAAAAATTTGTATTTAATTGAGTAATTAATGCAAAATTTAATAAACGGCCTTCAATCAGTACAAGTTCGGTGCTAGCCAGTATACAAACCAATTCATCATCAATCAATCATCATGATTTAAAACATTATTCTTTATAAAAATACTTATATTATTATTAATGAATTTGTGCATTTCATGTTCCCAAAATGCAATAGATGTAAGTGATGAGCGTGTTGATGCGCCCACGTACTACTGTTTCGGTACAATCGATGGAATACTGAATGCTTTGTGACTCGCGGAGTGCGGCGTGCCGCGGCGGGCGGCGCCGGCGCCGGGCGCGGGCCCGTCCGTCACTACGTTAATTACTAGATTAGCACCATTTGGATGAAGTTACAAAATTCTATCAGACAAATCTTTGGAAATACAAATAGTATGCATTAAACAACAGTTATGTACTTTATTTTAAACAATATAAAAATATTATTTCTTACGATAGGCTCTCTATTACAACAAGTACGCACTGGGGCCGCGGCGGCGCGCGCGGCGGCCCGCACACACCCACTCACCCGCCTCGGAAACAAACAATAGTGATCACAGTACATTTTGTTAATAAATATCGCGCTCCTAATTAGATTTCTGACAGTTCAATAACCATTTATAAAAGATACAATATACAAAAAAGAAAACTTCTATCAACACCCGACTCGACAGTTCTCGATTTCCATCGTAGATCATTTGAACGATTATAGTATTTTCTTTAAATAAAAACTTACACCGGTAAACAAGAAAAGCGTACGCTACCGTTTTTATAGTTCAGTTCGCACTCGATCAGTATCCCGGAATCACTGTCACGCATAGCGTCTGGTCGCGCGCACGGCTCGCAGCGTCCCCGGCCTGACGCGCGCTGTCGGTTGCAGACGGACGTGGAGGTGTTCCGCAAGGACTCGAAGAAGCTGCCCATCGGCGACCCGGAGATCGACTGGGAGGAGACCGTGTACCTGAACCTGGTGGTGCACCAGTTCGAGTACACGCTGACGCTGGCCGTGTGCACGCGCACCAGCCCCAAGGAGCTGCAGGTGCTGCGCCGGCACTCGCAGAAGGTGCGTCACACGCGCGCCGCCGCCGCCGGCCGCGCGCCGCCCGCGCGCCACTAGCTCAGCCGGCTGAACAGCTTGGCGCGCGGCCACGGCAGCGGCCAGTCGTAGCGGCGCGGCACCGGCCCGCGCGCGTTGCGCTCCAGGTACGCGAACAGCCCGTACCACCACTCGCGCTGCGCCATGCCCGCGCCGCCCGGCCCGTGCCGCGCCGGCGCGCCCAGCAGCGAGTGGAACGTCCAGAACAGCCGCGTCGTGATGTAGTACGCGATCACCACGTCCACCGTGTAGTGCCCGTGCGCCAGCAGCACGAAGCCCACGCCCAGCAGCGCCGCGCCCCACAGCGCCCAGTGCAGCGGCCACAGCTTGCGCGGCGAGTACTCCGCCACCACCAGGTACGACAGCACCAGCACCATGGTGTGCCCCGAGTAGATGTAGTCGCCGCAGTACGTGTGCTTGCCGTTGATGGACAGGCCGAAGCCCGAGATGAGGTAGAACATGCGCCGCACCACCAGCAGCGGCGTGGTGCCGTTGCTCTTGGGGCTGCAGTAGTACGTGGTGCTGGACATGGGCAGCACCGTCACGAACATGGTCACCGACCGGTACAGGTACAACAGTCCGATGATGAAGAACAGCCGCCGCGCCACGATGAAGCGGTGCTTGTGGAACACCACCACGGCCATGGCGGTGGTCGTCGCCAGCATGATGATGTACTCAGACACGGCTAGCCCCCAGTCGCGCGGCGCCACGTTATCCAGCACGATGTCCGGCAGCGGCGCCGTCGTGTTGCGGTCCGGCAGCCGCTCGTGCACCAGCGACAGCGACATCATGTTGATGCACACGCACAGGAACAGGAAGCAGAAGGAGATGATCGCCTTCCAGATCTCCTTGGGGTAGCGGTCCTCGCGCGGCGCGCCGGCCGCGATCTCGACCACGAAGTCCTGGTGCGCGCGCGCCGGCGAGTGGTCGAGGTCGGGGTCGGAGTCGTCGGCGGGCGCGGCGGGCGCGGGCTTGGCGGCGCGCGCCAGCAGCGGTTGGCGCTGCATCAGCTCGGCCTGGCTGGGCATGGCGCGCGGCGGCGTGCTCTGCTGTCGCGACGCGTTGTTGTTCAGGTCATTCCGCTTGAGGCGGGCCTCGAAGTTGATGCCTTTGATCTCGTCGCGCGCGGTGTGCGCGGCTATGTCCGCATCGCAGCCGGGCGGCGGCGGCGGCGGCGGCGAGGGCGGGCGCGAGGGCGGGCGCGGCGCGGGCAGCGCTAGCTGCTTGGGCGGCAGCTCATTGGCCAGGTACACGCGCACCGACTCCAGCAGCGGCTCTGCGAGCTTGATCTGCGTCACCGGCGACGGCTCCTTGTCCGGGGAGCGGGTCGAGATCGTCATCCACTCGCCATTGGGCTGTTGGATCGAGCCTGAAATCGAGAAAAAGCGTCGGTCAATAGGACGGTCGGCGTAGACTTGGTAAAGTTTTATTCTTTGTTGCGAGTCAGCGCTATGAATCGATTGCGCCGGTTGCATTATTCTGAGTCGAGCGCCTTTCGAAACTGTCGGTCATACCCGCAACAATCTGGAAAAATCCGTTCCGATGTCGCTATTAGGCGAGAATCCAGATAAGTGAGTAAATAGCTACTTTAATACATCGGTTAGACGTGTAACCGGTTTTGTAGGTAGGCATAGGTAATTAATTAACATATTATGTACGTTCCTATCAGAGCAGAGTAACTATTAAATAGATACATGGGTGCGCGGGTCTATTGCGACTTCTGGGGTCGAATAATTACTTACGGTGTGGCAAATTAAATAACAATACGAGCTTCGTATCTCTAGAATATTCAGAGTGTAAACAAATTGTCAGCGTGAGCGGTTCAAAGACCGAGGTTATGATTGCGCGAGGGGCGGCGCGGCGCTCGGTCCTTTGTCACTGTCAGTCGGGTAATAATTAGCGCGCGTTGTTGTGGTTGCGCCTGCAGCCGGGCCCGGCCCGCGTGCCGGACCGGCGGCGGGTTTCTCTTTCATCGCCGGGCACCGTTAGAAAGCGCACGTACGCGGGACGGCGGGCCTGAGACGCCGACTCACCCGATCAATGTGCGAGCTGTCGATGGCCGGGAGCGCTCCCGCTCATCGATTCCGGCACCGGCGTCCGGCTTCCGCGGCCGGTAGAAGGCAACCTGAGTTCACTTAGATCACTCGAGACTCACTAACGAGGGCGCTCCGAAAATGGCTCGCGTGCACTTCACTGTTAGGGTAACGGCACTCGCGGTAGGTCGGCGCAGCTCTCCTTTGCGCTCGCACTCGCGGGGCTTGTCGTACGGGACTCGAGGGGACGGTCGTTAGGAATCGCGATTACAAAAGTATAAATCGACGGGAGCATCCGCCACGAGCGAGCGTGTGTAGAGGCGGACGCGTACTAGAAAACATGTAGCACTGGTTGGCTTCGGTCGGGCGCGCTCGGGCGGCGTCGGGCGCTCTCGGCCGCGCTCGGCTCAATGAGAGTAATTACGTGCGCGTGACGTCACGGCGCGGCGCAGGCTCCCTCGCGGCGGGCCCCTACTACGGGCGCGAACCTCGCCGAAGCCCGAGCGGCCCAGCGCCCCTCGCGTTCGACGCCCCACGCCGGGACCGCTCAATCAAGCTCGATCAACAGCTGACCGAACGTTTTCATTCAACCCGTGACTATCTAAAACACCTACATTTTACAGAAACTTAGGTCTAAGTTTGTACTTGAAAATAGCTTACTTTAAGAGACCGAGTGCACCTGCATTAACTATTAATTAACCAACTAATCAGAAAATTGTAACTTGATGCGCAAGTTGCAGGAATGCGGTAGGTATAGGCAGCTAGTTAGTAAACGGGTTCTATGACAGTCCGGTTTAAACCAGCGACCAGTGTCAAGCCGCGCCGCCACGGCCACATGCTTTAACCATAAGTATAAATAGTAATACTACAAAAATAAACGAATAAATTGTTAGACAAACGATAAATATTGATGATACAAAGGGCGGCATTTCTGCGTAAAATAATAATGAAGCTGCGATGTACGGGCGAGCTTATCTTTCGAGAGATAATTTCATGTAAATGATGTCGTATCTAGTCAAATAGTTGAAAATGATATCGTCTGTGCGTACATACAGCGGAAAGAGTCGTGTTTGTACAGCCATCCATCAGGCATCTATTTTGATACCATTGATGGATCCGTCTTGAATATAGCACGCTACTAAAAAAGTCGTAACAGCCTAGTGGGTTGACCTGTGGCTTCTGAAGCAGAGGGTAGCGAGTTCGAGCCCGGGCTCGAATTCCATAAGTTTTTCAGAATTTATGTGCGGAATTACATTTGAAATTTACTATGAGCTTTACGGTGATTGAAAACATCGCAGGAAAACTGCACACACCTGCGCAAAATTCAATGGCGTCTGTGAAGATCCCAATCCGCATTGGGCCCTCATGAGAACTATGGTCCAAGCCCTCTCATTCTGAGAGGAGGGCTGGGCTCTGCAGTGGACGTATATGTATAGGCTGGGATGAGTGATTATTTGATTAAACAAGTA
Organism: Archips xylosteana; assembly: GCA_947563465.1. Taxonomy (NCBI): domain Eukaryota; kingdom Metazoa; phylum Arthropoda; class Insecta; order Lepidoptera; family Tortricidae; genus Archips; species Archips xylosteana. The sequence goes on along the minus strand of OX387349.1, from coordinate 23,636,375 downwards.
CCTACACTACACCTTTCCAAAAACGTTACCAAAGCAATAAACGTCTAATCGTCTATCAATTTACTAGGTAATCATAATCACATTAATCACCATAAATCCCAACTAATATTGATTGCTTTCAAATGTTATACGGAGAAAGTAACGTATAAGCTAAGAATAATTGTCGTTTAATGCAAATAACTTTCCAAGTCGACCTATATTAGGCGTGTGAGGGCGCTGCGACGCGGCGGAGCCTCGGCGTCGGCCTACCCCGACTGCACCCCGTAAAGCTACGGACACACATGGAAACCTCAGCCCTGGTTTGTTTAGACTCTAGGCCAAAATTTTCGAAGCATCTTCATGTATACACCACCTCATTCCTTTCCCCAACTTAGTAAGATCGTGCTAGAGATACTGGTTCAGTAATTTTCTTCTCTACGTGTAATATGTGTCTCAAAACACACCAAAACCCACGGCTAATACCTGTCATGCCGTAAATCTTAGTTATTTATTACGGCCACGATCATTACGTAACTTGTTATGATGTGTGTATAGATACAGTCAGTAAATGATAACCCCCGCACTGCAATTTCTTGCCTGTTAGTCTCCTATCTCTTCTGTCCGTGTCATTTCCCAACAAAGGTTGGTCATCATTGTTATTATTGGTTGTAATTCCAGAAGTAAAGAGATGCATTGAGCTGAGTAAGAGCAAGGAAAAAAATGAGTTCTCAGTCTTCAAAGGGAAGCTGCTTTAGTCATCCGAGCTCCTTTGTGTTACTACACAAAGCTCTACTGAGCTATGTTAGAGGACTAGGGCCGCCGATCCTGGGTCGAGATTTGCTCTCCTGTCTCCAGCTTTATAGCATAGCGCATTGATTGGCATCTGATTGGTCTACTCATGCATACGGCGCGGTTCTATGGTTTCGTCACGACCGCGATGCACACACGGACTAACGCACTTACCTATACAAACTTAGCTGCCTTCATCTAACGGTATGCTCCAGTTTTGGTTATCCATTGGCGACACTTTCTGTTCGTTAGATTGCTACACATGAATAGTGTAAATAATATTATCTATCATATCACTGTCTTTTATCAACTGGCTGCGACTCTGCGAGTAATGGCTGTGACTGATGAAAAATGTGAACCTTTGCTGTGTTTTTACCTAACTTAGTAAGATAAAAACGTTCGAAATATTTCAATTCGAAGAGTTTCTGGTGTACGAAGACTCCTTTTAAACTATTGAATTCGTACAATGACCACTAATAACTTCTATTTAATGTCTGTAATAATTATTTATAAATTCAAGTTAAATGTTTTCGTCATGTTCCGATAAGGAATAAACGTTACGTTACTTCATCATTAAAATATGTCAACTTTGATCCGAATATTCCACTGATAAATAGATGACTCACGCTACCACATGAATCAACCCCGTTTCGTGAGGTTTTGCACAAACCATGCCAGAGTTCAAAGTTGATTCAATTTAAGTAGGTAAGTGCATTAGGTCATCGTCAACGTCTAGTATTATGGTCCAACCGGTGAATCCTGCAACATTTACACTAAAAATCAGCAAAACTGCTTACAATTTAAGTTGTAACCGTCTGCTTCACAGCCTCGTAATATTTCCGTGACAAAGCGCATCATCTAACAAGAAGAACTGGTACCTACTCTACCTGTCTACAGGGAAACACTCGGTCTCGGTACCCTTCCATCGCAGGGCAAAAGAAAGGAAGCCCGTAGTTATAAATAAATGCATATGTCAGGTAATCCCATGAACCCAACCAATAGCTTTAAGTCTAATGTACAGAAACGGGCGAGGGTCGGTCAAGGAAGAAACCAATGGGTAAAAACATAAAAGACCGATCTAAGCACTCTCCAGTGCCCAACGGGAGAATGCATGTTCCTCTCCCGGCCTTCCAGCAAATGGCTGAGGCAGGACACTGTGGGTAGATTAAGTCCCCTCCCTACCCCTCCCCTCCTTAAAATTAAAAGCACTAGTTTTTCTTTTTTTGATAATCAATAGAGAAGGGGACTTATGACCGGGTTTTTTAATCCGTGCAAGTCGGACACTGTCTGGTTCCCAGTTCGTCCGAAGGGATTTTTCCCGGACTCAATGTCACCCTTCCTACTCTAAAGTAAAAAACAGCAAGGACTTCGCGTCTTTGGCGACTCATTAAAAAAAAAACCGGCCAAGTGCGAGTCGGACTCGCGCACCGAGGGTTCCATACAAATTTATATGTATCTATGAACATCCAGTCTTAGCAGACCCCTGCTCCTAAGCAAAATGTGCGCAGTGTGGGATCATTGTAGATTGGTTACTGATATAAACAGACAGACAAAAAAAATTATGCTTTTCGCAATTTTTCCTTTATCTGTGTTATAAGACCTTGCTTCGTACCAAATTTCAAGGTTCTGAGTTCACGGGAAGTACCCTGTAGGTTTTGATTCCCTTGCGGGTGTCGATAATGTGCGTTGTTTACTGATATAGACAGACAGACAAAAAAAAATATGCTTTTCGCAATTTTTCCTTTATCTGTGTTATAAGACCTTGCTTCGTACCAAATTTCAAGGTTCTGAGTTCACGGGAAGTACCCTGTAGGTTTTGATTCCCTTGCGAGTTTCGAAAATATGCGGAAATTTGCGTCATAAACGGCTGTATCTTTTGATTGCGTTGGCTTAGAAGTTTGATTTTTTCACAGCTCCAAGGGACAGTAGACTTGAGTTTTTGATATAAATGTCAGCTTGATACCTCCACGCGTTCCTGATAAAAAGGGTCTTGACAGACAGACGGACGGACGGACGGACAACAAAGTGATCCTATAAGGGTTCCGTTTTTTCCTTTTGAGGTACGGAACCCTAAAAACACTCGTTCTCTTAAAAAAGTGGCGCAAGATTATTTTTTTCCTTAATATGGGTACAAGGGTTACGATTGCGGTTTAAACGTCTCGAGAATCAATCATCGGCCATTGTATTACAAACGAGCAGATGTTGCGGCTCTGGTAGGGGACGGCGGAGAATTAAATCTCGGGGAATGGTCGTTGTCAAAGTCACACAGTGCATCTGTCGGCCCCTCAAATGCATGCACAGATTCACGGTACTGTTTTGTTGAGAATTGTGTTGCGACGGACGCATGCGGTTCAATGATTTCACAACTTGTTTACGCGACTCGAGGACATACCATCATTTCGGTATTAATAGATCCGAGTGTTAGTCAGCCGCGCTAAATAATTCTATCACACTCGCTGTACACTTTAATACCTGTGCCATGCCACTGCAAAACCTTCTCGTTATGACGTTTAAGCCAAACAAACAAAACAAACCAAATATAACGCCTACAATGCCTCCATAATCGAATGGGAACTAATGAGGGTGTTAAAAAATGGGTTGATATTAGATAGCAGTGCAAACACGTTTATTTAACCACCGTTAAGGCAAACAGTTGAATTGCAAGGAGTGGGTTGATCGGATGGCGCGTGGGCGACAGAAACGGGTCAAGGCAGAGCGTTCGCCGCTAGGGCTCGTGCACCTAGCTCCGTGTAGCTACGAAAATGGACTCATTTATCTCTGTTACAAAACGTTTATATTAATACAATACAAGATACAGTTTAACGGGAGCTCATTAAACAAAACACTCAGATTCATGAGAGTCGTGCGCTTTATCGCGGTTACACTTTAGTCAGGAATATAGACATCTCATTTCAAAGACAGGGAAATACTCAATAAAATACCGATTTGGCGTATTTTGACGTAATACCTTTTTACTATCGTTAAATTAGTCCTATCCGCAAGCTCTTTCGGGTTGCCGGAACGAGCTTGATCCGGGCGTGGGCAACCCTTCCGGCTCTCCGGGGCGGCCGGCTGGGCTGCCGCGATTATCGCGCCCCACCGGAAGACCCGCGATATAAAGATTAATCCAACTATTGATTAGTCTATAACACAACGTCACCGGTGGTCTATTTAGGGTTTTGTACCCATCTGATGTCAACAGGACTTTTTTACTTTAATTCCGCTGGTCCGAACTTCTATCGTAGGATTTTTTATTTTGAACTTTATCTAATAGATAGATTATTAAAATGTTCACACTGGCCACTATAACAAGTAATACAATAGAAATGAAACAAAGTTAAAAATTATAACGTTTTTGCTCGATCGTAATATTGGTGCGGTGATGAGAGTACGAATCGCACTCGAGTGGTTGTTACTCGACTTGGCCAGAGAAGGATGGTTAAACAAATATGTCTCATAAACACAGGATGGATGAATTACATACAGTAAATATTGAAGCGTAGAACAAATGTGTTATTTAATTTATTTGACATTCCATCCTGAGGTTAATCAATAATCATTCGCGCTTGCCTGTTACCTAGTCATTGTGGTTTGAATTTTCGTTGCTGAAATGTTCTAACATTGAATTGAAATAGGCTAACAATTTGTTTTGTCTTAGTAAAATATTTTCGTATCGATAAAACTTCGCGTAAATTGTTGTCATAAATACCTACTGAAAAACTTGGCAGGTCACTGAGGTCGGTGTCCTGACACCACACAAAACAATATACATACTTAGTATACTTACTTAGCAAATAATTTTACGTTTCATAATAATAATAGGTACAGTGGAAATAATTACATTTTTTTATGATATGCCTGACACAATACAATACTACTAAGTATACCTACAAATCGGGTATGTATTACAATACCGATGTACGAAAGACCGAATGTATTAAAACATCGAATGGGTCAAAAGACCGACACGATTTTTTTCTGAAACCGTAAACTTTTCAGAATTTATTAAAACGGCATCATATGGAACCCATTAGGTTAGGTTAGGTTTGTTTTATAACAATCTTAAATAGTTAACGGTTTCAGAAAAAAATCGTGTCGGTCTTTTGACCCATTCGATGTTTTAATACATTCGGTCTTTCGTACTTTGGTATTGTAATACATACCCCTACAAATCGCCTAGCGGTCGAGTAAAATGTGGATTTTTGGCTAAACTTTTCCGGCATTTTCATCGTATCTGCAGCAGTGTTATTGGCAGTCGGTATGCGCAGCGATGCTTCTGCTGCGGTCATTCCATTATCGGGCCGAAAAAGCAAAACGAAACTGCAAAAAATTGGAACATAGCTATTTTCTAACTGCCTATTTGATTGCTATTTAGGGAGCATGTTTTATTATTGATGGCGACTATTTGAGCGGTGGCGTGTTGTGTTATGTCACAGCACAGACGCCCACGCCATGGCTGGCTACGCGTCACGGATCCTTATCCGTACGGTCATATGATTGTAATCATTCCTGTAGTTTCGATTTCGCTTTATATGACGACGAGTATTGAGTATAGGACCTATACTATAGGTACATAGATTATTATACTATCTGATAAGTAAATCTTGCTTTGCCATTCATAGAGATAAGAGATTAAAACATATCAAAGAGATAACGGTAAAAAGCAAAGGTAGTACACATACTACAATTGAAAAGGGTACCCCTAATTCAGGCTGTTATGACTCAACCCCTAAAGAATATACAGGCATTTGACGGCATTCGTCGCCCGAGCTAAACTAACATATTCCTCGAACACGCCGTAAAGGTGAGTAGTAAAAATCTTTTCGTGACAGGCCTTTGTAAAAAGCCGGCGTAAATAGAAGAAGTGTCGGCGCAGACGGGCTGCGTTCTATTTCCATGCCGGCACAATGCGCCCCTCGAGACGCCGCGGTCCCTTCGGTTATTACGGTACGTACGACAGTTCCGGAGACACTAGCCCTAGGACGCAATTGCCAGTTGTGGCCTATATTATCCCATTGTGGTGACGTTAGAGACAGACAGCCGCATATGGGTACAGGTAAAGCTGAGGCAACGATGCTTTAAGCCTAGTGACGCTCTTAATTATATCTATGACTAATTATTTGATCAAATGTACATACAAGTGCATTTTAGAATGTATCCAGTTTTAGATATGAGAAAAACTGTGCCGTAGCCAGATTTTACAAATTATTTGATGATGTGGCTATAAATAGCTAAAACTGGCCATTATTATTGAAACGTCAACGTTTGGTGATATGTCGACCCACGTTTGGCCATATCATCAGATCAAAGGTCAGGTTAGGTTAGATTAAATTTTTTCAGATTTTCATCCTCATCTGCACATTAGCGCTAATTTACGATTTAAATAGCACTGCCACTTTATGTTACGCTCAATATTTGCTTGATATGTTCACTAATGCTTTGCCCTTATGATAATATTGAGTGTTGATGTGGGTCATGATTGTACATAACTGTTTACTCACACATACCTATCCATTTCATGCAAAGATCGAACACTTCATGAAGTGGGTCAATTTTGAGATCTGACCACGAAATCCGCATATACCTAGTGTGATCTACTTCTAATCTACAGATGAGAGAGGAGGGGATTTTTCAAATAACATTCATGAAAATCCCATTCGAAAAGAAAAAAGACCCTCTATTTTCTAATTAAATTTTCACTCATGTAATTTCAAAAATTGGCTCTAGACAACCTATGATTTACATCTAGTTATGGACTCCTTTTGTTGACAAAGTCAATGTAACAAGTACATAAAACTGAAATGAAAAAGCACTTGGTCGACTGTAGATTATATTTGCTAACGACCGCTTTAGCCTAGTTGGTAGTGACCCTGCCTACGAAGCAAGAGGTCCTGGGTTCAAATCCCGGTAAGGGCATTTATTTGTGTGATGAGCACGAATATTTGTTCCTGAGTTATGGATGTTTTCTATGTATTTAAGTATTTATTTATCTATATAAGTATGTCTATCGTCGTTTATTGCCCATAGTACAAGCTTTGCTTAGTTTGGGACTAGGTCGGTTAGTGTGAGATTGTCCCCTAATATTATTATTATTATGTTGGTACGGGTTTCCGATCACGGGCCCATGGGGACACGATCATTTGAAAGGCATTCATGGGGCCGAAGCCAACATGAAGAGGCCTTTGGTACCATATAATATAAATGAGATGGGCGCAACTACGGAGGCCTATCCCCTAATACACCATGGGGATGTGCTAGCAGACAGTCCTCCACCGTTGCCAATCTATTGCCAGGTAGGAAGCGACGTGGAATTGGCTATGGGGTTGGGATGTTGTGGACAGGATTACCGGTCTATGGAGTGAGATAACGGACACCTACCATTTCAATATCTCATAAACTGAACTTTTGGTAGGCGGTGACTCGCCATTCACTAAATGGGCCCCTCAAACTATTGCCTGCTCGGGGCAACGAGGCGGCAACATTGGTGTGAACGGCTAAGGATGGAGAGGTGTCCCTGGACTTTAAACTTCAAAATGCCAACTCGCCACTTACGGCCAAACACATCCATCCTTCGAGCATTTAGCTCTTGCGTTCCACTCTAGGCGGCCAACAAAGGCAAACTAGAAGGCGGGGTGGGTGTGTAACTGTGTGTGAGTGTGTGTATAAGCGCATGTGTGTATGTATACCCCTGGACTGGAGGTCTCGGGTTCGTGGTGTCGCTACGTACATTATTGTATTGTGAAATGTTTACGGAATCAAGTCCGCCCAAGCTCGCTGGCTGCCAGAGTCACCATGTGTCATGGCGGCACGAGCGAGGCGAGGCGGGCCTTATATACGAAATTCGATTTTCAAACTTCGTATCGTGCCGTTCACGATATAGTATTAAACAGAAGCGTGACAAAGACAGCACGATACGAACTTCGAATTTCGTAGCAACCCCTAAGCTGAGTGTGCCGCGTGCGCAGGTGTACGCGTCGCCGAGCCGCCGCAAGATGGACACCAAGGGCGAGGGCGAGGAGATCACCTACCCCCACATCTGCTTCATGGTCGACAACTTTGACGAGGTCAGTTCAACCGCATGACGGTGTATATTTACGTTACTAATAACTGCGAGCTCTCTATACTACATAGCTTCCACTTAACCGACCATTCTTGCACTACTGACCCGTTGTATAAAGTGATAAGGTTCACGAATAGACAGACTCAGAGTTTTGGTGACTGCACTTGTAGCTGTTTTACCCTTGTTGCTATTTATTTAGTTCTAAATGATATCAGGGCTATTTATATCTTGTTTTTCATAAACCACGAAACTAAATCCATGTTATTCAAGAGCTGTTGTGCACTAGCTGATCCTATTAAAAACATAAGAAAGTTTGTGAAGATGTTTGGAGGTTTGGATGTTAGAATGTTTGTTAGTCAATCACACAATAAAAGCTGAACTGATTTAGATGAAATTTTGCGCACGGATAGACATACATATTTGGATTTAGAGACAGGGTTTTAACTTAAAACAAGAATTGAAGGCTGTGTTTAAGAATGTTGATTGTTGATTCAAATAAATTAATGTACCTTGGCTTGCAAGATGATGTGCTAATTTCATCTGCAATAAATAAATGGCGTTATCCGAGCATCCGTTGTGCTTTAAACATATTATCGTGATTTTTTACGGACTTCTAATATGGGCGAATCCGCGGATTAAAGCCAGCATTATAATATTTTCTTAACAAAAGATAATGGAAACTTGACACTGCTGACATTTTGAAAAGACGTTAGCAGAAGCAGAAATGCATCAAATTTATATTGTAAAAACTGCTGACGCTTTTGGATTCGAGTGCAACTTAGGTAAGTACTAACAATATATAATTATCTTATTTTGTATACCTCGTATCGTATCGTATCGTTGTAGTGTTGTCGCTTACGAAACTAAAATTGCGTAACCGCAGCTACCAGAATTACTAAATACTACTTATTGTTTGTTTAATTTCGAATGCTTCCACAATAACTTACAGTAATTATTATTTGGAGAGCAAATCAAATGAGGCGGGATGACACATTTTTTACGGCATGGAGCGGTTCTTAATTAACAAACTTATTGAAAGTTAATTGAAGTTGATGAGTCCAAGTTATTCCATTCTAACTTGTTTATTATAATTAAAATCAAGTTTACAATAAACTTGTTTTTGTTTTATTATTAATGTAATGAGAATATCAGACTAAAAGAAGCCTATATCTCTTTGCCAAAACTTTTTTTTCTGATAAGTAATAATGTTATATAAATTGCATTAGGCTTATTTCACACGAGGCTACACGACACGTTTTGTTTCTTTCGATGAAATACTGCGCCTCGTCTCGGTGTGAACTGAACCATAGATCAATTTTACATTGCTGTCTTGTGTTATCCGCACAGTAGGTAGGTACCGTGCGATACAAAAGCTCGAGTGCAGCAATCAGGCGACCTTCCGCGCGTCGCCACTCATTATATTATTTATTGACCACCGTATTTATAGCTACCCTTTAACCCAGTTTTCCGCGTCGATACCGTCTGCAGGCAGGTCAACGCTCTGCCAGGGTTCTTTTTAAATATTTCAAAGTTATTGCACAAGACAGTCACATGTTTTGATGCGAATTTCTCTTGAATTCCTCTCTGTATCTTCTCGTAACGGCTTAATTAGCTTCACAACTTTAAAGAGGAAGCACCACTTGGAGGTGTGACTTGCCAAATCATTTTGTGTGGGGACTGTGAACATGTTAAAACCACCCTCGTCGACGTGTGTAACGTGTGATACTGCGAAAATTATACATTCACGATTCAGCTGTTCGTTCCTCGCAGACGCTAGACTTGAATAATTTTAAAAATGCTCAAGCCTCAAGCGTTTGTTTTTTATTTGGTATCGAGTGGATTGCGCTTCCGTGTTTTCAGGTGCCAGTATTATGCAAGTATCGACGACGTCTGCTCAAATCTCACGAATGTATAAACCAAGTCGCAAACGCGGCAATTCGGCGCATCAATAAACCAACACGACTCCGAATCGCACTTTCGAAGTCGTTTAGTTCAAGATTTTCACGCTGTTTAAGTATCTGTTGTTTTGAAGAAAGTGTAAGAATAAACCAGGATTTCACAGGTCTGAGTTGAGTGCGGATTCTATACGCAACCGTCGCGTTATTACAGCTAATAAATACAAATGTTGGGAATAAGTTCCAGTTAACGTGATATGAGATGCGATAAAAATCACGGAGAACGAAGGAAGAACGTCTCGATGTGGTTCACTCATTATTACAGACGAAGCACGGCCTCAAATGTTACAGATAGGTTGTTAAGGGAGATAATTTGATGATAGAGTTAGAAATCTAGAAAACAATTGTCCGATGGAAACTTACGTAAGGCGTGCAGTACGCTTAGTATAAGTTTTATTTCACCAAAATACTTCTCGATCGCGTTTACTTAAAAAAAATCAATTACTATGGAAACGTGGACAGCGCCTCCGCGCGCGCGCGTCTATGTTTCCATAGAATTGAAATTTTTACGTAAACGCGATCGAAAAGTATTGAAGTGAAGGAAAACTTATACTAAGCATACAGGTAAAGATTGAACAACGAGGGTTATCTGCGTTTTAGCCGATATTCATACCACTGCTTACGCCTTTTCAATTTGTGTTGGGAGTCAGGCCGTGTGCCAGGTGACTGGTGTAAGGCCGTGATCGTACCGTTGTACAAGGGAAAAGGGTCACAACAAGACTGCAAAAATTACCGGGGAATCAGCCTTCTCAGTGTGGTGGGCAAATTGTATGCTAAGGTGGTGATTGAAAGAGTCATGAGAGAGACGGATGGAAAAATATGGGATGTGCAAGCAGGATTCAGAAAAGGAATGGGATGTACGGACCAAGTCTTCTCCTTACGGTGCATAATTGAGAAGTGTTTGGCGAAACACCAAAAGGTCTACTGCGCATTCGTGGATTTGGAGAAGGCCTATGATAGAGTAGTTAGGAGTGAGTTGTGGTCAGCGTTGTCCATGCATGGAGTGAGTAGCGATCTGATACGAGCACTGAAATCTCTTTATGAAGATTCTAGTGCTTGCGTCAGAATACACGGGGCTTACACGGAATGGTTTAGCATCCAAAAAGGTGTTAGGCAGGGATGTGTAGCGTCTCCGTGGCTGTTCAATTTATTTATGGATAACTGTTTGACTGAGCTGAAAGAGAGTGATTGTGGACTAAGAATGAATGAGTTACTCGTCAAATGTCTCCTTTATGCTGATGATCAGGTCTTGCTCGCTTCGTCGGCCGAAGAGTTGCAGGCGATGGTAAATATTATGAATTGTGCTTTGGAAAGGAAAGGAATGAAAATTAATGTAAGTAAGACAAAGGTTATGGTTTTTGAGAGAGAAGATTGCATGACAGATATTTGTGTGCGGATAGGAATAAAAGAGTTAGAACAAGTGAAGCAATTTGTGTATTTGGGTACTTTGTTTTCTAGGGATGGGAAGTGTGATAGTGATATTGAAAGGAGAGTAAATGCAGGTAATATGGTAAATGGAGCGCTGCATGCCTTTTTGAACAGCCAGAGGGTCTCTCAGAAGGCTCGTTTGGCTGTGCATAGGGGGGTGTTAGTTCCGACACTTATGTATGGAAGTGAAAGTTGGGTTTGGCAGAAAAAACATGAAAGTAGGATAAATGCTGTGGAAATGAGAGCATTAAGGAGTGTGATTGGTGTGAACTTGAGTGACCGAATGAGGAATAGTCTAATAAGGGAACGTTGTGGCATGAAAGATGATGTTGTGACTCGTATAGAGAAAGGGATGTTAAGTTGGTTTGGACATGTGGAGAGGATGGACGAAGGAAGAATTACGAAAGAGATATATAATGCGAGTGTAGATGGAAATATTGGAAGAGGGAGACCAAGAAGGACATTTCAAGATCAGATTGGGGATGTCTTGAAGAAGGGTCAGGTCAAGAGTACCCGAAACCGGCGAGCATGTATGAAAAGACTAATGAGTGTTGCTGAAGCGAAAGATGTATGTCAGGATCGTAGCAGGTGGAAACAAATAGTCTCTGCCTATCCCCTTGCTGGGAAGAAGGCGTGATTGTATGTATGTATGTATGTATGCTTACGCTGCGTACGCTGATTCAAACATGAAATAAGGATCATGATCGTAGACAATGTAATGCCATTCTTGTTGAAAAAGGATGTCAGTGGTCACTGTAATCGACACGATTTTGTATTGCTCGGTCGCACCGATCTAACGGAAAACCACAAGGATATCTATGCCACTTCACACAGAAATGCCAACGATAGATGAGAAAACTTAAGTTCTAGGGCTCTGTTCTTTTTCTGAACAAAATCATGGTTTTTAATGCAACATAAAACCCTTTGTTTGCGAGAGAGATGTCGATTTGATTTTGCAAATAGTTATGTCATGAACGTATCTCAAGTTCTTTCTATTTCTATTCTATACCTGTGAGTCCGTCCTACAACAGAATATGCTATGAATGATGCGCCCTTGATGGATGAATCCACTTATCCAGTGTTTTGCGTCCTTAGCCCAGTACAAACTATGCCTTTACCTTGTTATTTATTTGTTGAATAAGTAGGTACTTAATTTTGTTTGCATCCACTGAGTCGGATGAGCCATGTTGTTCGTGCCGCATATCTCAGAGGATTACTGCTCAGAATAAACAAAAGCCGCGATTACTATCTGTGGTCGTTAATTGCCTGTAAAATGGTAGAGGCATCTACGTCGCGTCGCCATGCGAATACCGATTTGAATCTTACGATAACGACTTTAAAGCTTTTTATGGTTTAGTGTCCACAGGTTTGTCATTCAACAGACGTACATCCCAAGTCATTATTGCGGTTTTAATGCTAGACATTAGCTTTAATTCTGCAATGATTGTTTTATTAGATGCAAATAAAAGTTACCAGGTGCAGTAAAGAGTGTACCTACGTGTTGCCATATTAAAATATTGTAATTTTCGATTGTAAATAACATAATGTTCAACATGTTCGATTCTGGTGGGCCTTGGAATTAAGAATACAAAGAGCGGCCACTGTGTGCTGTACATTATTGAATAAGTGGCGGCAGCATTGAGCGGTAGCCGAGAGCCCGCCGCGGGCAGACATGAGCCGCAACCAACTCCGCTATTACCCCTAATTGGCTGTCCATTGCAAATTACCAGTTTATGCAAAGCAAATCGATGGCATTGTCCGCGTGGAGCGCTCCATCCATACGGCGCCGCGCTCGACTTTGCGACGGCTCGTTGTCTCCATTACTGTTTCAATGGCTTAGTTTCTGTTTGTCAACAGGAGACACGGAAACAAAAGACTAACTAACTTATTCAAACGCACACAGGCAGTTAACGCTTATATGCATTAACAGTGGATTACGTTACGAGTAATGTGAAGTGATGTTGTAAAGATGATACCTAGTGGATTAAAACCCAAGATATTTGCGTTGATTTTAGTCCTCATGCCAGGTTTGATGCATACTTATTGGTTGAGCACTTACGTATAAGACAGTATTAAAAATGACACTTCTAGGTGTAGTCTTCTTTGTAGATCGAGAATCGTTTAGAAAGATATCCAAAAGTAGATTATACATACCTACCTAACTAATTGGTAAGATGACGAAATCTCGGTATCCGTGTTATTCGCGCGCGGTATTATAGTTAAGCGATAAAGTTAATTGTTATACTTTCAAACTGAATTATACGAGTACACGATTCCACGGTTGATATCGCAAAATTCCACTCACCTCTGCTCCTGGCTGACAGCGCTACAAAACAAACGTCGATCTATTTCGCAAGAGTTACGTCACAGGCCGTCATTCAGTCGTATGTCCGCTTCGTTTACCCTCCTCGTAAAATGTCCATTCGAAAAATAATGGACACGTGTTAGTTCTGTTCGTCTCTTGTTTCAATGTGATGTTCGTCACTTATTTAGTTAATTCAATTAACTTAATTGCGACGTTCATTAGTGAGGTTTGCTTTTATGTAGAGCACTGGATTGTCAACAAAAAGCATGTCGATCAATATTTGGTGGTCGTGGCAAAGGCAGATTTTTCTGCAGTGGCTTTTTTGTGTTATGGCTTTGCTGACACAGATGATATTTCTTGATGATATCACTGTACCTACTAACAAAACCTTGACAAAGTCTATTGCGCTCGTTATCTATCACCATTACGGGATGGACGTTAATTGGAGGACAAACTGGCGATACCAATATTCTCTGCGGTTTATCAAACTCATCATCATTTAAAGTCGTATCGTATTTCTACTTTCAATTAAGCTGGCGATCGCGGGCTCCGGCGGCAGCTCCACTGGCCCAATTACTCGCTGATGTTTTTTGGCAGTGTTCCACGAAAGCTATTAACCCTTAACAGTTACAACGGCCATCGTTTGATTCCTCGTCGACTATTGTTTGGATGCGAACACTTCGCCGTAAGTTCATTGTCCCGTGTGAATCACACTTAAATATTGGTCTTCTTTACAAACTTTCTCGTATCATGTTTGTATTGGATGCATCGAGGCGTCCGTCGCACTTATCGCTGAGCGATGTTTACAAAGCCGCAGTTGAATCACGCGTGACGCGGCGCGTCTATTATTGGGAGTGACGCGACCCCGGGGGGCGTGTGACGGGGACCCTCGCTCGTGTCGCAGGCGCCGAACTTACACCCGGCAGAAATCTGCGACGAAAGCTGCGAGTGTGGCGGAAATAGATGCCTTGACCTAGTCCTCCCAAGATCACGACTTTGCTGGCGACCTCATAAACTGTCCCGTCAGCGTTCGTGCTGCCAAGATCGGGCCTGCGGGAAAACAACTACTCGACTCTAGTAGCAATATATTTCGTCATCGCTGCATAAGTCGACACGAGCTGCTACTATGTATAGACTAATGAATACGACGGGTTCGTTTTGGCCCTATCTTATCACGGTTGCTTAAGCTAACTTAATTTAAAGATACTTAGATTTACCTTCATTGTTGCAATCTTTGTACACTCAAGTTTATCCCCAGGTGACATCTGCGTTGTTCGGGAGTAGGGGAGCATTAAGCGCAGGTGGCTGAATTTACGAAAGGGCTTTCACTTGCTTAATTCTGACAAAATACGATGTCATTTTCTCTAATGGAAATTTAGGTTGCGCAAGAGATTCTGGAAAACAATGACTTGGAATGACTAGTTCGCTTTATTATCATGGCAGTGTCTATGATATGCGTCACTGCAGCTCAGTTGGCAAGCCGCGTCCCGGGTTGGATTGGATAGCTGCCCGCAGTCGCGAACGTCGGTTCCGATAACTTCCAACGCACAATGTGGAGTAATAACTGACTCATAGTCTAAGGAAATCTATGGCTATGATCGACATGCTATTTAGTGACGCATACATTTATTGCAGTTAATGACTTGGATCATAATAGTCTATAACTTTTCTTCATAAAACAGAAACATGCACCGATTTCATATGATTCTGTAGTTTATATGGGTCATCATCGGGACTCGAGCCTGCCTACACCCCTTTGAATCAAAACAGTTTGCGAAATCAAACTAAAGTTATAACTGGCGAAGTTATCGGTGAACGCACAAAATAATACCTTCTTCTTTTTTGATGTTGGTTGAAAAGATGTTTGCCGTGATGCGTTAATGCAGACCACCAATTGACCCTCAATAAAACGGTAGCGGTGACCCGGCCGTGGCGGGAGTCAGGAGTCCTTGATACATCGATTAACTCCATTAACTGTGTTAACCAATTAACGTTGTTCAATCGTCTCAGTCACTATGTGGTGTTACATCTAGTTCCACTAATTGAACGAGGAACGTGACATTCTGCTAACGAATTAGCTTTATCTGAGATGGGAGACGATGGGCCATTGAAAGGTCAATTGGAATAACATTCTTTTAACGTATTTAACTAAATAAGAACAAACTATCGCATCCAAAGTATCATAAGTAGATGGATACGCTCGATTTTCATACGCTACTTGAAATTAGTCGACAACACATTTAACATTGTTAAAATATGTAATCGCCGAGATGAAGCATAGTTTGTTGTTTACGAGCGAAACTAATTACTAAACGGTACGGAAGCCCTATAACTAGGTACTTATCGGTCAAGTAATATAAGGTCTCTTAGTAACAAAGGGGGATGTACAACAGCTAGGACTTCAGCCAGTCCTTGAGTAATTGCGTGGCGAGCGTGGCGTCCTCGCGCGGCGGTGTTTTGTTTCACGCCGTTGCACAAACAGCGCCGTGCCTACACGGTCTGACAACTCCGCTCCGCTTGCAGACCGGCCCGTTGCTTATTGCATCCTTAAAGACTTATTCGACATCTATTGTGATGCTATCTTTTCCAGCGTAATGCACTTAGTTTTCCTTTTACGCGCACTAATTATGCAATCATGCTTAGAATAATTTTTTAATCGTCTGTGAAACCGTAACGACGCAGTTAGCAACTAATGAGTTTACGTGATGGCTCGCGAGAATGTTGGATGTTGTCGCCGCCGGTGCAAGCGCACTTAGTTCTCGATGTAATTGGCGCATTTTTCGCGATCATAGCTGACACTTCGACGCGTTGTTGTTGACTTTCTTTGGTAACTAAGTTTTTTGTACGCCGGTGCAGTCTACAGAGTTGTGGCCGAGTAGTTGTGGCATCACGACACGAGGGTGATATCGTTAAGTATCGCTGCTGTTCCTCTGAACAATGGACATTGTTGTTTTTATCAGCGGCCGGCAGCCATATGCGGCGAAAGAGCCTCGGATTTAAGAAGTCGTCGGTGTTGACTGCGAGAGTTCTCAGGGAAACTAATTGATGGTATGCTGAGACAATGACAGCGTGCAGCGTATTGATCTATAGCTATTAAACTTCATATAAATCAACATTATATAATGCTTATTGTCATAAACAGATCAAATAATAAGCGAAATAGAGATTTATCGCTTGTAATTCCTTCAGAAGCGAAGTAGTCACTTTTTCGTGTGTCCTGCTTTAAATGCACGTGCTATCTAGTACCTACTGACCAATGAAATATGCCTACCTAATCTTTTAGAAGCGAAATCGCTGCAATAATCCATTTTATGAGTAGTTAAAAATCTAGCGGCACTTTATTCAGCCGGTATAGTAGGTATACGGCTTTTTAGCTATATGCGTCATTCCTATTCTTCTTAAATTTGTTCTACATACTCATAAACTCATTTTGCAAAAAAGTAAATAAGAATATTTTTTTTAAAAGCAGTGTAATAGATGTGAGCGTTATTTCCGTGTAAGTACTTAAGTAGCATGTTAATGAACGCGTGTATAATTTTGGCTCTCGTTATCAAGCGGCATATTTTTAATCTCTTGTCGCCCTTGATGCAGCGCAGCGCAAATGTTTCCACAAAACCAGATACGTAAATACGTAGCACCATTCTATCTATTTGTATGTTATTGTTGTCCGTGTTTCATAATTTAGTGAAACATTAACTAACAAAAGCTGTAATAATCGATTGTAAATCTGAGTGTTTGGGAGTTCGAGACCGCATAACAGTTGCCACTTGCGTCAATACGCGGTTTTGGCAGAAGGTCAAGAACAATGTTTTGCATGCAACGGGGCATTATAGTTTGCACAGATTTACTTCGCCTCTTTCGTGCTAAAAGCGATATCGAGTTGATATTCAAAACTAGCTCTATTACGCGGTTTTGCTCGTGTTACAAGTTTAGGAAAAAAGGTTATGTGAACAGTTTTAAAGTACAACGTTCGCTAGGACAACGCCATCTTTGGTTTGCAGACGGAGTTAAGACGTCATTTTGAACGACGAGGTACTACTTCCACATTCTATAACAACGCCGTCTATTCTTGTTTTAAGTAACAATATTATCCACGGGAACTCATTACCAGTATATTAAGTATCCGATGTCTCAATTCAAATATTTGTCCATCTGTTCGCCAAGTTTCATCTGAATCCGTTCAGTCAATATTAACTAACATGTAATTTCATATCCAAATATCCAATCATCCAAACATCTTGACAAACTTCTCTTTTATAATATTAGTAGAAAATGTATAGGTAAACTTAAGAAAGTCCTTCTTGCATGTGGTAGGACTGATATGGAGGTAATGTATTTTTTCTAATTTGGAACGTTAACTTGTGTATACGAACACGTTGCTATTATGCCAGGCTTTCTTATGGTTTTTGAACTAAAATTATATTCAGGAATCGCCACAGCAATAGTAGAGTTTACACACAAATTGATTTTTAAAAGTGGGACAAGGAACGCCTTCAATGAGTCGCGTGCGCGGACAAAGGTTCGCCGGGGCGACGAACCTTTGACAATAGCAGCTAGTCATCATTTTTCATTCTGAAAACGTGTTTTTGATCGTCGCTTTAATAATATTTACAGCTGCTAAAGTGAAACAGGTTGTAAGAAATAAAATATTCTAAAGTTTTGTGTCAAGAACCCTGACATTATGAGGTCATTAGGACATTGTACATCGGGAGTAAAACTGTTATTAGTTCACAAGCCATATTAACACCAAGAAGTTATCGAAAATGTCTCTTATGATTTGAGTCCCCTTGCAACTTGTTCCCTTGCATCGCAGATCATAGTATACAATTGCTTAGTGTCTTAGGTAGGTAGCTGGTGGAAACTCAATATTTCACACAGTTCAATTGTTTTGTCATAAAACCTCGTAACCAGATAATGTAGGAAACGCTGGAGAATGCATTTGATACGATCAAAATTACGTC
The DNA here is from genome assembly GCA_947563465.1 of Archips xylosteana. Taxonomy (NCBI): domain Eukaryota; kingdom Metazoa; phylum Arthropoda; class Insecta; order Lepidoptera; family Tortricidae; genus Archips; species Archips xylosteana. Next base: position 23,617,898 of record OX387349.1, on the reverse strand, counting down.
TGAAATTTACAATGAGCTTTACGGTGATGAAGTAATTCAATGGTGTGTGTGAAATTCCCAATCTGCACTGGTACGACCCAAGCCCTCTCATTCTGAGAGGAGGCCTGTGCCCTGCAGTGGGGCGTATATAGGCTGGGATGATTATGATCAAAATGTGTCTTCTCGCCTCGCCATATGGGGGTTTGAAATACCCTTTGAGGGCAGGACTTTGAATAGTGGTCGCGAAGGGCAGTATCTTTGGTAAACCTAGCGGTGGTAGTAGTGTGTAACGTGTGGTCTGTACACAGGTGTTCAGCGACATGGTGGTGCGTGACGGCGAGATGGTGTGCGTGGAGTTGGTGGCCCGCGGGCGAGGCGCGGGCGCATTGGCCGTGCTGTTCCTCGGCTCCATACGCTACGATGCCCTCTCCCGTGTCTATGATTCCCGGGTGAGTGCGCGTACACACGCAATCCATCCACTGCTGGATGTAACCTTCCTCCATAGAAGACTAAAAGACCGTCCTCTACGGCTCGCATCGGACTCCCTTTATCAGGTATCAGTCAACCTTTGAGGGATACCTAAGGACCATAATTTCTTCCTTCCGATCTCGTTCTAAGCACTTGTTTGCTGTCCCCTTCTGTCGTATAAAGTACTTTACGAATGTATTCCTTAATAGAGCGTGTCTAACCTACAACAAGAAATACTCACACATGCTGACTTGTTTAGTATTGCACTCGTCATGTAGCGGCAATGACTGTTTAAATTGGCGTATTTCCCATTCATCTGTCCATATACGAGAGTCTTTTATAACCTTTGCATATATATTTGTAATATCTCTATGTTTATATCTTTAACTTTAATTTCACATTAAGATATGTCCTTTCTGAACAAATATTTTATTGGAAACTGTTCTGGGCTTTGTATTAATAATTTGTGTTACTGTACTTTGTAATAATTATGCTATTTGTTTCCCAATAAAAAAAATACAGACGGACTGCATTTCAACCGCAACGTAACTGCCGACTGCCCATACATGCTCGATTGCAGTCCGTCGCAGTCAGCAAAACTGCACGCAAACTTCGCGCTAGCTGTGATCGAAATGTATGGGCAGTTAGCAGTTACGTTGCGGTTGGAATGCAGTCCGTCTGTAATGGCGCTATTCTGCATCCTCCGGTATGTGGTCGCCATGGTGACGCCATCAGCATCAGAAAATAACGGTTAACATGACCGATATTAACCATTGTATTTGAAAGTAGGTATGGACAAAAGAATTGTAACTGCGAAATGACTATAAACAATAATTATTATTATGATTTCTGTGATGCGTCTATGCAGGTACTGTCCCGAGGCCTTATTGTTTAATGCGGGTCATAAATAATGCTTCGCGTCATTGAATGTGTGTTTGGGTGGTTCTTAGATCCAATGTTTACTATATGGATGAAATAGATTTCTATTGTCGACGACGACCAGATGGCCTAGTGGTTATAACTATAGAGACTCTGACTATGAAGCTTGAGGTCCCGGGTTCGATTCCCGTGTCGGGGCAAATATTTGTATGAAAAATACGAATGTTTGTTCTCGGGTCTTGGGTGTTCAATATGTATTTAAGTATGTATCTATCTATATAAGTATGTTTATCCGTTGCCTAGTACCCATAAAACAAGCTTTGCTAAGGTTACTTTGGGACTAGGTCAATTGGTGTGAATTGTCCCGTGATATTTATTTATTTATTTATTTATTGTAAAGTGCGAGGACGTCACGAATGTATTTTGAGAGAGGGAGAGTAAATATAAGGAGGTGTAATGCGGATAGTTTAATGATTTTTATGATAAAGCCGGTGTTTGTTGCGTCAGCACATATTATACTGTGCCGTGCAGCGGGCCGCTGCGCCGCCGCCATATGGCTCGTAAACTGAACATTTTATAGCCACATTTCTCCGAGGCGCGCGCGTCTAGCTCCCTGCTTTCCTTTCCTACGGATCTATGCAGAATGGTCGGTCAACCAAACTCCTATTACAAATTTTGCTGTTCTAAGCGTATATTTTTAAGTCGATAGAAGTGTCAGACGAAAATTGAAAGATTTAGCTATCTATTTGGCAAAAAAACGTCAAGTCACATCGTCATATCGCATTGACTTTCGGTGCCTAAACCAGAGAATATGGGCATCTGTGACGCATACAACATGCAATATTTCAATATTTCATTATCTTTTTGCATGTTTAATGAAACAAAAAACCGCAAAGAGACAAAACCTTCCGCTATATTAACTGAGTTTATTATTACTAGCTATGCTTCCTTATTCTTTAAACAGTATACAATCAACCGATTTGATTCGTGGCCACCACAGAACCTTGTCATCATGACATTTGCGTAATTTTATAAGCATTGTTAAAGTAAATAATATTTAATACTGGCTGTCGCCCGCGACTTCTCCGACAATTAGTTTATCGCTATCCTAAAAAAGTATTCTATACGTCAAGCCTGGTTACGAGTATATAAACTGTCTGCGTGCCAAATTTCATCAATTCAATTTTATAATATTAGTAGGTAAGAAGTAAGATAAAGTTCTAGTGTGTTGTGTGTTAAGCGCCAGTAGCTATGGGCCCTGCCCTGCTCATATCTCAGGGCAGTTTACCGACTGCAATGCAACTGCAATGGAGTCATTCGACAATTGAGTTGATAAATATCAAACTTCAATACTTATGTCCGCATTAAATGACATGGCGATATGATACTTATTTTCATCATGATGAGGTTTAATATCTCCATGTCATTTGTTGCGGACATATTGGAGTTTGATATTTATCAACTCAATTGCAGTTACGTTACAGACGGGCTGCATTCCAACAGCAACTGCCGACTGCCCATACATTGCAGTCGCAGCTAGCGTGCAGTTTGAGTGCAGTTTTGCCGACTGCAATGTAACTGAAATGGAAAATGTATGCAGTCGACGGTTGGCAGTCACGTTGCAGTTGAAATGAAGTTCGTCTGTGTCGGCTATTAGGCTATAGAAGCATTCCGTGCAATATACAGTTCCCGCCGAACCTGGCTTACCGGGTGTAATCTGCGGAGTTACGCGCTGTCACGCGACTGGCTTACGAGCGATTAGCGACAAGGCAAACGCTCGGGACGCCGGTGACTTATGGGGGATTATCCACCTTCGTTTAGACGACAATTATCTCCGGTTCCAAGTTCATTCCAAGATCTGTTGCGATTGCCTTGCCCGAGATGGCTTCACCATGACATGAGTTGTCAGTAGGGTTGCCAACCGTACTATAATATATAGTATTGTACTATATTTTGACTCTGTGTACTATATACTGTTGAAGAAATATATAGTACGCAAAAATACTATATTTCGGTCAGTCCTTACGCGTGCAGTTTGGGTAGGCTATTTTTACTATACTAATGTTTAATGAATCAATTTTCGCTATTTTTAGTACTTTGTACTATTTTTTTTTTCAGAGTACTATATTTTTTGTACTTTGGGCTGGGAAATACTATATTTGCTTAAGAAATAGTTGGCAACCCTAGTTGTCAGCCACTGACGCATACACTTTGTAGCCACCAAACGTATATAGGTACGTCCTATTCCAAGGCACAGGACTTCTCCACAGAATGATAGGGCATGGGCCCTATGGAAACTATTTCTTACGCGGACCCAATGCGGATTGAGAACTTCACACACACTATTGAATTTATTCTCAGGTGTGGAGGTTTCGTCACGATGATGTCCTTCGCCGTAAAGCTCAAGGTAAATTTGAAAATTTATTTTCGCACATATATTTCTAAAAACTAAGGTGCGAGCCCGGGTTCAAACCGGGTTCAGTTTGGGAGGCCATAGGCCAAACCACTAGGTCACAAAGGCTTCCACTATTGGGCCTGTCAAAATACTAAACGAACGTGGGTAATATAGTCGTACAGTCGTATATCGACCCGTATCTCAAGCGTGACCGCCCGAAAGTAAATACACCTGTTGGACAAATACTCCAAGCACTATATCGGTCACAGCTGTGATTGGAATCTAAAGTACGCAGAAAATCCATGTTGACTGTATACTTTGCGTGACATATGGCGACAGAACGGATACCAATGTAGTAGGAAAAATACGAGCACTGTCAGGAGTGCGGAATATTACTGCAGATCCCTTGGGCTTTGAGACATCACCCTATCGGGGGAACCTATCGATGTTTAGAAACTCCTTTACTCGAATTTCATTTATCCGAAAACGGTTCTCCGACTTTTTAAAATCCATATGTTTTGTTTTTCCACAACTTCACAATGCCACGGATTCATTTATTCACAGTTTTATTTGCCAACAAATTCAAACTCCCGAATTACAATAATCCATTTTTTTATTTGCCAACCTAATCAGTTGCCATATTTTCATAATCTAAATGTGACAGTAAGTTTTTATTATCTACCTAACCTAACATCAGAGTAAGACAACATTGCTTAATTTTTAGCGAGCGAGCGAAGCGAGCGAGCAAGACGGTTCTGAGCGGAAGCGACTCGGATAGATTAGGTTCAAAGGCTAATACGGGAGCGTAGCGGAGCGAAGCTCCTGCATTAGCCTTTGGTGTTAGTTATTTTTTTATAACCACCTACAAAACCCGCTACCCACATAGCAAACTCAATAAAATAATTGGGCAACATTAAACAACAAAATGAATATTACGCTCCACACATAATTGTATGGTCGCCATTTGTACCCCTGACCTTTGCGGAATAATAATTTTGCGGAATAAATATATATTTGGCAAATGATCCTACGGAATTTCTTGCAGTTGGATTTTAAATCATTTGGCAAATAAAAAAATGGATTTTAAAACATTTGGCAAAAGAAAATATGGTAAATAAAATTTCGGACAAACAATAATTTGGAAAATGAAAAAAAAGGAGTTTCGTTTTCGGAATTTTAATATTCGGAAATGAGTTTTTCGAGAATATGATAGGTAACCCCCTATCGGATAATAAGGTCTTTAAACTAAACTAAGCGGTGACACCTTTCAGAATAAAACAAGCTGATACTAGCTGTTGCCCGCGACTCCGTCTGTGAAGAATTCGTTTATCGCTATACGTCGGGACACATAAAAGTATCCTATATGTTAATCCTGGTTATAAACTATCTGTGTACCAAATTTCGTCAGAACCCGTTAAACCGTTTTAGCGTGAAACATTCACACATCCATCCAACCATACAAACTTTCACGTTTACAATATTAAGTGGGATTGACGCGACAATTGGCTGCCTGGTTGTGGTTATTGATTGCTGCGCTCAAGCTCATGTGACATAGTAGTTTATTTATCAGTCAACGTCAGACTGATGGTGAACTTATATACTTATCTATACAGGCGAATTTCCCGAAATTGATAAGCTAAGTAACATTGACATGGAATATTCGCGAACCTTTCTAGTTTATCGCGCCTGTTTGCGCCGCTCAAAACCAATTAGCAGAACGCTATTAAGAAGGAAGCTAATGAAGTGCGAGCTCAATCTCGCGGTTCAGTAAAAAATAGGTAATCGAGTTGAGGCGAGTGGGCAGCGACCTTGAGGGTGGCGTCATCGAGCAAATCGTGGCAATTTGTCGGATTTGCATGATAAGGCCATAGCTTCGGCGGCAGCAGGCTGACGTCGGGGCAGACTCATCTCATCCTCGCTTGCCTAATACTTAGGCTCGAAGGTCACAACGACAAACATGTCTAAATATGGCGAAACGGTGAATATTTATAACGAAACTGTATCCTATTCAAGTAAAAAAAAACAGCGGTAGACTAGTTTTTTGACCTATAGCCTTTCAAGCAGAGTATCGTGGGTTCGACCCCGGGTTAACGCTTCTGAGTTTTTCGGAATTTACGTGCGAAATTACCTACATTTGAAGTTTAACATGAGCTTTACGGTGAAGGATAACATCGTAAGGAAACCCGCACGCACCTGCGAATAAATTCAATGGTGTGAAGCTGTGTGTGGTGTCGAGATCCGCACTGGGCCCGCGTGGGAACTTCGCTCCAAGCCCTCTCATTGTGAGAGGGCCTATGACCTGCAGTGGGACGTAAATAGGCTGAGAGGATGATGATGATGATCCTATTAAAGTTATTTAGCGAATGCTTTAATGTTTCCAAATCCACGAGAGTAGTGGGCCGGTGGTTTATCAGCCGCGGCGCGCCGGAAGACCCGCGCTTGAAATAACCGCTTCCTGTGAACTGTTTGTGGCTGTCGAGCAAACATCGTCAATAATTACCTTTTGCGGTGAAACACATCATTACCGTTGTACTTATAGGTCATTCCGTATTCATACAACACCTTGGCTAGATTTAAGCGTTACGACCGTCAACCACCAGTGCAATGACGAGGCCTGTTGAAATCGCCTATTATGTACGATTCTTCATGTTTCCACGGACCTTCACTGGTATCATTGTAGTCGTCCATTATTCCTTACAATGCTTCTGTACAACTTTTATCTGTTCGGGTTTTTCAGGGATCCCGAGCATTGAGTAGCGAACACACAATCTTAAGTGGTTGTAAACAGTGCATTGTGCGAATTCCCTCGTACTTTCCAGGGATTAGAGATAAGTCTATTGGCTTACATGCTTTATCGGAGCCAAATCGCCGATAGGAATAATCGATTACCAAATCGGTTTGAAAGGCGATAACGCGAGTCAGTTAAAAGCAGTGCCAGGATTCGGTGGCTTATCTCGCGTTGTAAACTACCGTCATTATTTAACATTCACTTAACCAGTCTGCGTACTGAATTGTCTTAGCAATATCTACCCCGTGACACTTGTGATGCAGGTACGCTGCTTTTTCTTAATATGAAAAATATTTACGATCCGTTAAATATAAGGTTTGGTTCCTTAGTTGTTTTTAAAATAAACGAATGCGTCGCTCAATGTGTGTTTTTACAAGTATTGCTTCTGTAGCAATGTTAAAAGCAGCAGTAAATTGTGACAATGAAGCGCAATTGGCGCACGCAGCCACCGAGTGCCTAGACAGACATCCCTCAATGTTATATTAATTGTCGCGCGGCAACGACTCAAATACCTAGAAAACAAACATCTAGATTGATTTACTTATAGACCTTTTTTTGTTAAATAAACGAAGTACAAAAACAAGTACGCTTAACAAAAGTGAATCGTCAAAAGATCTACTTACCGCCAAGATTGTTATTTGACTTTCAATTCTCCTTCGAGTTTTTACATCCGGTGAAATACTGCGACTGACAAATAGATAAACCAGACACTTAAAAAAACGAGTTTTTTTGCTTTTTATCCTTTTTGTCAGTAGATAATGTTGTTTTCTTTTGTTAAGTAAGTACAGAAGGTCACTACTTGTTTCTTTGTACGGAAAAATAAATTAATGAGTAGGATGGGCTATATTGTAAAGGCGAAGGCGATAGATACTACAGAACTGAGTGGTCGGTCCCCGTTGTGAGCCTCAGCGGCTATCGCCGTGATTGATGCTCGATGGCCGCCGCGACCCGCACCAATTATGCATCACCGGTTTAATATAGACCTCGTTCAACTGTATCTTTACTCTCGAACAAAGCTCTTTTGTACCGTGAGTGAGCATACTTTAATTTTATCACAGATATTTCACGGGAAATGTACGTAGCTGAGTTGCGATGTAAAGGTTAGTCTGTTAATCTAAATTGGTGCAGAGATTGATGTTGTTAGGGCGTCGTGGATAGAATCCAGGCCGGCGCTGAGCTATCTACATCTCGGGAGATAGCCCGTCTGCGCCGGCCGAGAGCCGTGCATGCGCCACCGGATAAACCCGTTACGTAAACTACGACTGCCATATTTACGGCAGATTACGACATAAAAGATTTAAAATTGAATGAGGGCACCACTTTCTACGTCATTGTCTCATTTTGACGTAACATGATAATGATAGGTAAGTATTTAAAATATTAGTTTCATCCGCTTTCAACTGTTTTATGTCGTACTTTAGAAAGATAGTGTAGTATTTGTTAAGTGAGAGGATATTCAATAAGTGTTTCACACGGGAACATAAGCGCCTTAAGTTGTAAAAAGTTCGATAAGCAATCTATTTATTAATTGATTAAGTATGTCATTCATCAAAAATCTAATCGATTATTGCCTGATAATACTTTGAACAGCCTTTCAGTTGATAACACGTGAAGGACATGTTCGCAAAAATGTTCTCGAATGCGGATCTGATCTTGTTTACATTGTGAACTCAATAAAACCAGAGTTTCACGGTTTATTACGTGGTAAAAGCTTTTAAAAAATAAATTATTGGTATCTTAATTTATTTAATAGCATCTATCTGCAGCACTTTTTTCATTTCGAAGTCTACTGAGGAGGTGAAAGTTGCTCTTCAGAATGTTAATCTGCATCAAAACTAGCCGAACTACCTTGCTAGTTGCCAAAGAAATAATTCTATTCAATAACCTAAATTAGTGTTCTGGGAATACGAAAATATTTAGTAAGAAGATGCGGAATTTATTTTCGTACCTTTTTCATTGATTGAGAAAGCTGTGCTTTGGTTAGCTTAGCAGTTGGCAGTATCTAATCGACTATGCTATGCATTTAAGGATACTGCATGAATGAAGCGTTTCCGAAGAATTTTATGGGTCAGGAAGGAGCATGGACCTCGCGCCGCTCGCCGCCCGCGCCAGACGGAGGGTTCGGGAGGAAACGGTTAACGAGTGGACGTCACTGAAACACGAAAAATAACTGCCAGTCTGCCACCCGCCGACGCCAGTCTGCTCCTTGAGAGGGAAAGTAGATAAAACTTGTGACCCTCTGTTATTATGCAGACACAAACTTGGATTCGTTTCACTTTACAAACGCTGCAATATTTATAAGGAAGTTCTTTTCTGTTTAGTCATGCCGGACACAATGCTCCAGGTTAACATCCCTGTAAAACTATATGCTGTACTGTTTGTTTGCTGGGTGAATATCGTCGTTTGTGCTACTAAAGAATATATGCGATGCTTGTATTTAATTCTGGATTTGAAAGAAAATTTAATCTGTCACCATTGTCTTCGTAATCTTAGTCAAATGAGTAAATTAAAAGTAGAAAGAAGAATAGAAGTTTACGCTGTACGTTTTCGGTTCTGCTCTCAAAACTACTAAACCAATCGTTATTTTCATTGTAAAAAACTTAAACATCATTCAAATAAAAATTGCATACTTTCATCACTCTGCCATTTGCAAGTGAAACCGAAAGTGCATTAGTTAGAGGGGTCGAGTTGCCGGAGAATATAGTCAGTCTGGGAAGTCGGTTGTAGATTTGGCATGACGTCACTTCGCCCACGCGCCCCCTCCCCTTGGAATAGGGGATTATTGGTGCGCGACGACCCGCCAGGGCTGCCACCGCTGTCCCAATACTAATGACTAAGCAGTAAGTCAGTTCAATAACCGATGCCATACGCGACTGCCACTTTATGTACTTATGTATTTGCTCAGTTATTTCTGTCTTGGTGTATTCGTGACGGGTGGTACTTAGGTGATCTTTTTCTATGGGACTTTTGTCTACCGGTTAGGTGGCCGAATCAGTCTCGATTATAGTTCAGTTTAAAAAGTGGCTAGTAATGAAGATGGATGTGACGAAGGGTTACACTGCACCGATGGACCGACTGGTACCGATATCATTCACGCGAATAGCTTTCTATTCCTATTTACAAGGTGACTTACCTACATGTAATCAATTTCTCAGCTGGATAAAAATGTGTTATGATTTTTTATCTCAGTTTGCCCGCCTATACGTCAATGAAATAAATCCACTTTATCAAACAATCGAGGTTTATTAATACCTACTTGTAAAAATATCGGGTATTATCGAATCCAGATAGCCTTATCTTGCAATACTGATAGATTAGGTATTTGATGAAATACTGAGTGTTAGGCTGGTCGCACAGTGTATGCGAACCAATGCGAACGAATACGAAAGAAATAACCTGGACACTTCAACTCAACGTCCAAAAACAATCCAGATTTGTTAGCACTTTTGAATACTTTAGTACCAGAAGTCACCAGCCATTTGATAGAGTTAGACATATCCATACTCTTTACGCATGATTTTACGTTATAAATCGAACTCGTATCGTATCCAATGTGAGACCGGCCTAAGCCGCGCGGGTACACTTACACCGAGGTGACGATATCTATACCTTGACAAGCTCGTGCGCGGCGCTCGGCGGAACCCTGTCGCAGGGAGCCTCTGCTGTCCTTAACAAGATTGTTTTTAATAAGTGCGGCAAACGCTGACTGAGACAGAGTTCCGCGGAGGGTCGCGCACGAGCTTCGCGGACTATAGGGTCGCTATTCAATAGTGTTGAATCGAAGTCCTAAAACCGATACTCCAACTCAACTCAATTAGGTACTTAAGTATATTAAAGTTTGACGATGAAGGCAAACATTGTAAGTTGTGTTGTGTTGAGTTCCCAATCGCAAGGCCCGCGTGGGAAGTACGGCCTAAGCCCTCTGACCTCTCGTTCTGATAGGAGTTCTGTGCCTAGCAGTGGGACTTATTTGGGCTGGGATGATAATGATCCTCCTAGTAAATAGACAAGTGGCAGCCCTACTGCTAAGGGCTGCACGTCCCGGCGAAACTAGGGCGGGCCGTGACTGGCGTCAGTCTGTAGGGGGCAGGGGGGAGGCTGTTACCAGGCTTTATTAAGGTCCGCGACCGTCGCCCACGCGCTGCAACCATTGATGACAATTAAATGGACAACTCTACGGAGGGGCTCCATCAAGAGGTGATAGCTATGGAATAACTTAGAAATATTGTCGTGTGTATTCAAAAATCAAAACGTTCATTCTGCAAGATCTGCGGCCTACTCTTTTACATGTCACTTTTTAAAACTACCAGCGCTTTTGTAAGGACCATCATATTGCCAAGAAGAATGCGCCGCAAGAAACTTGGCAGAAAGTCATCTTTTCAAATAAACAATTGCCTTCGGGTGCGGTTAACTCACGTTATTGCCATATCTAAAGCAGAGTTTAGACCTGTAAGAAAAATCGTGGAAGTTGCATTACATTGCGAGAGAGTAAAGGGAACGAGTTTGAAGTGTTCAATCGCCGCAATGTAATGCAACTTGCACGGATTTTCTTGCAAGTCAAAACTGGGCTTAAGGGTTTGAATTGTCAGCTCATGTCACCATTTCTTCACATCTCTAAAATTAATGATAGTTAGTAGCTTGAGTGGAACTGAAGTAGGTACTTTTTGGCCAATCAGCTTTGTTACGGACGGAGCTGAGGAAGTAAATATACAGATTTTTAGCCACATGGCGCCTCGCGGTTTTAGCTCGCTTGTTTTCTATTTTGTGGTGACAGCATAGGCGGGACGATTGTGATCTGAAATTTGCAAATGGCGTTGAGGCGTCTAATAAGTTGTATATACAAGCTCATTATCATCATCCCAGCCTATATTATTATACGTCCCACTGCAGGGCACAGGCCTCCTCTCAGACTGAACTTGGGCCTTAGTTCCCACGCGGGCCCAGTGCGGATTGGGTACTTACACCTACTTAATTAGCTCATGTATGTAATCTAATTAGTTTCCCATTCAGCTGGCGAATCCCGTTGGTATGGAGTTGGAAGCACAAAAAAATTTAAATGATTAATAGTGATGTTTACTGTAGTTAAAATATACTCAGCGGCAAATCTAACCGCCCACTTTACATACATGTTTCTAAGGAAGGAGGGCGATTAGATTTGCCGCTATTATAACATACTAGCTTTTGCCCGCGGCTTCGCTCGCGTGTACCATGAGAATTCCAAAGAACCAAGATATCAAGCAAGCAAGCATACAGGCAAGCAAGCAAGCATGTAAGCATGCAAGCAAGTATGCAAGCAAGCATGCATGCACGCTTGCTTGCTTGCGTGACAATGGGACCATCTCAGGAGTATATTATATTCTTTCAAATAAAAAAATAATTTTTAAAATCGGTTCACAATTGACCGAGAAAACGGTGAACATACCTACATAAAAAAATACATTAAGTGGAATGCATAACCTCCTCCTTTTTTGAAGTCGGTTAAAGAGCCCTTTGCGGCCTACTTACAGTATAAACTTATGAATTTGTAAATTTTAGCTTACAACCAGTAAAACGCAAAATCCCGTTTTTTCCCGTTCCCGTAAGAATTTCGGGAAATACTTTCTTAATACTCCCCTACACTCTCCAAAGAACCCACTTGCCAAATGTCAGCTTTCTACGACCAGTAAAACGAAAAATCCCGTTTTTTCCCGTTCCCGTGGGAATTTTGGAAAGTCCTCTCTCAATGCTCCTCTACACTCCCCAAGCAACCTCATGCCGAATTTCAGCTTTCTACGACCAGTAAAACGAAAAATCCCGTTCCCGTGGGAATTTTGGATAGTCCTCTCTGAATGCTCTTCTACACTTCCCAATCAATCTACATGCCGAATTTCAGCTTTCTACGACCAGTAAAACGAAAAATCCCGTTTTTTTGCCGTTCCCGTGGGAATTTTGGAAAGTCCTCTCTCAATGCTCCTCTGCACTCCCCAAGCAACCTATATGCCGAATTTCAGCTTTCTACGACCAGTAAAACGATAAATCCCGTTTTTTCTTTATCCCGTGGGAATTTCCGAAAATCCTTAAAACCGTTTTTTACTATTATAATTACCTCCTTCTATGCCAAATTTGAAGAGTCTCGTAATTATAGTTCATAGGATTCCGTTGAACTGGATATATAAATCCCGTTTTTTCTTATCCCATGGGAATTTTGAAAAATCCTGGAACTGATATTTTAACTAATGTAATACCTACTTGTGTATCAAATTTGAAGAGTCTAGTTATTATAGTTACTGAGATAGGGTCACTCGGAATCGAATTTATAAATCCTGTTTTTTCCCGTTCCCGTGGGAATTTTGGATAGTCCTCTCTGAATGCTCTTCTACACTTCCCAATCAATCTACATGCCGAATTTCAGCTTTCTACGACCAGTAAAACGAAAAATCCCGTTTTTTTGCCGTTCCCGTGGGAATTTTGGAAAGTCCTCTCTCAATGCTCCTCTGCACTCCCCAAGCAACCTATATGCCGAATTTCCGCTTTCTACGACCAGTAAAACGAAAAATCCCGTTTTTTCCTTACCCGTGAGAATTTCCAAAAATCCTTGAAACTGTTTTTTTTCTATTATTATTACCTACTTCTATACCAAATTTGAATAGTCTAGTAATTATAGTTCATAGGATTCAGTTGAACTGAATATATAAATCCCGTTTTTTTCCTTAACCCGTAGGAATTTTGAAAAATCCTGAAATTGATGTTTTAACTAATGTAATACCTGCTTGTGTATCAAATTTGAAGAGTCTAGTTATTATAGTTACAGAGATACGGTCACTCGGAATCGAATATATAAATCCCGTTTTTTCCCGATCCCGTGGGAATTCCCGAAAATCCTTCCTTAGTGGATGCCTACATTGTATAAGGAATCTATGTGCAAAATTTCAAGTCTCTAGGTCCAGTGGTTTGGGCTGTGCGTTGATATATCAACAGTCAGTCAGTCAGTCAGTTTAGAATTTTATATATATAGATTATAACTATGAATGCTGATTATAAATATATTTGCGGAAAAAAAATATCTAAACCGGATAGGAAAGGGATATTGTAATCCCGCTCGTAAATTGTTTATGCATTGAGAACTAAGTAATAATATCGAATATTTGTTTTTATTTTTTTAAATGTGGCTCTAAAATACAGTTGCTCTAAAATGTGGTTCTAAAGTAACCTCGGTGCTAGTGTCGGACTAGCAATGCTTGATGTAGAGAAGTGGGGCGGCTATTGTCGTCTGATCGAGATCGAGCCCATGCTCCCTGCAGCGTTGATTAACTAATTAAATGATTGATTGGTTCTTTAATTACACATGCGATTTTCTCACGCGGACAATGTAACATCAAGAAGCTAATCAGATTTAAGTGGAAGAAACGTGAATTTCGTGAGTAGGCTAGCTTCATAAGCCTTAATACGTTCCTGGAGGAAATTAGTGCCACTTTAACAACCACTAATGTGTTTTTCTCATTTAGCGACAAAAAGTTAGGTACTTGACTAGTAACGTCTTTCCTATAAGGGCACACGGGGCCTACGCCTGGGGTCCCCAATCTAAGGGTGGCCCCGGAAATCCGATGTAGGTAGGAGTATTCGCTTGTTGTCAAAGAGACTATTTTTACGTTCCAACGGGGCCCCATATTAGTTGGTGCCCAAGCACCTCAGATGGCCTACTTGACTATTTATTGACTACATAGATATCTAACTTACGCTCTACAAGCGACTGCCCAAGTATCAAAATGGTGTGTAGATAGATTATAGGTTGTAGTTCATTACTCCTGCTGCCTGCTACTTATTTAAGTTAGTTTACTAGTTAAATAACTGCCATTTAGATTTGTCTGCACCTCGTAGCCTGGTGTTTCGGCCCTGTGTGATGTGGCGTGAAGTGGCCGCCATTAGGGCGGCGGCGGCGCGGCGCCGAATACTTGTTGATACCCCGACGGCCATTACAGCTTTTATAATGTCCCACTTGCCACTGCGCCCCACGCTTCGCCCAACACTAGACCGAGACCGTGAACTGCCACGTAAATTGTATAAATTAAAGCCAAAGGATTGTTTCAGTGACCGTTTGTATCCTTTGGTTTAAATTGCTTCATACGACTGGATCATGTGCCGAATACATAGGTAATTATGATTAAATTTGTTTGTTTTTACGAATTCCCTAACTTACCTGTCCACTTTTCTATATGCAGTTAATATGGAAAACTGGATGCTTAGGGAACCGACTGTACGCTATTGCGATAAAACGCCAACTGAAAAATTGCTATAAAGTACGCGTTTAACAAACACGTATTATAGTTAACTAGCTGTTGCCCGCGACTCCGTCTGCGAAGAATAGGGATATAAAAAATAGCCTACGACCTATTCTCAGACCTACCAAATACAGAAAAAAAGTTTCATAAAAAACGGTCGAGCCGTTTCGGAGGAGTTCGGTAACAAACACCGTGACACGAGATTTTTATATTATAGTTAATAATAGCTATAATTACTATATTCAATATTAAATCTAAAACAATAGGTTCAACTTTGCCATTGCTAAGTATAAATTGTTACACATACCTACAGGAAAATGCGGTTTTCCGCATGCTTTTAAAGCTTACGAAATTCTTTATCCTTAGCTAAGCTACTAATATATTTAAGGATGACGTGTAAAATCCCAGAATTAAGTACGTCGAGGTTGAGCCTAATATGTTCGAGTTGCTCAACTTATTCTTCAATATCGTAAACTGCCACTTGGCATCATTAAATCCTCCACTACCTTTCAAGTCAAAGCATGTAAAATCAAAAATCTATTTCTAATACAAGCTGTTTTTTGCACGGATTCAGTGAAGTTATGAAGGAGGGAACTCGTAAAGTAACAAAAGCGAAAGAGGCTTCTCAATAGTTCTAATGAAGGAATTAGGTACAGCGATTATTCCGTAGGCAGTGACAGTGACCACCGGCCGCGACCGTTTGCCGCTGTTTGCCGCGTGTGCGTGTACTAGGCAGTACCTATGCTACTCCGGTGCGCCCGCGCCGCGGTTACGCCATCGCCCCACGCCGCGGCTCGGTGCACGCGCACCGACCACTCGCCCACTCCCGCCCGTCTATGCACCGGGTGTGGCTCTTTCCAGAAAAAAAAAAAAAAAATTTAATCTGTTTATTGCAATTAATGTTACAAAAAAAATTCTTATACTATTGGACTCCAACGAGTAACTACTGTTCTCTGTGTTTGAGTCGTGCGAGGGCAGTAAACCACATGTTATCTAACAAATAACAAAAAGCACGATTTAAATTAGGTACGAGCAGATAGTTAATGATGATAATAAAATATACACGTCGACTTGAGAACCTCCTCCTTTTGTTTTCGTCGGTTGAAAATAAGGTTCTAAGACGATTAATTGTTGAGTTTCTTAGCGGATTCTTCTCGACAGGGTTCTTCTAAACCGGCGATAACTTCTTCGGCATTCATAAGCGTCTTTGATTAGGATTAGGTACAGTACCTGGGCGACCGAGCTCTGCTCGGGCAGAAACTCGGTACCAAGCGTTTTCTCAGAGATAAGACCAAGCTAGATCAATTTTTCATCCCCGAAAACCCCCAAATACCAAATTTCATCGAAATCGTTGGAACCGTTTCCGAGATCCTGATTATATACACCGAAGGGGTGGGGGGTGGGGGGGTGAGAGGGGGGGGAGGGGATGCGGGGGAGGGAGCGCGGGGGTATTAAAGGGGGGATGAAAATTTCATTGATTTTGCCGTAGGATGCACCGTTTTCAAGATATTTGACAAAAACACCGGAGGGGGGGGGGTGAGTTACGTTAAACTATCGTCCGTAAACCGACTTTACAGACAACCGGCTTTTCCTGTTCTGTGCTCCCAATAGGGAACGTGCACATAGACGGTGCTGCCAACTGGTGCCATAAGGGTGCCATCAATTTGAATGTTTAATAAGATAAGTTTGTTTTACTGTCCGCATAGTGTCTCTTCTGTCGCATTAGTGCTGCCGCCTATAGTTACTGCACGTTCCCTATAATAATTTTTCTAACAAAAAAATAACTTTTTCTCACAAAAAAGTAACTTTTTCTCACAAAAGAAGAAACTTGACGTTTTCTCATAAAAAAAAAAAAAAAAAAAAACTAAAATCTTGAAAAAAAAACGTGGTATCGAACCGAGGTCAGCTGGATCCGCGACCACCCGATTTCTAATGTGCCATTATGATCTGCTCGAAGTCGGCGAAATTTAGCTTTATATTCTAATCCAAACAAAAATAGCCGGAAAACACGAGTAAAAGCGATTTTCTGAAAATGAAACATAGCTAGATCAGTTTTTCATCCCCGAAAACCCCCACATACCAAATTTCATCGAAATCGTTGGAGCCGTTTCCGAGATCCTGATTATATATATATATATATATATATATATATATATATATACATATATACAAGAATTGCTCGTTTAAAGGTATTAGATAGATTAGGTAATCAAGGATTGTCGTCAAACCAAGCCTATGTAGTGAACCTGGTAACGAATATCTGAGAATGCTGAATATACGTACGTACCTGCACCTAAGTAACATACAGTAAAATTACATAAAGTTTACCACTGACAGATGGTTCGCCTTCATTTCATATTCAACTTTAGCGACCTACAAATAAAACCAATTTTAGAATACTGTTACCCACGTTGGCAGATTTTGTAATAGCTACTTTATTTGTATGGTGTTAAAGTTGGAAATGAAATGAGGGCAAGCCATCTGTCAGTGGTAATCTAAAAGTAAACGTATTGTACGTATCTGTCTGGCTGATAATCTGAATGTTACTACCACTTGTTGTTAGTGCGTAGTTTCTGAATAGGGGCACATGCCCCGCGAGTGAGCTCCAACCTCCCCTTACAGTCACCCCCTACCTCAACACTGATCTGATCGTAATGCATACACGGATAGATAACATTTGCAACTGATTTCTGGTATACTTTCTCAATTGCATGAAATATAATGAGCACATATAAAACAAGATAGCATGAGTTATGAAACATAGTGAAAATAATAAAGGATTTACTGATTTGTTTCTGGAACGACACCGACTTTATGTTTTTCGTTGGCTGTCAAGTTTAAAAGTGAGTCTTCGTTGTGACCACAGACAACCAGAATCAAACTTCAAATGATTTCTTAACTAATATATGATTTATATTGCGTTATTTTAGATAGAAAATACTATAAAATCATTGCTATTTAAAATCGATATAATGTAAATAATTTATGAAATGTTATATTCACGATAATTCGTGACAAGGATTGAGTCGTATATCTTATTTGGAACAGTAACTTCAGTTGAATTTAATGATTGCCCACGAGCCGTGAAACACTAGCACGAACTTTGCAGTTTCTAGAAATTCCTCAGTTCAACTTAGTACTATTAGTTATTCTGTGGTTCAACTACTCCGTAGTACCTACTAGCCTACCACGCGCTATATCTAATACCTAACATGTCAGTCAACATATTTGGTATGGACTATATAGGTGTCTAAGTATTTGTTTTAGTTAGTACTGATTCTTGTTATTTGTCATTCAGTGGGCATTATTGTTAGAATGTAAACAGACTTTCTGTATTGCTTACTCGTTAGTTTTACTTGGTCGTCCACCTTTTTTTTTTGAAAAGACGGATATTTGTTTAAACCCCCTTTCTGCCTTAGGGGTATTTTCGTAATATTCTGTATTATAGACAGACTAAGACATTTCAATTATCTCATTACAGCGCATAAGAAAATGTTTTTTTTCTCGTTTTACCGGCGAGCGTTGCGACCTTCGGCCGTCAGTCGCGACACGCCATTTGTTCCCGAAGAACAAAAAATACGCTAAAACACAGCGACCGGCGCGTGCCCGCGATGTGCGTCGTAAATATTTTATTGAAATGACCTTGGCGGGATGGGTATAAAATTAATATAAAAGTTTTGAAAGCGCAAAGTTTTAGTTCGTATCGTACAAGCTGGAACTTGAACGCACACTGCCAAACAAGCGATTTGATCCTCGCACAGAGACCAAGGAAAGTTTTCTCTTAAGAACGTATCTAGTGTAAGAAAAAAACAAGCACAATATTATTCGTTTACCTAGCTAGCTAGCTAGGTGGTATCGTGTTAGGGATCTGTTGGCTCTGGCACCAGCGGAAGGGGAGTTACGGGCTCGCTCGGCCCGCTGCCCCAGTTTAGTACTTGGCCCAGCCGGCCGGCTCTATCGTATTGTCAACACAGACAATATTGAGTAACGATGCGATGCCCCATAAGATGTGGCGTATGAGGGGGTCCAAAAAATCTGTACAAATTTTGACTTTTTGACACAAGCTTTCTATGGCATAGGTATAGAGTATGGAATATCACTAATTGACGTGACGTTAGTGTCGTGGGTGTAGTTAAAACACGACCTAAGTATAGGTACATATTTATCGACCTGGAATGAACTATCGGATATTTCAAAGCCTCATGTTCTTGCCAACAGGGTTTGAATTATCAAGTCGTGGATTATTATCCTTCATTTCGGGTCGACACGACAAATATGGGCTCATGTTTTAACCGCACCCAGTATCGTGAGGTCTACTGAACATTATGTCAAGTTTGGAATTGGTTTAGGTACCCATATTATAACTAAAGCACGTTATACCTATAAAAGAGTAGGTACGATACGAACGAACGACCACATAGATAGACATCGCGCAGCCTCAACCACGAGCTAGATGCTTCAAATTTAGCAGACAAACTCTTTAAGACGCTGTCAACACCAACGTCGGCGCACACTGTCTATTTGTATCGGAGTAAACGAGATGCCGCTATTACTGGGCAGCCGGGTATATTGAAATTTATCGGGCAAATATTTAATTAAAAAAAAAACTGTGGATTATTTGTGAAATATGACTCGTTAGCGGTTTAGGTATGAATATGTTGACTTCATGTTTTTAATTGCAGACGCATACGCCAAAAAAATAAAGACATAGAACCGTTTAATGATGATTTTAAGACCTATCTTTGCAATTATTTTCTATCGAGCCGATTTCGTCCAATTATGTATCGAGTCCGTCCACGGTCTTTGAAATATGATGAATATTAACATATAATTTTTTTGATGTGCTAGAACAAGCAGTTTTTCTTAAAAAACTGTTTAAATGACATCAATTTCAACAAAATTAGGTGTTGTCAGCCTCTTAAGGATCTTTTTTCTTTTACGAGAGCGAAGCCGTAGGATAGAGTTTGTAATGATATAAAACTTAATAAAAAAAATAAAAATTCTATATGTATGTACTAACCCACTGTTTGCCTAATAAATACAAATGCGACAAAGTGGGATCAAATATCTCCAGACAACAATAAGAGTTTTTGTGCGAGCTGATATATCTGACTTTTAAAACTAGGTATGATTGATTGGTATTCTTTTCCTAAATATGACTCATAAATAATTCCACCTCGCGTTACAAGACGCTTGCTGTGGTTCTGTTCTGCGACTTAGCAAATAAAATTACTCATTATTCGTGTTAATTATTAATGTATATGTAAAGAAATTATATTTCTTTAAGTTGTACTACAGCACCTTTTGTCAGTAAAATAGTGATCATGTACTTGTGTACTTCGTAAATGGTGCTGTGGGTAAGACGGCTAACACGGTCGGTTAGGCAGTGTATGTTTGAGGGTAGTTAGATAAAACACACCGTGATCGAGCATATTGTTTTGTTAACATAAAATTAGTTTTAAAAGGAATCGACAAATTAATAATAGACTTTAAATGTCGTTTCTTTGTTTTCAGGTAAATAGTATGATATAAGATCAGTGTAGTTGTTTTAGTGTGTATGTAAGTACTTAAATAAAACTTTGTTTTCAGAGCAACACAATCGTTTATTTAAAATTTGTAATTCCTAATAAAATTGAAGATATTGTCTTATAAAACGACATTTCTAGTTAAAATCAAGGAAAATGGAAAAACTACGATTTAAATTTGTGGTAATGGGGTCACCTGACGGAAAAACAAATATGATTTGCATAATCTCTATTGAGACACCGGACGGAAGTGTTTTTGAGATTCCAGATGAGTTAAAATCCGTAAGTAAGCACACTGCCATATTGTCTACAGACGTATTTATGAAAATTAAAAATTCACTTAAAAAAAGACACCAATCACGCGCAGTATGGATCCCTTTAAATACAGATTTGAGAAAAATATACCTAGATGAAGGTGAAAATGTACAGTTTGGGGACCAGTTTTTAAACGAGATTACAGGAGGGACAATCCCTTTACACAATACCACTAATAGTAACGTGCCAGAGAAAAAAAATTTAGGAAAAACTGCTGAAAGATTTTTGATAGAAAAATTTTCAAACAAAACAACGAATGCTGACCAGTGGATTAGCGAATTTGAGAGTGAATGTGGAAGATTCGAAATAATATTAGATGAGGAAAAAATTGAGATATTAAAACATCTTCTAGAAAAGCAGTGTCTAGATTGGTATAGCAGTATGTTAATAAAATTAACGGTGAACTCCGAATGGGCAGTATGGAAGAACAACTTTTGTGAAACATACGGAAATAAAGGCTGGTCCCAAGTCAAATATGCTTTTACATTTAGATATCAAGCTGGATCATTACTAGAATACGCCACAAAAAAGGAAAGATTGTTATTAGAGGTCAACAAGCACATTGACACTCGAACAATGATAAATCTTATTGTAATGGGACTGCCAGAATATGTAATGGATAAAATCGATAAAGAAACTGTCAAATCTACTGCAAGCCTTTACAATGAAATTGGAAAACATGAGTATGTAGTGAACAAAAAGAGTTTCAGCAGGGTAAAAAGAAATACCTACCTACCTACCTATGATTATAAAGGAAAGGCTGATAAAATAAAACCATGTAAAACATGCGAAAATTTAAATAAAGGTATTCGGTTCCATCCTGAAGAAAAATGCTGGTTTAAACAAACAGAAGAATATAATCATAAGAGAAACAATAGTAAAGCCGTAAACAATTCAGTGATTGATGTTGAAC
This sequence comes from Archips xylosteana, assembly GCA_947563465.1. Taxonomy (NCBI): domain Eukaryota; kingdom Metazoa; phylum Arthropoda; class Insecta; order Lepidoptera; family Tortricidae; genus Archips; species Archips xylosteana. Next base: position 23,596,378 of record OX387349.1, on the reverse strand, counting down.
TCAATAGTAATAATAAAAAAAACGAATAATAACACCATTAATTAAAGTCAAACTATTATTAAATTCCCAATTAGAAATATTTGGAATATACGATTCAGGCTCAAATGTCTCTATAATTACCTCCAATTTAATAAGACTGCAAGAAAAAGAAGAGGGTAATTTAAAAAGTGATAACCTAATCACAATTAATGGTGTTAAAAAGACAGTTGGTTTGACAACTATTAATATAAAAATCTTTGATATTGAAAAAAAAGCCGAAGTTTATATAATTGATGGAGAAGAATTTAAATACGATTTTCTGATTGGACTGGATATCATAAAACAATTTAGACTGGTTCAAGATGAGAATTTGGAAATCACTCAAGTAAGGGAAGAGGTAAAGAACGAAGAAGAAAAAGATCCTCTGAATGAGGATAAAAATAGCACTTCTAAGGAAGAAAAAAATGAAACAAACCCATGTTCAATAAATTTTAACGAACATATTAAACAAGAAGATTTCAAAATAAATACGAGTTATTTAAATACTCAACAAAAGTTACAAATATACGAACTAATAGACACTTACAAATCAATATTTGCAAAAGACAAATATGATATTGGCACAGTCAAAGAATATGAAGCACGTATTAATTTACTTATGGATAAATACTGTAGTAAAAGACCATATAGGTGTTCAGTTGAAGACAAAAAAGAAATAGAAGAACAAATAGCTAAACTACTCGACAAAAATCTTATAGAGGAATCTTATAGTCCATTTGCTGCACCGGTAACTTTGGCGTTCAAAAAAGAAGACAACAAAAAATCAAGATTATGCGTAGATTTTAGAGATCTAAATAAAATAGTGCTGCCTCAAGCACAACCATTTCCACTGATCGACGACTTAATGATTAAGACAAGAAACTCGAAATATTTCACAACACTGGACATCAATTCAGCCTTTTGGTCAATCCCGCTAAGAATTGAAGATAGAAAGAAAACTGCCTTCGTAACGCAAGAGGGGCATTATCAATGGACATGCTTACCTTTTGGTTTGAAAACATCACCAGCTATTTTCCAAAGGATACTAAGTAACATTTTAAGAAAATATAAGCTTACTGATTTTGCAGTTAACTACATAGATGATATCCTCGTATTTTCTAAAACTTTTTCTGAACACATTAACCATCTAACACAACTATTAGAAGCTATAAACAGGGAGGGTTTTAGACTAAAATTTACAAAATGTACATTTGCTTCAGATTCGGTGAAATATCTCGGTCATATAATACATAATAATACAGTTCGGCCAATAAGAGATAATTTAGTTTCAATCAAAGATTTCCCCGTACCGAAAAATTTGAAAAATATTAGACAATTTCTAGGGAAAATAAACTTCTATCACGAGTATATACCAAAAAGTGCGGTAATTTTAGAACCCCTCCACCGTTTACTTAGAAAAAATGAAAAATTTAATTGGTCTACAGATTGTCAAAATTCATTTGAGAACATAAAAAAATTACTGTGCTCACAACCAATCTTAGAAATATTTGATCAGAATTTGCCAATAAAAATTCACACAGATGCGTCTTTAGAAGGTATCGGAGCAGTGTTGAAGCAAACACAACTAAATGGAAAAGATAAGCCAATAGCATACTTCTCAAAAAAATTAAATCAAGTACAAAAGAAAAAAAAAGCAATTTATTTAGAATGTTTAGCTATAAAAGAAGCAATAAGATACTGGCAGTATTGGCTAATAGGCAAGTCATTTACAGTATACTCAGATCATAAACCGTTGGAAAATTTAAATATTAAGTCTAGGACAGATGATGAATTAGGCGATTTAACATATTATTTATCACAGTATGATTTTAAAATTAAATACGCCCCAGGAAAAACAAATATAGAGGCAGATTGTTTAAGTAGGAACCCAGTATTGGATGCAAATGAGGATAAAGATGAACAATTAAAAATTGTAAACATGATAAAATTGAATGATATTGTTGCAGATCAGAAATTAAATGAATACATACAAAATAATAAATCGAAATTAATAACAAGGAAAAATATTTACTACAAAAAAGTTAAAAAACGTGATAAAATAATTATATCAGAAGATTTCAGTAAAAAACTTATTAAAAATGTACATGAAAACATGTGTCATTTAGGTGTAAAACAAATGCAAAACAAAATTAGTTCGTCGTATACAGCAAAAAACTTAACAACAAATATTAAAAAACGTTGTAAAACATGTGAGATATGTATAAAAAATAAAACGAGAGGACAGGACAAATATGGTCTAATGTCACATTTAGGTCCCGCCACAAAACCTTTTGAAATAGTTTCAATAGACACGATTGGAGGTTTTGGAGGCTCACGCTCAACAAAAAAATATTTACATCTTCTAGTGGACCACTTTACACGATATGCTTATATTACAACATCCAAAACACAAAGTGCTAATGATTTTATTAAACTTATCAATAATGTACCAGATACTGATACAATTGGAATGCTTCTCACCGATCAATACCCGGGAATCAACTCAAGAGAATTCAAAACATTTTTAAATGAAAAATCAATTCCAATGATCTTCACCGCAGTTAATGCCCCATTTTCTAACGGGATAAATGAAAGGCTTAATCAAACGCTTGTAAATAAAATTAGATGTAAAATTAACGAAAAAAGCAATAAAATAGCATGGACAACCATTGCTCGTAACTGTGTAGATAAATATAATAATACAGAACATACAGTTACTGGGTTTGCACCAAAATACCTGTTAGATGGTACAGATGTTTCTTTTTTGCCAAATGAACTAAAAAAAGATAAAACAGAGGTTGAATGGATTAGAGATAGATTAATAGCATTTGAAAATTCAATAAAATCGCATAACTACAATAAACAAATATTTGATAAAAATAGAACTCAATTAAATTTCAATATAGGGGATATGGTGTATGTAGAAAATGGGAACAAACTGAATAGGAATAAATTAGATGAGCTGAAGATTGGTCCATTTCAGATAGTTGAAAAGATATCAAATTCAATATATAGAATTAATACAGGTCATAAAAAGTCAGAGTCAAATCTCTTTCACATCACAAAAATGGTACCAATGCCTACTTAAAAACAAATAAAGGCTAGATTAGCTTATTTATTTTTTATATTATTGTAAAATGTAAGTAATTAGTTGTAAATACTAAAATGTAGATAAATAACTGAAAATTTCAGTGGAAATTTTCTTCTTTGAGGAGGGAGATGTAAAGAAATTATATTTCTTTAAGTTGTACTACAGCACCTTTTGTCAGTAAAATAGTGATCATGTACTTGTGTACTTCGTAAATGGTGCTGTGGGTAAGACGGCTAACACGGTCGGTTAGGCAGTGTATGTTTGAGGGTAGTTAGATAAAACACACCGTGATCGAGCATATTGTTTTGTTAACATAAAATTAGTTTTAAAAGGAATCGACAAATTAATAATAGACTTTAAATGTCGTTTCTTTGTTTTCAGGTAAATAGTATGATATAAGATCAGTGTAGTTGTTTTAGTGTGTATGTAAGTACTAAAATAAAACTTTGTTTTCAGAGCAACACAATCGTTTATTTAAAATTTGTAATTCCTAATAAAATTGAAGATATTGTCTTATATATATTTAACGGCATCGCTCCGCATCCTGTGTTGTAGCATTCCGCAATCCGCGAACACGTGTGATGCGTAGTCGGCAGCGAATTGTTTCTTAAACGAGGTTATATTTACATTTTACAGTGTGCTACCCAATTATAAACTTGTTGTCAATAAACTACCTATTTCCTGGGCATTAAATAATCCATTACAGCCATTGTGAATTAAGAGGATGCGAGCCTTGGCACTGTTAGTGATGGTTGCTCGTCATATTTTTATTACCAAATTCTTTTACGATATTTGTTTTAATGCGTCTAACCTTGTCATCACAAAAGTAGTTTACGGCATCGGCGTAGGTGTTTCTGTATGCTTAGTATAAGTTTTCCTTCACTTCAATACTTCTCGATCGCGTTTACGTAAAAATTTCAATTCTATGGAAACATACACGCGCGCGCGCGGAGTCGCTGTCCATGTTTCCCTAGTAATTGAATTTTTTACGTAAACGCGATCGAGAAGTATTGAAGTGAAGGAAAACTTATACTAAGCGTACTGTTCTCGATTCGACAACAGATTGGAATAATGGCGACAGCTGACGCTTAAACAGTGCTAGACGTCATGGAGTACAAATCACGAAAACGCTTAGGTATATAGGTACATGAGTTGTCGGCACTGTATGCGTCAGGTTGTACCTCCCTGGCTGTTTCGGTACAAGCTAGGGAAAAACGTCATATTATTCTTTGGGAGAAAAGCGAAATGAATTTACTATTACCACTTAAACATGTCTATTGTAACTATAAACAATAGAAGTTGATAATGCTAGATTCTTGATGAGTTATCGAGTTGGAGACCGCATTAGGCAAACTGGAACAAGCCCTTTTCCGGGGAGGCCTATATCCAACAGTGGAACTGTGTGATGTGATGATGATGATGCATTAGGGGCGTTACCTATAGTCATATTGACCACCGACTTATGAATACCAGGGCGGCATTTGTACTTCGTGACGGGGAGGCAAAGTCCCTCTGATTTGGGGCGTTTTGCTTCCCTGGATTTTTTTAAATGATCGGTGTTTGACTTCTATTGGTGGTCAACTCGTCTAACTTCGTCCCGTATCACGTTCCAGCAATCATCCCTGTCAACTAAAGTTGCGCAGCGCATGTCTTTCGGGCTTCTGGGGCGGGCGGCGGCGCGCTGCGAGTTCGTGCGCATGAAGGGCCCGGCCGGCAAGGGGCACGCCGAGATGGCGGTGGCGCGGCCGCGCGGCGCCGGCGCAGACACGCCCAGCTCCGAGCCCGGCTTGCCCGCCGACTGGGACAGCGACTGGGAGGAGGACCCCGAGGAGATGTTCATGTACCGCCACCAGGTCAGAACCCGACACGACACGTTAACACGCTGCGAGCTTGCGTTCGATGATCGATCGTTTATTAAGCGGTAGCCGCGCGGCCCTGCGCTGTGTCGAAACTAGTACGATTTTCTCGAATATTTTGAATCTAAATGTGACTTAAGTAGTTAATTCGGTTTCAGTTCTGGACTTATTCTATTTAACCGATGCGCTTTGCCTTTTGCTATCGGTTAACCAAACTAAAACTCTCGCCACAAACTAACAAGAGAAAAACAAACCCGTTTCATTTAGGTGTATATCTTATATCGTTGTAAAGTAGTTCGTTGACAAGACCCATTTAGACTCGGTTATTTAGCTCAATTCGCAATGTACGTAGGTATGTGTCTTAATTGTCTTTATCCGTTTTAAACTTTCCCGATTCTCACTCATAACTAATATTTTACGGGACTCAATCACGAACTAAATATTTTTTGCTTAAATTAGCTCGATGTCATCTATCGCCGATCGAGTCGTGTGATAAATTTGGCTGATCAATGGATACCGGTCGATAAACGATTGATCGACAGCCGCTCAATGCTACTGTTCGACTTCAATCGATTGGCGTGGGTTTTGGTGCAGTAGAAACTGTCAACCAATCCATTCTACCATCGATCGATGTTCATCAATGGTGGTAGGTAACCTTGATGTCGCTCGTTCTAGCGGCGCCTGAGCGACCCGAGCGCGAACATCACGAACTTCGCGCGCGGCGGCTGGCGCACGCGAGACAAGGCGGACAAGAGTCGCTCTGAGAACGAGGGGCTCGACTCGCTGTCCGCCGGCGTGGCCGAGGTCGAAGCCGGAGACCTGCGGGACGGTCAGTACCGCCACTGTACCACCACTACCATAAGCAAGGTGTTCATTAAACTACTGAAAACCTGGAAGTAGCTTGTTTGCAGTTAAAAGTACTATATTTTAGGGCCGATATAGACGGATTGCTTTCCAACTGTAACTGCCGACTGCCCTTACATTGCAGTCAAAGTCAAAGTCAAAGTCAATGTCAAAACTCTTTATTCCATTTAGGCATCAATTGATGCTCCTATGAACGTTGAAGAATCTACCACCGGTTCGGAAAAACCCTGTTGAGAAGAAACCGGCAAGAAACTCAACAAGGTATATTTTTTTCAATCAGATCTACATTGTTATTAAATTACATACATCTAAAGTATTTAATACAACTAAAATTTTTTAACACAGTAGATACGCTATTTGAGACTAGGGATCGCCAATGCGGATCGGAACTATTTCCAAACATCCCTGTCCATGATATAGTCATTAATTTTATAGTACGCCTTAAATATTAATGTCTTCTTCACAATGGATTTGAATTTTGTATCACTTTGTTCGGTTATTGTTTTCGGAATTTTATTATAAAAACGTATGCATCTTCCCAGAAACGACTTTTTAGTTTTAGCCAGTCTGTAAGACGGAACTTTAAGCTTCCCTGTGTTTCTAGTAGCCTTTGGCTTATCGACGTTAGTGGGAAAATCACATATGTTTTTTCTTACATACATGATTATTTCAAATATATACAACGACGGCAGGGTTAGGATACCTATTTCTTTAAAAAAAGATCTTAAAGAATCGCGTGTCCTTAAGTTACAGTTGTGGCCATATAATTAAGAACGATTATTTATTGAGATGATTTTTTCAAAGTAACAAGTATAACTAATTGCCCGTATTTTTTTTATTTCTCTCGGTATTGCGAAACTTTTCCGTACTACCGGTACATTCATTTATGCAACATAGTTGGTTAAAAAATTAATAGAGAAACTTTATACATTCGATCTGAACCTAGTATTAGTACTTACTGGCTGGTCACGTAATTAAGAACGCTGAATAGTTTATTATTTTTTCAAATTTAAATAGAGAACACTGTGTGGCTCTGTGGTTGTAGATTATTATTCGTATAATTTTGGCGCCATTTCGTGCTGTTAAAGTCTTAAAAGTGATTACTTCGTATAAAAACAATGGGGAAAAATAAAAGTTGTGATAAATCTACAAGAGAAGTAATAATAAAACTTCGCGAGAAGAATTGGTCGTATAAAAAGATAGCCGACTATCTGCAATGTTCAAAAACAATGGTTTTCCATGCCGTAAAGCATTTTTCCACGTATCAAACTACTTCAAACGTTCCACGTGGACCTAGACAGAGAAAGTCATCTCGTCGAGATGATCGAAATATCGTTCGTTTGGCAAAACAAAATCCTTTTAAAGGGTCTAATGAGTTGAGAAAAGAATATTTTGGCGAAAACAACCCTTCAGCAATCTCTGCACGCACTATTCGAAGGCGTTTGGTAGAAAATAAGTTGAACGGAAGGATAGCAAGGAAGGTGCCTATGTTGAAACGATGTCATAGGCAAGCCCGACTTGCATTTGCAAGAAGGTATGAAAACTGGACAGTCAGACAGTGGAAAAACGTTCTTTTTTCTGACGAGACAAAAATAAATAGGGTATGTTCTGATGGAAAACGATATGTACGACGCCCTCCGAATAAAGCATTCGACCCAAAGTACACAAAAGTGACATTAAAGCATGGCGGGGGAAATGTGAAAATTTGGGGGTGCTTTTCTGGACATGGCGTTGGACCTGTTAGGCTGATAGAAGGAAACATGGATCAATTCCAATACAAAAATATACTGCAAGAAACAATGTTACCATATGCCGAAGACGTGCTTCCGGTTATTTGGACATTCCAGCACGACAATGATCCAAAGCATACTGCACGCACCGTTAAGGAATTCCTCACATCACAATCAGTTTCTGTCTTAGATTGGCCAGCCAACAGCCCAGATCTTAACCCAATAGAGCATCTTTGGTGCGAAGTCAAGAAAAAGGTTTCATATCGACAGTGTGGCAATTTGAGAGAGCTGTACGACGTTTTCTTAGAAGAATGGAACTCTATTTCTCTTGCGAAATGTCAAAAATTGATAGATTCAATGCCTCGCCGGTGTAAAGCCGTAATTAAAAGCCGTGGACATGCTACTAACTATTAATTTTAATTCAAATGTATTAAATTGCTTTTTTTTCTATACCAACTTCACATTAATATGATTTATTTAATCTAAGTTTCATATAAAACAACTCTCGAGCAGTTTAATAAATCGTTCTTAATTATTTGTCCAGCTTCATTACTATTTGAATTTATTAGTATAGAGAACAAATAAAATTTGTAAAAAAAAATGTTGGCAATTATACACTATTATTCTTAATCCCGTTTGCTCTATCCATGTGGCTATTTTATAACATAACTTGTTACTTCTAAGAAGGAACACAACTAGACATATGACATGATTTAGATAAAAAAAAATCGGAAACTTCAAATCGTTCTTAATTGTATGACCACCACTGTATATATCGCTCTGATAGAGTCGCAGCTCGCGTGCAGTTTTGCCGCAAAGCAACTGCAATAGGCAGTCGGCAGTTTGCAGTTACGTTGCAGTTGGAATGTAGTTCGTCTGTATCGGCACTTAGAGCAGAGGCCTTATTGTCTAAACTTAATTCCAAAAATTAATAGACCAAACAGATAAAAAATTCAAATCCAGCGCTAAGAAAATAATATCATAGGCGTACTATAAAATCAATGATTATATCATGGACAGGGATGTTTGGAAATAATTCCGGTCCGCATTAGCGATCCCTAGTCTCGAATGACGTATCTACTCAGTTAAAAAAAATCTTATGTTAGATACTTGAAATAAATCTAAAAAATGGTAATTTAATAAAATCTGTTTGAAGAAATTTATCTTGTTGAGTTTTCCCGGATTCTTCTCAACAGGATTTTTGCGAACCGGTGGTAGATTTTTCGACCTTCATATATGCTTGTTATTGCCTAAATTGAATAAAGATATTTTGACTCTGACTTTGAACGCACGGGCACGATCGCATTCACCATGTCTTTCTACCCTCATTCTGCACCGTTTCACAGAAAGAGGGGATAACAGAGATTGTAATTCCGAGTCCATTTGACAATAAAGCCTTAGGTTGTTTTTGTTAAATCCCTTTTTTACCGTGCCCGTTTAAAAATTAGTAATGGCCGTCTAGTATTGCAAATCAAGTAGAACTGCTGACTAAGCATAACAACTTAAAATAATTAAAAAAATAACAGTTCGAGTGTCTGAGGTTTTCAGTATGTTGATTTACACCTTGTATAACTCATGTGGACTCGTCTCTCACTACGTTTACGCTTCCGACGCGAGTGCTGAGAGTGACGAGACTAAATGAGTTATTAATCTGCCAAGAGTTGGAGGAGTGCTATGGTAATCTCTCGCTCACTCGGCAGGTGTAAGCTGAGTAACTTCATAACATTTAGCTGTCTCTGTGTTAGCGAGTCTAAGCTTGTGAATTTGCTTTGTTGTTCAACATTTAGTTTCAATGTCGAATGTTTGCTTCACGCTTTCGCTTTAAATACATTTTCTTGCCTTTTCTTTATTTTGGTCGGTGTCTGAAGCGCATGGCGTAGCAGCAATGATTAAAATGTTACATCTTTTGACGGAACAATACAGGGAACGGGAGCGAATGCGTCGGATCATTCATGTCTGAATATCATTTCACTATTATGGAAATCATGCTAAACGCTGACACGTAAATTTAAATGTACCTACGCTTATTATTCTGCCTGCTTGCGTCAAGTAACGAATGTTTATGTAAACAGTATCATATGCATGCAAAAAATCACTATCTCGAACGAAAATAGACGAACGGGGCAATAAACCGGCTGACGCGTGCCGCCGTCTGCAGCGAGGTAGCGCTCTGTAGCCGCCGCCGTAGTGTTGCATATCGCCGCGCGGGGAGCCTGCCGCTCGACTCGAGACCTGCGCGCGCCCGTCACCGTCCCGATAGAGTCTCGTGGGTACAATTCGCTAGTTTTCGAATGCTAATATTTTTTGTATAACGTACCTAACTAACTCGCCGATGTAGCAAAGCGCCGCGCGCCGCTAACAAACAGAAACAGACGCCTGTCGATGTTTGGGATCGTGCGAATTTCATGCACCTTAAGAAAACTGGCAATCAGGAGTCGAATCATAATCGTCCTTTGTCGCGTCGAAAGTCGAAATTGTTAAGTCGCGTAGAGCGAGCGTTCTTGCCGTTCGGACGGTCCGCGCTCGTTCAGAGTCGAAATTCGCTCGGTCGCGGCGCCGCGCTGACGGGGGTGTCTGTGTGCAGCGCGCCGCGGCTGGCAGGCTCCCCCCGCGCCCGCCGCCATGGCCGCCGTGTGCCCGCGCGCCGCCGACGCCGACGCCGCCTCGCCCGCCTGCCTGCACCGCGTGACGCCGCGCCGCCGCCGCCTGCGCGCCGCGCCCGGCCCGCCGCCGCTGCGCCCGCTGCCGCGCGCCCGCGCCCGCGCCGCGCCGCCCGACGCGCGCTGCGACGCCTGCGAGGTGGCGGACGACGCGCTGGCGGCGGCGGGCGCGACGGCGAGCGCGGGCGCGGCGCGCACGCTGAGCGCGGCGGAGGCGCGCGGCGCGGTGCGCGGCTCGGAGGAGCTGCCGTGCTGGCGCGCGCACGCGGCGCGCGAGCCGGCGCCGGCGGGGGACTCGGCCGGCGCGCGCGCGTACGTGACGCTGCCGCGCAACCGGCGCGGCGTGGCCGGCGCGCTGTTCTCGCGCGCGCCGCTGCCGCCGCACCGCACCACGCCCGACGGCACCGACATCTACTACTGGTGCGACGCGCCCCGCCCCGGCCCAGACGGTACGCCCTTACAGGACCGCTCTGCGCCCGACGGCTTCCTTCACAGGTATACTTCCTTTCGATGCATGCCGTAAATGTTGAGGCACGATCACCCGAGCTGACCTCGAGAATCATCAGCGCGCTCTCTGGCATAACGACGAATGATCTCCTCGAAGAGTCAAACAACTTTTCTGTCGCGGTGGCTGTATTGTACCGGTGTTGTTTGTGGCGCAGAGCTGGACGACGGCGCGTACAACCCGCTGTGGGCGATGCGCGGCTTCACGCAGACGTTCGCGCTGTGGAAGGAGGGCCGGCGCGCGCAGTCGGCGCCGCTCAACGCCTACCTCACCTACGTCACGCTGCCCTGGTGGAGCATCGCCAAGGGTCAGTACGATACGTTTACTTTTAGTTTACCGCTGACAGATGGCTTGCCTTCATTTCATTTCCAACTTTAACACCATACAAATAAAGTAACTATTACAAAATCTGCAAACGTGGGTAACAGTATTCTAAAACTAACTTTATTTGTAGGTCGTTAAAGTTGAATATGAAATGAAGGTAAACCATCTGTCAGTGGTAAACTTTATGTAATTTTACTGTACCCACTATCCCATCACACTAATATGTATTATAAAGTTTGGATGAATGTGTGATGTTTGATACTCTTTCACGCTAAAACGGTTCGACGAACTCTGAACGACGTTTGGTATACAGATGGTTTATAACCTGGAATAACATCTAGGATACTTTTTATCTTGGAAAATTGCATAGTTCCCGCGGGATAGCGATCAACGAATTCTTCGTAGACAGAGTCGCGGGCAACAGCTTGTTACCACTAAAACTAGATTATTTTCGCCAATCCTCCCGTTCTTTTTTCGTTTATATTCCTCCATTTATATCTGACTTGCGGCACTTGCATTTATTTCCTCTCTGAAGTTTCCTTGACGTGCCTTCCAACTTGTTTTTAACCATCACTCCGAGACCGGTCATGCTTTGGGCTGTGTCCTGCTCAGTGCTACTTTACTCTCATCCATCCTCTCTTCAGCTCTTCTCCTCCCAAAGTGACGACTAATCAGTCTCCGTCATATATTACTAAACAGAAGCAAAAATTAGTTGCTATAGCGTCCTTCACTGATTCATCCACGGGTATTATGTCATATTCATGTTTTTACTACGTACATGATCATCCTATTTGTATTCTAAAACATCCCCACAGAACACCTCTAGCAGCTGGAGCTGGAGCTAAGTTTGAGCCCACGTTTCGCCTAATACTCATTCTGATAACTAAAGTCTGAATGCAATGTTAATTTTCTCAGTAAAACGTGCTCAATAAGCGTCAATTAGCAAATATTTGACTCATGCTTCTAAATAAGTAGCTATTTTTGTTTGCATAAATTGTATAGGCCATTACCACTCTATAAATACCTCCACGTTATCTTTATCAATATCGACCACTTCCATTGTTTAAACCTCATTTGTTTATCAATTTCCTTTAGAAAACACTACCTACATGGAAACACTATAAACGATGACTATTCGTGATCCAAAACATTATTACATTACGTCAGGTTTTTCGTTACGATCTACGACTATAAATAATGCGTCCACCCGTGCCGAGCCGCTGATCCCAGCATAATATATCGACGGTGCAATCATCCTCTGCCAATGCCCTTGAACTGTATTGAATGCGCGATAAAGCATGTTTATTGATACTTCTAATCTATATCCTATTTATATTTATACACGAGAGTGTTGACAGTTCACTTGGAAAAAAAGCGTATGCTTGTTGCGCCATCTATTATCAATCGTTGAAACTAACGTATTCAGCGGAGGATTTGATTTTTATGGTTCCGTACCCAAAGGGTAAAAACGGGACCCTATTACTGAGGCTCCGCTGTCCGTCCATCTGTCCGTCTGCCTGTCTGTCCGTCCGCGCGTCCGTCCGTCCGCGCGTCCGTCCGTCCGTTTGTCACCAGGCTGTATCTCATGAACCGTGATAGCTAGACAGTTGAAATTTTCACACATGATGTATTTCGGTTGCCACTATAACAACAAATACTAAAAAACAGAATAAAATAAATATTAGGGGGGGCTCCCATACACCAAACGTGATTTTTTTCGCTCGTTTTTGCTCGATATCGATAACGGCAACAGGTAGACGCTTGAAATATTCACAGAATATTTAGTTATATATTCACTTTAAAAATAAATAATTAAATTAAAATAAAACAATTTTTTAAGGGGGGCTCCCATACAACAAATGTGAATATTTTTTTGCCGTTTTTATAGATAATAATGGTACGGAACCACCCTTCGTGCGCGAGTCCGACCCGCACTTGGCCGGTTTTTCTATGTAATAAAATAAATAACATGTGCCATTAATTTCATCTCCTGTCTTACCCCCTACGCTAGAACAAGCAGCTCAATCACCTGCTATCTTACGTAAAAAAGGGATGGAGGATCACAAAAATCCTGTGTCCTTACCGGGTCGGAGGAGGTCAAAAATGACCAAAATTGTTCTTACGTATCTAACTCCAGTTAAGGTTCGGCCATACCACTGCTTAAAATACGGCGACGGTACGGAAACGTCAGACTTTACCGCATGCTCTGCATTGAATAGTGACATTTACGATTTACGATGCGTCACTGCGATTCCATACCGTCGCCGTATTTTAAACAGCGGTTTGGCCGAACAAACCCATTATTATCCCAAACCATACTATAATTTTGACTTTGTATCGTGATGCATTTATTTTGTGGTTTGCAGATATCCTGGACCACCGCGAGGAGCCAATCCTGACGTTCTGAGTCTGCGTATACTGTAGCCGTGGCCCGGCGCCCGCGCACCGCCGCTCTGACACATGTGGTGCTAAACGTTACGCCCAATATAAGGTTTGCAAGATTTGACACCATCGATCAATTGACATACTTCTTATGAGCTGTCAAAACACGAGATTTTGTATGGAAGTACAAAACTGTGACATCACTTGTTAGCCTATTTATTTATTTCAAAAATAATAAAAGTTAAATTTAAAAATGTACGTGAGCATTGAGCTTAACGGTGAAGGGAAACCGTGAAGAAACCTACACACACCTGCGAAGAAAGATCCCAATCCGCACTGGACTTAAGCCCTCTCATTTAGAGAGGAAGCCTGGAATGATAAAATATAAAAATGTAAATAAAAATTGGAAATTAATTTGGTTATAAAATTAACAGTTGTTTTTTACAGCTGTGTTTTGGAATTATTTGACGGGTCAATGGTGTCAAATACCTTATTCTGTTACCTTATTGTCTATTGCGATGGTCCGTGTCAGTTACCAGTACAAGCGCGGCGAGCGGGCGCGGGCGGGGAAACGACACCCTCACGCCTGGCGCTTGTTATTCATGATTTCATGAATATTGTTAAGAAGTACTTGAAGTGCGACTATTCAAAACTAGATCGAATCATAAAATAAAACTGTACGATTTTGATACGCAACGTGTGTTCCAGAACAATGGCTTGGAGTTTCCCACTCGACACTTTTTATCTTGCTAGTGCGGTCATTTTAATTTTTTTGTTATTATTTTTATTTAAACTATAAGGTGGATACTGTATATGCAGCAACGTATTTCGTGCAGTATTCTTTGAGTTCAAATCGCGTAGATTTTAGTCAGAAATTAATTTCGAATTGTGATATGATTTCATAAAGTCGCAAAATGCCAAGTGGTAAATCCCAAGCAATTGTACTGTAGTATATATAACGACAATTAACGGCGTTGATGTAGTTTTTTATGAATTTACACACCTCTGAAATACCCAGTAAGAATAATCGCAATCTAGACAGAACAAAAATACAATACCTACGCGTAAAGATGAAAAATTAAAGTTTTGCGTAGATGGTGGCGCCGCGCCTAGCGCGTGTTGTTCATCTTTTCGCTTAGACTGCAGAATCCAAGAAGTATTTAAAAGCGCATGGTCCGTGAGGGTGTCCCAACACTTGCCTTACATTTCGGTACTTTGTCCTCATTCGATGTTGTGTCATACTCGTTTGATAATTTAACCAAAGATTTACTCCGTAGACTTATTTATGTGTTAGATCGCTGACTTCATATCATTCCACTTAGTTAGGGGAACAAATTGACGTAACTTTAGGGTATATTCAGACAGTGTATCCCGGACGCTAGTTGTATCGCACTGCTACCATGTACACCGTCTGAATATATCTCTAAATGACTTGTATTTAATTATTGTGTTCTCTATTATAAGAACAAGCAAACTGCTAACGTTGTAAATTGATAAAAACGTGAATTGAAATATGTCATAAAGTTTTCATGAAACATAGGCCTAAAACATTGAGTACAAAATTGTGAGAATTGTATTAAACTGCCTGAATTTTCTAATAAAATCAAAGGATAGTGTTGAAGAGAAAAGTTCAGAAATTTATTACTCCTTAGTGGCGTTGTTGTGTTAGCGGTCATTGTGCGTACTACGAACATTAGCAAG
This sequence comes from Archips xylosteana, assembly GCA_947563465.1. Taxonomy (NCBI): domain Eukaryota; kingdom Metazoa; phylum Arthropoda; class Insecta; order Lepidoptera; family Tortricidae; genus Archips; species Archips xylosteana. The sequence goes on along the minus strand of OX387349.1, from coordinate 23,581,247 downwards.
CGAGAACGCAACGCTGCGTGGAAGTTACGTGTCGGCCCAACAGATGGCGTCTATTCAGATTATTATTCATTGTTCGTATTCTGACGAAAAATAGTACAATAATGTTGCTTTTGAGACTCAATAATTAATTAATTTTATGAATATCATACTAAATCAAAAATTTCAATCGTTAAAAAGTGATAAGTATTCGCCTTTGTTAGTAAGAGAAATACTCACTCAATAAAATGAAGCATACTTTTAATCCAACAAGGAATTAGAGTCGTCGCGGATGATAACTTCAAACATTATGGGGTCACTTGGTAGATAACTAAGCAGATATTAACGAAAATGTAACGAAACAGACACCAGTGATTTTTTGTCTTTGTTTTTTTATGGCGACCGATAATAACTTCATAACATTATTATCTATGTTCCGAGTAATAATTCTACACACGCCATTAACTTCTGGAGTAATTAAAAGAGTTGTTTCAGAGAACGTCAGAATTATGGAAATATTATTTTTGTAAGCACAAGTCCGCCGGTCGGAGGAGTTATTTTACTATCGCTAGTCACTATTGATAATGTATAAAGGAATTTGTAGCCTAGTCGAGAATCTGTCATCAAACGTGCATAGTTTTAGCGTTTTACATGATTTGACTGAAATAAATAATCGCAAGCAAATCTGTTTTCATTTCATTGTATTTTTATACTTACTAGGTAATAAAATAAATATTATCGGTATACGAATAATAGGGATCATGCATGACACTATCAGTCACCTGACGTACTTTTACGAGCTGTCAAAACACGATTTCCATAAATTTTATATGGAAACTAGCTGACCCAGCAAACGTTGTTTTGCCATATAAATTATAGTCTACGACCTATTCTCAGACCTACTGAATACATACAAAAAAGTTTCATGAGAATCGGTCGAGCCGTTTCGGAGGAGTTCGGTAACAAACACCGTGACACGAGATTTTTATATATTAGATTGCAATGAGGGTTTTCTATGAGAGGCTATTTGGCGCTAGTATCGTCAGGTCCGTTTGACAACTTTGACATTTGTTGTATGGGTGTAACGTCAAATAGACCTTACGATAAACGCCATCTAGCGATATTCCACCTGTCAGAAAACCCTCATTTATGACGTCATTCTAAACTTAAGCTGCTGAAAATCTATTTTGCAGTTGATTCAAAATTATTCAGGTTTTCAGGGCTAAAATAAAGTGTTTTTTTTTAAAAATAGAATCGTGTCGGCTTATGGTGTTGTCTACCCTATTGAGTATTTATAGTTGTATTGTCTGTTCTGGAAGTATTCGCTGCCAAAATATGGCACGCATAATATTTGGTATTCGATTAGGTAGGTATTTGGATAATGCCTGACTATTTTACCCGTTTAACTCGGGCATAGGTATGACACGGGGTGGAGAAAAATACGGTTCAAAACTCTCGGCTCCTTTGGAAAGTGTGGTTTCAAATCCCGGTTAGGAATACTGATAGCGCGGAATTATTCCTAATTTCACGGTACGTACATCGGTTATGTTAATTAGATGAGGTTTTAACAGAATACGATAAAAAATAATAGTCTTCGTAAGGATTCTACGAAGGATTTACTTTACTTATGTGACAGGTAGTGAAGTAAGTATATGACCCGCGTCTTCCACGGTCCACGGATATTCCGTGCCATATTGATATCCCTGCGGCGAGCACCGGGATGTATCACGGCTGGATGCCGACCCGTCTATTTCTAGCTTCGTATTAAAGTTCAATCAACCTACTATCTAGATCTCGCCGAAAGGGTAATAAATTTTACGACCATTCCCTTTTACGCTTAACCTCGTGCTTCTAACCAGGTGTGACGTCACTCGGCAGTCAGATAAATTTTTTTTAGCTCAAGGTACCACAACTGTGGTATCGTATGTGTTTTATCTCAATTAAACCAAATTCCTTGTTTAATTCAATTTATTTAATACCTACTTGTTTTTATTACACGGTATCAACTTAACAAATTCTAATTCTAGCCACAAACCATTAGACATGATAGAGCTGGTGTCGGCTCTCTCTACAGATAGGGCACCACAGGCTATACAACAATCTGTCGTATGAAGTTTGTTTTTAAATGCATGGACACAATAAATTTTGAATAGTTTCCTAGATAAACTTATGATAATCCCTTCATTTATTAAAATTCATAGTCTATGGTTGCAGACAAGGAAGCTGTGAACTGTATTTATTTGGTTAGGTACTTGGAAGAGTTCAGATGGGTCAAAATAGCTATACCTAAATATAATAATTATGAGCTTCTTTTGAATGGGCTTACAACGAGTTGACTCTAATTCCGCTCGCGATAATGCTGGTGGTAAGTCTAGTTTGTTGTCCATTGCATCGTTTTTGCGACTGATTGGAAATTGCTGCGCACTCGACTCAGAACATCGCGCAACCGACTTTGTTTAATATTTACTTACACGTTAGTTGTAAAGCGGGTAGGTACTCCGTTGATTTTACCTGTAACAAGATAATTGTAAATGAGAAAAATAAAATACAGATATAATATAAATTAACTGCACTACAGATATAATTAATTAAAGCTCAAGGTCACTCAGAGGGCGATGGAGAGGGCTATGCTTGGAGTTTCTCTGCGGGATCGCATTAGAAATGATGAAATCCGCGCGAGAACTAAAGTCACGGACATAGCTCGAAGAATCGCTAGACTTAAGTGGCAGTGGGCAGGGCACATCGCCCGTAGAACTGACGGCCGATGGGGCCGAAAGGTTCTCGAGTGGCGTCCGCGGACCGGAAGACGCAGTGTAGGTAGGCCTCCAACAAGATGGAGCGACGACCTGGTGAAGGTAGCGGGAACGCATTGGATGCGGATGGCACAGTGCCGATCTGTTTGGAGAGCCTTGGGGGAGGCCTATGTTCAGCAGTGGACGTCTTTCGGCTGAAATGATGATAATATAAATAAAAATTAAACAACTCGATCTCACGAGTCATTTAAGTTACATAAACAAAAGATCGTTAGCAAACTTAAAATGAATCTTATAAACGTTGAACAATCACGAATGATTAATACATATAGGTACGCAAAGCAGGTACAGTCAAGCGCAAAAGTAGCTTAACCTCTTAGAACTTTATCGCTATTACTAATCTGAGACAATTCAAACTACACAGTCTTGTTGTTTACTGCGACATAATACTAAGTATTTCAGCTACTTTAGCTTTACTTATAAGAGATACATTCGACGTTACGGACCAACACCTTACTTTAAATCTTATCTCGACTAGTTTTTGAGCATCTTTTCGTAACTAACTTCGATAATCTACCTACTTGAAGGCAATGATGTACGTATTAGAGTTGACAATTTATCACACGGCGTCGTCAGTTATTAAATAATTACTCCTAGAATTTGGTAGTATGCCTTAACACGGTAATTCTGATAATGCAGGGCTTCCGCGCGGCGCCGTAGGCGGCTGCCGGCACGCGCCGCGGCTCGTGGGGATACCAGGGGACAGTGACGTAAAGATGCCACATTTTAGACACACACCAACTGGCCAAAAAAATTTTTTTTAAACAGTTATGTAAGCAGAGCATACCTGCTGTTACAAAGTCGATTTTACTAAACATGGGAGAACAGTCGAAACATTTGATTTCTAACCAATAATATAGAACGTTTCCACAGTAATAAGCGTTATAATGATTTTCCTTGTCAAGCAATGCCATGTCACTGTGACATTTTCTGTGAAAGGTTCCACAAAGGATTACGATTCAGTTGGTTCGACTGTACCTACCTATGGGTAGGTAAACATATATTGTTAAGAATTTGACTGTAGTCCTTCTATTTGGAGTTGGAGACATGTCTTATGCTTGTACTTTCTTCGTAATGGTCGATACAGTGTTAGAATATGAAATCAAATCTGAAACAAAATACTCTAGAAACGAAATCGGTGCTGACACGACACACTACTACCCTGTGAGAGTTCGTGTTAAATCAGATATCCTGAGGCTGATCTGTAGTTGATACTGCTCCTAAGCGACGATAGTTTTCTTGCAACATCGGTCAGAGGTGTTTATAATATTCTACGAGACAAAGCTCATCAGCTCGGGCGGGTATCCCTAGCCAGCCGGAAGACATCACTTGCCTCCGCCGGCGCTGACGCGGCCTCATTGCCGCCGCAGCACTCCACCAGCTAAGAACTAAGTCATTCATTGCAGTCTACATAAACTAATGAAAGTGTAATCGTTTTTCATTAGACAAACAAGCATTGGATCCGCTGTGACATCGTCGCTTAATAGTCTGTAACCAGGTATGTACATTTAGGTACTCGGTGAATCCAAGAGATGTTATAAAGCGGTCATCATAAACATTCCCGCCATACTGACGGAAGAACAAATAAGTAACTTCAACAAGTGTTCTTCCAGACAGCTTCCGCCTTTTCCAATACTTAATGGTAATAAAATAAAAATTGTTTGTTTCGGACCATTAAAAATCCATGGTGCTTGTTAGTATGTAGGTTAATTACCTACTTACAAACTAATCAAAGTTTTCTAAGGAATCTATATATACTAAGAAAAGAGGCCTTGCACTATTTGTCCCTCCCAATCACCACATCAACCCAGTATTTAGTAAGCTAGTAGTAGATGACAGTCTCGGCATCGCTCACGCCAGCCTTGCAGGTTGATTTAAGAAGCGGACTTATACCGTAAACGCCTTGCTAAAATTATCGGCAATTGTTTTTTATCGCCCCGCCACGCTCACCGGGGTGCACGACTTCACTCTAAACTTACCTTCTCGTGTTTTTCCAGAAAGCTTTGAAATCTTTCGCTGCCCGGTTTGAGGCAAGAATACCACTTTTTATTTGTTCTTGCCGGTCCTGACACCACTTAAGCTTTGACTTAAAAGCTTTCTGGTTTCGCACATCTCAAGGTAAACTGGAACCTGTTTAGACTTATTCGCAGATAGCCATAACACGAATTTTTGCCTAGCATCCTTATGGCTTGAGCCACATATTTGTTCCAGCCAACTACCCTCTTCCCCCTTCTTTCCTTACTTGACTTTATTGCCGCCTTCGTTAATGTACCTACTAATTATCGAGTCCTACATTTTATATAACACTACTCTATGTTCAGGATCATTACAGAGCTTATCCTCACACGATGTTAGTTCGGCTGTAATGTCAAGCAATTTTAGCTTGCTGTTACAAATAGTGTGGTACTCCTCCATTTGAGAGTCCTGCCGTTCACCCCAGCCCACCCCCTCTCGATTCGGTAAACTAGGCAGCATACATTTAATTTGTAACATAAATTTAGGTCACATTCAATAATAAGCGGCAGGTGGCCGGACCAATACACGTCATATTTTACTTTAACATTGCACACTGTCTCCCGTGCTGCCCCTGTGACGATGCAGTGGTCCAACCACCTGTTACAACCGTGGGCTTCACTGGTGAAGGTATATTGTCTCAGAGCCTATACCCAACCTTATATAAGATCTATATAACTCCACTTTTGTGATTCACAAAATTGCAACATCTCATTACAAAACAACTCATTTGGGTGCGCATTAAAGTTCCCTAAGATGTAAATAGACAGCTTCAACGTCAGGATTGTCTTCACTTATAGCGCTTATTTCACCCATGCATTCGGTAAATAATGGCAAGTTCTTAGGCACATTCACCGGCATGTATACACTAAATATTAGCGCTGCCGATCGGGGCATTTGCAACTTAATCGCCGCTAGGCGCACACTATTGAACTTCACTACCGATACACTAGAATATGCCAATTTCCTCCATAGTATCGCAACTCCACCGTGCGGTCGTCCCGTCAACAATCCTGCCCCGGAGTCTACCGCCGAAGTCCCTGTATACGCGAAATCATTATGTACGGTTCCAAGCAGCGGTAAACTGTGATCTAACAGCTATATATGTCTCTTGCAATAAAATAATATCCGCAATATCACACAGTTATCGCACTCCTTACATTGATCTTTTAAGGGACTTGCAATTAAAACTAATTAATTTGCTACTCATTTTGATTGCTTATCATTGACCCTTAGTTCAAGTGAACGGTGATGACGGTTTAAATGGTCCCGGAATCACCCTCCCTGTTCCAGTCGAGCAGTTGAGACATTACGAAACGTCCATATAATTAGGGCAAGGTTGCCCGCAATTCGGGCGGCAGTAAAACCAAAACAAATGCCAGTGCGTAATTACCATGTCAGTAGGTCAGCGGACCGCACCTGAGTCCTAGGGCACACCAGACCTGACGTCATGGCTAGACCGAGGATCCGCGATGCCGCGTGAGTACAAACAAATGATACCTACTCGTTACGCTGCTGGCACTAAGCTATTTTCAAGTACGTCATTGGCAAGATGAGCTCGAGTTAAAATAAGTTCTGTTGGTCTAAAGTTGGTTCGCGCGCGAGCCTACCCACGCCGCGCTGTTTGGGATGAATCTGTCATTGAGTCAGCGGGTCGGCAACTAATGGACACCACCAGTGTTTTAACCAAGTAATACGGCTTATTAACCACTTCCTACCATTAGTAACGTCATCCTTATCCATCGTTCCCACCTACAGCACAAGTCAACGACATAATACGAATTGTTCAACAGACGCAAGACCTACCTATAGACTATAGAGCAGGCGCTAGAGGTAGTTGAGTATGCAAAATGTGAGGACCGGATTCTACCAATGGATTTGAGTTAAGAAAAGGTCCAAGATTAATAATGTGGATCTTGCCGGTCAATTTTTTGGTCAGTTTTTTTTAACCCCTATTTTTACCCCTTATTTTTTTTCTCATCTAACTTTATAGTGTGGGGTATCGTTGAAAAGGTCTCTTAAAATAATTATGAGGTTGTTAAGACGATTTTTCGATATAGTTATTCGTTTGCGAAATATTCAACTTTAAAGTGTTTTTTTTTGATAAAATCGAGCGTCCCCCTCCCACTCTAAAAGCTAAACAGCTGGTTTGAAAATTTTGAAAAAATTCATAATGGAAGTAAATATATTAAATTTACAAGAAAATCTATAACGGCTAGTTGAGTATGCAAAATGTGAGGACCGAATTCAACCAATGGATTTGAGTTAAGAAAAGGTCAAAGATTAATAATGTGGATCTTTCCAGTCAATTTTTTGGTCCATTTTTTTTTACCTATAAAGTTAGACGAGAAAGAAAAATAAGGGGCAAAAATAGGGGTTAAAAAAAAACTGACCAAAAAATTGACCGGCAAGATCCACATTCTTAATCTTGGACCTTTTCTTAACTCAAATCCATTGGTAGAATTCGGTCCTCACATTTTGCATACTCAACTACCTCTAGCGCCCGCTCTACTATTAATACGGATAGAAATATAATTAAAAAAGAAGCATGCAGTGAAACCACAGAAATATATCGAGAAGTGAAACCTTTTCAATTCTATTTCTGATCGATACCTATGTGATATGGTAGGTCAATATGACATTGGCAGCGAAAAGGTTCCACAGTACCCCGTGAATCCAATACACTGTAACTCCGATAGATAGTGTAGGTACTGAAGATACAGTGTATTGGATTCACAGGGTACCACAAGTGGTACGCTGTTCAGTTTTTTCCGACGACAAATGCCTATAGCAACAAGAAGCTTATAATATAAACTATTTATAACATTGTTTACAGTAAGTGGAACTTCGCAATCATCCCATTCCTTAACTTCAAATTGAACGTATCAGTGTTTAGGTTTAGCAATCGTGACCCGTGTTTATGCTCGATCCTGCAACCACCGCCCGCGCGCGCGCAACTGGCGCGTGACTCTTGACCCTTTATCTCGGCGCGGCATTCTGCGCCGGCGACGCGACGGCCCAGTGCTGATGGTGAGCTCGTTATGATCATATACTTAATTTTTTAATTGTGAAAAAATATTGTCCTGGTGAGTCCATTGAATCACTTTAGAAAATAAATAAATTTTATAGTAATTAAAGTTGTGTTGTTTTAACAACCTTCCGGTAGCTTACATTCAATATGATTTTAAGGAAATTAGCGCTGGAACATGTAATTTTTTTGTATGCTTTATTCTTTAGCCCTAAAGGTGTGAATCTGTAGCTGACTATAGGCAGTCACCGTGATATTACAACTTTACTGCTTTCAATGTATTTTTACTGAAATACCTTCTGTAGCCATCTTTAAAATTTTTCACTATGGCTGGGAAAAGCTAGCGGGAAAACGCGCTGAGTGGCGCAAACGTGTATTAGAGGGTCGCAAGTATTGTGACGAAGCTTGGTTCAAGATACTTGCTGACAAGAAACAGAAACGACATCAACTGCGGTTCTGCACCAATTTCCGCAAATTTTTCTTGTGGGGCCTGTGGAGTGTGGACGAACTTATCGGTCTAGTCAGCCACAAAGACGCGCACAGGCAATACGTCAGAATTCGTCTGAAACAGTCGCATATAGGCCTGAATGACTAGCAATACATCTTCATAGAAATACATGGAAGTCAGACTGTTGCAGTGACAGGTCGCCTGCTCCTTTCAGCAGTAGGTAACAGAATTGTATCTTAAGAATCTGTATGCAGATGTTAGTGACGCTATTGCTGTCACTGTTGGTGGCGGCGAGCGGCTGCGAGCTGCGGCCGCCGGGCACGGTGCCGGAGAAAGCGCCGGGCGACAACTTCTACCGCCTGCTGGTCAATGGGGAGGTGGAGCGGTATGCTCCCGGGGAGCGGTATGTCGGTGAGTACCACGGACTTGCATTGCCTGTAGGTCCTACAATCCTAGTGTAGGTATCTGCTGTAGATCGTTTAGGCCGCTACGAGTCTCCATTCCAGCTTATTTACGTTCCACTATGGGGTACAGGCTTCTTCTCAGAATAAGATGGCTTGGGGTCGTAGTTCCCACGCGGGCCCAGGGTGGATAAGGAAGTTCATACACTTAATTCAATTTATTTGCGGCTGTGTGCAAGTTTCCAGGCGATGTTTTCCTTCAGCGTAATGTTGTTGGTAAATTTCAAATGTGATTTCGCTTATAAATTCGGAAAAACTCAGAGGTGCGAGCCCGGGCTCGAACCCAAGACCATCTGATTGAGAGGCCTCAGCGCAGCAGGTCAAACCACTAGGCCACCACGACTTTTTATGATGATGACGATATTTTTTGTGCCTACTGCGGTGAAATCGAAGGACCAAATTATTACGTGTGAGCCTACTTATTGTCGTCAGGTTTTGATGAGCTAAAGTTCAGGATAGTTTAGTTATAAGTGAAAGTGCACTACATGTTTTACAGAGACGTCTTAATCAACTCCAATAGTTTCAACACAAATAAGCGCATTGTTACGCGAGCCAGTTTACAGAGTGTTCGTAATGTGTTGATTGATGGCTGCGCGAAATTGTTATCTCCGTTTGTGCGCAGCCGGAGGTCGATAACGGCGCGGGCGCATGTTTCCAGAAGCGACGCACAGACAGACTAATTGAGATAACACTCGTGCAAATTACACACGCTGTATGCCGCAAGGACAGCATTATGCATGCTCCATTAACTGCGCGTCTGTACAATGGAAACTGTTTCACTGTCGTACAGTACCTATTCAATTCTATTATAATATTGATGAGAATGAGCTATCTAAGAATTGTAAAATGTAATTGCACCAATCTAGATTGCGAAAATCTATTCAATGAGAGCTTTATTTCCGTTTGTAACTATGCATGCTCGATGAAATGTCTCAAATGGGAATATTTATCACACTGTAAAGAATATTCTCCAGATACTATTTATGCCATACCTTCACCGAGATACACAATGTCTGTTGGATCAACTCTATCCTATGTCTACTTGATTTAGCCCAAAATGTGTCAGGCTGCAAAAGTACGTAGGTAATTTCAGTTAGGAACTTTTATTTGCTTTTTTTATTAAAAAACATAAAAGAACATATAAGCCCGCAATCTTCATCTTAGCGCAATGTGCATTACGCACCTTGGTAGGGTATTAAGCCATTATTCGCTGAGCTTGCCGCCAAGGAGTGCTTGTTTGCTGTTGTGTTCCGCCGTCTCGAGGAAGGCAAACAAGAACAGGCGCATGGCGTATTCTATCTTAGTCCTCTAAACTCTAAACACGGTGATGGCGGTCAGTTACCATCAGGTTCGCACTAGCTCGTTTTCCGCTCTGATGCATAAAAAAAGCAGACGGAAAAATCTTGTAATTCTTCCAGTGACCCTGGTGGGCGCTCGCACGCACGACGTGGTGCAGAAGTTCACGAAGTTCCAGCTGGTGCTGGACCCGCTGGACCCCGAGGCGCCGCGCACGCCGCGCGCGCAGGGACAGTTCCAGCTGTTCGCGGACACGCTGTCGCGGTTCGACGAGGAGTGCACCAACTCTGTGGTCGAGGCTGACGACCTGCCCAAGACGGAGGTGCAGGTCATGTGGAAGGCGCCGCCTTCTGGATCCGGATGTGTTCTTATCAAGTAAGTAACATACCTGCATGATTTGCATATTGAATTTTGGGTTTGATATTCACTGTGGCTCAAAACATTTTGAACACAAACTATGAGTTGGAAGATGTATTTATGCAGCCGAGTCGAGAAACTTCGACAGTGCGATGCAGGATGAAGCAGTTTCTCTATGTGATGACTAGATGGCTCTAGGAGTCGCTACACTTGCTAATCAATGAGGATTTTCTGACACGTGGAATATCGTTAGTATCGTGTGAGTAATTGATTGGTTTATGACTCAAGTCAAACTCAAGCAAGACTGTAACATCAAACGAACGGACTTCTCGTCAATGGCGCCATCTAGCGATATTTCGTATGATAGAAAACTCTCATTTTATTATCAACAATGAGCAATAATATAAAGTGTTTTCAATGTTCACTTAACTGTAATCTCCAGAGCAATGGTGTACGAGAATTCGAGCCGTTGGTTCGCAGAGGACGGTCAACTAACGAAACGAATATGCGAAGACACTTCTATCAACGCCCCCGACTGCTGCGCCTGTGATGAGGCAAAATACAAGGTCTGAAACCTACCGATCTCATTAATAAATAAATAAATAAATAAATCGTGGGACGATTGACACCAATTGACCTAGTCCCAAACTAAGCAAAGCTATAGTACAAGCTTACTACGACACAAGCGTACTAGACAACGGATAAACATACTTATATAGATAAATACATACTTAAATACATATTAAACATCCAAGACCCGAGCACAAACATTCGTATTTGTCACACAAATATCTGCCCCGACCGGGAATCGAACCCGGGACCTCAAGCTTCGTAGTCAGGTTCTCTAACCACTAGGCTATCCGGTCGTCTAAATAAATTCTATGATAAATTAGCACTCTACCACACTTCGGGTCTTTGGAACTTTCCGTCTCGCACGGTGAGACTTTGGAATCAGCTTGCAGCGACATTTCCAGACAGATGCCACTTAAGGATCTTCAAAAAACCAGCTACTCTTTGTTTTAAAATGCCGGAAACACACTTGTAATTCTACTTATGGTATGGGCGTAACTATTTTCCATCGGGTGACTCGTAATATGCTTCCTTGTTTCTACCTATCACATAAAAAACGAGAAGATCGATGATACTATTTTGATTGTTTATACTTAGATGGTGTTTGAGGGGCTATGGTCGCCACAGACTCACCCGAAGGACTTCCCGACTCAGGCGCTATGGCTGACTCACTTCTCGGACGTCATCGGTGCTACGCATCCCAAGAACTTTACCGTCTGGGCCGAGGGGAAGATTGCTTCCGATGGATTTAGGTAAACCCAACAAATGCTCTGCCGGGTGCCCGAGATGAATATATTCTTATTGAAATAGTTTCCGGCCTATATTACTTCCCACTGCTGGGCTCAGGCTGCCTGTCAAAAGGAGAGGGCTGGGCTGTACTCCCCATGAAGGCCCAGTGCGGATTATTAACTTCACACAGATCATTGAATTCACAGGTGCTTATAAGTTTCCTCATGACATTTTTCTTCACCATAAAGCTCGTTCACTAATGGCTTTCGGAATTAAGAGGCGTGAGCCCGGGTTTGATCTCATGATCCTCTACTTGATGAGGCACACGACTAGGGCACCACGACTTCTTCTTATCAAAATAAACTATGAGATGGTATTTTCAGATCTTTGGCAGAATGGGGCTCCGTGGGTCTGATGGAGAGAGAGCTTCGTCAGCAGGCTAAGCTGCTGCGCTCGATCGTCAAAGCGCAGGGGCTCTGGCACCCGCGCGTCAACTCCAACACCTCCTCCGCCTTCTTCGTCGACAGGAAACGGCCTTACCTCTCCCTAGCTTCCATGTTCGGTAAAGAAGCTTTCAAGTCCTTCTAAGCACGACAAATTTTTCAATGACGTCTTTTTACCTATTTTATATTTTCCAGGACCGTCTCCTGATTGGATCGTCGGTGTTAACGGACTCAATCTCTGTCTCAAAGACTGCACCTGGGAAGAAAATAAAGTGGTTGACCTATTCGCGTATGATGCGGGGACGGACAACGGCATTTCTTACATGGTGAGCTCACAACATCGGAAAATTGACTTTGCGAAAACTATGTTTGGTTGGTTGGAGGCTGGTCTCACTTAATGATTCCGATAGTAATTTAGGTCAGGTTGGTAGAGACTGAGCTGTAGTGTAGCTCTGACGAATATACTTAACATGTGAATGACTTGGACTTATTCAATAGCAACCTACTGATCCAGTAAATAGGGACTCTACTTTCCCACCGCTATTGTCAATTACTGAATCTTTTTTCTCTGGTAGTTGTCACTTTATGACGTGCTTCATGATTGCTACTAACACCGTTGGCGGTGAGCTGGTTGGCTGTGACTGAAATACATATTTCTGTCCAGTCCCCGAACGCCGAGTCGAATCCCCGCGAGAAGATCTACCGCATAACCACGATGTACCCCGAGGACCCGCGCGCGCCGTTCTACAACCCGGGCGGGCACATCGCGCCCATGGCCCGGCTCTACCTCACCCGGGAACAGCTGGTCCCGCGCTCCTGTGATGAGGAGGTGCTGCAGTCGCAAGTCACGGAGGACATAGAGAACACGCAGACTGCTGACAAGCGTAAGCTATCACTGATAATCAAGGGTCGAAAAAAATCTAAGTAGTTATATTTCGTATGATACCTTACCTAGAGACTCCTTACGATGTTGATATATATCAGTGACCATAGTGTGAATTTTTTTTTCAATTCATAAATTGTTCCTAAATTATCGTTATGCGCTTTGAAACTTCAACGCGGTAAAGTTAAGAGGCACTTCAGTACTTTCTGACACTGCATATGCATGCTAAGCTAGAGCTAGGTTTGATCATTTGCTAGCAAATCTGCTATTGTAAAACGATCTAAATGGTAAATGGAGTTGCTTGTCTCAATTTTGGTGACTTTTTAATTATGGAAGAGATACAGAAAAACAAAAAATCGGCGCTTTCTAGATCTAGTTGCTCAAAAACAACAAAACACGACCGTGCTATGCTGAAGGTCGTTTTAAGATATTTTCGAGCTCCTCGACAGCTCCAATGTTTATGATAGCGAGGCCATATTGTACGCACTCTGTATCACAATTGCTTTTTTTTTGTCAGACGGTATAGGGTGAGGGTAGAAAGAGTCGGAGAGTGCAATGGCGAGCGCCCGTGCGTTATCCAATAACGGTCCCTGTTCGCAGCGGAGTGCGCGGTGTCGGAGTGGAGCGAGTGGTCGGCGTGCTCGGTGCCGTGCGGCAAGGGGCTGCGCATGCGCACGCGGCAGTACCGCATGCCGCAGAAGGCGCAGATGTTCAGCTGCGACCGCCAGCTCGTCTCCAAGGAGATGTGCGTCGCCGCCGTGCCCGAGTGCGAGTTAGTATCCACCATACAACTAATAACGAATACAAATATCACGGGAGCAATCTTCTAGATACTTATGTTATCCGCTCAGTTTGTAATAAAATACTGCTCGAGTTAATTGCTAAAATAAGTTTGTGTAAAAAATTTTGCATTGTAGTCCATACTGTTCACTTCAAATTTCATGTTTATCCGAAAAACTAAATGCGAGTGGAATTCGACTTCTTATAAGTAGGTATTTGACCCAAGGAAACAAGTTAATAGTGGCTTTTAAAAATGGGGTTTTGTAGAAAGTTTGCTTCCAAACCTGATTAATATCATAAAGAGCCACAATAGAGAGATCTCTCTCCAGAAAGATGTTAAGCCTGACCGATGACCGGAGGAAGAGAGTTGGAAGTTGTGTTTATGTATCAGACTTTAGAAACTTCAATGGCGATATCAAATTTAACGTTACCAGCGCTAGTTACTCATGCACCGTAGCAGTTCCTCATGGGAAGACTAGACGATTCTAGGATTGGTATAAGTGGTCTTGGCATCTTTTGTTCTGGGCAAGGAACTTGATCTCCTCATTTTTCAGAGCCGACGTTGCCGCGCCTAACGATGAGCTGGACGCGCCCCCGGCGGAGGAGCTGGACGGCGTGTGCAAGACCTCGGAGTGGGGCCCGTGGTCCGAATGCTCCGTCACCTGCGGCATCGGCGTCAACACGCGCCGCCGGTTCTTCCACAACCGCATGGGGCAGAAGAAGTGCCCGCTTGTGCAGATTGGTGAGTGAGGAATAATGAATCCATCTAGCTAGTGTATCACACACTGATGTGGGGGATGCGACATTAAAAAGTTCACCAGGTAGATGTTATCTTTGGGGAGCAAAGTCCGAATGAAGAGTTGTAAGTCGTATTTATGCATCCGATTTCAGAAGGTAGAACATAACTGGCGTTACTAGCGTTACTTACTCAAACGTCGTAGATCGTCGTTTATTCTATAGATTCTCAACGTGAGCAATAACGCCTCCTAGTGGGCGTTGAAGGTTTTCAAGGGGGCGTGGTAGATAAACGCTAAAAAAAACTAGGAGGCTAGAAAAAAGGAGGAACTTTACGAAATAAAAATAAAGCACAGCAATGAAGCGGTGGGCAAAGCAAGATTAAGAACTTATGGTCTATTCCAGGGGTGGCTATTAATCGAGTCAATCGTGGCAAGGCAAAAAATATAAATATATAGAACAGACTGCGCAACGTATGCAATCACTAATTGCTGCGTTTATTTCATTGGTAGATCGCCCAGGGTTTCGTCAGTAAACAGTAGATCTTGGGTCTAATCAAGTTGCCTGGTCTATTCGATGACTCCGTGGCGCGAGCGTCGCTTCACACTTTTTTAACCCATATGCCTAGAACTATTTTTTTTTCTCCGATTTCTTTCATTCGCTAGACGTCACAGATAAGCGTTTTCGTTTACAAATCCGCGGGTTTCGGGTCACTGGGCATATACTTATGGGTTAAGTGCGCATTCAGCCTATTTAAATAAGCTTCTGTTCCCAGAGGAGAACCGCAAATGCATGCAGCCGGAGTGCGTGGACAAGGAGCCAGCGGAGATCTCGGACCCGGCGTGCCCCGCGACGGAGTGGTCGGGCTGGTCGCCGTGCTCGGCGTCGTGCGGCGCGGGCGTGCGGCTGCGCACGCGCCTGCTGCTGGTGCCGGGCGAGCGCCAGCGCGCGTGCGCGGCGCGCGTCGAGCTGCTGCAGCAGCAGCGCTGCCGGGAGCGCGACGACTGCAGCGTCGACATGCTCACTGCCAAGCGTGAGCACCTACCTGCCATTAACAGATCTGAGGACGTCCATCATTTTTAGGATGCAAAAGCAAAACCAAGCGGCATCCTATTACCAAGGATCATATAGATATATATAGACTGGATTAGTAATCGCCATAGTACAAATCGTCCGCAGAAAAATAGTTCGATTATTAAATCTAGATGGCGCTGAAATATAGCCCGAGGCTTTGAAAGCAAAACAATTTATTTATTTATTTATTTAACAATAAGACTACAGATGTTTCATATTACTACAAATGTATTATTTTTCAAAAATATTGCATAACTAGCTTTTGCCCGCGTCTCCGTCCGCGTGGAATTAGTAATTTGGGCAGCTTATTTTTTTTATCCAATTTGCTTTTTCATCAATTATGGCTCTCCTTAGTAAAGATATAAAAAAAATTACCCCGCCCCCCCCGTCACCGTTCCCCCGCACACCCGCGTTCACATTCACCACCGTAGCTACTCCCAAGTCACTACTTCTAAAAACTGTTCTATTAATTCTTAAAATAGACGTATCTTTCTTATTTGTGAACCGATTCAAATGAAACAAACACTAAATGTTAATCCAAGAAAATACCAACATATCAGTGAAAACCGCATCCTTCTAGGTTAAGCCGTTTCTGAGATTAGCGCGCACAAACGCACAGACAAACAGATAAACAGACAAACAGACAATAATTCTAAAAAACATTGTTTTGGGTTCTATTGCGCTAGTAAATAGCCCTAGTGACAGATTTTCTCAAATATCTTCAATGTACAGACACCGACTTGTTACAGATTTATTATATGTATAGATAATACATTTGCAGTAATATGAAATATCTGTAGTCTTATTGTTTTGCTTTCAAACCCTCGGGCTATATGTCAGCGCCAACTAGATTTAATAATCGAACTATTTTTCCGCGGCCGATCTGTACCATGGCGATTGCTAATCCAGTCTATATCATCCTTACTATTACTGAGCCGCCACTGTCTGTCCGTTCGTCCGTTTGTCGTGGGCTCTGTTCTGTCTCTTTATCCGTAATAGCTAGAGATTTGAAATTTTCACCCGTTATATATCACGTACTGTACCTAGCCGCTACAAAAAACGAACACTAAAATTACTAAATAGACATAAAATGTATAAGCCTAACATTTTTAAAATGCAAGCAGTCCTAAAATAATGTAAAAGAATCTTTTGAAAAAACTTCAAAGTAAATAAATAAGTATTTACCTAAGATTTTATTGTACGTATTCTGTATATTTCGAAGAAAACAAGCAGCTACATAATCTGATATGTAAATTAACCCTTTCAACGCCACGCCTCGACAAAACGTAAACCTGCTTTGAATCTTATGTCATTGTGTCAAGATCACTTTGACACTGTACTATGTGTCGTTGGCGTTGAAAAAGTTAAAGTACTCCTTTACAAAGATGAAAAGGCGTGACTCTACTAATATTACTTTTTAACGACTTCGGCGACGTACTCGTAAAACTAATTGAAGTTCGACGGCGAACTATTTTAAATGAACAAAAGCAAAACAGCGATAACACGAGCTAAAAGAATACATAACTCATTAGCTAAGAAAATCCACTCATTACTTGCTCCTTTCGTGTTATAATTAAAAACACTTATAATTAAAATTAAGAGCATGACGCTGTGTACAGTCAACAGCAAGTAGATAGTCGAAGAGCTCAAAAAGATCTTTGCTTTGTAGTATTTGATTAAATTAGATCACTTTGTAGCGACTACTAGCGGCATCTAGTCATCACATAAGAAACTAATTACCCATCCTGAATCGCACTATAGAAGTTTCTCGCCTCAGCTGCATAAATACAACTTCCAACTTTCATCCATCAGACTTTGGTCCCCAGGCATAACGTCTGTATGGATAGAGATCTTTTTATTGTAGCCTACCCCCAAAACTTAAAGCCTTCGTTCAGTTTTAAAGGTGTTTTAAAATGTATACGGAATATTTCACTTGCTTTTTTTTTATTGTGGTTATGAATGTTTCCTTACTTTGGGCACCGCGTCAAAGGCGTCCACCACCAGCCTATATACATCATACAGCTCTCCTCTCAGAGAGAGAGGGCTTGGGGCGCAGTTTCCACGCCGGTCTAATGCAGGTTGAGAACTTCACACACATTATTGAGTCGTTCGCAGGCGCGTGCAGGATTCAGGATTCCTCATGATGTTTTCCTTCACCGTAAAGCTCATGGTCAATTCTAGTGGAAATTCCGAAAAACTCGGAGGTGCGAGCTCAGGGTCGAACCCACGACCCTCTGTTTGAGAGGCCGTAAGGCCAAACCACTATAAAACGGCTTTTTTACTAAGTAACACGTAACACTATTTCATGTAAAACTATGGCTACGAGTATACCTTACCAGGCTCGGTATTAAACTAAGATCTAGATTAGAAAAAGGTCTTATATTCTTTTGTTTTCTGTCAAATAAATAAATAAATATTTTGGTTAAAAAATTCGAAGTAAAGCAGTCAAATTAACCCATGTCGTTAGCTTCTGAAATATTCCAAATTACGTACCTATATTTGGAAGTAGTAGTAGTGGAGTAGTATTTCTAAAACACTTTGTTTACTTCTTCTACCTATTAGGTAGCCGAGCCGTGTATTCCATGCTCCACGACGGAAGTAAAATTACAATACCGTGGCGTCGTACAGCGATAGCTCGCAAAAAGCCAAGGTAACAGCGATAATGGAGCCGCGGCTTGCGCCTAACAAGATTATGCTTAAAACATTTCAATATTGACAGCAACTCGGAACACTTTGTTTAAAATAGACCTTACGTCATAGATCGCTTGTTGATGTGGTCTAGTTATACTACTTGGATGCCGGAAGCGAAATAAGGTTTTTTAATGAATAAAAATCAAATACTAAGTAAAAAGCCGTGTAGTCTAGGGGTTGTGTACCTTTCAAGCAAACGGCGCCCAGGCTCGCACCTCTTGAGTATTTCGGAATTTATGTGCGAAATTATCATGAGTTTTATGGTGTAAGCAAATGTCGGGAGAAAACCAGCACACACATGCGAAGAAATTTTATTCAATGGTGTGTGTAAAGTTCCCAATCCACACTGGGCACGCGTGTGAACTACGGCCCAAGCCGCACTCTGAGAGGAGGCCTGTGCCCTGCACTGCGATGTATATAGGCTACTTTGTGTGCTTGTGTAGTAAATAGCAAGGTTGTTTTTAATTCCCTGCTGTCGTGTCTGCTGGGTATCTCCTGTATCTCACATGGTATGTTATGTCTGTATATTGGCAGGTATCTGCATGGAGCCGGCGGAGGAAGGCCCGTGTCGCGGCGTGTACCAGCGCTGGGCGTTCGCGGCGGCCAAGGGCATGTGCGTGCCGTTCTCCTACGGCGGCTGCCGCGGCTCCCGGAACAACTTCCTCACGCAGGAGGAGTGCACCGCCGTCTGCTCGGTCGTCAACGGTGAGCAAACGTTTACGAGACACCTTAAGATGTCTGTAGCTAGACGGTTTAAATGAGACCTCGCGCGCGCGGTACTTGGGCCAAAGACAAAGACAAAACAAAACACAAAAGACAAAACAAGACAAAAGGACAAAGGGGGCCGGAAGAGGTGCGGGCGGCAGGCACACGAGGCGCGCTCGCCGCTCGTAACTTTTCGCCCCTTTTGTCGTCGTACCCCCAGCCCCTGTACCGCGCGGGCGAAGACACATTTAAAAGGTTATAGCTATAGTGGCTCTTGTTCTTGTTTCATTTCAATAGCATAAATCAAGTTGAGTGGCGGGATCTATATTAGGATCCATAAGTATTTAAAGTCATGTTTGCCATAATTATCATTTGCCATAATTCTTATTTCTCTTCATCTATGAATTATGAATCTATGAATTGTTCTGGATTGTACAGGATATAGAATTTATTTTGAAAAGGTTACGGGATTCAGTTTCCTCGACTATACATATAACTAACTCCCAACAGTACTCAAAGTATAGTCGGGGTAAGAAAAGGTTCGTCACTTTTCGACCTTAACTCGTTGACATAGAGTCGAAAAGTGACGAATCTTTTCTTACCCCGACTATACCCTAAAATGTCACATCAAGCATTAAATAGGATATCACGACTTATAAAGGAAATTATAAGCGTGCGATTAAGCTGCTAGTAGTTCATGCAGACATCCCTTATTAAAAAACCATCTTTTTCTTTTGTTTTCTATAAACCAGCACTTCTTACAGTCGGCAAAAAATGTGGTCTATCACCCTACGGTTGAAGTTCATTTACACGTCATCATGATACAACGAGGTCTTCCCTTGCCGTAATATGAAGACAGTGACTAAAGACTTCACTCAGTTAGACAAAACTGGTAGACCACTTTTTTGGCCAACCGTAGATCTTCTAGATCGATATGACATGTTGCAAGAAAAGACGCCATGATTCTCCGAAACCCTCGAGCTTGTTACTGCTTGAACCTTTCAAGATTAAAGTTTATTACCTCACTTAAATACATGACGTGCAATTTTATGTACTTTATTCTTGTAATTGAGTAAGAGTAGCGTTGTTTATCGGGCGTTGACTGCCGACTGCAGTAGGAGTCGCCGGCAATCTGCTCTCACCTGATTAATTGCTGTGATAACTTTCACGGACGTCTTATGGGAGCAAACATTGCGGCAAATGCACATAAAGCAAGGTCGAGTTTACGACTGGGTAGTGCCAGGTCGTAAAATCAAAAAGCCGGATAAACAAGCCAGTTTAACCGGACGTTTAGGTAAAAAGCCGGACATCCCTTAATTTTTCAGTCTTAGTAAGTATAACACGATATTTAAGTAAACAAAAAAGCAAAACATTCTTTTTATCAACCTATTTTCTTTAAATATTATAAATGCAAAAGATTGTGAGTGAGCGTGTGTGAATGTTGTGTGTGCGTGCGTGCGTGTGTGTTTGTTAATTGTTACTTCTTAACGCTAAAACGGCTGGACGGGGTTGGATGAAATTTGCGATCTACTTAACGGTTGGATACCAGGAATAACATATAGGATAGGATATTTTTTATCCCCATATTCCCAAGGGATCGGGATAAAATTCCGAGATTTTAACTGCTAGGTTTAGAGACATGAAATTAATGAAAAGCATGATGTATCGTACAACGTAAAGCATACACGACCGAACTGTATTGTCAATCTCGTTTTGATCACATAGCGGCTCAGAAGTTTATTATGACGACTTACATACAGGATTAGGACAGGTTACCTTTGCACTTAGCGGGTCAATGCTCGCATCGATTAACTGTACCTATGTAGCAGTTAAGGGCCATGAATAAATAAAAAAGCTGCTGTCTTTTCGTGAACGCCGCGCGCCCATCCATTATTCACTCTTTTGTTAGGTAATAAATATTTTTGATATCTGATATTTGTTTACGAGCGATTATCCCTTTGCATCGTCACGTTGAAAAAACTATTTCAAAGCGCAAAAATCACTATGTCAATGTAGTCGAAAGGAACTCACGATACTAGCGTCAATTAACATAGCACAGAAACAGAAATCATCCTTAGTGCCTCGTTTTTAGAAATCGTCAATATATTTTTAGGACCGGATTAAACGCCATCCGCCGCGGGCTCATAAAAGTGCTAAAAGAAACGTTTCAAGTTTACGATTAATACTTGAAATAGATTTTGATTGAGACGATTTAAAGTCACACCCGTTTGTCTTTTCTTGCCCGTAATAAAATAAATTTTAATGAACGTGAAACTAATGGCTGTATTACAGTTAACTACTTAATTACAGAGCATTAATGGATTGTTTGCATCAGAGCTGTCTCCGTCCGTCTTTCCGTGTCCGGCGGGCCCTGGCAGCGCGCCAGAATCACCCAGGTGGTGGCTCAGAGCGACTAACTCACTCTTTACTCTTAATTTATGGCTCACTCAGTACACGCGCACTTTTAAGAGGGTTTATAAGTACCTGCTGAGCTGGCAACGTTGCATTTTTGTTAGTTTTTCTCGATTATTCCATAAAAATTGAATGAAAATTAAAAATGTTTTGAATAGGTACAAATTGTTCTAATATATAAGTTAATGTGTCTACTGCAATAATAATTCCTGATAGACTTTTATTTTCTTTAAAAACGAACACATTATTACCTAATGGTTTTTAAATGGAATGATGGAATAATCGAGAAAAACAAACCAAAATGCGACGTTGCCAGCTCAGCAGGTATAAATCCTCTTAATTTTATTGTTACGAGCGCAGAGATGGAGCCACCGACACGTGCGCAACGAGCGAGCATTGCCATGAAAAGCCACCTAATTGGAATTTACAATTGAATTGAATACTACTCTTAGTGTATTCGTGCGCGGCCGCAGGGTAGGGCCGCGCGTGAATTAATAAAGGGGATAAGTAATTGAGCTTTGTTTTAAATTTTCGACTTTTTAGTCTTTGACCGGATGGGTTGTAATGGGACTAGTAATACGGAGCTGAAACCATTATGTAGATTGCGTGTTGCGAGCGTTTGTTCAGGTGCGGAGGTTTCGGCGGATGTTTACTCGCAACCTACTCACTCCATGCGTGAACTGTAATTTATTGACCGCTGGTAGCCGGTGAAGATTCCCGCGATAGTGAGAAAACGATTTATTTTAACAACTGCTTCATAAAACATTTAAGTGACTGCTCAACCTTCACCGCTGAATGTTAAAAGTATTGGAAGGTTAATACGTTAAGTTTTTATGACGCTATAAACGAACGGAAAATAACAATAGATGATACAAACGCATTCTATGATCTAACATTAATCAAACCAATAAAAAAACGAGCAGTTTTTAAATGCCTTATTCCTAAGTGGTGATTTCAGACACTCCTGTTTTTTTCCATTGTGCAATGACATCATTGATGAGGTCATCATTATCTTCATCAGGTATAGGCGTATTTTTATTTACCTACTTTGAAACCCAGAGCTCATTCGCTGCTAACCTATTAATTCTTCGAATCCACATTTACAACAATATCCACGGAATAGCAATAGGTTTAGGAAGGACAATAAAAACAAACGCTTAACCCTGAGCACCTGGGTTTCCGCGAACGCTCTATTATATGCTGCGTAGATGCACTCTACTAAATATGTATATGTCTAGATGTCTAATACATGTCATGATCTGCGCACTCGATTCGCATCAAAACGAGGTTTTTATTTACAATAGCGCTGAGGTGGCAACGCTCGTTCGCTAATAGGATTCTAGGATCTAGGATTTCGTCGTTCGAGGAAAGTTCCCAAATATAACTCAAAGTAAATACCGGGATGGTCGTAATACCTTGTCACCTAAACTGCGTAACCGTAAGAAAAAACTAAATATGTAGATGGATAGGATAACCGTTCTTGAGGCCAGGGGGTTATTTAGCCAACAGTAATACTATATTCCCCGGAAAATCACGTCAATCTTGCTAACAAAGACGTCATTATTTAAGAATATGTCGATTCTTCAGTATGACCTCGACCTTTCGGTTATATTACACAGGCCGTGGTTACGAGCGTCACCCTCGTTTAGCCGCGCGAGTTTTTCGCTCTACTTGCGTTTGATCTTGATTTTATACGGGCATCTAGCAACATTTTACAAAGACAACAATTACAAAGTACCTATTTAGGTAGGTATTTTCGACATTAATTGTTAAAATCCTGGAAATTTTCACGAATATTTTACCGCGACGATCACCAGGGTCAGATTAACAATGTTGGGGTTTTCGGTGCCTGCTTTCAGCAAGATATCAACCGCACTTTTCAAGAATTCAAATCAAATTAACTGGTAGAATGCATCGAAAAAGAGCAAGAATACTTTTTGTCATCGAGAATACAGATTTTTCAATTCAATTTTTTACTCCGCAACCTTTTTAATTTCTTTGTTGCGCGCGCGGGGCCTTTGGCGATGCGGGGCCTCTAGGCAGTTGCCTACTCTGCCTAATGTTTATAGTATAGGTAAATCTTCCCAGGTGAACTTTTCGCTTCGAACCATTATCTTTTAAAACAAACTGTATGTGTTAATACTATGACATTAAGGTTCAAATTTAATGTAATGGCTCGAAGCGAAAAATTCACCTGGGAAGATTTATACTATAATCCGGTCTTGATGATCATATATTTAGTTACTTGTCATTGTCATCTAGACACCGGCGGCCTTCCAAACTCCCACCAAATCTCACCTGCGCTAAATTGTGTCGTAAACGCCAACAACATGGCATAAAACAACAACGACAAACATTAGCAGAGGGCTTAGTTAGTTGATTACAAGTGTACAACAATTAATCGTAATATTATGAGTGGATTTCCCTCGCGGCTCGTCACGACTCGTGACTGCCGCGGCGCGCCGCTCTAAGGCCATTTTCGTTATTTGTTTTTGAATAAGTGCCTACAGCTTCATGGACTGTTTTAAGCATAAATGTAGTAAGAAAGAAAAAATGTTAGATTACTTAATTTTTTTTTCTATGGCCTCTGGTCGTGGATTCAAGTCCAGACTCGCTCCTCTGAGTAAGTACCTAATTCAGAATTTATTTGCGAAATGACATTTGAAATTTACCATGAGCTTCACGGTGAAAGAAAACATCGTGTGGAAACCTACGAAGATATTCAATGGTGTTTGTGTAGTTCACAACCTGCGTAGGAATTATGGCCCAAGCTTTCTCATTCTGAAAGGAGGCCTATGCCCAGCAGGGACGTATATAGCTTGGGATAATGATGATAAATTTACTTTATTTATAAACTACGTTAGGACTTACGAGGCTAGACGTGAATTTACCATCGGAGCCAAGGTACTAGATGAACAGCGGCCTATTTGTACCGGTACTTAGTGAAAATTCTTGACACGCTTTAATCGTATAACACTTTGAACCAATGAATCACATTTAAAACCTGCCCTTTTACAAAGTTTCGGGGCTTATCCGGAGTTGGCAACTTGTTGCTTCCGCGTCGTTCGCGAGGGGCAATAAAAAAGTAAGCTGCCGATTACCTAAATGCTGAAAGAGATGCCCCTTTATTAAAGTGTTTTTTCGAAGCTTAAATTAAATAAACACGAGGCTAGTTTAGAATAAAAGAGGCACGCCTTAACACTAGTGATGTCATAAATAAATAACATAGTTGGTGTACTATTTAATCAATATGTTATGATGTTATAGTTATTAAGATCACTAGCCGAGACAATTGGCCTGAATTATTCGAACACATGACCTTCTGCCTTCTACTCGACGGCAGAGAACACTTTGTCCACTGAGCCGTGGAGAATCTTAGACAATCATCATGAAGCACACGTCTCAACGTTGATGTACTTGCTGTGCTGTTACGTTACATATTAACTGCTTATACATAGATATTAAGGCAAGCCATCTGTGAACATCTCGTCGCGCGTTAACAAAATAGTTTTTATATGTTGCAGTTGAGAAACGTGTGACGAATCGAAATCGAACTATTGTTGCGTTTATAAATAAAAATAACGCTAAGCGTCAGTGTACACCGGCCACACGCGACAGCGACAAATCGCCGCCACTTGAAGCTAGAAGCGGCTACAAACGTAGCTGAAGCTTCTGCCACTTGTGGCCGGTGGTCGACACTAACTTGTAGACGGTGACCGCTACTTTGAGAGAGAGAGCTGGTGTATCGAGCGAGTGGCGCGTGTCAGCGTTTTGTGTCAGCATTTAGTGGTAGTTTCCGGTCACAAAAAGTTAAAAGCGACGATTTGTAGCGTGTGTCCACCACCAGAGCGTCAACAGTCGATATAATCTGGGTTTCGTTACAATGCATCGCCGTCCGGTGAACTTGTGAGTTATCGATCATCGACGGCAATGTAATGTACTCGCGGGATGTTGTCGCACCATCTAAATGAGGCTTTATAGTACCTAACAGGCATCGTAATGAAGTTGCTCTTTCGCCGCTCCGTCTGCACGACCGCACAATGGCCGAGAAAGTTACGTGCGGGAACAAACTCACTTTCAATGCTAGCTGTGCCCCGGGCAGATATTACACTAGTTACAAAAAAAAAAAACAATTAAATTGTTGTGACTTTACCTCGACGTTTCGGCCACATTGCAGCAGCCGTGGTCACGGATTGAGTTGAGTTGTGGTTGAGTTGAGTTGAAGTCAACTCGTGACCACGGCTGCTGCAATGTGGCCGGAACGTCGAGGAAAATATTGTTTGCGTGATAAGTCCCGTTTAGTATAAGAATTATGATTGAAAATCACGAAAGTTTAAAACAGTATGTTTGAATTGAATTTAAAAGTTATATTGTTGACTTGGTTAGTTTTAGAGCTATAGTATTTAACTACATATATGTATTTCAACTAGCCTTTACCCGTGGCTTCCTGGTGGAAATTTTCGATTTGCCAAAAATCCCCGCGGGAGTTCCCAAAAATTACATCGTGCTCATTAACGTTGCATGAAAAACACCCGTGCTGAATTACATGTCTCTAGATTTGGCGGTTACCGGTTTACCGGGTTGGTGCCGGTATCATTCTCTCGTTTTAGTGTTCAAGAGCAATAAAAGCAACACACTTGCAAATTTTCGCATTTTGAATATAATAAGAAGGATAAGCGTACCTAATAATAAGTAACTATATCATGTCACGAAGTTTTGTTCGATCTTTTTTTCCACAGGTGCCCTCAACCCTCAGGCCAACCAGGTCGGTAACAGCGTCAGCAACGAAGCTGCTCCCAACAGCGTCAATGAAGGTGAGTCTCGTTCAATACCCGCGGCTGACCTCGTCTTGAGACGATACATTTTAGTGCAGTCAGAAAGACACTGATCAAATATAACGATTGGCTTCTGTTCTCTGACCCCTATATGCGATATGTCAACTCCCGCATTAGCATATTATTTCCAAGTCGCTACGCTCTTGATAGAGTGGCCGTCGTCTTCGGTTCAGGATTGGTAGCGATTTAGCGTATTCGACATGAAGGTTCGCTAAATGATGATGAAAGACTTTCCTTTGCTATCATTAAGACATCATTAGACGACCAGATGGCCTAGTGGTTAGAGAACCTGACTATGAAGTTTGAGGTCCCGGGTTCGATTCCCGTGTCGGGGCAGATATTTGTATGAGAAATACGAATGTTTGATCTCGGGTCTTGGGTGTTTAATATGTATTTAAGTATGTTTCTATCTATATAAGTATGTTTATCCGTTGCCTGGTACCCATAACACAAGCTTGCCTAGCTTACTTTGGGACTAGGTCAATTGGGGATGTCTATTTTTTTGCAATGTGTAGTAAATCGAAAACCATTTCGAGATAAATGCTTTCTAACCCGTTTTCTGTAGTTATTTAATTTTAATATTATGTTATGACTTTATTACATATCAAATAAGAAATGACCTTCATTTGACATTGGTGTAAATTGCGTGACTGGTCCAAGTCGTACTTTATTCTGTGCGGTTAGAATTGTTCAAAATTTTACGCGTGGATTATACTACGGAGTTTGATTTGGACCTGCTGTCTGACATCTAGCACTTTGACAGCGCCAGTAAAGTGACAGAAGTGAAAGTGTACCACTACGCAAAAAATAATTAAAGGGGTTGCCTTATCGTACGCATTTAGATACATTTAGAAATTTGGCAGTGTGGGAGCTCTCAATTACAATCTGACGTCATCAACCAAAATAGTTTCAGTAATTAATTTTGAAAAAAGTAGTGAACTAAATGACAAAATATTGAAATTAGTTTCTTATAATTGACTTTTCTATACAAAAAAAAATATAAAAACCAGTGGTATTTTTTTTAGACATTGCCAATTGGTGTGAATTGTCCCATGATATTTATTTATTTATTTATTTATTTATTTATCATCGCGTTACAATAAAAACAATAGAAAACGCTGCTGTCTACTTTCATATCAGGAGGCTTATTGTCTAACGTTTCTGACGGTTGCCTTCGCAATCCCTATTTCTTTCTGTCAAACGGTATAAGATGATGACAGAAAGAGATCGTGAAAGCGAAGGCAAGCGTCAGAAAAGTTAGACAATACGGCCTCAGGTCTCTTTGTCGCCTTTAACCTTTTCAAGGTCGACGGATATATGCGTCACAAAGTGTATAGTCAAATCTTCACACAATGACATAAGGTTTAAAGTAGCTTTTCTCAAACATGCTATGTAATGTTTACGTTGTGTTCGTTAAAACAGGCTTCAAAATACACCGTTGCAGGCCTAGGCCGACAATGCGATCGTCTATTGTTTCATGTCACACAGCACCATGATGTTTATAGGTCTATGGCATCATAGCATTCAGCCATTTAAAAAAAAACTATAAGCAATATTTGCGTTTTGGTTCATTATGACATTCTGCCACTACGCTTATTTAAGGTAAGGTAAGGTACATAAGATGGTGATGGTAATGGTGATCTGCCTAGAGAAATATTTCACCATCAACATCATCATCACCATCATCATTATTATCATCATCATCACCATCATCATCACCACCATCACCATCATTCATCACCATCATCATCATCATCATCATCAATCATCATCATCATCACCATCATCATTCATCACCGTCATCATCACCATCATCATCATCACCATCATCATCATCATTCATCACCATCATCATCACCATCATCATCATTATCATCATCACCATCATCATCATCATCATCAATCACCATCATCATCATTCATCACTATCTTCATCATCATCATCACCATCACCACCATCATAATCGTCATCATCATCATCATCACCATCATCATCATCACCATCACCACCATCATCATCATCATCATCACCACCATCATCATCATCATCATCATCACCATCACCATCATGATGACGACGACGATGATGATGATGATGATGATGATGGTGATGGTGCATGTTTGAGAAAAGCACTATACAAGCCTCGGCCGGAACAGGGGTTGCCGGCCTCTGCAGTAATGTACTATTACGATTAATTAGGCTTGGAGTTGAAAAGGTTAGGGACCACGTTAACAGGGGTCTCTCTCCTTATAAAACTGAGCACGACACGACTCATTCATTGCTCTTCACGGCGATGGATTGGTCCACACTTGGCACAGCCTTTAAAAGCCTTGCATACCTTCTTTATTTAATATTGTTATACAGTTTGTAAAAGACGTGAGTCATTAATGTGGTATGAAACCCAGGTCCTTCGCTGGCGGCGCAAGATTGCCAGCTGAGCCCCTGGAGCGAGTGGAGCCGCTGCAGCGTGGCCTGCGGATCTGGCTACCAGGAGCGCACGCGCACCATTCTCGTAAGTTGTTGCCGTAAGGCTGATACAATTAAAAACAAAACAACATTTGAATTTCGACTTACAGAATCTACGTTTTGATTAATTATAGCTTTTTGTTTAAAAAAGTGCCAGTCTATTACGTAAATAGCGAAGTATCTGTTTATCACTGGCTAGCGTGGCCCCGTGTAATAACTTGATTCCCATTAGGTTGCGTTACTTTTGACATACTCTGTAAATGTTTTCGTGATGACGACAGTTAGTGTGGCAAGGGTGGTGTGTAAAATACAAGTACAGTAACTGCGAAGTATCTCGCTTTTTCTTTAATCGCTCTGTTTAAGGTAGGTGTATTTTTGCACTGGGTCACCTATCTAACTTTTCACGCGATTTAGAAACAAAGATGGGGTAAGCGATTAAAACTGCCATACTTATCACGTTTTAGTAGTAGAGTTCACGGTTGGCTTTTCGTTCCAACCAAACTTGACAAAAAACAAAAGATTGGTTCGAAGCATTTCAGCCATACCTCGACTGCTAATACGTGAGAGTGTTTCTTATTTAAATAATTATGGGCTAAGCAGCTCATGCGTGAGTAGGTACGAACATTGAGAACACTTTTCTTCTTACTCCGTACCTATTTCAAAGTACTAGGTATTTCTTCTTTTTTCGCGTGATCGATCGTCTGAAGGGATCCTTGGCCTAAGAGGTGAGGGGACAGGCTTTCATATAATAATAGCTGCAGCTGATAAAACCACACGTCACAGTAGTCGATTCGTCTTTTTGTCCACCGAAACGACTCAGCTTGTCCTTTGTTTTTATAAGTAGCTCATCCGTCAAAAACCGTTTGTTTTGCTGGGGCGGGAACCCATGTTTGGGTTTCCGGTGGTGAGTGGATCGCAGTGCAGCGGGCTCGGGTTGGCTCGCAATCGATACCCCGCAGTCCGCCGCAGGGGCCCGCCGCTCGATAATATTCCAAACAAATGCCCGCCAGCCCGGCACTGCTTCATACCATGGTGCGTTCCGCGTGAGCTGTCGTTCACGCGCCGCGGCTGGCTCGTGCTGAGTCGAATTCATTGATCGTAACATGGAGGACGCTACTCGGGGAAATCTTTTTTAATTATTATATACCAAAACTAGGTCTAACCCTTCGCTTCGCTCGCGTTAATCTTTAGTTCTGACATTTGAATTGAAATTCCGGAGTTTTCCATAAAAATCCTAAAAATTACGACGTTTTCAACAACGTTGCAGAAAACATACCCGTGCCAATTTTTATGCCTCGAAACTAAAGGGTTGAAATTTCAGGATTTAATCCCGGTCCTATGGAAATATGGGGATAAAAAGTAGCCTGTGTAGTACCTAAATATTATAGACATTCAGCTATCCAAGCAACCAAATTTCATCCAAGTCCGTCTAGCTGTTTTAACGTGAAGGAATAATAAAAACACACACACACGCACTCACTTAATCACAAACTTTCGTATTTTTAATATTCGGTGATTTTGCATGACCACAGTTATTCTCTAAAAGTAGGTCTGATTACAACATAATAAATAAATAAATATCACGGGACAATGCGCACCAATTGACGTAGCCAAAGGAAGCAAAGTTCGTGTTATGGGTACAAGGCAACGGATAAACATACCTAAATACAATATTAAACATTCAAGACTCGAGCACAAACATTCGTATTTTGCACACAAATATCTGCCCCAACCGGGAATCGAACCCGGAACCTCAAGCTTCGTAGTCAGGTTCTCTAACCACTAAGCCATCCGGTCGTCTAAGCATGTTACGACACTATTGCTATAGCCAAATTGTAGATATCAACATGCATATAAAGAGTGTAGGAATCCCCTTCTAACCTCGTCTAAGCTCTACTCTCTCTTGACCCTAATGCAGGTCGAGCGAAACTAAAGAATAAAAAGCCCTTGTTCTATAGTGAATCAGTGGTTTTGTCTCGAGCAACTAACGAGCTTTCTTCGCTGACGCCCGCGGGCCTGATGATGTTGCGTCATCGGCGAAAGGGTCGAGGAACTGAGGTTTTATCGAAGGTTTTGGTCCCGCAATAATGTATTGTGATGTGTTTAGTATAGTTTACAGTAATGACGAAAGCAATTGCGTAAGTGCCGTAAGCTAACGTTTACAAGTGAAAAATGTATCTTCTTTTCTTTTTCTAAAAGCTAGGACGTACCGAATCTATGCATACGGGTGATCCAGTTGACACTTAAATTCTTATTTACCTAAATTCACAAGAACCATACTTTAGCTCAGTTTGCATTATGCGGGCGGAATAATTTGAATTTTAAAAAGGCTTTAAAATTTCGAGAATCTATTTTTTGCTTTACAAAATAAGCAACGTAATGAGGGTTTCGGTGGCAGGCTAGTTGGCCCTGCTATCGCGAGGTTCGTTTGACAACTTTGACATTAGTGTGAAGTTTTGGATTTGTTCTTGGATTTGTTTATAAATGAATGAGCCAATCGTAAGCAAGATTGTAACGTCAAATGGACCTGAAGATACTAATGCCATCTAGCAATATTCCATTTTTCAAAAGACCCCGATTGCTCTATCGCGTTATACTCGTAACGGTTGGCCTTTTGTTATGTTCGTTTCCTGCCGTACATCAAATACTTACAAGTACCTCTGCCACCCCTTGCCTTACTAACCCAGAAACCACGGGAGTCATCGATCTTGAGCTTAAGTATCGGATCGTCATTACGCGACGGACGTCCATTGATAAACGATGACAAATGACGTCCCCTTCACCCCCGTCACCCCCTTTAATTACGATCACAATTCGAGGGGTTTTTGTGTTTGTCATTTTCAGATTGTCAACGTCCCTTCGTTGCTTGATAACTTACCTGTGTTGCGGCTTTTGAGTTTGGATGAACCTTTGGAGTACCTATTCAAGATGGCTTACCTGAAAGCAAAAGAACAAAGATTGTTAATCAACTAATTAAAAAATATAATACCTGGGCACTGCGCATAATTGATATGGAGTTTCCGGGTAATCCGCGTCAGCTAGCGTAGGCCCTAAGTAATTTTTCAAATTTGGAACGTCAATTTCTTTATACGGACACGTTACTACTACATAGAACAGGTCGTTTACTTAAGTTTTTCCTATACCCTCGTTTTCCCAGAGATAAGACCAAGCAAGATCGATTGTTCGGTCCTGAAAATCCCATCATATCAAATTTTATTGAAATCATTAGGGCCGTTTCCGATATCCGGAAAATGAATGAATCTACAGGAATTACTCGTTCAAAGGTAAAATATACTATTACCCATTAGATTAGATTTTGTAATGGTTGTCCTTACTACGTGAACTTTACAATGCTCGAGGGTCGTGATGTCATTTGACGCGTGTGTAGTATCGCACGTCACCAAGCTTAGAAAGACAAACAAAACGAACTTGTAATTGAAATTGAAGGTATCCAAAATTAGACAGTTGCTATAAATAGGGAAAAAAGGTCAAGTTTAAATAGACAAATTGATATCAAGTGGCTAAATATATCGTGCTATGTAGGGTCAATAGGTGCTCATTGCGCGCCAAGATTGTTTTAATCGACCATTACTAGGTATTTGCTCTTCCGTAACCGTAAGGTGTATCGTTAAAGAATGATGTCAGTTTGCAATTATTTGAAGCCTACGTGAAATCAACTGATGTTTCCGAAGGACATCGAATTTGTACCTACCTACTCGCAGTACGCCATCGCCAGTATATTATTAATTTAGATTCTGCCATTTTGTTTTTTGTTAAGCATATTTATTGGTGGTTATTATTATTAATGGTTAGTATTAGCAAGGATGATATAGACTGGATTGGCAGTCGCCATATTACGGATCGGCCGCGGTTTTTGTAGTTCGATTATTAAATCTAGATGGCGCTGAAATGTAGCCAGAAGCTTTGAAGGCAAAACAATAAGACTACAAATGTTTCATATTACTACAAATGTATTATTTTTCAAAAATATTGCATAATAATACATTTGCAGTGATATGAAATATCTGTAGTCTTATTGTTTTGCCTTCAAAGCCTCTGGCTATATTTCAGCGCCATCTAGATTTAATAATCGAACTACAAAAACCGCGGCCGATCCGTACTATGGCGACTGCCAATCCAGTCTATATCATCCTTGGTATTAGCTATAGTCAACGGCTACAGACAGTTTACAACTTAGATTAACACATTAACTTCTTATCCAGGGCAATTGCACAATGTCTGGAGGATATCATTAGGTAACGAATTCTTCGTACCTAGAAGATACAATAAACTCCTAAGTTCAAGTTTTCAAAGCTCTGCCATGTTTTCCAAGAAGGTTTAATGAATGCGGGTGTATATCGACTTCGAGTTATCGTAGTAATCGTAACATTTAACCCTTTCAACGCCAACGACACTTATAGGTGTCACAAAGTACAGTGTCAAAGTGATCTTGACACAATGACATAAGATTCAAAGCAGGTTTACGTTTTGTCGAGGCGTGGCGTTGGAAGGGTTAAACCGTGTAGTTTTCTTTGTCCAAAGTCATTTGTTGGTGTTGCCTGTTCAAAGAGCGTCCATTAATTGATTTGCTGAGTCGCGCCTGACACAACTCCCAAGGTTTCTCCATCGATCGGGTTGCTTTAAACAGTGATTGTGGTACACCTCACCAAGGTTGCTTACCCTTCTTCGGTTGTGTGTGAACAATTTTAGTAGATATCTACGTCTACGTCATTTTAAGCGGATATCGATCGTTCTTTCTACTCTTCCACAGGCAAAAGGAAAGAGGAAAAATCTGTTTCTATGACAACGCTTAGATAACAGAGCCCTTGATATTATTAAGTACTTTGATTCCTGATACCTCCTGGTACAGTCAAGTGCTTAAATATGGGTGCGTACAACTAATTTATAAATTGTGTCCCAATTCTTATCTGTCGTCGAATTAAGGTAGGTATCGGTACATAATCATGTGATGATGAAATTGACACATATTTTTGCATTTAAACGTAGATACCTAAACAAAGAAAGAAATACTAACATAAAGGAGGGTTCCCCGTAAATGTAGGAACATACCACAATAATCGTAGCAAATAGAGTAAGCTGCAATAGTGTGTAGAGGACACTTTCGTTAGGCAACTGGAAGAGTGAGAGCAACGTAAAGTAAGTTAGGGACTTCTACATCTCACACTTAAGTAGTGTTCACGTTAAAATGTAAGCAACTCGGTGGGTCGAGTATGTATCGACTATGTATCGAGTTGTTATAGGTGGTATCTAAATCGATCACTTGCGGTTTGCGACACTAACTATTGTGAATAGCACAACTGACCCATTTGGATAATTTATGGCCAGTTTAATGCCTAACTAGTTACGCCACAATATCGTGTAAAAGCAATATGTCTAGATGTATCTAGTTATTCTTTTAGAGCGCCTTTCAGAGCCAGTTTTGCCAACATAGCAGCTTAGACGTTAAATCTGTTCGCTTTTGGAACTATGTACGTCAGCGTCTTCTCTATCAAGTCTTCCCTAAATTTTAGCGATTTTTTTAGTGACTTTTCCATAAATACTTATAGCGTAATATTTAGAGCTGATTTGTCACAAACTGGCGCCTTTTTGGAAAGTTTCTAGCGACTTTTGAACAAACGAGATGGCAACACTTGGTGCACAGGCAAGATGCAGTAATCAGTAAAGGTCAGCGGAGTGCGGCGACCCTTGTCCTTGGCATTGACGCCTCTAATTCCAAGATCTAATCTAATGACACAATTAGTCTACACCGGGCAGCAACTTCTGTCATGACAACTGACATTATTTATAGGATTATGAATACAAAAAGCCGTACTTCCATTGAATTTTGTCGATATTGCTAATTGACGAACTTTTACAGGCGTGATTTTACTATTAAAACACTGTATTTCTATGCGTTTTATATAATACTAGCTTTTGCCCGCGACTTCGTCCGCGTAGAATTCCAATTTGTGGTAAAGCTTCTTCATCTCTTTCTTTGTATAAAACAAAAATCCGGCAACGGCAAGATCCATCATTATTATCATTTCATCATTATCAGTATCAGTTAGTGAATATTATAAATCCCGTTTATTCTCTATCCCGTGGGAATTTCAACAAATTTGTCCTTATTCTATGCAAATTTTCGCTTATTTTTGTCCCGCGGGAATTTTGCATTTTCCCCGAGAAAAAGTAGCCTATGTCCTTAAAGGTGTAGCTTTGTACCGGTAAAAGAAGTTTTAAAATCAGCCCCGTAGTTGAATTCTCTTATTTTTTTCCCATGGGAATTTTGCTTTTTCACGGAGAAAAGTAGTCTATGTAAATAATGGTTGGTGTAGCTTCCTATTGGTGAAAGAAATTTTCAAATCAGCCCTCAAGTGATACTTATTGACTTCTTTCTATCCCACGGGAATTTCGCATTTTACCGAATAAATAGTAGGTAGCGTAGCCTATACCAATGAAGGATAGTGTAGCTTTCTATTGGTATTTTTTTTTAAACTCAGCCCCGAAGTTAAATTTACTATTTTCTATACCGCGGGAGTTTGCATTTATCCGGAAAATAGCATCCTATGTTAATCAAGGACAGTGTATCTTTTCTATTGGTGAAAGACATTTTAAAATGAGCTCCGAAGTTGATTTTTTTTCTATCCCTTGGGAATTTTGCATTTTTGAATTTTTGGACATAGGCCTCCCTCATTTACGCCCAATCATTACGGTTGGAAGCGACTTGCATCCACCCTGAACCTGCGGCCTTCACCAAAACGTCCGTCCATCTTGTTGGTGGACGTCCCACGCTGCGCTTGTAAAAGCAAAAGCTTGGTGAAATGCAAATACTTATATGTACATATAATTAGTTATTATCAGAGATCAGATCAGGAAGTGGTTGACAAACGTAGACAAAATGGTTTGCAAAATTTGAAGTTTCGTTTCGTTTACAATGTCGGTAATTCGTGTATATATTCGCAAATATTCGCTAAGTAGGTAATCTAAGAGATTTCCAAGGAATTTTCTAAAGAAAATCTAGGTATAAGGTAAGTTTTTCATTCAAATATCCAAGAACAAATAAAATTGAAATTTCGAATTCTAAACCGATTTAAATATTGTTTTTTTTGACTATGGAATGATTTGTATGTTTTATAAAGCTGCGTTTTCACTGAGGGCCGATTTTTCAATCAACGCATAAATGTCATCAACTGGTTAAATTATAGAATAAGTTGACTAAATAAGTTGACTGACAGCACTGCGTCAGTTGCACTGTATGCATGACGCTACAATTTAGCCGCTTTACACGTTATCCGTTAGATAATATTTATTCGATGATTGAAAAATCAGCCCAGTGTCCTGAACAGTTCTGAGCGAGCGAACGTGTTTATTCAGTGATAATCGGCTGGACGCGGGTCGCTCACTCATTCATCCAGTGAAAACGACGTCTGTGGCGAGCGAGCTGTTGCTCTGTGCATTCGCTCGACATTGTACGTGTTCGGTGGGTCTCCAATCTTTGTTTACGATTTTGTTATAAACAACTGTTCTCTTTCCTCGTTGAATGAAAACGGACATTTTCTATTCAAAGTCAAAGTCAAAGTCAAAATTTTTTATTCAATTTAGGCATCGATTGATGCTCCTATGAACGTCGAAGAATCTACCACCGGTTCGGAAAAAACCCTGTTGAGAAGAAACCGGCAAGAAACTCAACAAGGTATATTTTTTTCAATCAGATCTACATTGTTATTAAATTACATACATCTTAAGTATTTAATAAAATTATTATTTTTTAACACAGTAGATACGCTACATTGATGCTATTTTGAGCGAACATCGGCAAAACCGCAATCATATTTGCTCTAAACAAATGTTTGTTCAGAACACTAAGTGAAAACGCGGCTTAACCAAGATGTCTAGTCCTTACCATTTCAAATTTCGAACTCTACGTTCCTATGAAGCCGTGTCTTCGGATCGAGTATTCAAACATGTGTCAAAATAAAATGTAATTTAAATCAAAAGCACTAAGGAGTATTGATATCAACTTCGAAGCAAATCACCCCCAAAATAACTTTCTACTCCTTTTTAACCCCGTCAAGTGATGAATTTCAATAAAATACGAAACACGTCTTCCATCAATTCTGTTAAAGAATGTTTATGCAAAATTTGAAGTAGATTGGACCAAGGAATCACGTTGTCCCATACAAACTTTGCCCCCCCTTTTTACCCCCTTCGGAGTAGAACTACGAAAAATCCTTTCTTATCGGATGCCTACGTCATACAAAGAACACACCCTCCAAGTTTCAGGTCTCTACGATCAGCGGTTTAGGCTGTGCGTTGATCCGTCAGTCAGGACAAAGGATTTTATATGTATAGATAATTGGAAATATAATTTCCATTATGATCTAATGTAAGGTACCGTTTACAATTTTTTGTGTATAATTTTGAAAGTTTAAAACAGTTTTATCTCAAGGATATGGCAACTCCATCAATACATATTTATCAGGAAACAAAAGCTCATCGATTTAGCAACATCAGATGTAGGATCTGCAAATATTCTTTGTACCCACACACGTACACGCACGCATACCCACATTTCGATGGCCCAAACGAATAAACGTGCAAAGGCCCTTACACAAAATTTTTTTTTTGCTTCTTATGCTTTTATATACCCTAAGGCACGTTGTGAATTTTTTTTAAGCCAATCCGATTTACCGGTTATGAAAAATATGTATTTAATTTTTATTCGTTGGTAATTTTCCATATAAATTAACACGAATAAGATTCCAAGAGAGTGTTGCCGTTTTAACAATTTTGTTAATATACACGAATAAACGTGCAATGGTTTTCTACATTAACTTTTTTTTATTTCAATTTTAGAAATACTACTTTGCACGTTTATTCGTATTAAACTTTGTTAGCAAAATTCGTGTAAACTAGCATTACACCTTTGATCGCCTTCCATCTTGTCAGCCAAATTTTAGTCATACTAGCTTTCACATACTACTCATTAACGTTTGAGTCAAGAATAAAAATCATTTTAATAAATTAACACGAACAAAATTGCAAACGCCGATTGCAAAATCAAATCAAATACAAAAATATACGTTAATGTACATTGCGCTTAAAGCAATTACACTTTTTAACACGAATAACGGTGCAATGAGCCATAACACAAAATGACCTGAAGATTTATGATTCGAATAAAAAAATAAAGAGGTTTTTCACTATTTACGGGAAAATGGTTAAAAATAAGGGTCAAATATTTACGCAGTTTTGTAGGTAATTTTGATATCTATCTAATGATATATTATAAGCATATATATTATTATAACGGCTGCCAGAACTGTCAGTTATCTTTGTTAATGTTGATTTTATTTTTTCTGTAAAGTTGTCGTGTTACGATTACACGTTTATTCGTCTGGGCCATCGATTTTTCCTGTTTACATTAAATCTATCAAATATAGCCGCTAGTTTTTGCATATTTTTCACACACCGTATCAGCATTGTTGCATGCTATCTATTTACTGCACTTCTGTTATTGAAATTGGGTATTTTTGTTGTACAGAGCCAGCCCGGTTCGGGCGGCGCACCGTGCCCGGCGCGGCTGACCCGCCGCCGCCGCTGCTCCCGGCCCTGCTAGCTGAGACGCCTCCGCCATCCACATCTTACACAAATACCTAAATAACTAAACTATCTACTTAAACATTCATTTAAGATGCATGTAACCAACGTAGAACATCTCTGTGGTGAAATTGTTGGATATATAATGTTTGTCGATTTTTGAATTTTTAATTTGATTAGAATAATAAGATTACCCAAGGACATTGTAATGAAACGATGTTTCTCAGTTAAATCTTTTTAATGACTGAAGTTGTCAATAGGACAAAATATATTTAAAAAAATACAATTCTAAAATTAAATGTAATGTTGCCAGAGTTAGCGACATCCTCCCCCCTCGTGTGCAAACATATCTATATTCAAGGTGACATCACGCTGATGGGAAGTTCCTGAGGATCTACGTGTAGTCGGACTAGCTTTTTTGTAGGTCGACGTAGAACTCCATGAGCAGTGCTCACGTCGGCAATTCGGACCACACCGTCTGAGCCTGGTAGTACTCTTAGGATGCGACCTCGGGGCCACACTCCTCGTGGAAGATTCCCATCTGCGATGAGCACAAGGTCCCCAATGCTCAGATTCTTACTAGCTGGCGTTGCTGTCCTAGGAATAAGAGCAGGTAAATATTCTTTAAGCCAACGAGCCCAGAAGTGATCTGCTAATCGTAAGCCTTTACGCCAACGTATACGGCGGAGCAGATCAGCTTCATTAACCTGAGCAAGGGGGGAATAGGTTGAAGGTGAACCCAAAATGAAATGGTATGGCGTTATGGGCAAATCGGAATCTGGGTCTGTGTCTACATGCGTTAACGGCCGAGAGTTAAGAATAGCTTCTACTTCTAACAGAAAGGTAGTGAACGTCTCTTCAGTAGGAGTACGTGTTTTAAGAGTCGTAAACAACGCGGTCTTCACGCTTTTGACAAGACGTTCCCAGCATCCTCCCATAAATGGGGAAGCAGGCGGTATAAACTTCCACCGAATCAAATGGTTTGTAGCAAACTCGTGGACTGGCTCCTCATATAGCTTGCGTAGTTCACGGTTGGCTCCAACAAATGCTGTCCCGTTGTCGGAATAAATGGTTTGCGGGGTACCTCGTCTTGCAATGAATCTTCTTAAACCCATGATGGCAGAATCTGTGCTTAAACTTCCAACGACCTCGAGATGAACAGCTCGGACTGACAGGCAAGTGAAAAGTGCCACATAACGTTTCTCTGATCGTCTTCCGACGGCGACAGTAACTGGGCCGAAGTAGTCCAGTCCCGTGTGAGTGAAGGGTCGGACATGATGAGCAAGGCGTTCTGGCGGGAGATCTCCGACTGAGGGACATGATGGTGCGTCTTTTCTTAGCCTGCATTGTAGGCACGCCTTAAGCACGGATTTCACAGCCAATCGGAGCCCAACAATGAAAAATCGCTGCCGCAACTCACTGATGACAATGCCTTCACCTGAATGCGCTGTTTTCTTGTGATGAAAGAATATTATGAGCTTTGTGATGTAGTTCTTGCCATGTAGGATGATAGAGTCTTTTTCTATGTTGACATCTTGAGCAGCAGTTATTCTGCCTCTGAGTCGAAGTAAGCCATTGTCGAGATATATCGTGAACTTTCTTATTTTACTCGTTTTATGGAGTGGGTTTTCTCCCATCAAAGCAGTGTACTCTTCTTCAAAGGACTCTATTTGGGAATAAATGAAGAGATTTCGTTCAGCCTGCTCTAGGGTGCCTACTTCAATTAACGGGAATTTTGGAGGGGACACAGACACAGATTGCCCACTATACCGAAAAGTCGGATTGGAATGATTTAAGAATGCCCGGAATTGTTTCGCGCATTGTATCACACGAGCAGTAGCGCGTAACAAACGTAGCCATTCACTGAAGTGGTCGGGCTTAGCAACTAGTGGCCATTTCAAATTGTGAACGTTAGTATGACTTACTAGTTGTAAGTCTGATTGTTCAGTTTGGCATTTTACAAATTTAGTTTCATCTGAACCAAACGTATCACGCAGGTTGTTACTTGATGGTTCTTTGGGCCATTGAGACGGAGGGTCAGTTAGAAACGATGGCCCAGAGAACCATCTTGAGGACATATCGAACGGACGGTTGACTCGCGTAGCGTCGTCCGCCACGTTCAGGGCAGTTGGTACGTAGTGCCAGTCTTTTGCGTTGGTCAACTCTAAAATTTCACCGAGTCTATGGCCCACAAAAGCCTTAAATGAACGGACATCGCTACGTAACCACTTTAACACCGTTAAACTGTCTGACCAAAGATAAATCTTAGATGGTTTTCGATTATGCGCCTCTACAACATACGAAGCGAAACGTGCTGCCAATAATGCGGCTTGTAATTCAAGTCTAGGAATAGATATAAGTTTTGTTGGCGCAAGGCGGGATTTGCCACCTACCAAACTCAGCAGCACACCTCCGCCAACGCAGCTAAAGCGCCAATATGCGACACAGGCATATGCTAGTTCGCTAGCGTCTGCGAAAACATGGAGCTGCGCTGATTCGGCCTGTCGCTGGGCTAGGTAGTGACGCGGAATAGATCCCGACGATAAATTAATTAGCTCTTGGAACCAAGCGTTCCACTTGGTCGTCACCGTCCAGGGTAGTTCTTGGTCCCAGGTTATTTTTGATTTCCAAGTTTCTTGGAAAATTACCCTACCCTTGAGCACTATCGGCGTGAGGAACCCTAGGGGGTCAAATATACGCATTAAAAAGGCTAATATGGAACGCTTGGTTAATGTAGTCGGCCGGTCCCCAAACGATGAGCGTAAAAAACGAAGCTGGTCATCACCTGGAGACCAAGAGACACCCAATATACGGACAACTACAGAGGACGCGTTGGGCATGCACAAGTCTGTCGGTATCGATGCAAGCGCTTCGGGCCGGTTTGAGATCCAGGACCTCATTTCCAGACACGCTTTAGCATGAACAGTCACGATGTCGGAGACTAATTGGGCCGCTTCTTCAACCGAATCAACGCTGCCTAAATAATCGTCCATATAATGGTCGTTGACTATGGCATCTGCTGCAGCAGGGTAGGTCGATCTATGTTCCTCAGCGTTGCGATTTTTCAAGTAAATCGCGGTAAACGGGCTGGAAGTGGCCCCGAAAATCATCGAGGACATTCGAAACTCCTTGAGCGGGAGGGAAGGATCGTCGCGCCATAGGAATCTTTGCGCATCACGATCTTCCAGCCTGATTTTAGTCTGAGGGAACATTTCACGAATGTCACCATTAAGACCCACTGCTCCCTCTCTGAATCTCATTAAGACCGCGAGAAGTGGCTGTAACAAATCTGGCCCAGAAAGAAGCAGTGAATTTAAACTCACGTTCGATGACGTTGCTGCAGCATCGTGCACTACTCTAAGTTTGCGCTTCTGGGGATGGAAAACTCCAAAATGAGGAAGGTACCATATTATGCTGGACTTTGACCGCTCGTAACATGGTTCTGCGTATCCCTTTTGGATTATGGAATTGATGTAGTCACGGTAAGCGTCAGCATAAACCTTGTCCTTTTTCATTTTATTCTCGAGACTGATAAAGCGAGAGTGAGCAAGATTGCGGCTCTCAGGCACGTTATTAATATTAGCGCGCCATAATAACCCGGTTTCAAATCTTCCGGAAGGTAGTCGGGAAGTTGTTTTGTCCAAAATAGCAACTGCTCGCTTATCATTCTCGGACATATATTCTTTTTTAGAAATGCCGATAGAGTCCACACGAAAATACTCTTTCAATTGGTGGTCTAATGAATCAGTCTCATTAATGACACTGCAGTGATTGACAAATTCTACGGGAGAAGACTTAGACTTCGTAAATCCAAAAAGGACCCAGCCAAGCGAAGTCAATGCTGCCACGGGTTGGGATTGGCTACCTCGTCTAACGGAACAGGGCACTGTTAGGTGCCAGTTGTCAATCCCTATCAACAGCATTGGCTTTGCGTCATCATAGCTCACCTCATCAACTAAGTCGGTTAAATAATCGAAAGAACGCAAATCGTCTGATTTAATTGTCTGACTAGACAGATTAAGATTTGGAATTGAACGAACGTTCTGCAACGTGAAAATAGATGAGCTACGGTGA
Source organism: Archips xylosteana (assembly GCA_947563465.1). Taxonomy (NCBI): domain Eukaryota; kingdom Metazoa; phylum Arthropoda; class Insecta; order Lepidoptera; family Tortricidae; genus Archips; species Archips xylosteana. The sequence goes on along the minus strand of OX387349.1, from coordinate 23,538,857 downwards.
CCTTGGATCTCAAGGGATACAAAGGTTGCCTCGGATTCTTGAGACATGCCTCCAACCCCGTTTACTCGAAGTAAAGTTCGCTTTCCGGTGGCACCAACGGCGTTTGCCACAGAAGAGTCAACCAGGGTAACTGTGGAACCATCATCCAGTAAGGCGTAAGTCTTTACCGTCCCTTTGGGACCGGAGACACTAACTGGCAGCACTTTTAGAAGTGGACGTCGTGACACGGATGGAGTAACGCTGTGGGTAACGATGGCAGTAAGGTCGTTATTGGCAGCCTCAGCGCTAACTACGTCCGCATGATGAAGTGCGTTGACAGTTTGCGTTGGTTCCTTATGAAGTAATGAATGATGACTTCCCTTGTTACGACAATTTTCGTTTTCGCAACTAAACTTCTTACATTTGCGATAAAAGTGAGTGCCTTTAGTAAGACATTTATGGCATACCTTTTTTGAAGTTACCCACTCCCATCTGTCATCTATGGAAATAGTTTGAAAGTCTTTGCAATCGATTACTAAATGACCTATTTTACTACAGAATAGGCAAACTTTTTTTATAGGCAACGGTGACTCTATGGTTGCACGAGAGTTGGCCGGTTTGAATTCCGTAGTGACATGACACCTAACGGATTTGACATTCGTGTCACGTTTGGCAGGCTCGTGCACAAAATCATATTTTGATTTCAAATTGGCCTCATGCACAAGGAATTCTGACAACAACTCTAATCTGAAAACTTTTAATGGCTCTCTAACGTATGCAAAGTCCGTCCAACGAGATCGTAATGAAATAGTTAGTTTCCCTACGATTTCGTTTGTTAGTTCGGGTGAGGCCATGTACTCTGGTATATTGAGCAACCGAACTACCTCGACGCAATGACGAACTCTACACGCGAGGGCGTTAATTTCTGTCGAGCTCTCGAGGTTGGATATCTTAGGCAGAGCACGAACAGCAGATAGTTCCGCTAAAATAATGCGTTCCGGCCTGGCAAACTCAACCTCTAGGGCTCGCATAACTTCAAGAGGATCGCAAGCGGCTGCTAATAGAACTGCTACAGCGTTGCGTGCCGCTCCTCTTAAAGCTGAACCAATTCTAATTAAGTTCTCCGTTGGCGAGTACGAAGAATTGGTATTTTGATACATTCTTTTAAAAATAAGCCAATCCGTCGCCTGACCGTCGAAGATAGGTAAAGGGACACTCACCCTAGGGGCCCGCGACGCTCCGGAGGCAGCAACCTCGGCGATCGCTTCAGCAAGGCGTATAGTGTCTAAATTAGGACTATTATTCTTATTAATGTTACAACATTTGAACATGTGTGGTTGTGTACCTAACTGACAGTGATTGTTAAGTGTATCTTGAGCAGCTGGGTTGGTAGGCATCCGCTCGCGGTCATGCGCCTCCGTACGCAGCCCTCCGGGGGCTGAATGTGGCACGGTGGCAGGGTGCATGCCAGCGCCGTTGGCGTGTGAATGAACACACGTGCCTCCAGCGGTCAAGGCTGGCGCGGTGACGGGGAGTGTGCCACCTCTGGGCGCCGTCGTTACTTTGGGTGCACTGTACACATAAGGCAAACAATTAATAACTGTAGGTAACGATTGAGGCAAGGCTGTGCTTACGTAGGGCAGTGAAGTGCTGTCACATAGGTTGTGAGTCTGATGCAGGTGAAATTCCAGTTCGCGTTGCTGTAGCGCAGACAAGGCGACGTCTAAGGGCGCCGCAACCGTCACGTCCGTGTAAGGCTCTGAAGGCACGGGTAAGGTGACGGATGCGTGCGACGTCGTTTGGTCTTGCGACGTTGTGGCATGGAAGGGAATCTGATTAGCGATGGTACGTTCGTTACGATCTAACCACTCACCGACAACTGACTGGAAACTAGAACGCCGGCTGCCACTGGCCTCTGCCTCTAATGCAGCAATTCTGGCGCGGTGCTCTGCCTCCGCTACGGCTCGCTCTGCGACGAGCGCGCGCTCGCGTTCCTCGCGCTCCGCGGCCAGAGCGCGCTCGCGTTCCTCGCGCTCCGCAACCAGGGCGCGCTCGCGTTCCTCGCGCTCCGCGACAAGAGCTCGCTCACGTCCGGCATTCTCCAAATCTGTGACGCGTCGCAGATGCTCTGCCTCTGCGGCGAGGATGCGAGCTTGGATTGTAGACGATGACGAATTCGTAGATGCATTTTTTTTATCACTTGGTTCACTGCACAACTTCTTAGCCTTACTTCTTGTAAACATTTTAAAATTCTTCACTTCTGACACCAAAAATGTAATGAAACGATGTTTCTCAGTTAAATCTTTTTAATGACTGAAGTTGTCAATAGGACAAAATATATTTAAAAAAATACAATTCTAAAATTAAATGTAATGTTGCCAGAGTTAGCGACAGACATGATGTTTAAGAGAATATTGTAAAACAATGTATCTTACCTCTAATTTCACACTGTGACAGTGCGGCATTTATTTTTGTGTAGTGAACAGCGGTTTTAACGAAATAGAAAAGCTTTTGTAAATGATAAACTTAATAAACGTAGTTTTTTATCAACTGTGTTTTTGTCTGTGTACTACTTATTTTAACGACTGTCCTGGTTAAAAAAAAAGAGATCATAAAACACTATGACATGAATTATGACTGAGAAGTAAGTTGTTTATGGTTACGACTTATGACAAATGAAATCACACGACAAGGCCGCGGTCGCGTGGGAACGGGCAGGTTCGGCGGCGAACCATTTTGGTATTCTATGCACGTTGGTTCAACTGAAGGCGATTATACCTTGAAACGAGCACCATGTAAAACTTATCATTCTAGTGCTACATGTTGGAAGGTCGTGATGCTGTCCACGTATACTTGTCTATGATGCATTTAATTTGAATTTGTATTATGTTCTTTTACTTTTGATGTACGGTGTCATTATATATTTTCACCTATACAAGTAAACACAATGTTTTAAGTATTTTACGTTTTATTTAAATGCTATAGCCGCTAGTCCACCCTATCAGTGGTAGCAGAGCGTGGTTGGATGAATATCTAGTGGCAAATGGAAAAAGCATAGTTAAAATCGTAAGTAAATGAGAAAATAAAAATTTTAAAATGAGCTCGAGTATTAGAAGCATGGAACCGTTGACAAAATCGAATTACGATACCTGGTGCTTACAAGCACAGGCGATTCTCATAAAATACGATTTGTGGGAATACGCTAGTGGTGAAAAAACGTTAGCGGCAACCGCGACTGCCGATGAAAAGAGTGCATTCCTAAAGGAAGACTTAAAGGCAAGGTCAGAGCTACTTTTACTTATATCTCCGCCAGAACTTAAACAAATAAAAGGGTGTAATACATCCAAGGAGGTATGGGACAAACTAAAGTCTGTACATCAAAGTTCAGGACCGGCAAGAAAGGCTACGCTATTAAAGCAACTAGTATTGAAGAAAATGACTCCACAAGAAGATGTGAGAGACCATCTCAGTAATTTTATGGACGTAGTAGGTAAATTAGAAGACATGGATGTCAAAATTCATCCAGAGTTATTAAGCATAATGATGTTATACAGTTTACCTACAAATTTCGATAGCTTCCGAACGGCTATTGAGTCGAGAGATGTCCTGCCAAGTCCTGACAATTTAAAAGTAAAAATCGTAGAAGAATACGAAGCAAGAAGGCAAACCGAAGCGAGTGAACCTCAGACTTCAGAAGCATTCTACGCAAAGACGAAGAAAAAGGTACAATTTTGCAAGAATTGTAATAAGAAAGGGCATTCCACAGAAGCTTGTTGGTTTAAGAAGAGACCCAATAACCCCAATAAAACTAAAGGTCAAGAAAAGACATGTAACATCTGTTTAACAACAGGAACGTCGAAATCAAATGGCAATTTATGGTGTCTTGATAGTGGCTGTACGTCACATATGACGGGTGATAAAAGTATACTCCATAACTTAATCCCCGCGACTGACACTCTAAGGCTAGCTTCAGAAAAGCATACGACCGAAGTTAAAGGGAAAGGAAAAGCCGAACTGTATACAAAGGATCGACTCTATAAAATTAGTCTTTCTGACACATTATATGTACCTGATTTGTCGAATAATCTAATATCTGCAAGCAAAATTACGGATCATGGCTATAAAGTTCTATTTGAAAAGGAACAAGCCAGTGTCACAAAAGACGGAAAAACTGTATTAAAAGCTAACAGAAGCAATGGATTATACTATCTTGAATTTGATAAACCGGAAGAGACAGCAAACTTCACGCCTAGTGACGAAAGCGAAATTATGAAATGGCACAAGAAATTAGGTCATGTCAATGAAAGAGACCTAAAAGAAATGGTTAAAAATAAAATGATGCGAGGACTCGATTTTAAAGAAAAAACTTTGGGTACCTGTGAGACTTGTATCAAAGGAAAATTTTCCACTCTACCATTCCAAAGCCATGGACAAATAATCTCTACCGATGTGCTCCAGATAATTCACAGTGACGTATGTGGCCCATTTGAGAATGAATCAATGGCCGGATCAAAGTATTTCGTAACATTTATTGACGATTATACAAGATATTGCTGTGTATATTTCTTAAAAGAAAAAAGCGAAGTAATCGACAAATTCAAGGAATATAAAAACTATGTTGAACTGTTTCATAAGAAGAAAATTCAAAATCTTCAATCTGATAATGGAGGCGAATACAGGTCTAAAGCGTTTGACAAATTCCTCAAAGATAACGGTATAAGCCGAAGACTATCTGCACCTTACACGCCTCAGCAAAATGGCATGAGTGAACGAAAAAATCGATCGCTGATGGATAAAGCAAGATGTCTGATGCTAGATTCCAATATCCCTGCAAAATTTTGGGCAGAAGCAGTAAATACTGCAAACTACTTGATAAATAGAAGCCCAGCAAGAGCTCTCAAAGGTAATTCCCCATATGAGAAATGGGTACGTCGAACACCATCAGGAAATCACCTACACGTGTTCGGAAATAGAGCGTTTGTGATGAACAAAAACCGAAGAGGAAAATTCACAGCCAAAGCCACAGAAGGAGTATTCTTGGGATATGCGGAATATACAAAAGGTTTTAGAATCTATATACCCGAAAGGAATGATGTTGTTATCAGCAGAGATGTAAAAGTAATCGAAAAGATGCATTATGGCGGTACTCCTGCTGAGAAACGCGAAGATGTCAATCCAGAACCTGAAACAGAACAAATTGAAATTGAAATACCAGAAATAAGAAACAAAATTAATAATAACTTACCTTTTCAGGAGCTTAACCCTCTTCCTTCCAGCTCTAGTCAAAATCCTGTTGATGATGAACCATCTCCCTCAAGTGGAAGACCACAAAGAGACGTGAGACCACCAGCATGGACCAAAGATTACGAGTTAAGTCGCTGCGTGACCATGTTTACGTCAGAAAACAATGACGACTATGACTGCTCTTTACTGACATATAAAGAAGCTGTGACTGGCACCGACAGACGAAATTGGGAGAAGGCAATACAGTCTGAAATGGAATCACTACAGAAAAATAACACCTGGGTATTAGTTGACAAGTCAGAAGCCAAAGGACACAAAATACTGTCGAACAAATGGGTATTTCGAATTAAAGATGACGGTACGTACAAGGCCAGATTAGTCGTACGTGGATGCGAGCAGAAAGGAAACCTAGATTTCGAAGACATTTATAGCCCAGTAGTAAGTCAATCTGCATTAAAAACTTTATTAGCCATTGCCGCATCTAAATCTTACTACTTCATGACATTTGACGTCAAGACAGCTTTCTTATACGGAGAGTTAACAGATGAAGTTTATATGAAATTACCTGTTGGCTATGAGACTAACTGCAATACTACTGACGTAGTTTGCCGATTAAAAAAATCGTTGTACGGTTTAAAACAAGCTCCATTTACATGGAACAAAACTTTTACTCAAGCGATGTTTGATTTGGGCTTCAAGACAATCAAAACCGATCGATGCGTTTTCATAAACGAAGATAAGTCAATAATAATCGGACTATTCGTTGATGACGGACTTGTCATAGGAAAAGACAAGAAAAAGATCGAAGTTATTTTGAAGAAACTTGAAACCAAATTTGAAATTAAAAAGAATGAAAATCCAAGTACTTATCTGGGTATGGAAATAAAAAACTCAAAAGAAGGAATAATTCTTACTCAGAGATCCTACATAAATGACGTACTGGAAAAATACAACATGAAAAATGCCAAACCTTGTGACACGCCCGCAAGTAGCGATTCAAAGTCGATACAGGAAACTGCCCAGGAGAAGGAATATCCCTATAGGGAAGCAGTGGGAAGTTTACTGTACCTGTCTACCAGAACCAGACCAGATATCGCACAAGCGGTCAATCAAGTTAGCAGGAAGGTCGAAAACCCCACTAGAGAAGACGTCACAAAAGTCAAGAAAATATTCAAATATTTAGTGGGAACCAAAGAGAAAGGCATTTTGTTCAAACGGAACAAACCTATAGAGAACATCGATGCTTACAGCGACTCGGATTATGCTGGAGACCCATTGACGCGAAGAAGCACTTCTGGCTCCGTGCTAATGATAGCTGATGGACCAATATCATGGGCATCCAAGAGGCAGCCTATAGTAGCGCTATCGTCGACTGAAGCCGAGTACATAGCCGCAGCAGACTGTTGCAAAGAGGCATTGCATCTCAAATCTCTATTACAAGAAATAACCGGTTTGGACATAAAAATAAATTTGCATGTTGATAATCAAAGTTCGATTCAACTTGTGAAGTCTGGATCCTTCAATAAAAGGTCGAAGCACATAGACGTGCGGTACCATTTTATACATGAACACTTCGTGCATGGTTTAATAAATATCAGCTACTGTCCCACAGAAATTCAGTTAGCTGACGTAATGACAAAACCATTGTCAAAAGTAAAGTTTGAAAGACACTGTGCAAGATTAATGCATGTATAGAAACGTGTCTCGGCAACATGAGTGGACATCAGGAGAAGGTGTTGGAAGGTCGTGATGCTGTCCACGTATACTTGTCTATGATGCATTTAATTTGAATTTGTATTATGTTCTTTTACTTTTGATGTACGGTGTCATTATATATTTTCTCCTATACAAGTAAACACAATGTTTTAAGTATTTTACGTTTTATTTAAATGCTATAGCCGCTAGTCCACCCTATCACTACATTTACAAGCTTCCCAAGCTTCGATAGCTTTTCACAAGCACAAGTGAGTAAACAGGGGTGTTCGGCTTGACTTATGTGAGCAAAAGCAAGAGCTATAGTATAAATCTTCCCAGGTGAATTTTTCCCTTCGAGCCCTTTTCTTTCAAAACAAACGGTATCGTCATAGAAATAAGGTTCAAATTTAATGTAATGGCTCGAAGCGAAAAATTCACCTGGGAAGATTTATACAATACTTAGTTGCTGCCTGTGTTGGTTTTTGAACACAGATAAAGCTCCAAACGCACAGACAGAGGACGCGTGGCGGTGACAGTTGTAATGTTCTAACAGTATGAATGGTTGTGTGGTACCGTACCGCGAACTCGTTCATACAAGTTAGAACATTACAACCGTCACCGCCATCCCACCGCCACGCCTCCGCTGTCGCGTTTGGAGCTTAAGGAAGCGAGAACGAAACATTAACGCACTTATAAGAGCGTGTGAATGTCATTCAAGCGTTTGTATAGGCTTGGATTCTAGACGTTTGCTAAATCCTGGAAGCGTGTAAATATAGCATAAAGGTGAAACGCCATCTCTTAGTAAGGCCAGTATTGGCTCAATATGTACAGCGGTCATAGACCATGATCACCCTCTATAGCGCATTCGCTGCCGGGAATGCATTATATGCATTTTCATGACTTTCGCCTAGTACCGTCATAGTTTGGCAGTCATTTGAACGCCCATGTGCGTTTGTGGCACCTGAAGAAGTCTCGAGTCTGACAGCCAGCAGCAAATGTGTAAATAAGCGAGAGGTGTGTAAGTACGAAAACGAAATGTGTAAGTAATGAGAGTGCTGTCGATGCACAAGAATGAAGATAGACAGAGGTAATCTATACAGCATTAACCAAATTCTTCAGTTATCTCGTGATCATGCTGCCGCTAGATGCGTCAAAAGCTCATTAAAGTTAACCAGCGGTCTACATCCCGGTATTAACCGTAAATCATTAAAAAACTGTTATTTCAGTAGTTTATAAAATCCAATGACTCAACGAGCAACTTCATTCGCGGTTCTATTTCGACAACTGCACTAATTTCCAGTGAACCGTGCTATAAATGGCTGCTTAGAGCAAATCAAAATGCCGACGTTTCGTTCTGCATCGCATCTGTCGACATTGAGGATTAAGGTGTCTGCGCGCGCGCCGGCCGTGACCGCGCGCTGCATTCAGATCGCGCCGAACAATCACAACACTCTCAATTTTTAGACCGGTCGTCTATTAGACAGCAGTAACAGCGACACAAACAAACAACATCAACATTCATTGTCCCAGCCTATATACGTCCCACTGCAGAGCACAGACCTCCTCTCAGAATGTGAGAGGGCTGTAGTTAGGTACCACGCGGGTCCTTTGAATTTCTTCTCAGGTTCAGGTTGTTTCCTCACTATGTTTTTCTCTTCACCGTAGAGTTTTTATCTTTACTAAAGATTATAGTAAAATTTAAATGTAATTTCGCACTTAAATTCCGAAAAACTGAGGTGAGGACCTCTGTTTGAAAATGGTCAAACCACTACGCCACTGCACAAAATCGAAATTGGTTATCTTGATAATTTTTTATGTTTTTTTTTTTATATTTGGTAGGTCTGAGAAAAGGTCGTAGGCGACTTCTTATACTTCTTTCTTCGCAGACGGAGTCGCGGGAAACAGCTAGTTTGATTTAAGTATCATTATAAATATTTAAGAACAGCATTATAATTACAACCAATGCGCTGAATGCAATGCAATGTGCTGATGTAGATTGTCTTTGCTAAAACGACGAAACACTAAAACTATAAGGGTTCCGTTTTTTGCCATTTGGCTACGGAACCCTAAAAATACGGGACAGGGTTAATGATTTTTTTTAAATCCTATGGACTATGCAAGCGGCTGTGGAAGACCAAAAAAAGCCCTATCTTATTATAAACTCGAGATTATTTAATCCTCCATCTGATTGCTTGAGCTGGACATGGTTTCAAACCGTCGTCAACTCCCGTTGAAAATCGATAACTCAGCAAATCACACATGATTCAGAGAAAGTTTGAGTTGTTGTTGTTCTATTCGTGTTCCTGGTTTGTAAATCGAATCGTAATGCAGCATTCCTCAGCAGTACATGTTTGATTTGTTGCGGAGATTTGGTTTTGCTCAAAACATTGCAGTGAGTTGATTTCCATTATTAGATTTAGCTTTCCATGGTTTATCAACACCCAGCCGAGCAGAAATTGTTTTCGTTGTCGCGACAGTGTCACAAGCATTATTGGGTATTGAATTGACACAGCTGTAAATTCTGTAGTTACTTCTCGAAGGTTACAAGCCGCTTGCCAAGAGACAACACCTTTCCTTTTTAGCAGATCCGAAAATACCTATGCAATAGGTGCATGTAAAAAAACATACATATTTATCAAGCTTAGGGTGATAGAAATCCGTCTTCTGCATTGTGTTTGATGAGATTTATACGTTTCAAAGTAGCACCAGAATCACGAGCTAGGTGGTCGAATTAGCATTCAATCGACGTCCATGAGGAATTTTTCTTAGCGTTGAATGAAAATATTAGTGTGTTTATAGTGCACTTAGTGTTGATGAATCCAGCGCTAATGAATGATCAGAACAACAGCGTCTCAGGAGGCCGGTGTGTTGACTCACGACTGTTAATTAACCTAAGAATACGCGGAACGTTTAATTATCAGTCGATAATTATTATTGCCTTCAGTTGGGGCTAGTGGAATTTCAAGGTCTTCGGGTAGAGCTTTGAAGTTTTTGGAGAATCAATGGCACTCGACCGATACTTAGCAATTTTGTAACATGGCTTTGTAACAGCAGAGCATCACGTTCGTGTAATATACCTTGTAAAGTTAAATGGAATACAAGATAAGACAGTGTAAGCCCTACTTTTTTGTTTGACCTCATTAAGGTGGGATTTCGCAGACCAGGTATAGCTAGCTATATAAATCAGACTTAACTTTTAACCCAGGATTAAGTATCTAGTGTCAAAATTTGTGGATCTAACATATCTAACCCAGGGTTTATTTTTTTTATCATAGACCGAGCAAGCGGCCCTATGACTTTATTTTCCTTTGATTCCGTTTCTAGCTTGGAAAAAGGAACATAAGGCACAATCGGAGAAATCGAAATGTTTCAGATGAACCAATCAAAGAGGGTAAATGAAAGGTCTTCAAGAGGCCATGCGAACTGTACGAAAAAGTTACGCAGAATGGTAGTAATATGTTCTCCTTTACATTTTTTGTTTTATACTTCTTTTACCTATCCTATCGTACCTATAATTTGAAGCTCTGTAATGTAATATAGGCACAGTCATAAAATACAGAAGTAACCGATGCTCAATATAAGTTTCCGTGAATCCATTAGGGATGGAATGTAGCTACAACGCTTTAGTAAAACTGGAACATTTCCCCGGTTGACAGCGGGGTTTTGGTAATTGTTTGTTCTCATTACCGAATTATTCATTCCACGAACCCATTACCCAAGGTTTCACCTGAATTTATTGACCAAAATAAGTTAAATGTTGTTGCCGAATACAATGGGAATCTGCGATCGCAACAAATGATTGAATCAAAATTGTTTCCTTTACAGATAATTCGCTGTGATTATAGATTTTTTATTAGCCGGAAGTATAAAGTCAAATTTATGTGCGAAATTACATTTGAAATTGTGAAGGTGAAAAAAAACATCGCGAGTAAAGCTGCATACTCCTGCGAAGAAATTCAATGGTGTGTGTGAAGTTCCCAATCCGCACTGGGCCCGCGTGGGAACTACGGGCCAACCCCTCTCATTCTGCGAAGAGGCCTGTGCCCTGCAGTGACGGGGTGCCCTAGGCAAACCTCCCCACATGAAGTGCTCATTTTCAATGGGGGTGCTCTAGAGGGTATAAGGTATCCCCCCGTATATTAATCTGCCGCGCTCGAGTAACTTCACAAATCCCCTCTATTGGCACTACTATTGGCAGTTGAAGCGAAATGCCCGGGATTTTGCTAAATGGCCACGGGAATTCCTAAAAATCACACGGTGATTTTCATTTGAGTTGTAAGACGAACACCCGAGCAAAATTTAATATCTCTAGACCTACCGGTTAAGGTTCTAGGATTTCCCCGTCCTTAGAATTTTCCCGTTAGTAATAATAAGCCGGGTTTGAAAAGAAAACCGTAAGAAGGTACTTAAAACACGACACGACGTGTTGCACGACAGGGTTTCTGTGACTGATAAAAAAGGGTCCCGCCGGAAGACCAGCGCTGGCTCCACCTCAGGAGTCCGCATTTATGCTGAGGCGGGACCTTTTTCACACACATTTTAATGTTTTTTTTTCTTCTTTCTTTTGTAATCTTATGTGTTTTGTTTTGTGTGTGAAATAAACTTCTTTCATTCATTCATTCATAAAACGAGTTTACTCGAAATAAAGTTAAATCACGGTAATAATAATAACCTATACTTTATTTTGTTTTATTATTTGATAGCTGATGCATACAATGTGTTTACAAAGATTACACGTAATTTTATGGAAATTATTCAACATTATACTAACATTGATATCAAAATTGCCTCTAAAATTGTTTCCGGTATAAAATTTCATACAGGCTTTAAAATAATTATGTTTATTGTGGACCAAATAATAAACATTTATGATAATTACAGGGATTTTTTTATTGGACGATGACTGGAATAAACCCCACAAACAGCGATAATGTATAAACAAAATAGCAATTAAGTAGTTAGCACAAAGTTGCAGCAATGTTCATTCTAGCCTATACACTACGTCCCAGGTCCCAGTGCAGGCCACAGGCCTTCTTTCAGAATGAGAGGGTTACCACGCGGAGCTGATTGGGAACTTCAAACTCACACCATTAAATTTCTTCGCGATGTTTTCCTTCAACATACAGCTCATGGTAAACTTCAATTGTAATTTCGCTTTAGCCTAGTTGGGAGTGACCCTGCCTACGAAGCAAGAGGTCCTGGGTTCGAATCCCGGTAAGGGCATTTATTTGTGTGATGAGCACGAATATTTGTTCCTGAGTTATGGATGTTTTCTATGTATTTAAGTATTTATTAATCTATATAAGTATTTAATTTATTGAATCAGGCGTTACTTTGCGGAGGTCCATATTAATGAACTAAAACAATTACTTTGCTCACCCGCGACCTTACAATAATAGTTACCTACGCTTATGCAAGAAATGTGTGTTCATGCAGTTCCTCCACCTCCACACTGTACGAACACACACAAATCACACAAACACAACCATCACCACCACCAAGCTACACTGACGCGTTTCGAACTCAACCAGAGCTCATCTTCAGAGTTACCCTGGGTAACTTGCATAAGCGTAACTATTGTAAGGTCGCGGGTGAGCAAAGTAATTGTTTTAGTTCACTATATAAGTATGTTTATCGTCGTCTAGTACCCATAGTACAAGCTTTGCTTAGTTTGGGACTAGGTCGATTTGTGTGAGATTGTCCCCTAATATTATATTATTATTATATTATATATATTATATAAATTTCAAAAAACTCTAAGGTCCGAGCCTAGGGCTCGAACCTACGTCCTTCTGCTCGAGAGACCATAGGTCAAACCACAAGTCTACCACAGCTTTTTGCCGTATAACAATCAGTATAGGTACCGCCACGAGAGTTGAGACGAATGATTACACACACAGCTACATAAAGTACTGATTGCAAAAAAGTAGTGAGTGAATGAAAATGAGAGTTATATGATCTTATGGCGAAATACCTACGCAATACTACTTATGCATATCATTTTTCTTTTTTCATATAACCTATTTTTGGAATAAAACAATTTGAAGCTGATAAGAAATATACCCTACAAAAAAATCGGTATTTTATAAATAGCGAAAAATATGCTTATCTGATTTAAATAAAATAGATCAAAATATTTTATTTCCTGCTTTGTTTGAACTAGGTGTGTTTTCCTAAATAATTCTTAACGAAATAGTTTGATGAAATTTTTAGTCAATGTTGTAATTCACTGTTGAGTCTGTTGAACTTGCTATCGGTACGAATAAATGCATAAGCATTATTTTAAAATGTCATTTCAATAACTCATTAACATAGGTAATATCAATAATATAGTATTACTGTTTTAAACTTTCGTGATTTTCACTCATAATTACTAAACTAAACGGGACTTATCACGCAATAAATATTTATTTATTTAGCAATGTAGCCGAAACGTCGAGGTAAATAAATAAATATTTATTGCGTGATAAGTCCCGTTTAGTTTAGTAATTATGAATATAGTATTAAATGCATGATTATAATAATATTTTTAATTTAATATAATTTTGTAACATTTTAAACTTAGTTATATAAAGTTATTGTGTGCCCTTACAGGGTGTCATGGACTGACATAAATATAAATAAATAAAATAAATAAATAAATAAATATTAGGGGACAATCTTACACAAATCGACCTAGCCCCAAACTAAGCAAAGCTTGTACATTTATTGTAACACCTAATTTTATATGTACATGACTTAATAAATGAATAAATAAATAAATGTCAAAATCCCGCTGTCATTTCATTACATGACAAGTCGTTGTGTGCGTGGCCCAACTCTCGTGGCGATACCTATACACGCAAAATTGCAGAAACCTTGATAAACAGTTATCTTGACTATTTTTGCAGTTGACGAGATTAAAAACTTAGTTACTTTACTGGTAAATAGTAAGCAAGCTATAAAAACGCTGCCGCCACTCCGGAGCCGACAAATGGAGTAGAGCCATGTAGAGCCTTAATTAGCGCGCCACTCGCTCCTAGAAGTCTTGCAGGATGCAGGAGGGATGACGGCGATTATTAAACCTGTTCCAGACCATGTAGTTATCAATACATTATTAGCTTTTTATCCAGCCGGTTATGTGATTAAATTCGCATTTGCAAAGAATGTATGGGACATGTTTAAAGGAACTTTATTAAATGGATTTAATTACGTAAATTGTGACGATTTTTTTCTCATTTGTAGAAGTAACGCCTGATTCAATAAAGCAAGAAAATATTTATGCCCGAAATTCTTATACCTACATACACAGACTTTAGAGTTAGAGGAGACTCGTGGTCGCATGCCACCATAGGTAAAATTGATTGTTAAGTAAGCAATCCTTAATGCAAGGTGGCATGCAACCAGGATCTCCTCTGAAATCTGCGTGTAAAAATTTTGAACAAGAGTATTTTTTTTTGTTTGAATCGGGCGTTATGCTTTGCGGAGGTTTAGAATCTTTGAGATAGAAGTCAAATACAGTTTAAAAACGCGTTAGAATTTTATGTGTTGTGTGATAGTTGGGAAACATGAGATTCTGCATGATAACACTATCTGTCGCACAGACATAGCTGTCTTGTATGCGTGATAGCGGAGTAGCAACGTATGAATATGAACCTCCGTGAAGTAACGTCTGAATTACCTAATCAATTATTTTATCGTTTCTTTTTCTAATTCTTGTGCAGAACGCTGCGAAGAAAATAATCCTCTAGCGCGGTCATTTGCAGAGCTCCAACAATAAGTACTTTAGCTGCACTGGCATTGTCTCTTCAAGAGACAGTTTCTATTCCTATCTCCCGCCGCTTGAGATGCGTTGTCAACGTCAACGACACTGACGCGCGGTGGCCGGTGACGCAGCGGCGTGCGACGTCACAGGCGCGTCATTGACTCGCGGGGACTGCGGGGCAAGGTCGAACATACTTTGATGTTTCATGAACAAACTTTCGCTACCAAGATCACTTGCTAAAGTTCAATAGGTAAGTTGTGGCGTACAATGCTAGAAAACTTGTTGAACCTTGAACGCGGAAAAACGAATTTCACGTCTCTTTGGTACTTATAGTAAAGCGCATGAAGAATGTTTTCCCTGCCACGTCGCCCAGACCTTAAGGAGTTTGCCGTAAGACTGGTTATAAAACTGGTTACCTGCGAATTACATGTTTACTGGTACCTACAGTCAGCACTCGATTATTACTTTGAAAATAAAGTCGTGTGTACTTAGATCATTTTGAGCACCACAACCGCTCATCCATTTCTGCTGCTGACTGTACTCTAGTGAAAACCGATGGTCTCTCAAGCCGATCGTGAGTTCAAACCTGGGCTCGACTTCTGAGTTTTTCTAAATTTATGTGCGAAATTATATTTTAAATTGACCATGAGTTTTGCGGTGAAGGAAAATATACAAACAAACACCAGAGAAGAAATTTAATGGTGCGTGTGAGTGAAGTAGGGCCCATGGGTAACTACGGCGCAACCCTGTCATTTATTTATTTAGAGAGGAAACCTGTGCCCTACGGTTGGATGTATATATACATATAGGATGGGATGATGATGATAATGACAATTACAGGTCTTGTTTAAACCGCATCCAGATTTTCAAGAAGGTTTAATGCATACTAAGCTGGTGTACTTAAGTAGTATATGTAAGTAGAACTTCTTTCTTGGTGTAAGTGCTCGTTCAACGGAATTTCCACTTCTACTTACACTGGAAACTTCTATCTCTGAACATAAAAATTGTCAGTCCGAGAGCAAACATTCAATAATACAATCAATGTAGGTATGAGATGTGCGATGAGTCCGGAACGGGCTAATTTCACGGTCGACGAACATTATGACCGTCGCGGGCGCACAATGCAAGCGCCATATCATGATGGCTACAATGCTAATCGTACTTAATAACCGTCGAGGACATACCATTGGCAATGGCCAATGAAAAGTACGAGTATATTTGAACGAACAACTGTTCCCGTGTCCTGCCCAGCAATGTACATTTTGTACGGTTGAAGAAACTGAATCATGAACCAGGGTCGACCTTTTTCACAGCAAATGTAATGTTGGGGAACGTGTATAAAAAAAAATAGATGAAATACATATAATATATAATGGTCTTCTAATAGAATGTAATTTTCGATGAAACTATTATTTAAACGAACTTTTTTAGCATGTAATCTACAGGTTAGATTAGGTTAGTTTTATTTTATTATATCTCTGTAAAGTTTGAGGATATCTAAGAAAATGGCATTATATCAAATGACTATTATGTATTTCGACCATTATTATTTTCTTACTTTATGTGATTTGATATGTACCGGTCATGTTGACATTATGTCTGCCCAAGAAATCCTAGTAATTACTTAATTGATTTAGAATCCTCGATTGTACATAAGATTGAGTGTAACATCAAAGATTTTCTATCGGTTACATACTTATTTAGAATCATATTAAGCATACTTAGAAGCTAATAACTAGGTGTTTGACGGTTGCAGACGCCCAGATACTTCTTGAAACTTGGCTAACTTTGTCCTTGAGAAAAGTACAGAACAAAGGACAGGTGTTTATAATGAGGTGCGCAATAATAACAGTTTATAATGGCTCTACACTACAAGTAACCAATGTCCCGACGAGGAATATTGAATGTACTCGTAGCAAACGTATCAATCGAAGCACTGGAAAATGTCACAAATGAAAATTTTCCATTTCGATTACATTAGTTCACACTCATATTAATTACAATGACAATTAAGTAGTAGTTTTCTACACTAGGACATACAGTGCTAATTTGTTAATTTGTTTTGATAATTAGTATGAGTGTGAACTAAGGTAAATAATAATAATATACAAGTACGAATACTGAAAACCATTGTACCACTTAAAATTAAACTTAAGTATAGAAATAATTATGATAAATTGTTTCAGCGCTGCAGAATTATGAATGTATTTGATATTGTCAAATTAGCCATAGCTTTAGAATATAAGGATAGACTGGGAGAATTAGTTAGATATGACAGATCAAAAAGACTCCGAAGCTTAGATAATAGTAATCACTTCATTGTTCCAAAATGTCAAAATATTTATGGCAAAAGGATCTGGTCCTACTACTTTCCTCAAATACTAAATAATTTTCCCAGGACTACAATTGATAAAATAACTAGCAATCCTAAGAACATTAAAAACATAATTAAGAATTTATTTATTAAGGGCAACTCATAGTCTAGCAATTAGAATCTTTAAAAGTAAAGATTGGCTAGGTATGTCATAATTGTATAATTGTTATGAAATAAACAGATATAATATATTTTTTTAAATCAATTATCATGATTTGATTTTGATTTAATGACTGACTGGCTCACCAACGCCTAACTGTAATCTTTAATGCTTTAAACTAAGGTGGGCCTTGGAGGCTAAAATTTTACAACGAAAAATATAACGATCCCTGTATCCATATCGTAGATAAAAATTGAGAATTGGAATTGAGGCCGTATATTTGGAACTGTCACGGGATAAGGAGTTTAGGGCGAAGCTGCGGATAGAAGTGACTATGGCAAAAGCACGCGGCGGACACGACGTACAAATACGCGTTCTTGAATCTACATAAGCACGACGACGTCTGTACACGCGTACGCCTACATACATCGCGCGCGCACTCTTCTGGATTCGGGCGGTTTCCGGCTATCTGCGCCTTGAGGGGTGGGGTAATTCGAATCGGTGCGGGGCGGACCGTTTCCATTCTGTACGTCAGTACTATTATATATTCTGTGGCAAAAGTTAAGGGTCCATAGCCAGCCGATATTTTTTAGTCAAATCTACATCGGCTTGTGGGATGCCTGGCCAACTTTCGCCCATTGAAATGAATCTTAAGTTTGCTGACCTCGAGTCGTTAACTTTATATCCACAGGAGAGACCAATTTTATTTCTTAAGCTGTGTATGTCGACGGTCCCCAAGAGCAAAGTATTAAGTGCAAAATTATAGTTTCGAGTAAGTTTCGAGTAATTGCCGTTTAAAGTTGGGCTCAAGTTAAAATCTCAATATTTTCGTAACAAGTAATCTAACACTAAAACTACTTATAAATGCCTCTTGATATGGTTATACTTCTAATTTATGTAAGATTGCTTGTTTTATTTTTTTAAATTTGTAGATAAATGGCGTTTTTTATTACTTTACGACTTTGTTCTGTGGATTAAGAGGCGCGCATATTCATAAACGACTTTGTTCAATGGAGTACTGAAATTAAATAAAAGTCTTATTTGCATGTAAGACATTATTCATCGAAGTTTTGTGTAAATATCAGGTCGTATGTAAAACTAATTATGTTTTGGCAATACTAGATGTAATAACAATTCCTTAAAATATATCAGATTATATTAATTTAATAATTGCAAAAACTTCCAATTAATTTACAAGCAATTGACAAAAAATAAAGTTCACTCTAACTCGTACGATCTCCGCAGAACAACGGCGCAAATGATGTTGCACCGCAACGCGGCCGGTACGTCTTGTTTTGAACAAGATCGTAAGCGTTCATGCCACAGTGTAAGTACGTCGAAACGTTTTTCATTTAAGACTATGTTCAATTGGGTATCTCAGTAAATATAACACAAAATAAATAAATAAAAATGTAGTCATGTAGTTCGTTTGATGCTTAGTTTAAATCTGTAAAAAAAGCTATTTCGTCTTATTTTTCCATACGACTATGTTCGTGGGGACCGTCGATGTGTATGACCCTTTAGTTCCTTACCGTTGCTCGTTTTTATGGTACTTACAATATATTGTGTATTGATGGAAGAAGGCGGCGCTGGCGCAGCCTTGGGAGGCGCATCAAACGTCGAGCACGCTCCGTCGCGCGCCTTGAAAATATTATGCTATTTCCATTTAAGATAAACGTACCAATGCTCGACACCTCAACGCCCAGTAGATGACACCTACCTGTCACCTGTCTTACTATGACATAAGAATGAAGGTGTCATGTATTCGGTCAGTGTCGAGCACAGGGACGTTTACCTTACTACATGTTAGTTAATTTAAAAACTAAAACAAATTCGGTATTTCGGATTATTCTTGTTGATTTTGAAGTACTTAGGATCCGTTGTTTGCAATCCATTCCGTTCAACTGTGGCTATGTACACTAGTACATAACAGTCAGTCATTATATGTTACTACATTAGACGTTAGAAAATCTATAGGTTCACTTTTATGCTATTGACGATTAGACCAGTGTTACATATCGACGCGGTGGCTGTATAGATCATCGTCTTGCATGATAATGTCCAAATCAGCGTTGCCAGATTTTTTTTCGGGCTCGGGATTCTTTGACCTTCTGAATAAAAAAAGCGGGATTCTTCCGTCGAAAGCGGGATATAGTAAAAAAAGCCGGCCAAGTTCGAGTCGGACTCGCGCACCGAGGGTTCCGTACAAACTTGTATGTAAATAGTTCGTTACTAAAAGTTACGCTTATAATTTTTCTTTGTGATGGAAAAACGTTTTAAAACTTTCATCCTTTTATTTGAATTCCACAGTACGTTTATGACAATAGATAGCCAAAAAGACCAAAGATAAGAAGCCGTTATTTTAACGAAAATTGTATATTTTTTACCATACCTCGTCGCGTCCCATAGTTGAGCAATCCCTCAAAAGCGGGACTGAGCCGGTCCCGAGCGGGACAACTTTGGGCCAAACAGTCAGGACGTCCCGCCAAAATCGAGACGTCTGGCAACGCTGGTCCAAATTTAATTTCGCAAAAACACAGAGGTGCGAGCCCGGGCTCGAACCCACGACTCTCTACTTGATAGGTCAAACCACTAGGCTACCACGACTAAGCTATATGGGTTCTAGCGTTTAAGTTTACTTCTCGTATTTTGTCTGCCACGATGGATAGAAAGGTATAGATTAGATTAGGTTAGATTAAAATCGAATTAAGCCGACTACGAACTACGAACCATAGAGATTGCAGCAGTTGTAGGCGTGGGGTCAGACAGACTAAGCGGGCCTCGTTTGGTTCAGTTGACCTGAGTTTTAGGATGCCTAGGCAATTATCAATCAGACGTACCCACTCGCTCTGCATCTGCATCATTACTTTATTAGGCAACTGCCGCTGTTCTCAATTAACACAACGGGTCTTTAGTTTTTTTTCAAAATCATCATGCCTCTTTGGTGAAATAATGAACTTTTATCTTTTTGTAACATTATTTCAAACAATAAGTCAAATGACTTAAAAAACTTTAAAAGTACTTATCCTACCATATTCATTCATATTTTGTTATTAGGCAGACATAAAAACTTATTCTAGTAAAATTACCACAAGCTTTTCGGTGAAGGAAAACATCTTGAGGAAATCTTGCGAAGAAATTCATGGTTTGTGTGAAGTTGCCAATCGGCTTTGGGCCCGCGTTGAAACTACGGCCCAAGTCCTCTCATTCTGAGAGGAGGCTTGTACCCTACAGTGGGAAGTATATAGGTGGGGATGATGAGCATAGATGAGACGTGACAATATGCCAAATACGTATCCTTCAATGTACGGCTGCGTGCTTTAATTTGGGACCCATTTCGAAAAAAAATCCTTTGAATTCCTATATAATAATATTTTATTACCAGCTGTTGCCCGCAACTCCGTCTGCGAAGAATAGGGGTAGGTATACCAAAAATAGCTTACGACCTATTCTCAGACCTACCGAGTATGAAGAAAAAAGTTTCATGAAATCCAGTCAAGCTGTAGTGTGCACTCGCACATGTTCCCTACATCTCCCTATATAATCATGTAACTTAGCATAAGTAAGCAGTAATAAATCATATCTTAGACCTATCGGTTGTTTCCCTAACGCCATCCTTACATGGCGATCCTGCCAGTGCGGCCTTCGCGCTGCACTGGCGGCGCGCCGCGCCGACCAAATATATATTTTTTATTTATTTTTTATTTATTTGGGAAACAAACAGCAAATATAACACAGTTGAATATCATTACATTAACATATACATAAGCCAACACAGTTTCCACTTATATACAAAAAACATTTTTTGTTGCTCGAGCTTGACGAGTAATCAAACAATTCTCATGCAAATTAACATAGTAACGACCAAATTAAAATAAAATTTTAACAAAATAAAATTTGTACTTGTAATTATTTAAATAATCAAGTCTTTTTAAATTTTCACAATTTATAGGTAGCCTACCATGTATACACAAAAATTAAAATTAAAAATTATCTTTACATTACAAAGCAGCAAATATATTCAAATTCAAACACAATCTGTAGCTAGTTATTCACTTCTTAGCAAAGAAGTAAGTGCAGAAACAAATTGATTCAAGTTCATGCAAAACATATCAACACCAGAAAATAAATCATTATGCTTTTTACATGCTCTCAAAAGAAGTCTATTTCTTGCGTATGCAGTACGACTAAGGGGAACGGCAAATAGATAAGAAGAACGAGTTTGTCGTTTGGGGCAAATAAAAAGAGCGTTGCATATCTTGCCAGTAGCTATGTGACATAAGTATAGATACACATTTAATTATGTGACAATGATGATGATGATATAATAAGTTGGAAATTGTGAAAGATTTAAGGTCATGAATGACCCATAGGTTCATAAACAATGATAAGGAAGGATTGAGGTTTAATATGTTTTTTTTTCTTATGGTTAAGGTTTTAATGAAGACATAGCTAAAATATCAAAGTACGCAAGTTTTATTTTTGATTGGTAATAAAACTCTCGTCATCGAAGCGCGCAATATAGGTAGGTACTTAAGAAAACTTTATTTTATTAGAATAAGTTCATCCTTATCTTTACTGTGTGTTGTTTGTTCAATATATCTTTTAGTCTTTAGAAAAAAAACATGTAATCTATCGTGTAATGTTTTTTTTTGTTTAAGGGGGGAGGTGTAGTGTGCACTCACACATGTTCCCTACATCTCCCTATATAATCATGTAACTTAGCATAAGTAAGTAGTAATAAATCATATCTTAGACCTTTCGGTTGTTTCCCTAACGCCATCCTTACAAAGCCGTTTCGGAGGAGTTCGATAACAAACACCGAGACACGAGATTTTTATATATTAGATGACAGGACTTTCAACCTTATGTGGGTCCCAAATTAGAGCTCGTGACTGTATATAAAAAACCAAAATGCAGTGCCATGTCTCGGGGTGAACTGACTCTTAAAAGGAGAAATTACTATGCTAGGCTATATTTTACGTCTAAGGTAAACGTACCAATGTTCGACACCTCAACGCCTAGTACATGAC
Source organism: Archips xylosteana (assembly GCA_947563465.1). NCBI lineage: Eukaryota > Metazoa > Arthropoda > Insecta > Lepidoptera > Tortricidae > Archips > Archips xylosteana. Next base: position 23,516,688 of record OX387349.1, on the reverse strand, counting down.
ACCCATCTATCACTTGTCTTACTATGACATAAGATTGATGGTACCATGTATTGGGTCGGGTATGTATTACAATACCGAAGTACGAAAGACCGAATGTATTAAAACATCGAATGGGTCAAAAGACCGACACGATTTTTTTCTGAAACCGTAAACTTCTCTGAATTTATTAAAACGGCATCATACAGAACCCATTAGGTTAGGTTAGGTTAGTTTTATAACAATCTTAAAAAGTAAACGGTTTTAGAATAAAATCATGTCGGTATTTTGACCCATTCGATGTTTTAATACATTCGGTCTTTCGTTTTTTCGGTATTGTAATACATACCCATTGGGTCAGTATCGAAAACAGGGACGTTAAGCTACAATACAAGAGAAATATTTATCTAGGCAGATGTTACATTATATGTTGTTGACGTGCAACTTTGATTTTGAGTTAATTAGTTTGCTTTTGGCCCAAAATGCGCAGTTTTCCTAAAGCATTTAGAGGTCATTATCACAATAATACGTTAGTTGTTTTGCGTCTCATTGATAGTTTACTTCCGTAATTTAACGAGCTAACAAAGGTGCTCGTGACTCGCTGTTTAGTGCGCCGGTGCTGCGGAGATAGCATCTTGAGTCATCATCATTTCAGCCGAAAGACGTCCACTGCTGAACATAGCCCTCCCCCAAGGCTCGCCAAATAGATCGATCCTGCGCCACAGCGCCAACCGCATCAAACGCGTTCCCGCAACCTTAATCAGGTCATCTTGGGCATCTTGTTGCCTCTTGAATGATTTCACATAAAAAATGATCTAACTACAAATTTTACTGATTATGTATATTTTTTTATAATTTCAATGAAAAAAGCAACAACTCAGTGGAAAATATAAGCCTTATAATTTAAACCGCTTGTTATTCATCCTAAAGGTGATCCTTTTATTTACGATTGAAATCTGATCGTCTGGTTTGTTTAGTAGTCACCATTAGTAGCCCATTATGTATTTTGTCCTTTATTTTTCACCTTCCCGTCAGTTGCAAGCATCTCTTACTCATACTTAGCACCAAAGTACGTATAAGTACTTATTATAGCACTCACGATCTAGCACGGCTCGCTGCGCGCGCGGCGGCGGCCTTGCTCAATTATTATAGTTTTTAACTTCATCTCACTTCAACGGTACAAGAGAGGTGGAGTTGCAATATCACCCGACGGCATAGTTCCTGGAAAGCAGGCAACGCGATTCCCGTAAATTTTCATATTTTATGTGTAGATGAATATTGTGCTCAGTAAAGAAAGACTACATTTGTGAAGTTCTAAAAAAAATTAGACACAATTAATTAAGACAAAACTTAATTGCTTCCTTTGTGTACCGAAAATTACCTAAATACAAAGTTTGTATGAGTAACTTTCGTTACACAAATGCAAAATTAAGTTTTGTCCCTATTAAATCCCTTAATTATGTACATTTTTTTTGAAAATGGCCCCTAAAACTTTGTCATCACTACCATACCTATAATAATTCATTATCTGCTTCGATAGGTATCTACTTTTTACGTTTGACGCCGCCTGTGCCTGCTGTACCTACCCAAGGCAGGGTTTACCTTGGACATAATTGAATAAATATTTTCGACATCAGCAAATACTCGTACCTGCGTAAGAACTCTCACGTTCATTTTGCACACACATTGTAGATCGACAACCGATCGCCGGCAATATTCGGGCCAAGGCGCTTGCGCACGAGTGGCGCATTCACTCTAGCATGCGCCAACGTTACGGATGCTGGCACTATTAGGTATTCTGTGATGCTGGATAAATATTATTCACAAAGTAGGTAAATCTTACGTCTTTTGGTTATTTAGTATTTAGAATAGAATCATAACTAATTATACCTAGGAGAGATTTTCTGGCACGAACAACTTGTGGTTAGTGTTTGACATAATAATAATATCGATTCGATTTGGTATTCTTCTATACTAATATTATAAAGAGGAAAGATTTGATTGTTTGTTTGTTTGTTTGCATTGAATAGGCTCCGAAACTACTGGACCGATTTCAAAAATTCTTTTGCCGTTAGAAAGCTACATTATCTCTGAGTGACATAGGTTACTTTTTACCGCGGGAAAATACCTTTTCCTACGGGAAAATTAATTTATCGCGGGCGAAGCTGCGGACGGAAGGCTAGTGTTTTATATTTTCAAACGTGTCTCATTGATATAATGCCACTTATAAGACATCGATAAACTAAGTATTAGAAGGAAAAGCATTCGTTCTTGCCAGGAAAATCTCTAGGTATAATCATAACCAATCATAACCGATCGAGGTCCTATACCTTTCGAGCCGTTCGAGTTTAATATTAAGCAGATTTTTAAGCAATTTTTAACTCTACCTTCCCCTAGTTGCAAGAGTGTATTTTTATGTAAAGCGCGACCTCATCACCCTATATTATTACGTATTGATATAATTTTCTGAAGTTTCTGTACGAGCAAATACCTATTATAATTATTAAATTGTTGAAGTTACTCTATCCAAACCCCCTCGTCCCCGTGTTATCCAAAATAAACAATGCATCCAGATCCCCCCTTAGATGAGTAGGTATCTAAAAAAAAAAATATTCACAATAATTATGAAGAAATAAATAACATAGATTAATTTGTCTACATTATATCGGCCGCCAGATGCTTAGTCACATAGTAAATGTTGTCAAAAAAAATTGTTTGTTATTGTGGTGTTCATTAAAGACTCATTAACGACGATTGTCGTTTATTGATTAACGACCGCTTTAGCCTAGTTGGTAGTGACCCTGCCTACGAAGCAAGAGGTCCTGGGTTCAAATCCCGGTAAGGGCATTTATTTGTGTGATGAGCACGAATATTTGTTCCTGAGTTATGGATGTTTTCTATGTATTTAAGTATTTATTTATCTATATATGTATGTCTATCGTCGTTTAGTACCCATAGTACAAGCTTTGCTTAGTTTGGGACTAGGTCAATTTGTGTGAGATTGTCCCCTAATATTATTATTATTATTTTATTTATTATTATATTGTACTGTATATTTTTATATATATATATATATATAATTCTACTGTACGTGTGTATGTCACTGAACTCCTCTTAAACGGCTGGACCGATTTGAATAAATTTTTTGTATGCGTTTGGGTGGTGCTAGCGCCCTGGATGGTTTAGATTCACAAATTAGCCCGGCAGATGGCGCTGCAGTCGGTATCTAGGTTCATGCAGGACAACGTCTGTCGGGTCGGAGTTACTTATAAAATCTCATAAAATTGAAGCAACAATTCAAATTCACAATAAAGCAGAATAGTAGTTTTTTGCCATTTAGGTTACTAGTCACGTCACAGCTTTGGCTGGATCGAGTTTCTGCAGCAAGGAGAACAAGTTTGACTTGTGTGACTGGGACAGGTTGCAAATAATGTTGCCAACCTGCTCTTTAGATGGTCATATTGAGAAGGAAAAAGTCAAAAGGCATTACGAGAAACGCACATTTACATGGAGTGGCCTTCAATTGTTTTTTCGGTGAACGGACTTTTAAGTTCCTTTTTATTCACAAGGTCTGTTAATTCCATTGATATTTTTAGTAGGTACTAAATATCCTAATGGTCTGATAGTCTCAGTTTCAAACAAAAGGTCGTATGTTTGAACCTAATAACCTAGCAACTTCGAGTTTTTTGGTAAAGGAAAACGTACATAAAGAGAAGCAATTCAATGGTTGCCAAAACCACATTGGGCCCGCGTGGGAACTACAGACCAAACTCTCTCAATCTAAATAGGAGAGGATTCTTATGCCCAGCATGTAGCAGTGGAAGGTGTATAGACCAGAGATGATGATATAAATAAAACATGCCTTCGGTATAAATAGATGATCGCTGATTATCTAAAATAACGGCCTAATTTGGCATGATACGCTGTGTAAATTATACATCTTATTAGCAATAATTAAAGTATTAAGTCGCACACCGTACTATTTTGGAATAGAGCGTTATTTTAGATAAGCGCCTGATCACAGTCATGTCTGACAATATCCGACGATAGTGGTAGTGAGATATCTTTAAAGAGTGTAAAGTGAATTTTCATAATCGTTATCCCAGCCTTTTGTATGTCCCACTGCAGAACACTAGCCTCCTCTCAGAATGAGAGGGCTTAGGCCGTAGTTCCCATGCGGGCTCAGTGCGGATTAGGAACTTCACACACACCATTGAATTTCTTCATAGGTTTCCTCAAGAAGTTTTCCTTTACCGTAAAGCACGTGGTAAACATTAATTTTGCACTTAAATTCCGTAAACCTATATGTGCTTCATTTTATTTAAAATTAGAAACCAAAATAACATTATATTGCGTCTGGTCAAGTATTTCTCGTAGCAAATAGTACAGCACAATAGTCTGGGAGCCGCAAAATAAAATTGTTTTAATGTAATTTTATTTGCGTGTCGTCAATTGTTACTCTAGTATTAATTGTAAAGAGATTACAGTTCACGAGCCGCAATATAATGTTGTTGTGGTTTCTAATTCTAAATTAAATGAAGTATAAGAGGTGCGAGCCCGGACTCGAACTCACGACCTTCTGCTTGAGAGGTCATAGGTCGTACGGCTAGACTACCGGCGGTTTTTGTTTAAAGTGAATATTTTAAAATCTAAAATTTTACAGTTAAAGTGAAAAGATCTTTCTATTTGTCCATTGATTAAATTAGTTGATATGACCGTCATACTCGTTTCTTTGTTTACCGTCCGGTACTTACGCCATGTATATGTATGGCAGGCGTCAGCGGCGCGCGCGCACTTTCCCCGCGGTCACGGCCAATGCGCCGGAACCCTCTAGGCTATGGGTAGGTCGTTCATAGGAGCATCAATTCATGCCTAAATAATTAAATTAAGCTTGTTGGCTCAAAAATCCCTCCCCGCGACGTACGGGACACAAATGTCCCCATTACGCTCGCAGCGCTGCCTCTCTGGATGGCTATGGAGATCTGCTGAACAAGCTACGATCCTGAACGAGCATCACACCCACGATCTCTTAAACGACGCCTAAATTGAATAAAGAATTTTGACTTTGACTTTGAAACATCGCTTCATCCCAGGTAACCTACTATTATTCGTAGCAGGTAACATTTGTTGTAGGGCATCGAAACTCGGTTCAATTTTGAAAACCCGGGTTTTCGGGTCTAAGAGTAATCAAGACCCGGGTAGACCGGTTTTTTCGAGCTTTTCGATCTTTTTGTTATAATTTTTAAAAATACAAGAAACTGTGTTCTTATATCGATTTTCTACAATAAGTACAAAATGTAAAGGATGAGGAAGGTTTAAAATAAATGAGACAGTACTTTCCAAATTACAAAAACAGTTCTAATATTTTAAGTCGTATAGATTTTTTTAGTCTGAATATCGATTTTAAGCTTGAACGTGTCCGTTTGATGAAATCCAGGCTCCGACCATCCCTGCTCCAAACTATAATCGGATCTGAAAAGTTCCAGTCTAATCTGGAGAACCGATTCGCTGCTTTGGAAACCTCAAATAGCGATGACATTGACCGGGCCCTCGAGAATGTAGTTGGAATCCTCAGGGAGGAAGGTGTGAGATTTTGCGAATTGCGGCGTAAAGGCAGGAACTCGAAGCTTTCGGAAGAAACACTAAGGCTCATGGAGGAACGACGTGAACACCCACCAGTTACTTCGTCAGAACGACATGCTCTAAACAGGAGAATTGGCAAACTTGTAAGATACGATCTCCGATGCTCCAACACCCGTTCAATAGAACGAGCGATCGAGCAAAATCGGGGATCAAAGGTTTTTGTCAAATCTCTTGGAAGAAGTCATCTGACGAAGCTGACCTCTACGGATGGAGTAGTTGTTTCTTCCAGGTCTGGGATTCTTTCGGAAATTGAAAACTTCTACAGCCAGTTATACGCTACGCATGCATCTCAACCTGATCCCGAAAATGAGGAGTCCAGAGCTGCATTAACACGCCACTTTACGGAAGACTTGCCAGAAATCAGCCTGGACGAAATCGCGATGGCTCTCAGACAGCTTAAAAATGGAAAAGCCCCTGGAGAAGACGGTATTTACGACTGAGCTCCTGAAATCTGGTGGTAAACCTATAATGAAGGAGCTCCAGAATATTTTTAATACTGTTCTTTTTGATGGAAGAACTCCAGAGGCGTGGAGTAAGAGTGTTGTCGTGTTGTTTTTCAAAAAGGGTGATAAAACTCTTTTGAAGAACCACCGACCCATTTCACTCTAAAGCCACGTCTAGCTGTTTTCGAGAGTCATCACGAACCGTCTTGCGCGAAGGCTCGACGAGTTCCAGCCCCCCGAACAGGCCGGGTTTCGATCGGGATACGGCACCATAGACCACATCCATACAGTGCGGCAGATTATACAGAAAACCGAAGAGTATAATCGGCTGCTTGTGCTTAGCGTTTGTGGACTATGAAAAGGCCTTTGACTCGATCGAGATCTGGTCTGTTCTGGAATCTTTGCAGCGATGCCAAGTCGATTGGCGATACATCCAAGTGTTGAGAGGTCTGTACAACGCCGCTACTATGGCCGTCCAAGTCCAGAATCGGCAGTCTGAACCTATCCCCTTGCATCGTGGTGTGAGACAAGGGGACGTTATATCCCCCAAATTGTTCACAAATGCATTGGAGGATGTGTTCAAGACGCTGGACTGGAAGGGGCGTGGCATTAACATAAATGGCGAGTACCTCTCACACTTGCGATTTGCAGATGATATCGCCATCGTGGCGGAAACGCTGCAAGATTTGCAACATATGTTGAATGGCCTAGCTGATTCTTCTCAACGCGTTGGCCTTCGGATGAACCTGGATAAAACCAAGGTTATGTTCAATGAACATGTAAGTCCGGAACGAATTGCAGTTCAAGGCAATATTCTCGAGGTTGTTAAAGAGTATGTTTACCTCGGGCAAACTATGCAATTGGGTAAAAACAACTTCGAGAAAGAGGCCAACAGAAGAATACAGCTGGGATGGGCAGCGTATGGGAAACTGCGTCAAGTCTTCACGTCGCCAATTCCACAGAGTCTAAAGACGAAAGTCTTCAATCAGTGCGTCCTACCCGTCATCACATACGGTGCCGAAACGTGGACACTTACTATAGGGCTGGTCCACAAATTTAAAGTTGCTCAACGTGCTATGGAAAGGGCTATGCTCGGAGTTTCTCTGAAAGATCGAATTCGTAACGAAGTGATCCGACAGAGAACCAAACTTATCGACATAGCCCACCGCATTAGCACGCTGAAGTGGCAATTGGCAGGCCATATAACCCGAAGAACCGATAACCGCTGGGGTAGACGAGTTCTTGAGTGAAGACCACAGATCGGCAAACGTAGCGTGGGACGACCTCAGACTCGGTGGAGCGATGATCTTCGCAAGGCGGCTGGCAAGAGCTGGATGAGAGTGGCCGAGGATCGTGCTCAATGGCGTGCCATGGGAGAGGCCTATGTCCAGCAGTGGACGAACGTAGGCTGATGAGGATGATGATGATGACAGATTTTTTAGACATTTTTTTAGTATCACAATAATCACCAATTACTGTAAACATTAATAAAACTCTTCTTTATAATAACTAATATCCGTTTTGGATAATAATAATATATCGTACGTAACGAAACAAAAAAATGACAGAAATCTGAACTGAATTATTAGTTTTTCTTTTTACTTAAGTAATATGAACGTAAAAAAATTAGGGCATCCAAAGTTTTGTCACTCAAAGACGAGCGCAATCTATTGCCGACAATTCCAGCCGAAGAAAATATACGCTCCGGCTCGACACTAGTAGGTGGAATGGTTTTTAAATGTTCATATACCAGCGATAGGTAACGCCCTCGCTGCCGCGCTGTCGCGTACCGCCACATTTCTACCCTCACAGTGAATAACAAAATTAATTGAGAGATACTCACCTAGAAAGAGCGTCACCGAACACTACAAACAACACTCCTCACGTTCACTCACACCGCCCGCGCCGCCGCATCGAATAAGTTTACTTGTGACAGTCTAGGAACCTAGTAGGAACGTAGCAACTAAGCTTCTTTTTACGTAATAATTTATCAGAGCGTTTTATTATTCCATTTATTATTGCATTCGAAGTGGTTTATACTTAAAAAATAACAAAAAGAAAAGTATTAAAAGTACCCGAAAAACCCGAGTTTTAAAAATCAAACCCGGGTTTTTTTGTAATCCTCGGAACCGGGAAAACCCGGTTTTTTCCGGACCGGGTAAACCCGGGCTCGATGCCCTAATTTGTTGTAAATGTGTGGTAGGTACGTTTATGTATACTTGAAAAATATTAATTATTATGTGAATACAGATTGGCTGCCATTTGGTGAAACTTTATTTAACAGTGATGCCATTGCTTAGGAAGCAGAATTAAACAGAATCTGTGTGTATACGAGCAGCAGCGGACAACTTAAGCCCAGTTTAGATCTGCAAGAAAAATCGTGCAAGTTGCATTTACATTGCGGCGATTGATAGACCACTGCAAACCCGTTCGCTTTACAACCTCGCAACGTAATATAAGTTGGGATTAAACTGGACTAAACTCGGCTTTATCGCTTGAACTCACATTGACGTCAGCCCTCTGAAGACTACCAAATTACACCAATTTCTAAATTAACTCTGGCAGCTTTGTGTATGATTTGATAAATTACTCAACGAGCTCAAATATTTCCTCGGCACGACGCCATGGCGTAAAGCATGGAACGATAAACAAATCGAACCGAACAATAGCCGCCCTGAATAGAGACAGGTTGTGAGCATCAGCAGTTCTCGATACGTACGGGAAAATATTGTTAGTTTCAATGCACAAAAAGCACAAATGTAAGCATAACACAAAATATTATATTTTATATCTCAAACACAAATTTATCAGCAAACGTCTAAACGCGAATTTGCTTGGATTAATCCTACGGAGACACCCAGCGAACCCCAGGCAGAGATTGCCTAAGAACCCGTTCCCACTATGTCGTTGTCGGATTCCGATTTTAATCGGGCGTTCCAGTGGCAGAACATTTTATATGAAGCTGTTCACACTTGTCGGACACGATTTCCGACAAAATCGTGTCCCACAAGTGTGAACAGCTTCATATAAAATGTTCTGCCACTGGAACGCCCGATTAAAATCGGAATCCGACAACGACATAGTGGGAACGGGCTCTTACTTGATACGTACGGGAAAATATTGTTAGTTTCAATGCACAAAAAGCACAAATGTAAGCATAATACAAAATATTATATTTTATATCTCAAACACAAATTTTTCAGCAAACGTCTAAACGCGAACTTGCTTGGATTAATCCTATGGAGACACCATTCGAACCCCAAGGAGAGATTGCCTAAGCGTCTGGCAATAAATTATATATTAAAAACAAATATTTGTGTGTGTTTATTTGTCTGTCTCATTAGTTCACCACTGCCCGAGCGCCGCCGCCGCCCTTGGCCGCCGTAGTTTGTTTAACCTGAAGTGCCGCGTCCTTGACGCTTTCCTCCGCGCCGAGATTGGATTCTCGGATTACTTTTAGGACAGCACAGCTTTAAGCAAACGAAAGAATATACCTACAAGATGTTCTTAGGTATATTCCTAAATATTCCAGCAGGCAAATTTACCATGACATACCTACACACACCTACAAAGAGATCCAATGGCATGCGTGAAATTCAACCCGCACTGAGCCCGCGTGGGAACTACCTACGGTCCAAGCCCTCTCGTTCTAGTACCTGACCTGGCTAATGCGCTCCCGTGGAATAATATTTTTTTCATCACACTTGCTCGTCAATGGTGTTATTCCATGCCTGTATACTAAATGTCAAAGGCCTAATTTGCTCATAAGGGAGTTATGGATTTACGTACAGTTTTTCTTCCCAAGGGAGTTCTAACTTTAGTTTTAAAATTTTCAAACAGACTAAGGAGGTTTCAAGTCAGCCAACGTTTCATTTATATGTTTAAAACTTAGCTATAACCCAATTTTACTACACAAAACTTGTCTACGCTTCATGAAACTTCGTTATTTTTATATTTTAAATTTATATCAAATAGTTTTGCAATAATTTTAGTAAGTATTTTTTTAACATGTTGGCACAATGTGGCCGTATGGCCATTCGAATTCTAAACACAGTTTACTTTATCTGTGGTAGATGACTTGAAAAAAGTGACAATCTGTATTGGCGGGTAGCCATTATTTTTTTAATTTAAGTGTTGAGACAAAATAATTTCATTTTTGGATTTTTTTTCCTCGCAGTGTGATGAAAATCATTGTATGTATCACGGGCCGTAAGGGGATTACAAACTCGAGTCATTAAGAGCCCTCCGCCTCCGGCGTCGGGCTTCTAATAGGCTCTCGTTAGTAATCCCCTACTTACGGCCCTTGATGCACAATGTACTATACTTTAATCAAGACAAGAGGGAGCTGTACAAGAACGTGGCAGTACCTCGGCTTACAGGTGGCGGCACGTAAGTCTAGCGGTGAACGAAACGTGGAGGGAATGCGCATAGGTTCTGTCGCACACGCAATTGTTATCTCTACAAATTGATTACAATGATCTTTACTAATAAATATTATATACCTAAGATAGTTTGTTTAAACTAGTATCATCACTAATCCCCCGTGATACCTTATTTTCGACTTCTGCGCATCAACGGTCAGCGCTAGAGTTTCGTGCCGCTACTTGTAGATGACGTTAACTTCGTCTGCATCTGCAATTAACAGCTGGCGCTGTCCGAACGAAGGTTCTGTTTTAAAAATGTTACTGTAACCTTTTTCAAGCCAAACTCCAAGGTAAATGTTAATAATAATAAATAAGTCCTTAATAATTTGAAGAGCATTTTTATACAGGAAGGCTTACGGATGCCCCTGATGAGAGCGGGGCATGACATGCCAACTTCTAATTAGTGCTGACAAAAATAACTGACACGAATCATGGAAATTGGGTCACGTCATAACGCTCGCTCAGTGCGCGTAATAAAGCTTTATAACTTCTCAATTATGCCGATTACCTATTATTTATGATCATTACGCAAGAGGTCGTCGAAAGACGTAGGTATAATATGTAATTTTTACAAGCTTTTATGTAACTAAATACTTGTAAACAGTATGTAAGACGTCTTCAAATATTGCAAGTTGAATTTCGCCCACATCTAGTGATCAGCTTGACTTGAAATTTGTTTGGTTTTGATGACAAAACAAGTATAGTCAACCAAGAAATTCCTTTATCACCCCAAGGTTCAATGTCAGTTACAGGTTAAAACATCAAAGGCTTTACTTTTAGTTTCTGTGATAATCAGCCGTATGGTTTTTCCTCTGATGTAGGAACTGTCATAAAAAATGGTAAAACCCTTACTGGTCCACTATAAGTACCTATAGCCAACAAAAAAAAACTTGTGTTAAAAATGGAGTTTTTGATAAAAAAAAACATTATTTTAGTGTATTGCTTGTCAATAATTAGTCGGAGAGTAAACATAATTTCCACAGAAAATTTAAAAATTTAAAAACCCCCAACGCAATTTGGTCAAGTAAATGCCCATTATGCGTCTGAGATCCCTTCCACAGCTAACAAAAAAGCTGATATCTTTGAAACGGCTGAACCAATTTCGATGTAACATAATATCTAAGAACCATCGCCAAGAAACCCGCTTTCAAATAAAAAAAACCGCATTCAAATAAGTTCACCCGTTTAAGAGCTATGATGCCACAAACAGACACACACACATAACGGTCAAACTTATAACACCCCTCTTTTTGTATTGGGGGTTAAAAAAGTAACATTTAAGTAAAGGATGTCGTACGTAACCGTACCTAATAAGTACTTAAATTTTATTGTCTGTTAGGTAATTAGATACAAAAGTAACGTTAAATTTTACGATAGGTGATATTTGCGTATCATTTAGTCAGCAATTATTGATTTGAGCACTCTAGCCTCTGCAAACTTAGCGCGAGCATGAGGTTTAACTAACAAATTACGAGAATACCAGCCGCATGAAAGCCGCCAAATTATGTTGGTATGTCACGGTACGGGTTTGCCCATTCGTTACGGCTTACCTCTAATATCAGAACACGCGAACTGCGGGTAGGCCCGGGGCGTTGACATTACAAGCCCTAAGCCGTTACAGCAGAAACTTGATAGTGGCGCCTCTCTTTCCAGCGTTTGAGTCTTACAAGACAACAGTGAGCCGACTAAAGAGGGTTTATACCTGCTGAGCTGGCAACGTTGCATTTTTGTTAGTTTTCTCGATTATTCCATAAAAATTGAATGAAAATTAAAAATGTTTTGAATACAAATTGTTCTCATATATAAGTTAATGTGTCTACTGCAATAATAATTCGTGATAGACTTTTATTTTCTTTAAAAACGAACAAATTATTACCTAACGGTTTTTAAAGAAAATAAAAGTCTTATCACGAATTATTATTGCAGTAGACACATTAACTTATATATTAGAACAATTTGTATTCAAAACATTTTTAATTTTCATTCAATTTTTATGGAATAATCGAGAAAAACTAACAAAAATGCAACGTTGCCAGCTCAGCAGGTATAAACCCTCTTAAGCGCTTTGTGGAACAATCTTTATTTTTATTTTTAATCATATTATTTTATGATTTTGGCGCCCTCTGAAACTGTCGCCCGGGGCGAGTGCCATGTTTTGCCTCCCACCTTGACTTGGGGCCAATTGGCGATTGCCTATACATTTTCAATTGCATTAGTCAGCAAAACTGCATGCTAACTGCATGCGACTGAAATGTAATAAGCAAGCGGCAGTTGCAGTTACGTTGCAGTTGGGAAGCAGTCCGTCTGGAACAGACCTAAGAAAAATTTTGAGAAAAATCATAAAAACGTACTATAAATAAAACGTAAGTTTTAAATAAATTATAAAGGCTTAAATATAAAGATGTCACAGACAAAGACTTCTTAAATGCCTGTCCAACTAAAACGATCCAAGATCACTACATAGTATGAAACAAAGTCGCTTCCCGCTGTCTGTCTGTCCCTATGTGTATGCTTAGATCTTTAAAACTACGCAACGGATTTTGATGCGGTTTTTTTTAATAGATTCAGTGATTCAAGAGGAAGGTTTATACGTATATGTATCATGAATAATTGCACCCGTGCGAAGCCGGGGCGGGTCGCTAGTTTTCAATAGACGTCAGAGACTAAAAAAGCTGCATAAAATATCTACCATGAAGCTCTATCAACCCAGCCAATCTTAAAAACATAATCCTGCCCTAGGTACCGAGGAACGAAGAAACAGACTTGCATAATTCACGTTTGTTACTAGGTACTGGAGCGGTCGACGACCCCGCTGCTTTGTTTTTATTCGTCTGTTACGTCGTCTGCCTCAACTAATTTATTTAAATATTACCCGAGCCATCGTACACGAATGCAATTCGTTGGGCAAAAATCATCAGCTTGCAAATTGTGCTAAACGGGCGGGCACGCACGCTTTCTGGTACTTATTAAGTATTAGATATTATGTATACCTATCACATCAACAACTGTTTCCTTACCGTTCAAAGTTAAATAGTTAAGAGCCGAACCCAATAATTACAAACGTAATACGTGGCTGCGGCCGACAAATGGACGGACAAATTAATTTAATTAATCGTCCCTGTGGTAATATGAATAATTTATCGGTAATTTACACCAAAGGACCGTAAATGGATATATTTCAATGGCAAATTGGTCATTAATAGGCGTACTCACTTAAATCTATGACATAATCGGTTGTTCTTGCGTGGGAAAGCTCCATAACTTGACAAGAGTTATCGCGCTAAAGAGGGCGCGGCCTGACGCACCGTGAATATTACCTACGCTCTATAGCAAGGTGTTGAGGCTGACTGTGTCAGGAAACAATAGCGTAATAAGGGTATGTTTAGCTGATCGACGTAAACCGGTCGAAAAGCGATTGATCGACATCTGAGTTATGCTACTATTCGACGTCGATCGATTGGTGTCATAGATTTTCGTGTAGTACTAAATATGTGTCAATCGAAGTCGACCAATGCAGTCTGTCATCGAACGACGAACGACCAATTAGCGTAGTAGAAACTGTCGATCGACGTCAACCTGTCCAGTCTACCATAGGTCGATTGGTGTAACATGCTAACAGGTCGCAGTAAATCATGACACTTCATAGTCAGGAACAAATCATCAAACCATGGTTATCCTGATACACAAAATTGTTTAGCGCGATCAAACACTAAACAAATTTATGGTTTTCATTTAGACAAATGGCAATGTGGACTATTTCGACAAAGTGTTTACTATGCGACGTTTACGAATAATACGTTTGCTTAACCTTTTGAAAGATCCAAGGTCTATGTACACAAAATTAAACGTTGTATGAATAGAGACCGACAAGCATACCAACGAGATTTATGACTAATTTGAACTAGCTAAGTAATATTTTTTGGAAAAGCTTACAGTACAACAAGCCAGCCATAACGTATGACTACACTGACGACTTAGCTGGTGATGATACCTACAATGCAGTTTTCGTATGGGTTCAAGCTACATACCTGGAAGTACCTACTGACTTTAAAACCTTGTCTTTTTGTAAAAGGTTATTAACAAACTGCTGTATCAATGCAGCAGCACTTCATGAAAATTGCGCAAGTTCACAAATGCCTGATGCGTTGATTGCGTGCGATTTCCGCTTCAAGGTCGTCGCCATTTTCGGCAAAAACGCCGTCTGATAGAGCAAAAGCAAGTTCACAAAAACCATAATTACTTTATGTATGTATAGGTAGCTGGGCCATAAGGGTAGAGAATAATTACTTAATTTGGTTTAAAAATCACATCCTTATTTATTTAGGTAATAGTCCTCATTCAAACAAAAAGTACGGAAATTCTAGGGTAAGTAAAAAGTGGCTAAATTATTTACCTACGAGAACTATGATCTGATCATACATACACAAGGCCTCTTACATCTTGACAGATGATTTAAGCAGCGTCTGTTTGAGAGAGGCAACGCCGTTCGTGACTGTAAAGTCCGATCCGAGAACGGCACGTTCGCCCGCATCATACATATACATATAATAAAACGTCAAAAAATTAATACTTGGACGACCTTTTTAATTATCAGAAATGACTTTGCTTCTCAACGGCGTGTGCTAAAGCAAAATGAGTTTTACGGCGAATTAATTATGTATTCTGAAGCGTCTAAATTGCGCTTTAAAATATACACATTCGCGTTAAAATTCATAAAATGATCGCACGTGTCCAGAGTTTATACTAACAAAACGCCGAGCGGCGGGCCAGATACATCGGTTTAAAAATCAATTTGTGCTGTAAGTAAATATGCAAATTTCTCCACAGAAACTCAAGATTCGATACGTCGAGCGAGTCGAATGGAACGCGTACCTACTATTATGTGTTGATTGCAAGGCAAACAGCATCATACTCTTTCAAACTTAGGCATGTAGAAAGAGATAAAACTCTCTGCTCGGAGAAGTTGTCATGCTAACGCGAAGCCATGACCTTCTAGCTAGAGAGTCAATATTTACTGAAAAACAGCGGCCTGCGTTGTACAGAACATTCAGTTTTCAGCGTAGTTCAGTGCCCAGACGATAATAAAACAGTAGATAACGAATTCGCTACGAAAAATAATTCATTTGAGAGCATATCAACGAATTTTTCTGTCTTTATAATTATGCATTAACTGCAGCAAATTATAGCTACGGCTGATTTAAAACAGAAATCCTCATAACCAGTAACAACACAACAGATTTATAGATGTTTACTGAAACTGTTGAATTTCCACTAAAACCTTCAACTCGCGCAGTTTATTCAAACAAGTTTATTCTGCGAAATTACTCCGATGGTTTTTTTAAAACATCTGAGTTACATTTTATTTCATTTTAACAAGTATCCATCTATGTTCACAGAGCACTTAGCCTAGTGTTCTTTGAGAATTAGGCCAGGTAATAGGGTCACCGCGTGCAGTGCATTTAGAAAGAAGCTAAATAGAGATATTCAAACAAACCGTCCAACCGTCTAAACTTTGCAACTAAATGATCTGTTGAAAGCAACATCTTTCAGTGCGAGTCTATTTACAAAAATAGACATCTTCATTCTCAAGGTTATATTTTAATAAATTACCCCGTTGGTACAGAGTGAGACGTTACCGTGGACGGTTTCACATGAGCAATTCAATTAGGTGGGTAGGTGCGTCCGGCGCTCTGGCCGCGCCCGCCGGTCAAGGCTGCCGGCGCCGGCGGCCGTCTGCCGAGAGTGCAGCCGTACCCGCGTGGACAGGACCTAGGCTACTTCGCCAGCTGTTAGACGACCTTAATTGGGTGGCTGGGTCGCTCAGTGGGGCGTTCTTGTTGCTTGCTGACCGTGACGATGTTTAGGAAAGCAAAGGGTGGGTATGACGTAAAGGTAGAGACAAAAAAATCTAGTCCTGTGCATATTTTTCTTAAATGTTAGAGCAGGGTTGCGCTATGCAAAAAACTCTGTACCTAATCTTTATCTGTCAGAATTAGGCTAGTCATTATAAGCATTTGTTGTGTTAATTAAGTTATTTTATTACTCAAGCAAGTATTAGGCAAGTTAGATTTTTTTACATAAGTGGGGGAAAGAAAACGAGCATCACCATCAGACACCAGCAATATGAAGGGTATCACAGGTGCGTTATGAATGAATGAATGAAATTGTTTATTGCACGAATGTGAGTAATTACAAAAGGTGTTCTGTACAATATGGTATAAAAAGTGCCGTTGCGGGCCCTTTGAGAAATAGACAGGCTCATTTTTAAAGATCCCTATCGTATCGCTCCGGGAAACTAGTTTCATAATTTTCTCAAGAACACCGTTATATACGCAAATTTATACTTCCCACATTATCGGTAGGTACATTTCCGAGTATAAACTCGAAAACGGTGTACATATCAACAAACAGACGGGCTGTAAGCGCAAGCAAATGGGCAAAAGAACAAAGGCCCCGGTCGCAACGGCCGCGCCGGTGCTCCCACAGCTAATGAGATTTACGTTCACGGATACGACCACGTACCTTACGTAAATAAATACAAATCTTGCAAAGCAGAATTTATAGGCAACGTGTAAACTGCATTCGAGCAACAGGGAGCCAAACTCTAGAATATAGATTTCAATGGATGACGCTGTTCACAAGATCTTTCCTAATACAAACTGTTAATGGTTTTTGCTCCCATCGTTTGTCTTTCCAGATAGATACAACTTAGGGCTCTTCAAGGGTAGAATTAATTGGCTGTTACTGAACCGATAAGATACATCTTAGGCCTCATCTACACTTTCCATCAGGTGTGATAAGGGTCAGTTTTATTAAAAAAAAACCGGTTGTCTGTAAAGTCGGTTTACGGACGATAGTTTAACGTGACAATGACATAACAATTCAAAAAACTAAAATGAAACCAGGCGGTCACCCATCCAAGTACCTACTAACCACGCCCGACATTGCTTAACCTCGGTGATCGGACGAGAACTGGTGGATTGTAAAATATCTTGAAAACGGTGCATCCTACGGCAAAATCAATTAAATTTTCATTCCCTCTTTAATGCCCCCGCACCCCTCTCCGGCACACCCCCGCACCCCCTCAACCCGCCCCCGCATTGAAAATTACCCGAGCGCTAGTACCTACTAAGATTGTACATGCTGGCGTTCGCTGCTCTGTTGTACATACCTACTGGCCTTCGCTGCTCTGTAGGTACATGTACGGGACATGTAGGTACATGTATGTTACATTGTGTCATCCTTTTTCGTGTATGCAGCCGACGTTCATCGATTTATTAGACGTTGTCACGTCAAATAGTATGAAGTTACTCTTGAACTCCGAACGCATGTGTCTTTCACGCGGCACTTGCTTACCGCGCCGGGTGCGTGTCTTTATTGTTCTACACAGTTTTCGAGGAATCTTGTCAGCATGACGAGAATGACGGCGATCTACTGTGCAGGCGGTACCCGTCTGTCACATAGTACTGCGATTGACGAACATGGACTAGCTATTGATTTAGCTAACGCTCTCTCAGCATTATCATCAGCCGGAAGACGTTTACTGTTCAATAAAGGTCTCTTTTAGAACGCCACAATGAACGACAACTCACCATCCGCATCCTCCATTTGCATTTAGCTTTCATAAATGACTAGATGTTGCCCGCAATTCCATTTGCGCATGATTCGTTTATCAGTTTTATCATCCGGCAGCAACTATGCAATTTTCCAGGATAAAACTATCCTTGTCATTTCCTGGGTGTCATACGCTCTACATAATATTAAATTTCATCTAAATTGGTATAATGATTTAGGTAGAAAGAGGTAATTTATTAGTATTAATGTGATTGTGATTTACTTTTAAAGTGGTCTACGACTACATCTTGTCATGTAAGACTTGCCTCTACAGTTTCGTTTTAGAGGCATGCTCAAGAACTCAAATTTCCTCCGCTACTCATTGCCTGATGCACCACGTCCACAACCGTCAGATTTACGTGATCCATCATCCACGCCGGTTTTAGCTCGCTATTTGCAGCGGGAATGCGAACCGCGGAGCCCGGGGCGCCGGGTGCGCCGCGTCGGCCCTGCCCCGGTTACCTGACATTGTCTCGTGATTCAACGCGTTACGCCATCACAATATTTACATGCGGTGTGATGCGTTGAACTATATCGTTAGACACGGGATGCGTACCTAGTTTAGAATTTCACTACAGCTGTTTGTTTTGGTTTGTCATTGTTTTGACTGTGTGACTGTGTGCGTATAATAAACAACGTCTTACTTTGCTACTCCGCGACCATGGAGAATGGAGTTTGTGGTGCGGAGCAGCAAAGAAAAAGTTCATTGATATAGTCCCCTGCAAATCGCCTCCATGGAAAAATTTCTTAATAAATATTTTGAAATTTTTATTTCGTCAACATCACAAAGGGAAAAATACCAAATTATGCCGGGATTAAGGGCTTAGACTGGACGTTTATAAATCAGTTCGTTATTAGTCAGTCGCCAATCAGGGATTTTCTTTTCATTATATGCTTTAAAATATACTTTTTACAGAGATATATGTGGTCTGGGGCATAAAAAAACGTGATTTTTATGTTGAAGAGTCACGCAAAGTTGATTCTACGCTCACCAGTCTTATTAATATCGTGATTCATCGCTGCTTCGGCTGAATTTATGAAAGAGATCCTTAAATTGAGGCGTTTATTTAAAAAAGCGTTTAAAACAACATTTAGCGCGCAATAAACCGACGGCAGTAAACAGTTGCTGGCACGGGTGTCGTTTGCGAATGCGCAGTACGCGATGCACGGGAAAGCATTTTGATAAATTAGGTCTAAGTCTAGGTGCTCGTCTAGGTAAGTAGTTTATCGGTGGGTCTTAACAATAACCTATTCAGTGCCTGTCGATAACACTCTTAGAAGTATTATCGCTGAGTGAGGGTAAAGTCTATCATGTATGATGTATGGGATTTTAGTCTTTCGTCCGAATTTTGGGCAGCTTTTGAATTTAATCAAATCATTTGCTTGGTGGTTAATGGTTAGTGTGGTGGTGGTTAATAAAGTTGGTAGCATTGCCGCCGTCTTTTACCCCCGCAATGGTAAAATAGTCGGCAGTTTCTAGAATGTCCGTCATTTCGTCTATACTTTTCGTATTTTGCTAAGTGAGGGCGACGCGAGAAATAGTTATTTGTTATACAAGGGGGGAAAGTTTTATTTTACCTGCGAGTGTTCATTTGAAACACGGGCCATCGAAAGGATTCTATGATTGACCACGAGCGAAGCGAGTGGTTCAAAAATAGAATCCTTTCGATAGAGAGTGTTTCAACACACGAGACGTAAAATAACTTTTCACCCGTGTATAACACAAAACTTTTCACCTCACTACAGCGAGGAAAATAAGAAAAAGGGTTTGTACTATAGAAATATTGGTAAAATCAAAAACAATGCAAAATAGCCTAAGAATATCCAATCTTTATGGAACTACTCCAATACCAACATATACAATCATAACATTATAGTAACAAATGGATTAGCATAATAAATTATATGAATTTCCAAATTTTGCACGGTTTCCCGTAATTCCACAGGTGTTAATACGTCTTGGTCACTCGAATCACTCATTTTTAATAACAAAATAACTAGAAAAACATGCGAATATTTAACGTTGACTTGAAAAGTTTTGACTTAAGTTTTTTTTATTATTTCGGATGCGTTTTGTTCGCACATCGACTTACTTGGACTGTCATAACATTTTATCCGTTTTTACAACAAGAATGAAGGTTAATGTTGAATGCTGATATTTATGAATTAAAATAAAGTTGTAAGACTGTATTTAGTGTTTTTAACTCGATGCAATTCATTAATTGTTATGTTAATAATTCAGCACTTTTAACGTTTTACGTTTTGTTAGCTGTCAAATATCACTTAAGCTGCCTTCAAATGTCAAACTCTTTCTTCACATCTAATACCTTTAAACGAGCAATTCTTGTATATATATATATAATCAGGATCTCGAAAGCGGCTCCAACGATTTCGATGAAATTTGGTATGTGGGGGTTTTCGGGGATGAAAAACTGATCTAGCTATGTTTCATTTTCAGAAAATCGCTTTTACTCGTGTTTTCCGGCTATTTTTGTTTGCATTAGAATATAAAGCTAAATTTCGCCGACTTCGAGCAGATCATAATGGCACATTAGAAATCGGGTGGTCGCGGATTCAACCGACCTCGGTTCGATACCACGTTTTTTTTCAAGATTTTTAGTTTTTTTTTTAAGTTTTTTTTTTTATGAGAAACGTCAAGTTTCTTCTTTTGTGAGAAAAAGTTACTTTTTTGTGAGAAAAAGTTACTTTTTTGTTAGAAAAAGTATTATAGGGAACGTGCAGTAACTATAGGCGGCAGCACTAATGCGACAGAAGAGACACTATGCGGACAGTAAAACAAACTTATCAAGGTAAAACATTCAAATTGATGGCGCCCTTATGGCACCAGTTGGCAGCATCGTCTATGTGCACGTTCCCTATTGGGAGCACAGAACAGGAAAAGCCGGTTGTCTGTAAAGTCGGTTTACGGACGATAGTTTAACGTGACTCACCCCCCCTCCCCTCCGGTTTTTTTGTCAAATATCTTGAAAACGGTGCATCCTACGGCAAAATCAATGAAATTTTCATCCCCCCTTTAATACCCCCGCGCTCCCTCCCCCGCATCCCCTCCCCCGCTCTCACCCCCCCCCCCCCACCCCTCCGGTGTATATAATCAGGATCTCGGAAACGGTTCCAACGATTTCGATGAAATTTGGTATTTGGGGGTTGTCGGGGATGAAAAATTGATCTAGCTTGGTCTTATCTCTGGAAAAATGCTTGGTGCCGAATTTCTGCCCGAGCAGAGCTCGGTCGCCCAGGTACTGTGGATAAAAAGCGATTTTCTCAATAGATGTCAAACAAACAAAAAGGGCTTTCCGAGCTAGTGAGGTGAAAAATTATAATCCCACTAGAAGTTGCGCGCTAGATTGCGCGTAGCGTGAAGGCGTTTTATCTAGATTCTCAAATAACTTTCCTATAAGAAGGAATTTCAGATTACTCATGAGTTAGCTACATATTTTTTTAATTTGTAGCAGTAACTTTGTGCTTGTAATTCAAATACAACAAAGTTACCATACGCGTGTTAAGATAAAAAATGCCAGAATATGTCTTGACCTTGTAAATGAATATCGCGTAGGTATGATGTATTGTGTGTCTGATACCACCGCGCGCTTCTGACGGCTAAAATAAATCACATTGAGAAATTTTGCTCCATGAATCACGAGCAAATCGTTCAGGTGATGAAAAATTTTACGCAGTTTTCATCTGACAAAGACTCGAGCGGCAGATGTTTTTCTTTATTTTAGAGTGAATGTGGGTGCAAGCCATTCATTATTCAGATACGATAGTTTTTGTTCATAAGCTATTTAATCTAAGAGCTATCATATGGTATATTTGATGGCTTTTGTTAGAAGATTGTTCAATGTGGAATAAACTTTATAAATTTAGTCGAAAACTTCATTTTAATGGCATAGTATCAAGGCTTGTACTTGCTTGAAAATTACGTAGCCGCTCTACCGCGGCTACTCATAAATCTGGAGTTAATTTTCCTAATCGACAGACACAATCGCAACTATACTACAGACTATTAATAATGGGCGATAAACAAGAACCTAATAGAAATAAGTCGCCATAATATCAGGAATATTTACAGGCTCGTTTCGTGTCAAAGTCACTTAGTGACCGCTGAAGGACGGCCGTGAATTTGGAAAACCATTTGTCTGCATTATTTCAGTTCAAAACAGAGTTTTTTGGCAGAAGCATCATGAGAATAATGAAACATTAAAGTGATTATTAAAATAAAAGCAGGTGGTTGTTGTGGTACGATTCTGAGAAAATGAGAAAGTCCTTCATGCAGAGGATCAGGGATTCTTTTCCTAAGTTTCATGGCATCTCTAAGTTTCAGAATTAATTTGTGACGTTATATTATTTGTATTATGTTTCGATATTCATGTATGTATGTATGTAAATACTTTATTGTACATAAAACACAATCTATATCTACGAAACAATAAAATAAAAAGAGTTCAAAGGCGAATTTATCCCTAAAAGGGATCTTTTCAAGGTATGGTTCATGTAGTTTTTGTGTTTTAGATATTTTTAACTAGTGCTTCCTGCTTGGTATAAATAAAGTTAAACGGTAAGTAAAAAAATAAAAAAGAAAAGGGTTTATACTTCCTTTAAAGGCCGGCAACAGATTGGTGACTCTCTTTGAGTTGTTGATATTTATGGACGGTGGTGATCATTTTCCATCAGATGACCTGCGTGCTCGTTTGCCTCCCTCTCATAATAAAAACGTGCCCGACGGTGCCCCAATAGCAGACACTTTCAATCTTAATTCATAGCATTAAAGGCGACAAGCAAGGTGTCGATTATTACAATTAAAGTGTTGAACAGTGAGGTAGGTTACCTTAGTCCGCTTGCCGGGAAAATATGTATCTGATGAGACACTGAAACTATAACTGGATTCAGCGACTAAATCTACACTGACGAGCAAAAATAAAGGGCCGGTTACAAAACTGACGATAACTACAAAACCCGCTGTGATAGCTTCTACGAGTAAAATAAGTTTAGTAAAGATTTTTATTCTCAATTAAACTTTTTATTGTTAAGAATAAAACTCTTTACTAAACTCATTTTACTCGAAGAAGCTATCGCTATCGCTATCGTTTTGTAGTTATCGTCATTTCTGTAACCGGGCCTTTATTTTTGCTCGTCAGTGTAGATTTATTTAAGTTTATGTCCTACAAGACGGCCTATGAGAAAGGGATTGAGGCTAGGCATACGAAAGCTATTAAAAGATTTAGACTGCCGGTGGACTGCCCAATGCTCACGAAGATAATATACCGATGGAAGCAGATAGCATGCAGATTTAAAGCTTTTAAAATATCCATAAGCAATAATCGGACGTTTGAGAATGTTGATTGAACTCGTAAATCAAAAGTATAGACTATATTTTTAGGTAATGGTAGGTATGAGAAAAAGAACGATTTATAGTTTTTTACAAAGTACATACATTTTCCAGAAGGTGATAATCAATCAAAACCTGGAAAAGCACGAGGCCGATTCGTGCTTGCCCAGATTTTTAGCTTCTTAGTTTTATACAGGCAAGGAATTTATTTGGTGGTAACTCATTCTGCCGCCTCAAGGAGAA
This sequence comes from Archips xylosteana, assembly GCA_947563465.1. Taxonomy (NCBI): domain Eukaryota; kingdom Metazoa; phylum Arthropoda; class Insecta; order Lepidoptera; family Tortricidae; genus Archips; species Archips xylosteana. The sequence continues at coordinate 23,492,998 of OX387349.1, read as the reverse complement.
AAACCATAAGTGACAAAAAGTAAGTTTCGAGATAAATCCAAAAAACTTTGCACTTCTGTTTAATTGCTTTAACTTGAAAGTACAAAGTTGAAACTTTCGTTTTTAAATAAACGAATATCGCATAATTATTATGCATTGCAAACTTTTCAATTAACTCTTTATTTTAATTAGATATTTAGAAAAAACAGTTACTGTCTCGTAAAATAAATCATAAAAAATACTGTCACTAAGAATAAAGAACACAAGTGTGCAATTATGTTTTTTGTGTTAGCTTTGCACTATGATATCTAAAAAAAAAGAACATAAGTACACACTTATGGTCATCATTATAAGTTAGCCTCGGAGTTGAAAACACACAACTGAGTACTTGGGTTTTATTTATTTAGTCTTATCTTGTAATAGGGATTCATAAAAACACAATGAAAAATCAAATTAATTTATTAAAGGTAAACAATGGTTATTTGTGAAACGAGGTTGGTAAGTAAGACTTAACAAATGAGTTGACGAGTGATAAACCCGAGCCACAAGGTGAGGGTTTTCATCGTCACGAGTTTGTAAAACTTTGCCAACCGTGTATCATACGACGTTTTTCAATACATTTGTGAAAAAATTGGCAATTAATAACACAAAATTGAAAAATAAAAACAAAACAACGCAAAGTTTTACAAAAACGAGTAAGTTTTGTTTTTAATTAGGTTAACTAAAATTATCAGGCAAAGGTTCGACGCGTTCAGCCACTGCGATTTTTTCGAATAAATAAAAGGTGGAAATCATTAAAATCTGAGGTAATTGAATTACAGTTTATAATAATTACAATCAATTTTGCAAATTCATTACGTAGTTTTGTAAATTTATACATTATTCTACGTATAAGTCGATATTTTTTATTTTTTTCATTTAAAACTCTTTGCTTGTAAACTTTTAAAATGGAGAATTAAAAAAACTTTTTTTTTATGTTAGAGAGGCCAGACAAACGAACTAGTGGGTCAGCTGATGTTAAATGAACACCACTGTCCATAGACACTCGCAGCGCTTTACGCGATACCAGTGCGTTGTCGGCCCTGCAGAAAATTGTACCTACACTCGCCTCTTAAAGGCACCCAGGTCGTAACTCGATGGGAAGACCCCAGCGGGAAGCTCGTTCCAGATATTGCAAGTTCGTGGCAAAAAGACCGCTTAAAACGCACCGTCGAAGACTGCCATTCATCAACATGATGACGATGAAATGAACGCTTACGACGGGTGGATCTGTAATGGAACCCCGCAGCTGGAATGAGGTCAAAGAGTTCCTCAGAGCATTCCCCGTTGTAGATCTTATAGAACACGCAAAGGGAGCTAACGTCTCTGCGGAGAGCAAGAGGATCGAGTTTATCGGAGAGTGAGGGGTTGCCGAAGACTCGGGACGCCCTGCGCTGTAAACGATCAAGTGAAAGCAGCTGATATTGGGGTGCGCCAGCCCAGAGACAAAAAAAAACTGTAAAAAATCGCACTAGTGCGGTAAAATGAACTTACGAACCATCCTTTCCTTTCTTTCGAATCCTTTGAAAGTTAATTTTTCGAGCAAATGTTTTGAAAAATAAATGAGATGCTTTTAGAGATTTTTGGGTAATCATAATAACAAAACTAAAATTAAACGTTATCAGTTTGCCCCAAGTACTACTAATTATATTTTGCGAAGTAGATAGTTGGGGTTCAGTTGGTAAGCTTCGGACCTATGAGAAAAGCTCATCAATATCAAAGGCCGATGGAGGGAGATCCATTAGATGGAGCATAGTCTTTGCCTTTGACAGAGTCATCTGAATCCTCAATCACACACTGTTTATCAGAACCATCTGAATTTAATTCAGATCTGGGACATAAATTAGTCTTTAATACATCGCAGGCCGGCCAAATCCTGTCCTTGAGGGGCCGGGGTGGGGACGACTACTAGCCTGATAAAGCATAAGTAGCAACAACATTTACAAAACAAACCACAAGACCATATTTTTTGAAACCGATACTAAGCAGAAAAAGCATAAGATATTATCATACGAGGTTGAAAAAACATAACTTGTAACTTGTGCTTTTTCAGTGTCCGAGATTTTTAATTGATGAAAATCGTTAACTAAAAAGAAACAGCATTTCTATCAACTTGTGTGTTTTTTGCATCAAATTTTTTAAAAAAACCAACATATGTTTTTTCTTCTTATTATAAATATGTTTGGCGCAAGTCGAAGACAACAATTTAAAAACACACAAGTGGTTACTTAAGTAGTTTTCTGTCTATGAATATATAGTTATGTCTTTTCTTTCTCCAACAGGAAGTAAAAATAACAAAATGGCATGGACTTGTGCTCGTCTAAATCATAACCTGTAAGAGATATCCGAATAAATGCTAGACAGAAAAATCACATTTTTTTCCCGGAGTGCGAGGCTGGTAAAAAGTCAATTTTGCAAAAAATGTCACTTATGGTTTTTCTCCTTAAGGCGGCAGATTACTGCAGCTCATGATGGTTGCTAAGTACATTTTAAATTTAGCACGTACGGGGCCCCTTAAAAGCCCTTTAATCACACAGTGAAATAACTCCATCCCTCAATTGAGTGATCGATGCAGATTTGATGGTTTTAATTTTTTCTGTGTATCTAAGCCTGCCACTCGATTGTATCAGATATAAAACAGCAATTAGACTTCTATTGTAGCGAACGGAAATGAAGGTTCCAAAACAACATTGTGTGCGGTTGTGATAAAAGCTATTACGGCGGTCGAAGTTTAAAGCGGTTATTATGCCCGCAATCAGATCCAACTTTATTAACGATCGGTTGTCTCTACCTGAAGCAAATTGTATATATAAACAAGGTCACCACCAAAAATGGGACTCCATTTAAAACTTGCATTTTTACTTATTGAGCATTATTTCATACATAACATGTTTCGTACATACACATCTAAAATGATTTAGGCGTTTGAAAGTTTCGAAATTTTCATACTTTTATTCAAATGTCTTGATGAAACATAACAGCTAGGCTGGCCTCAGCCGGGAAAGCTGCGTCAGCGCAGACAGGAGTGACGGCTTATGTCAGTGGAGAAAGCCGGAAGATACTAACCTGAGAGTGGTCACGCGCCGAGTTATGCGAGGAGGCTGCCTAGCTAGCGCGATTCATTTGCGATTCATATGCTTATTTTGAGTCCATTTCGGGTTGCATAAAATTTTATCATTTGGCAAACTCTTTTTTTCTCAGAAACCATTAATTATTCAGAATTGTTATAAACAAAACCTAACCTAACCTGTAAAGTTCTACATGACGAACATTTAAAATTTTCTGAAAAAATTACGGTTTGGACGGAAAAAATATGACAAACAAAAATTATGACAAACATTACATTATGACTAAAAGTTTTACGTCACCAGACACGCTTCCCCTTATTTTGTCATAGTGAGACGTTCTGTGAATTGTCTGTTGAGGCGGCAAATCAGGCTACAACAAAATTAAACATAACCTACGCTGTGTAAGGGAAATGTGTCGTATGGGCTCATTGCTTACTAAAGTACCTGCAGGGAAATAGTATCTATTCGCGGTCAAAGTCAAAATAATCTTTATTCAATTTAGGTCCTCACAAGCACTTATAAATGTCGAACCACCATTACAACCACCTTTTCGAAATAACACTGTTGAGGAGAGTCCGGTAAGAACAAGGTATATTTTTTTCAACTGAACATCTACGATACGAAACGCATCTTATAAAGATGGAAACCTGTTAATAAAATTAAGGAGTTAATCTATTTACACAATTAGATCATCACAGTTTACACGAATTCTCACGCTAAGCCGCAAATTCATGACTTCATGACCATGCTGCTCGCGAGTACACAACCAGTATCAGAAGTGGATGCGCGGCAAAATCTATACTCGACTCTACTGCCAAGGTAATAAGAGGGCGCTTATCATTTTGAGCATCACAACTTGTTAACCTGCACCATGATAATGTCTGCGTTGTGTAAAACTTACATAATTATTCCTATAATTATACCATTCACACAATATTGAAATAAGTATGATATAGTTTACTTTAAACAGAAAGGAATAAGACAAGCCCTTAGTACCTACCTCCGTAAAAGTTGATGGTTTCGTTATAATCCTATGCTAATCATAGCCTAGGTACTTACTAATATTATAAACAAGAAAGTTTGTGGGAATGTTTGGACGTTTAGATACTTGAATTAGATGTGTGGATGTTTGTTAGTCAATCACTTGGCGTGCTCCATACTTAATATCCTGGTAATAAATTCCCGTGGTTATTTTTACCTTAAACAAGAATAGAGGGCGCTGTCCAAAAATATGGAACTACCTCACCTTTCAAGATGTCGTATTAACTTCACCTGCAATCTATATCCGAGTAATAGTTGAGATTTAAAAATGTTACAATATATAATATATAATATTAAAAAAATCCAGGAAAAATCAAAAATAGGGTTAGCCCTAGTTTTGATTTTTCCTGGATTTTTAATCCAACGAAGTCACGGGTTACGTCTAGGTTTAACATGTACAAAACAAACATTCGATCAAACAGTAAGTCAGGACCAGATAATATTCGACAGTATAGGACCCGTTTAAGATATTTGAGATTTAAAGCAGTAAATTATGCAAACTCGTCGGCAAATCTTTCAGAGATAGGAATGAGAAAATCTCTACACAGACAACACGGCGTGTTTTCAAACACGGCGACGCAACAATATTTATCTTGATAAGCAGCTCATTATTAGCTTTGTGTATGATGTCGATGAAAGAGGGCACGCTGAGACGTAATTTATATTATAATGGATGGTTTGCATTAAGTTGTCATTCCTCCAATGGAAAGTCCTGTTTAATATCATAATGGGGAAAAACGTGTCATGTAGGTATAATTTAAGTGGCATTTCAGGGTAGGTGATGTTTGACTTTTGCAATAATTTTGTACTTAAAATAATTTAATAGGGTTTTGCGAGTTAAATGCCAAGGGAAAAGTCGTCATCGTTATATCGGCGCAGACAAGAAATGTTAAAACATATGGTATGTAAATTAATTTTTATCCGTATTGAAATTCAGGTTATTTTTGAGCTTGTTTTGATATTCAACTTTAATTGATATTTAGGTAGCACCTCGTGTTATTTGCAAATCGTTTAACGTTTAATTGCAGGTATATCTGATAGTGAATGCGTTTAATGATCAGAGCGATACGACAACGAACATTAAAATCCTTATCCATAGGTAAATGTTATAAACGTGGAAGTAACTCTTGTGTGTGTGTTTTGAAACCTCTGATCTTTTAGATAAAAAATTGTTATGGAGATAGTTTGTCACCCTAAAAAGGAAATATAGCTTTTATCCCAGAAATTTGCAAAGTTCTTGCGGGATAGTGATAAAAAAATTTTTCACAGACGGAGTCGCGGGAAATAGCTAGTCATATACATGAGCGACAAAATAAGCTAAAAAAGAAGACATTTATATTACCTACCTGCAGGAGAAAAGGTAGCGTCAACGAAATTCAGCGGGCATATTAGGAGGACCTACTTTATAGTATATGTATGTTTTCATAGGTATGTACACAGATTAGTAGATATAGGTAGCTTGTTTGTAGATTAGCGTTACATCTAAATACATCCTTCATACACAATATCATAACGAGCAATGTATAGAGAGAAAATGTGTCAGTAGGAGAAATGGTGTTAAAAACGGTTTGCACGGGACTCTACTGCTAAGATATAGGCACGTACCTATTAAGTTAAAGTCCCTCGTCCAATTTCGCTGCTAGCTGTACAGCCAGTCGCGCTAAGAATAGTACATTGTTGTAGAGGCTGGAAAGTAAGCAATAGATGGACGAGTTTGTTTGAGGGCCGACGCGTAGCGGAGGCCCTCGAAAGTACGAGTCCATCTATTGCACTTTTGGCCGAGACTAAACATTGTGCTTTTCACGACTAATGCGAGGAAATCATCATCATCATCATAATCATCCATCCCGTCCATCCCGTCCATCCGTCCATCCGTCCATCTTTCCATCCGTCCATCTTTCCATCCGTCCATCTTTCCATCCGTCCATCCCGTCCATCCCGTCCATCCCGTCCGTCCCGCCCATTCCGTCCATCCGTCCATCCGTCCATCCCGTCCATCCCGTACATCCTTTCCATCCCGTCCATCCCGTCCATCCCGTCCATCCGTCCATCCGTCCATCCGTCCATCCGTCCATCCGTCCATCTTTCCATCCGTCCAACCCGTCCATCCCGTCCATCCCGTCCATCCCGTCCATTCCGTCCATCCCGTCCATCTTGTCCATCCCGTCCATGCCGTCCATCCAGTCCATCCCGTCCATCCCGTCCATCCCGTCCATCCGTCCATCCGTCCATGCGTCCATCCGTTCATACCGTCCATCCCGTCCATCCCGCCCATCACGTCTATCCCGTCCATTCCGTCCATTCCGTCCATTCCGTCCATCCGTCCATCCATCCATCCCGTCCATCCTGTCCATCCGTCCATCTTTCCATCCGTCCAACCCGTCCATCCCGTCCATGCCGTCCATCCAGTCCATCCCGTCCATCCCGTCCATCCCTTCCATCCCGTCCATCCATCCATCCGTGCATCCGTCCATCCCGTCCATCCCGTCCATCCCGTCCATCCCGTCCATCCCGCCCATCCCGTCTATCCCGTCCATTTCGTCCATCCGTCCATTCCGTCCATCCCGTCCATCCCGTCCATCCCGTCCATCCCGTCCATCCCGTCCATGCAGTCCATCCCGTCCATCCCGTCCATCCCGTCCATCCGTCCATCCGTCCATCCGTCCATCCGTCCATCTTTCCATCTGTCCAACCCGTCCATCCCGTCCATCCCGTCCATTCCGTCCATCCCGTCCATCTTGTCCATCCCGTCCATCCCGCCCATCCCGTCTACCCCGTCCATTCCGTCCATCTGTCCAACCCGTCCATCCCGTCCATCCAGTCCATCCCGTCCATCCCGTCCATTCCGTCCATTCCGTCCATCCGTCCATACGTCCATCCCGTCCATCCCGTCCATCCCGTCTATGGGATATTGTGGTATTCTGTTGAACCATAGGCACTGAACTTAATAACTAACTTAATCCCAGTCTATATACATCCCATTTCAGGCCTCCTCTAAGAAGGAGGGGGCTTGGGCCGTAGTTTCCACGCAGGCCCAACGCAGATTGGGAACTTTCCTTCCTTTACTATCCTCATGCTGTTTTTAGCGTAAACCACATGGTAAAACTCAGATGTGCGAGTCAAGGCTTGAGCCTACGATCCTCTGCTTGAGTGGCCATAGGTCAAATACTAAGCTTTCTCGACTTAAAAAACGTTCGTGTGCAATTATTTCCATATTTGCACGAATGTGACAGTAAACTTGACGGCATCGTGTCAAGGCTCGGCCGCTGCCCGAGGTATGTTAATGTTGCCACACACTGCAACCCCGGCCGACCCGGCCTTCACCCCCCGCCATTGCTGTTTACTCACCAAGCAGCTGGTAAGATTGTTTTCACATTCGTACCTACTCGTGTACATACTTAGTGTGGTATGAACCTGTATGAACAGACCAGACGCCTTTGCGAGATGTTGTGAAAAACACAGGTTTAGGAGGCCTTTGAGTAGCTATATCCTGTCTTGAAACTGGCTTCCTTCATTGATACCCAATCATTGCGGTAGAAAGCGACTTGCATCCAACTTGAACCTGCGGCCTTCACCAAATCGTCCGTTTATCTCGTTTGTGGACATCCCACGCTGCGCTTGCCAGTCCGTGGTCTCCATTCGAGAACTTTTCGGCCCCAACATCTGTTCTGCGTGCTATATGGCCTGCCCATTGCCATTTCAACGAGCTAATCCGCTTTGCTATGTCGATGACCCTTGTTCTTCTACGAATCTCCTCATTTCTGATTCGATCCCGTAAAGAAACCCCAAGCATAGCCCTCTCCATAACTCGTTGAGCGTGTCTGAGCCTATTTATCAGGCCTATAGTGAAGCACCACGTCTCGGATCCATATGTCATTACTGGCAACACACACTGGTTAAAGACTTTCGTCTTAAGGCACTGAGGAGTTTTGGACGAAAAGATATTGCGGAGTTTCCCGAACAACGAAATTCCTGGAGTTATAAAACTATGCTAACTCCTATTGTCTTTTCAAAGGACACCAAAACAAATCAACACATTTTTTTTATTGAACACCTCTAATCAGTACGGTACGCTATGGCCTGTATTCACTTTGATTAGTGCGAGTGCAAGTGATTAGTAAAGGCCTGGATTCACTTTGATTAGTGATTAGTGCAGGTGAGGTGTGTAGTGCAAGTAGTGTCCAATTCTTGTTCTGGCTCTGTTAAGTAAATTCCAAACCAGACGTGTTTAGTGGCAGGCACGCTGCGAATGAGGGGGAAGGGAGGGCGCGCGGAACGTGGCTACTCGCAGTTCACTCGCAAAAAATAGAACACGCTTCTATTCACGTTACTACGCAGCCAACTAATCACCTGCACTAATCAGTCGCTGTCCACACTTGTTTTCTCCTAATCACTAATCACCTGCACTAATCACTAATCAAAGTGAATCCAGGCCTTTAGCAAAAAATAGGGTAAACAATAGGGGATCTCTTGGTTTAAAAACGTAGAGTCCCAGTAACACGTTGAGTGTTAAAATTTATTTATAAAACACTTCAAAATGTTACTTACGAAAATAACATTCTAGATTTATTTATGTAAAGTCACTAGATTTTAACCGGATGGCAGACAAATGATAAGGACAAGGCAAATAACTTCCAACTGTAGGTGCGATTAATTAACACTTAACCTTCTTACTGCTTTGATAACTGACTTCCACCTAGGATTAGAAGTACTTAACAATTTAATAGATTCGTATGTATATAGCGGCTTTACTTAGTTACCTACTGTAACGATAACCGATCTCATTATGTTATCGATATATGTAGTAACTTTGTGCAACTCAGGCTTAGGTGGGTTTGCTTGCTCGAATCAGAGTTAACAGTATCATCTATTCTTTCTAATATATAAAAATCTCGTGTCACGGTATTTGTTAATGAACCCCTCCGAAACGGCTTGACCGATTTTTATCAATTTTTTTCTCTATACTTGATAGGTCTGAGAATAGGAAGTAGGCTATTTTTTATACCCCTATTTATTCGCACATGGAGTCGCGAGCAACAGCTAGTTATTATATAACTCCGAGTTAACCACTAACCCAGGGTGATGTAGTATCAAAATGTATTCATACGTACCTACCTGCCATCCGTAACACAGGGTTAAAGATTTATTTTTTTAGCCTAGACAGCGCAAGCGGCCCTTAGTTAATTTGCCATGCCAAGCACTAAAAAGACTGAGCTGTCGCTAACACCGGCTGCACCCGCGTAAACTGTAATCATTATTCAGTCATTTGAATAATGTAGCTATTAACTGCATTAACATGACCTGCTTCTGTTGATGGCACTTTTCAAAACATTGGCGCATTTGTTTGGATATTTAACAGTGTTTATAAAGAGTTATTTTCACAGTAGATTGAATGCTCATGTATTTTTTGGATGTTGTATTTTCCAGTTAATTTACCATCAGGTATTCTTTAGTTTGAGTTTAATTTGGCTAAAAGGTAGAGCTCATTTTTTTGCATGGATTACCCCGTGCCATTTTGTTAAATGTATTGTTACGCGTTTAGAAATTGGTTGTAGCGACCATTTTGCTATAGCGACGTTAAATATTAGTACCGTGAATTTAAAGCATACTTTAGTACAAAATTCATGTGGCTATAGCGACTGGATGTAACGCGGAGTTTGGGTGCAGTGACTGTTTTTAATTAAGTACTTGTTTGTAACAAATTCCTAGAAATCAAATGCAGATAATGCGACCGGAGTCAGCCCCCAAAGATACAAAGAGCTTCTTATCTTTTGTTTACTTCCACACAGATCGTCAGTAACTTTGGAGACCTTTTACCTTTTGTTTATTTCTTTTCTTTTGTTTTGCTAAGCTTAGGTACCCACCTGGGTAAGTACATTTCGGAGTTAAAGTTTGAGGTTCAGTTACAAAGTTTAGTAAACTTTTAAATAAGTATGGCTGCTAGACGCACATTCACTGTTACACAAAGTTTCCCACTCAACCATATTTACGATGTGGAAAAACCGTTATAAAATATTAGAATGCTTTAAATTCAAATTCTTAAAAATTAAGAAAAACAGCAAACCGACGCATCAAGATACCTCAAAAGCAATAATAGAACCCTTATAGGATCACGTGTGGCTGTCTCTCAGTCCGTCTGTTACAACCGATTTGCTCCGTAATACATGCATACTTTCAATAATTTTCATGTCCACAATATTAAATTCCAAAATCGAAACATCATTTATTTAATTTTTCATTCATTTAATTTTTCATTTTTGTAAAAACCATAAAAACGACACTCATATTGATATTTAGATATTGAAATACCCCATCGCACCCCAACAGGGGAGATGGTATTTCACGTCCGCCAAGTTGGATTTTAAAATCATTGTTGTTTTCGTAACGAGCGCCCGATAAACCATAGAAACAATACCTGTGCTGATTTTCAGAATTTGTCACCACATTTCCCCTTTTAAGGGTTGAATTCTCAAAAAACCTGAAACACATGATTACTCATTTATTGTTAGGAGTACTCCTGTGAAGGTTCGAATAAAATAGTCTAACTAATCTTGTTTCCCCAAGCTTTGGACCCCGGCTTCACCCCCTCAAGGGGTGAATTATGAAAAATCCTTTCTTAGTGCACCCCTAGATCTTATAAGGAACCTACGTGTCTGGAATCTCTAGAACTAGCGGTTCGGGCTGGGCGTTGATGTGTCAGTCAGTCAGTTTCTTCTTTTAGATATTTAAAAATAAATTTTGTTTACCCAGTGAAGTTACGAGTAAAATTACTTCTAAACAAGTTTAACCAACGTGACACTCCGTATTTATAATATTTTGTAGGAACTGGGCTCATTGACGGGTTTATAAAGTTTTGTGTATAACTTAATTTTATTTAGGTCACTTATTTTTTATGCTGCACAAATGGCCCACGGTTTCCCATCACAGCATTTAAACGTCCCACTGCAAGGCACAGGCCTTCTCTCAGAATATGAGGGCTTGGGCCGTAGTTACCACGCGGGCCCAGTGCGGATTGGGAACTCCACATACACCATTGAATTTCTTCGACGTCCTATGCACGTTTCCTCGCGATGTTTTCCTTCACCGTAAACGGCTACGGTCCACGGTTTACGTACAAGTCGTAGTTACGTAACCGTTGATTTTATAATTTTAGAGACTACACATACACATCTTTAAACTATTCAGACATTATTAACTCTGGGTCCTTATCAGTACTAAAGTAAATATTTGTCCTAGAAACCTACCTTCATTAATTTGTTTGGCTAACAATTTTTATTTTCTACACTTTTCGTTTGTAGAATATTGCGCCCAGCTAATTTTTATTTAAACATTTATTCAATGAGTATTTTACGTCCAATTTATGGTTATAAGAAGGAAGCAATATAGAAATTGTAACTTATACTGGACTGGAAAAAATACTTTCCACCAACTCTCCAGTGCAGTTGGCGCGTTCTTGGCAGTGAAAATACATGCAGAAGAGTCCTCTGGGGCCTATTCCCAAAATGAACTTTTAATTTTGAATTACCTTTAGTGCTGAGCTGTGTCCGGAGCCGGGTGAGTTCCCGGGAGCGGCTGCGGCTGCGGCGGTGCGCCGCGATCCGGCGCGGGGAGCGCGCCATCATCGGCGCCGGCGCACTCACATAACACTATCACAAACACCGCACTTCAACACAACCGGTAAACGAAAGGCACGAGCGTTACGTGTAAGGCACGGCGAGGCACTAAAGGTTGTGGCGCGCGCGGCGGCCGGCGTCCGACTGCGCTGACATCACTGATAGGTGATAACTGATAACGTCGGTGACGCGGCACACGTTTTACCTTTCAACTTCGCCCTGTCTGTAACTGGGACTCTACCTAGAGGCGTCATGGGAACGAGGTCGGGTTTATTGCGGGCACTAGGCGACGGCGCGTAAAGTTTTGATGCTTTCGTGATTGTTATTGTTACACTTTAGAACTAAAAGCTATTAAACGAATAAGGTCACGTCTGATTAACTAGGGTTGTTACTCGAAGAATAACAACAGGTGTTCGAGTGGAATGACCACAGAACTAGAGAACTTGGTAATAAAAAGTGAAATAGAATGGTTCTCACTAGTGTTTCCTTCTAGAACCGATTTCGCCGCTTTAATTAAAAAAAAAATAAGAATAAAAGTCTTTTATTTCAGATAGTTGAATACGTAATTGTTAAAAAAATAAGCAATTTACTTATTGTGCTGTGTTATAATGCATTTCAATCAATTATACTTGTTATCCAATGCGATGCGGATTTGGATGCGGATGGCGCAGGGCCGATCTGTTTGGCGAGCCTTGGAGTAGGCCTATATGTTCAGCAGTGGACGTCTTTCGGCTGAAATGATGAATGGTGATGATACTTATAATCATTATCTTTTGTCGCTCTCCTTGTATGTATACCTCTTGTGTGCTCATACGTTTTTTTTGTTTTCATTTCATAGATTTCACAAAATTATGGTATTTACGTACTCACCAGTGAATGTAGTCATTTTTGAAGTGCATTTGCTGCAACACTTCATTTTTTACACTCACGGGGCAAAACCTAAACCGGAAAAATGAACACATGATTAGCCCGACTTATTAGCCCGATCGGCAGGCACTTTTATCTAGTAAGTATAATATTTACTTATATTCTTTTTATAGATAAGTATATTGGAACAATTTAACACATATGGTCTTTTGGATACTTGAACTTTGCAGGTGTTATTGTTACGAGTCTTCTCGTGACCCAGGAATGGTCGAAAATGCTGTACGCTCAAAATTTAGTAGGCACTCACTACGCACAGTTTTATTCGTTTAAATTAATTTTTAATCAATAGTTTCGTTAGATAAAGTTTGTTGTTTACTTTATTACCATTAAGAATATTAAATGGTGTAAAATTCGTATTAAAGTTTTTCTGACATGACAGGTAGAGGTAAAGTGACAGAACAACAAGTAGGTACCTGCCGTACTGTCGTTTTACACATTTTTGACTTTTGTGAGTGATGTTACCTAGCCAGTTCTAAATCTGGACATACGATGTATGACAGCAAAGTTCGAGAAGAAGAAGTATAAATAATAATTCTATAATGTATATAAACAAAATCAAGAACAAGAACACGACAGAATAGAAAATAACAGGTTACAGAACAATTCAGATGTTGAGAGATAAACTTCTCCCTTCAATAGACGTAACTTTCATGGTTTGCGGCAGTTTCATTAACGTTTCAGCATTTATTTGCTTTCACTTTTTGCAGAGTGAAATGCAAGCTTGTCTGATATTTTCCCGCATGTGATTCTTTTAACCTACGCGACAACACTTCCATCCTCACATCTGGATGGTTGGCAGTCTTCTACTGTGCGTTTTCCAGAAATTTCCTGCCTCGCATAGCAAAGCTCTGGAATGAAGTACCTGCTGTGATATTCCCGGACCGACATGACCTTCAAGCTTTCAAAAAAAGAGCGTACTCCTACCTAAAAGGCCGGCAACGCACTTGTGACTCTTCTGGTGTCGCAGGTGTCCATGGGCGAAGGTAATCGTTTACCTCAGGCGATCCGTTTGTTCATAAAAAAACCGAGCCATATTTGAAACTCGATTATCCGCAGGGAACCCGCGAATCGTGTACGACCTTTGTAAGCACCGAACTTGGCCCATTTTTCACAGTAATGTTTTATTTATTGAGGCTATCTTATATTTCGTAAGTCACGCGTAAGCTTGACAAGAAAATAAAAGAAAACATTTTGCTATCTCAGTATTCCAGTATACTTAGGTACTTGTATAAACTGAATCGCGCAAGGCAGAACCTTATCATATTCCATACATCTCACAATTAAATTTTTGTGAAAGATTGTGAAAATATTCCATCCCAGCACGCGATTCAGTTTCCAGTGTAGTACCAAGGATGATATAGACTGGATTGGCAGTCGCCATAGTACGGATCGGCCGCGGTTTTAGGGTTCCGTAGTCAACTAGGAACCCTTATTTTAGTTCGATTATTAAATCTAGATGGCGCTGAAATATAGCCAGAGGCTTTGAAGGCAAAACAATAAGACTACAGATATTTCATATCACTGCAAATATATTATTATGCAATATTTTTGAAAAAAATAAGTACTAAAAAGCCGTGTTAGCAGCCTAGTGGTTCAAACTATGGTCTTAAAAAACTCCCGAGCTCGCATCTCTGACTTTTTCGAAATTTATATGCGAAATTACATTTGAAATTTACCATGAACTTTTGTAAAGGAAAACATTGCAAGGAAACCCGGACAGTATACCTGCGAAAAACTTCAATGTGTGAGGAGTCCCAATCCGCATTCGACTCGCGTGAGAGCTACAGAGGCCGTATTGTCTAACGCTTCTGACGCTTGCCTTCGCATTCGCCATCTCTTTCTGTCATCAACTTCTACCGTTTGACAGAAAGAAATAGTGATTGCGAAGGCAAGCGTCAGAAGCGTTAGACAATAAGCCTGCAGCTCAAGTTATCTCATACTGAGACGTACCTACTTATATGCAGAGATGAGTACAAAGTACCTACAGAAGTGCGACTCGGCCACTAGCCCTTGCCTTGGCCATTATTCGGCGTGTCAGCCGCCCAGCTAATTGCGAGTAGGGCGCGGCCGCCCACCGCCTTGACATTGCCACACTACATTCATTATGTTAAATAGGATTACACCTTGTCTTACGTCACTGTTACATGGGCGGCAAGGTTGCCGGGCTAGGTAGACGCCTACCACAAATGGACATTCGAAGTGTATCCTACTAATATTATAAAAGCGAAATATTGTGAGTAGGCACCTATGTAGGTAGGTACGCTTATTTGTTACTGTTTTACGCTAAAGCTGCTGGACGGACGTGGATTCAATTTGGTATATATGTTATGGACCAAGTGATTAATGCGGGCATTATTAACCTTTTCAACGCCAACGACACATATATAGGTCACAAAGTACAGTGTCAAAGTGACCTTGATACAATGACATAAGATTCAAAGCAGGTTTACGTTTTGTCGAGGCGCGGCGGTGAAAGGGTTAATAATGCCCGGGCATGTCTAGTTCTATTGGGCAAAGTGATAAGGGTCAATCAACTTTTTTTGGTAAATTTCTATTTACTCCTTTACAAGTAACTCTGTAATCTCTGGTTAGTGAAACCATGATTTTGTAGTAATTAGATATACTGTTTATCATAGTGCGTATGTGAAAACCAAAAAAATAAGTATTTCTATGAGAAAATCCGGTCACTCAGGGGACATACCACTATTTTCATACAAATCTCGGGGACATCATTGTCCCCTGAGTCACCCACAAAATAGAAGCTAAATAAAATAAATACGGCAATTATACCATTATTGACTACAAAAATCTAGGGTTTTGAAAAGTATACTTTAAATAAGGAAAAATAACCAGTTTTTTAATTATTTCGGTTTTCATAGAAAGTAGCAGAAAATCGTTGACAAAAAAGTTGATTGACCCTATAATAATACTATCTAAACTTAATTTTTTTTCATATTGCCCGGTCATTATTATATTGCTACGTGACAAATGGGCAATTCGATAATAAAGCTAAGTACGCGTACGGGGCGGAAGCGACTCGGAATGGTTAGGTTCAAAGGCTAAGGCCTGCGTGGGTCCCTCACGAGCCTGGCTTGCGGGGAGGCAGTATTTTCCGATAGTATCCCATCTACCATTCTAGTCTCGGGCCCCGGGCTTGTGGTCAGCCACCCGGGCCCTACTGGCCCAGTCCGACCCTGATGATGATGAGTCCAGCGTTGGCAGCACTCCCGCCGTCACGCAGGCAAACGACGACACCAGCGTCTTTCCGCATACCTAATATTAAGTAGCTAGTAGGTATGGATTTAGTACCTACTAAGTAAAATATTTTTAGGTGTAAATTGCAAATTTACACTTCAGTTGACTTTTAGACGCTACGGTTTTTAGACACCTCGGTAAAGGAAGGAAAATTGACAGAACAAAGTCACAAAAGGACATTAATAGTACATTACTGCAGCGGCCGCGAAATAGAGGATTGTCGGCCGAGTAGTTATAGTTAGAGATACGAGGCCGGCAATCCCTGTTCGTGGCCAAGGCTTGTAGAGTTTTTCTCAAACATGCATCATCATCATCACCACCATCATCACCGCCATCATCATCACCATCACCAACAACATCATCAACATCTATCAACATCCATCCATCCATCCGTCCGTCCGTCCATCCATTTATCCATCCATCCACGTCGACCACGTCGACCTTTTAAACGTCATGGTGCTGTGTCACATAAAACAATAGACGATCACTTGCTGGCCAAGGCCAGCAATGTTGTATGAAATTCCATTATTGACCTCTCGTCTAGGCTCACCTGCAACGTGACAGTTCGTGGCGTATTATAAGGAACATAACGTCAATATTTCATAGCATGTTTGAGAAAAAGTTATTATTCAATAGTAACTGTTATATTTCC
Source organism: Archips xylosteana (assembly GCA_947563465.1). NCBI lineage: Eukaryota > Metazoa > Arthropoda > Insecta > Lepidoptera > Tortricidae > Archips > Archips xylosteana. Next base: position 23,476,424 of record OX387349.1, on the reverse strand, counting down.
GTCTTAGTTTCACGGCTATTCTAAGAACGTAAACTATCCACTAGTTTAGTTTATGTTGTGACTAGGTACACCAATTGTAGAAAATTAGGTTACCTACTATAGGCTGCCTCGTGTTGTGCATCTGCACACGTAGGTAGGTACTTATTCGGATTTTGAAGGGAAAAAATTGCGTTTCTCGTTTGTTTTGCAAGTCTTTGTAACTGTATGCCAAGTTTCGTCTAAATCGATTCAGCTGTTGTTGCATGATTTACTAAAAAACATATAAACATCCAAACTTAGTAAGTATAATATTAGTAATATTCGTATGAATTCAGTAAATGAATTATCAGGTTGTGGATTAATCGTATTGTCGTACATTCCTGGTGCCTGTTGCATAACAAAGTACAACTAATATTACAAGCGGAGCTCTCGCTTCAGTTATATTAGCTAGAAAGGGAGTTCCGCTTGTAATATAAGTTGTATTTTGTTATTGTTAAGTAACAGGCCCCTGGTCAACAATTATTCGATGTACACGCACCCGCGGATAAAGTATGTAACATAGTAAATTTGCTGATTGTCACTAATTCCGTTTATTTTTGAACCAGCTTCATTCAGTACAGTTGGTGAGGGTAAAATAAAAATCATTTTAAGAACGAGAACAAATAATATATTTCTGTTACATTCACATGTTCGCTTACGTTAAAAACCGGCGAGCACGAGACAAGGCGCCACGTGAAACTAAACAGAATTACAATGAAACAAGATCCATTATCACAAACACATCCCACAGTAATTTTCAAAATCGATAACAATAACTTTCTCAACATTCCTGAACCATGTAAATAATTCTTATGTTCCAACTAACATATTGCTGCATTCGGACGACAAGCAAGTTCTCGTACCTAATGTACTTAAATATAATGAATTGACAACCTTTTTGGTCCCAAAATATTCGTGGTAGATATTAGAGTAAGAGTAGATATTAGCCCTTCTTTCCCACCGTCCACCTCCCGAGACCACCTAACCTAGGTGAACCGTTGAAAAATTTTTTACTACCGTTAACCTTTGACCACCTGGGTGTAGGTACAATGGAAAATTTTTCACTGCGCTACGCTCCCTTACCCTTTGAACCTAACCATACCGAGTCGCTTCCGCTCCGATAGGTCTTGCTCGCTCGCTTCGCTCGCTCGTTGGCTTTGGTTTAGATAGTAATTATTATTAATTATTAACAAAATAAATAATCCATAGATATAATGACAACCAGTATTAAATTTCAGAGGCGGACGGTCACCAATATAAATTATACGATATAATTGAGGGTGAACGGGTAGTAAAAAAAATTTTTCAACGATTCACCTAGGTGGTCTCAGGAGGTGGACGGTGGGAAAGAAGCTGATATTAGGACCATAGGAAGTGAACACGGCTGTGATATATCTATATTTTGACTGTCAAGAAAAAATATTTTTGTATTTTTTAGCACGCCCTCGCGATTAATGATGAGCACTCAATTGACAACATTTCATATTTCTAAGACTATAATTTGATTCGTTCTCTGTATTCTGTTTGGAAAGAGAAAGACGCTGATTGTTTTAAATTTTCACTAGGATTATTAATTAATTTGTTACATTTTTTTAAAGATGTGCTTATTCTAAAAGAGCGCAACGATAGAATAGATCCATTACTTTTGTCTAGTCTCTATTAAAAAAAAGTGATGACGTAAATTTGACGTTAAGGTTGTTATCTAATTTAAAATTATGACAGCTCTTTTTTCAAGTGAAAAGGGTAAAGGAAACATATCTATTCTGTGGATGTATTTGTAAGTACATATATGTTTTTAAATTTGTTGTATTTTTTAAAATATGGAGAAATAAATTATAATAAATATTTTTCCGTGTTCAGGAGGCGAAACTCTTTCGATTCCTACAGTAATTTTCAGGCGTTGAAAAAATGAAAGGTTGTCAATTAGAAAGTAGGTAAGTATTCAATTTCTAGTATGTTGCATCGTATGTACTTACCACAATAAATAAGAGAATTTCTTTAAGCACATGCTTATTGTCGTACATACATACGTGCTGTTAAATGTAGTGCTCATTCAATATTTTCGAATTATTAATCGTAAGGCCGTGATAGGAAATATAAAAAAGTCGCACAATTAGGTAGAAATCGACAGAAAAAATTATATAGTATAAGTGAAACATGAAACTATGCATAAAATGTAGTTGTAAGTAGTCATCATGTGCAGCGCCGCGTCTCGCGCCGCCGTCCGTGCTTATCCAAGTTAACAGTTAACAATAATAAACTGTTAGAGGTATGTATGTATAATATAATATAGTATAGTAATATGATAAATATTAGTATTGTAAGTCGTCCAAAAATCACTAGCAGTCGACTTTGTAAAGACTCGGAAAATTTAGCTTTACCAAGTTACATTATCACAATTTAGTAAGTAGTAGTGATTCGATGCACGCGCCTGCGCGCAAGCCGTTAGGGAAAATAAATTGAATTGTATGTTATTATTATACAGTTCCGCCAAATTATCTCGTGTTGTACGCTACAAAAAACAATGCAGTGCTCTTAGGTCTGACAGGATCTATAAGTGCCAAGATTTTAAATTCACATAACTACAACCACTCTAATTTTAATACCTTTATTTTAGTACTCTCATTATTTAGACTTGAAAAGCTAGAATTGGGAAATAATTTTATTTTACAATTTTGGTGTTCCAAAGCACATTTTAATGGTTAGTTTTACAATGATTTGGGTGATTTTGAATTAAAGTTCTAGTAACATTGTAAGAAGAATCCAAAGGCAATTTCGGCTAAATACCTGTCAACATGTAGGTCTGTTTGGGCTGAGACAACACTTTAATTCACATGAGTGAACGTTGTAACAGTCCCCAAATCCCTGTATACCGTACATATTAACCTTTATGTAACAATGAAGTACATGTTTACCGTACGGTGTATTCCAAGTGATTCCGATGACGAAATCGTGAAATTACTTTATGTGAAGGCTCAGCGTGGAAGTGGCTTTTGGGTTTCATCGCTAAATCGCTCAAAAGTTTTGTTTTCAAATCTCAAAACAATTAATAGTTTACTAGTGCTTTAATTTTTAGGAGCGCCCAGTCCTGCTCGTATTTTCCATTGTGACCCGGACGGCACGGCATTGGGTACTAAGGGCTCCTGAGCTTAGTCACACATACAATTATGCATGTATGTACATCGACCCACAGATATACCTTATAAGTTTGCTTTAGTTTATGTGAATGAGTATTGATCACTTTAACCGTTGCTTCCCAATACCTTCCAAAGTGAGGTAACGCAGGAGGGTTAAACTTTCAACTAAAACGCACTAGTATTTCTATGATGATGGATAAGATGATAGAACCGCATCTAGATTTCTACCTTTCGTATATTGATGTTTAATAGAGTATGATTTCCAAGCGCTCTAAACCCAAAAACCTCTCAACACGACACCTAGCGCATTATTTGCACACATTTATATCAGACAGGTTGCCAGTGGAGCTACATTTAAATTTTAAAGTACATATTAACAAGTTGGCAAATTTTTAAAGGTTCATTTTGATTTTTAACAACGATGATTGGCCACTCTGTATTCTCATCAACTAGCTACTTTTTGCTTTATCAAAGTTACTTTACAAAGACGTGATGATATCTTTTACTTTTTAAAGTCGACTTAGCCGACATCATCTAGTAGAAGCTCGAAGTGGAGCACGACCGACATATAATTAGAGATTTCCTCTTTAGTTTATACGGCAAAAATTACCGATATTACAAAATCGAATGTAGCCGAATTAACGGCCGAAACCACTCTTGACGTCAACTATTCTGGGAGGTAAAATTTCTTATATAAGAATAAATAGTTACTTTGAAATACATTAATAAAAGCAGTGTCTTATAAATATCTACATTAACATAAACATACACATTGCAGAATATATCGAAGAATACGTTAAATTATAACAAAATAGGCCACATTTAGTATACCTACGTTTATTGTTGTACCTTTTACAGCTAATCTACGTTAAAGCGCACTTCAATAAATTAACTAAATTAATATTCGTAGATCACTCTTGTAAAAAGTTAGAAAACAAACTATACAAATCAGTGTTGTTATTAAAATAAAGAGTTTTACTTTTAAACAGTAAAACTACACATACGAGTAAGTTGCACGTGACAACATCGTCTAACAGATCGGCGAGTTTAAATGCTTCAGCATTAACATATCTAAATAACCATAGCAAAACTAATATTTATATTTGCTCGAGTAATAACATAATACCTAATAATATGCATCGATAAAAAAACTTTCATATAAAATTCGCATTGATTAAATCAAATTTGAAAATAATCTACCTTGTTTAAATAATTGATTCATATTTTACAACAGTTTGCTAATTATGCGTTCAACGTATAGGTAATTTTAAATAATCATTGGAACTAAACATCATTTTTGGTAAGATTCTTTGCCATCCTCGGGTCCGTACACGAAAACCGCGTACGCCTACCGACTACATAAATACATTTTTAAATAACATACTCATCTTAAGTACATCTTCATATAATACATCCATAGACTACAGTGTCGAAACAATAATAGAATTTGTGACATGTTAACCGAATATATTTCTTAATATCTTGTGGATCGGAACGCAACGGAGACGTTTGTACGTTGAGGCGAGTCCAGGTGGCGAGTGGGGCTGGCGCGGGAGCGGAAGCGGAAGCGGGCGCGGGCGCGGTCAGCTCAGGAGCGCGCCGGCCTCGGCTGCCGCGTGTCGTAGGCTCGAATGACGTCCGACTGCGACACGCTCCCGCCCTCCTCTTGCGAGAACGCGAAACCATCTGCCGTCCACAACACACGACACGATTAATACCTTTCATATTCAGTAATAAGCAGCGATCAACGCCAATGTTATGAATGTAAATCAAAGGCCGAATGTTAAATGTAGAGTCAATAATGAAATTTGACTAGTTCGGTTGAAACAGCGTGTTTATATCGCCAGTTACGATTACTGTGCTTCGAAAAAAATTTAGAAAACTAATCACTGCAAACTTTATCCAGTAAGGACATACCTCTGAACATCCGTATTGCCGGTGAACTGTTGACTTTTACAATTTTGAAAACCAATAAGTTTTGTTAAAATATAGTATTTTGCTGCCTGTACTTGCATTGTCATCTCAAATATGCATAAACATTTGAAAAATTTACTTGCTAGATTTGAACGGAAATACTTGTAGTTAAAAACTTTGAAGCTTGTAAAACAAAATTGCATGGATTAAAATGAACTCGTCTTAAACGAACCGGGCGAGTGAAATAATCCGAAAACATTTCAGCAAACGAAAACACAAAAGCTGTCGCATGAAAGTTCGCGGCAGCCTCTAGAGGTAGCTGGAAATATGGTGTAAAATTGTAACGCGTGTGGTTCTATGGTGAGGGTGCTAACTAGGCCGCGTCTGCGGTGCATAGTGTCCCGGCAACTTTGGTAGGCTCGCTCATTACAATACTTAGATCTATGCACCTAACGTAAGTTACAAAATTAACCCAGAATATTTTAGCAGGAGGTTGGGCAAGTATATTTCTGCTTTATCAATGCGTTAAAAAAACCATTATCAGCCTTAAATTACAAATCCTTGAAAACTTTTAAAATGGGTGTTTAAACTTGCCCAGCCATCTTCTGAAATATACTGACATTTGTAAACGCCATTTGTGATCTGCAAGAATGCGTACTAGTTATATTACATTGCTGCGCTCGGTTATCTTATCATTATCAAACGCGTTCGATTCACGGCCTCGCAATGTAACGAAACTTGTAATTTTCTCGCATCTAAACAGCCCTTACTGTGAAATTCGGTTTTCTAACTTTTCATCCTGCCATTCCGTTCGCGTTAATAATAGTATTAAACAGAGTGAAAGAGACGGCACCATACGAACTTCGAATTTCGTAGTGGGGTGTTTTATCGAACTCGCCCATCAGCGTCTGCTGAAATATACTGGGTCAATTTTATGATGTTTTAAACATTCGCAATTCTCACTCATAACTAATATTTTGCGGGACTTAATCACGAACTAAATGTTTATTGTTAAAATTATCTCGACGTTTCCCCACATTGCAGCGGCGCGGCGGTCACGCGGTGGAAGAAAGTTAAAAATAGTATTTGGGGTTTTTCAGAAATAGGGTACAAGTATATTTTTTTCTCCGATTTTAGAAATTTTTGCATGGAATCAGAATTATAATGGAGTAAAAAAAGTCCCCAGTTTTTCATACAAAAATAAGTGTCGGTTTTGTTACCTCCAAATATCAATGAAAGAAAAGTAACAAAACTTACCTCGGGACACTATTTTTCTCTATGCAGAATCGATATTGCTACTGATTCCGATCCATGCTAAAATTTTTAAAATCTGAGAAAAAAATGTATTGTACCCTATTTCTGAAATTCACGATTTATGCAGCCGAGTCGGAAAACTTCGATAGTGCGATGCAGGATGGTGTAGTTTCTCGTTTGATGAATGGATGGCGTTAGGAGCCGCTACATAGTCGAATCGAAACGAAACATTTAGTTCGTGATTACGTCCCGTGAAATTAGTTAGGGGTCAATTTTAGCCATATTTTGTTGTAAATGAGTGAGCCTGCGGAGTGCCGATGTGACTCACGTGACAGCTCGAGCTCGAGGTTGGCGCGCGTGGCGGAGCGGCGGCTGAACACGCTGCGAACGTTCTGCAGCAGCCGCGCCGTCTCCGTGAGGCTGCCACACAGAGCGATACAAACGGGTGTCGAGCGACGCCAATGACACGAGAACTGGCCGATTGCGGCTTTCGTCTCTCGAAAGTGGTCCAGGACTTAATCCACTACGCTTTAGGGTAATTGACACCACCAACCAGTTGACATGCTTTTTATGAGCTATCAAAACGGTCCATCCCTACATCAGTTCCATTAATGGAATTAGTTGGAATTTTTTGACTAACTAGTTGGACAAACTTTTTAATCAATTGAATTTTGACCAAGGACCATAGTTTCATATTATGCACCATTGATTACCATTACGGTATTACAGTGTCGTTTGCACCATTGATGGTGCTAAGTAGTCAATGGTGCATACGAAACTACGGCGTTTTTTTTTTTCAAAATATATTTAGTTTCATTAAATGAAACCCAGTTTTAATGCGAATGGTACATACCGGGGCAAAAAATACAACTAGTTCTAACAATGGAACTGATAATAAAACTAATGGGATTAGACCACCAAAACGTGATCCCCCATAGATTTTTGCGTGGCAATATCTGTGACGTCACTTTTATGCCATCGTAATTAACTATTCGTTTATTTCATAATCTGGTTTTCATGGCAAATATAAACTGTTTTTGACAGAATCCCTTGGAATTTTGATCAATGATGTCAACAACCCATTTACTGTTCAAATATCAAATAATAGTTTTATCAATTAACAATCGTGAACCAACTTTCATCCTTGTGAAGTGTCGGAGGTGACATTTCCATAACCGCGCCCTTCACCCATACTCGTAGATATAAAGCGTGATTCGCACAACAATGGTATGAAGCATCATGCAGAAGCTCATGCAAGGCGCGAAACATCTGACGCTCGGTCGCCGCAAACGCCCCAGACTTTGTGCAGTCACCAAAAACACGAACACAGGCAGACTGGACTGTCATTGTGGGTCATTATTAGAGCATTTGATCCTGATCACTTTCGTGGACACATTCTTGTAGAAATGGCAGAAGATTCTGGTAGTTCCCAGTTATCTGGTAGAAGTGCAGAACTTCTAATAAATAGCCGAAAATGCCATCAAAATCTACCGCCAACTCGTAAAAAATGTGACCACAGAAGGCGGTTGAAACGCTCGCCCATAAGCTATGTCCACACCAGTGCGCTTTCACGTTCATCTTCACGCATTTTTTCTTTCATTTTTCCTTTGACGCACGAAATTCTGCACGCCGATCCACCGGCGTTGGATAGACATGCGCTAGCAGCACGCGCTGCTGTTCAGTTAATTTTGAGGCATGCGCTATTGCATGCGCTGTGGTTGCTCGGGCATGCGTCAAAGGAAAACGCAAGATGAACGTGAAAGCGCACTGGTATGGACATAGCTATAAAGATTATTTGTGGTTCGTCGTTTATTTTGCTGACTGCACACCCTTGAGGGGGAGGCGTAGGGGGTGTGCGACGGCGGCGCCGGTACTTACACTGAGCCAGCCTCACCAGGGCGTGCCGTGCGTCCGCCGCGCTGCCAAACCACCAGAGTTAGTCCATTCCTCATGCCAATACGTAACGCTGTACCTTCAGTAACCTTGCTTTTCACGAGGCCAAGAAATAAGGAGATATTCCCTTCTCATTTGAAACAGAATAATACCTACCTATGGAACTAGAACAGAAAATCTCCTAAATACTTTATAGCCAATATCATTAGTTACTCGAAGATCCAAATGAAGTAGTGACTCTTAAGCAAGGATGATATAAACTGGATTAGCAATCGCCATAGTACAGATCGGCCGCGAAAAATAGTTCGATTATTATATCTAGATGGCGCTGATATAATAAATAACCAAAATATTGCATAATAATACATTTGCAGTAATATGATATCTGTAGTCTTATTGTTTTGCTTTCAAACCCTCGGGATATTGTATGTCAGCGCCATCTAGATTTAATAATCGAACTATTTTTTCGCGGTCGATCTGTACTATGGCGATTGCTAATCCAGTCTATATCATCCTTGCTCTTAAGAGACAAAACTTTATCAAAACATAATTTTGGATTTGAATAGATTTATACGCGCCCAAAGCAAACCAGATGAATAATGCAGTTAATTAATACCAATTGGGTAGTTTTACAAACGTTTCAATCGCTATCAGTTTCCTGTCACACATAACTTAGAAATGAGCTACAAAAAAATGAGCTTTTAGTATAACATTTTAACAAAATTAAAATTGTACCGCGTGTATCCTAACTAATGCTATAAATGCGAATATGGTTTTTTTAATGGTTTGGAGATAGTTTAACACGCTAGATAGCGCTAACCGAATTATTCGCAGACGAAGTCGCCGGCAACAGTGGCTCAGTTCTTCAATATATGTGGCAGGATACTGATTGCAATTGAAACGCTGGTAGAACTACCCAATTATGTTAAAACCATTAAATCTTATAAAGCTTCGAGCATTTGCTATTGCTTTTGGTTATACGTAGCATTTCTCCCCATATTTAGTTCCCTTTAGAGACCTTTCGTGAGAAGCAAAGGTTGTTGTAACAATTTGTTAGATTAGATAATTATACTAACAGTAAATACTAACAACTGACTACTGAATTGAAACGCAATGCGCATTTTCAAATCGTTAGTCTAATCGAGACATACGCCGGCTTTTGCATACTTCAGTGTATCAATAAAGACTAAATGAACCATGTGGTTAAAATAATAACAAAAGAAAATATACTTAGTATCGAGTGTAACTTCAGTATGCGCCGGCCGATCTAAAACACCTTATGTCTACAGTACACAAGTCAATATCAAGTTTCAAAACTTTATTAAAGATAAATAATTGTAGTTACAAACAATAGCAAAACCGCTTCCTTATATTTATTTACATACTTAATTAGATGAACAGTACGTTTACTCTAGTAATACCGTAATGGAATGTAATGCGATATCGGCTCTTGCGGGGGTATTCACAAGCATAATATTTTTGGATCCTTACATCGATACATGGAATGTCTATCACACTTGAAAATAAATGTATAGCTAAACCGTTTAAATGTGTCCTCGCCTGGGCGGTACAGGGGTTGGGGGGTATGACGACAAAGGGGGCAGCAGGCACACGAGGCGCGCTCGCCGCCCGCACCTCTCCCGGCCCCCTTTGTCGTCATACCCCCAGCCCCTGTACCGGCGGGCGTGGACTCATTTAAATTTTTTAGCTATAGAAGCTACGCGCGATTCCTCCGCAAGAGTCGCTAAATGCTCAATTTTGTACAATTACAATGATTATCTAATAAAGGCACGAACACTTAGCACCCGTTTTATTCGAGCTTTAAACAAAAATAAAAGGTTTCAGTAAGATTATGAAAACTTAAAATGAAAGCTGTACAGAAAATATACAATGGTACGGGAGCTGTCAGTCGGTATGATACATCTGTTAATACCATGTGTTTGAAAATGTCTAAGCACAATTCTGTCTTGTGAGAGCGTGTTCACACATTTTCGGGCACTGGAATAAGACAGATATCTCTCAAGCCGACTGCGCCATTTCGGTTTCAATGTCGCGAGTTGTAAACTCCACAATGGCTATTGCAATTATTAATCAAAAATGTGCAGACAAAACAAGATTACAAGCGAGCTAGGAGTTTAATACAAAATGTACAATTATTCAGGTAAGTTAACAAACAGTAGAGTTAAGTAGGAAGAACTTTTTTAAATATTAGTAACTTTTTTTTATAAATCATATCCAATCGAGATTCTGTTCATCAGAAGTTTTTGAATTTGGAACTTAAGTCTAGGTTAACAATTCGAATGTATGGTAGTAATTATCTAGCGGACTATAATTATTTTAGCTTCAGTTCAGCGACCGTTATATAAATCAACAGCAGAACCTCTGTAACCCGAATTTAACTGTAAGATTTCTGATTATTAAACTGTGGCTTTATTGGAACAAACTGAAATCGTGATGATCCTAGAAAAAGCATAAAACTTGTACTTCAATGACTTGTCTCATTGATATTATTTTATTATTCCTTGTTAGTCAGTTACTTATCTATGGCGGGGTAGTATAAATACGACTTATCAAGGTTCTACTGGCATTAAAAAAGGAAGAGAATTGTCTATCTAGCCTGCATGACTTCGCAAGATCAAGGGAATTTATCTTGTACGGACTATATCTACATAAAACTGGACCACACATAGAAAGTTGTAAAAATATTGTACACACTAGCGAATACTGTACCGGAGGAAGTACTGTGGAGGTTGGAGAAGCTAACTAACGCTAAGTTTGAGCTCTCGGCTGACAGGCGTCGCGATAAGGGAAGATAGCCTAACACTATGACTCCACAGATTAAGTAGAGTGCCGATAGCTAGAGCCTAGGAAGGCGGAAAACCACACGTGTCTCACTAAATTGTATTATACTAAATTACCATTTGATGGCCGCGCTCCCGCTTATCACATGGCCCACGTAACTCCATCTTGTGCAATAAAATATCCATTATTAATAAGAATAAGTTAAAGGGGGCCTTTACTCAACAATGGGGCACAAAAGGCTAACATTAAATAATAAATTAATTACATGTCATCGCTATAAATATACGCATTTATAAAAAAATATCTTTTCGCTCAAATATTTCTGTGATATCCACAGCTAACCAAAACTAATACGTCTCTGATATACAAATTAGTATTACCTAGTGGGCACGAGGAACAATTTCACACTTAGGAAGTAACTCGACGCGCGTGTGGTCTAATCAGTCATACTGTACCACGTAATATATACAATTGGAATTCAGGCGTATCCCGAACTGGCCGTTTGGAATATCAAGTATATTGCTCATTCGATTTTAAATGTAGATTCAATTCGTAAAACGCTCCGGGCAGGAGTGGGGCCGGTCAAGCGACGGCGGTCAGTCAGATGACGCGCGCGTCGCGGCGGCGGTGGCTGAGCCGCACGCCGCCATTTTGTGCGTCGCCGCCATTTTGCGCGCGGCGGGCTCGGGCCGGCGTCGGCGAGTCCTCGGGCGCCACGGTGCGCCGCCACTTCAGCCCCAGCGGGACGCCGCGCCGCTGGCTGCGGGGCGCACACAGTCAGACGCGACCCCGCACCCGCACACACTAACCAAACCATTCCGCTAATGCGTAGCTTACACGTGACTGCTTGTACCGCTGCTTACTATTTACACCACGTCATTAAAAAGTGAGTGCAGTCTCAAGATCGTAGATAACATTAGTTTTTTTAACGATAAACATTCAAACTAAATCTACATGCGATACGGAGTTAGGGCTACTAGCACAGGTAGACTACGCATCACAGGGCACCGGACAGCGACGGGTATCTGCGTACTGTAGGGCGGGTGCGGGGGCGATGCGAAGCGAACCAAACATAACACGAACGGAATAACTAAATACTGCGTGCGAACTACACACTCAATCGACAACGATTACTGTTTACTTGGCGATACACACAAACAGTATACTCATAATTACAATTTGAAGCAAACAAATATTCAATTTATCTGTGTGTTATCGTCAAATAAATATGAATAAAATGTGCCACATAGGGAAGTATGGAAGATGACTGTATTATGTAGGTAAACTTATAACATATACTTATACATCTAAGGATGAGTTGTGAAGTTTTTAAGATGTGTCATGTACATGTTCTGTAGTTGAAGTATTTGATTATAGTATGTGCGTATATGTATTTACATTAATTATAATAAACATATGTACACATATACAGGTTATCGCTTTAAGGGAGTAACTTGTCGTGTCTGCAGTTGAAGTTAGCCTGTGTAACGATGCATACACACAAACATTCAAACATTCCGACAAGAGTCACACGTCACGTACGATGCTAGAACATCTAGAAGAAACACTTTCAAACGGTTATTTGTAATCCATCAACACTATGTAAGTTATATTGAGGCATTTTCAGTTTAATATGTTACTTGCTTCTTTTTTTCAGTATTAGGTAGTTTTGGGGTCGTTTTGCTCAGAATGAAGGGCGCTAATATTTTTGTGTTCGTTTTGTGACGAGCCATACATATAAACTATATGAAAAAAAGTCACAAAACTGACAAGGACACTTTTTTCTTTATTAAAATGAATAGTACTAAGAAACCCCTAAATATCCTCATTAAAAAAAAGGTAAATACACTTTAAATTGAGAATGCCCGTTGATATGGCTCGCATGAGTTTCTCTTTATAATTTTTAACACTGGCAAGTTTCATCCAGTTAAAAAAGTTGCCCAGCAGTGCAGTGTTGCCATGTGTGCCAGTCTCCATTGAGTGTAGTGAACAGTGGCCATTCTATTTGTGTTACTTAGTAAGGGAAACTCTCACGAGCTCGCTTTAAATAAACTGTAAATTAAATCTCTACGATGATATCTTAAAACATAATACTTTACAGAGGGCAAATCAAAAAATACCTGTAATCGAATCGAAGGAGCTGCAAGTCAAAATATTAAAACAGCTGTTGATTTGCACTCTGCCGTAAGAAATTGCGTCACAAATGTAGGCGACCAATGTGGTTCGATCTCGCTCACACCAGTCAGGGATGAGTGAGAGGTAACCACAGTCGTCGCCTCAGCTGTCATTCCGTGACCCCTAAACCAGGTAGCTTAGTGCACAACCGATAAAGAAGAGCGAGCGGCGAAAACTGATTGAAAATAGTTAAAAGAAAAATTACGAATAAACTTTAATATTAATCGTTTTGAATTTAGAAAACTTACGCGTATAAAAAACGTTAAATTATAGCATCTTGAGGCGATCCATGGAGATAGTTAAATATGAAAGTTAATTAAAGTATCATTCTTCATAAACGAGGTCAATTGAAACATTTTTGTTACTGCAAAGTTATTCAACATCATTTCAGCCGTAAGACGTTTACTATTGAACATAAATCTAGAAATAGATCCCCAAATAACTATTTACGCCAACAGTAACTATTCTTTTATTTTGATCGTAACAAAGCTTGCTAAAAGCGAGTAGGTCTACTCGTGACCACGGCACTCCAATGTTATCGAAACGTTAAGGTAATTTTAGCAATAGATTCTCGCCATAATTCCTTGGTGCAATAATAACTTTCAAAACGATATAGCGTACATCTGATCTACAATTCCAACATAACTTTGAAAATTGGCCTGATCGTGTAAAACGCGCGTCATCACAATCGCACCACTCCTTACCACCAGCATCCAACATGACAGAGACAGCGAGCGCCATAGTACTAGCGGGTAAGTTGAACAAATATATCAATCAGTTTCCCCACTCGCGTCACCCCATACCCACGAAGGCTAGTTAGTACAAGGTGGAGTACTCACGAGTGGCGCGGCTGTGCGAGCAGGTCGGCGGGGTCGCGTTGTTTTATCTCGCTCTCACGCACCGCCTCTGTCATTGATTTGAACGCGCTGTTGTGTATCCTGGAAAAGTAAAATGCACATTGAGCGGTAATAACCCTATTTTGTTTTCTTACCTTTAGTCATGATAGAACATAAACTTCGGCGTGGCAGTTGATGTTAAGAGGGTTTATACCTGCTGAGCTGGCAACGTTGCATTTTTGTTAGTTTTTCTCGATTATTCCATAAAAATTGAATGAAAATTAAAAATGTTTTTTATACAAATCGTTCTAATATATAAGTTAATGTGTCTACTGCAATAATAATTCGTGATAAGACTTATTTTCTTTAAAAACGAACGAATTATTATCTAACGGTTTTTAAAGAAAATAAAAGTCTTATCACGAATTGGCTAAGTAAAGTTTTTTTAAGAGGTGCTAATTATATTTTTTTTCGACAGTCGGCGTTCTGAAGATCGAGAAACTGCAGCTGTTTTATTTTTATCTCCTATTGTTTACTGGAAATATTTTTTTAAGTGTTCGAGTTGACATTTGTGAGATATAATGGCTGACAAGCGGTTCGTGCTCAGTACTTAGTAGAAACAGAAAAAAAACTAAGTCATCTGTCACTTTTGTCCATGTCAAACCGTTTGCGTTTCGTTTGCTTTGCGTTTTGGTGTGATTTTTGGACTATTTTTAACAACCTCCGCACAAAATCCGGATTTACAATTTTACCGCATTTCTCCACGACTTATGCACGATAATTGAATCACGTTTGAATATTTTTGATCATTATTTTGGAACTGCTTTTTGGACAATGCAAAGTAAACGAAACGCAAACGGTTAGATTTCATTTGACATTGACAATTGACTTCGTTTTTTTTCTGCTAAGTACTGAGCACGAACCGCTTGTCAGCCATTAAATCTCACAAATGTCATCTCGAACACTTAATAGTAGATTGTTCAACAAGGGACTAAAACAAGCCATAATGACACGAGATATTTAGCCACCCGAGCGATAGCGAGGGAGGCTATAATTCGAGTTGTCATTATGGTAGTTTAGTCCCGCGTTAAACACTCTACTTTTCACTTTGAATGCGAGGAAAAAAACGACGTACAAAATTACTTTTTTACAACGTATGCTCAATAGCAAAATAGCAAAAAAAAATACCGCTGTCTTTTCTTTTCTTTTATATTTTTTTGTAAAGTGACGCTTTAAATGCTTGCATAATTAGCCAACAGATTCTAACTTAAAGACTATGTTAAAACTAATTGGACTATGCATGTAAGAATGATAATTGTTCATTCATTAGAATCGGCAAATAAATTAACCTAATTGATCTAAGTTCACACACAAAATATATTGTCAACTGAAAAACTTACCCGTGAATAAAGAAACGACTTTTTAAGTTTATTTTCTATATGCCAATTCTTTGTTAAATTATATCTAATTATACTTTCTATTTACTATTAAATGCAACTGACATCGCATTATTTTCAAGTCACGCCATATTAACATTCAAACGTAACTGCTCTATCTACCGTACACTCCAGCACTGCTTTGCCGACAGTGCGGATTGCTATTTTATCGACAGAGCAGGGAACTGCTTTGCCGACAGCGTTTTTAAAAAAAAAAAAACAAGTTAAAAACACCTAAGCTAAAGGAAATCTTTCTTTACGTGCGAAATAAAATGAATTCATCTTTAATATTTTATAATTAAATAGATTAATATTCGTAATTATTCAATGTGTTTCACGACATTATTATTTTTTAAATATTTTTTATACAGTTGTCATTTTGAGGTTATTTCCACGCCCTAAAGGTTTCCACAGACCGAAGCGCAGGGCGCTACAGTGTGTCCGCAGCGCGCTTCGGTCTGTGGAAAGCTTTAAAATTGTCTATACCCAGTTACTGAAAATGGTGATAATCCTCCATTCACAAACACCGTGATTGGCAGTTTAGGGGTTTCCATAGTCAATTAAAAAAATTTTACTTTAATCCCTTGAGATCAAAAAAGAGCTTTAGTCCCGATATGCAGAGACTAAAGTAACATTTTAAGAGCATGAGAAGTGAAAAAAAATATTTCCAGTAAACAATAGGAGATAAAAATAAAACAGCTGCAGTTTCTCGGTCTAGAAGAAGACTACTGTCGAAAAAAAATATATTTAGCACCTCTTCAAAAAACTTTACTTAGCCAATTATTATTGCAGTAGACACATTAACTTATATATTAGAACAATTTGTATAGGTACAAACAATTTTTAATTTTCATTCAATTTTTATGGAATAATCGAGAAAAACTAACAAAAATGCAACGTTGCCAGCTCAGCAGGTATAAACCCTCTCAAGGCCCTACCGAGCTTTTGGCGCATTTATTGCATTCATTTAATCCCTTGCTGTATCAATCTTTACTCTAGAAAAGCTTTAGTTCTGAAATTCACGTGTAAGATATTTGAGAATTCACTCTAATTACCAATGATTTTCAAAACACGATTACTACCTAGTGTTCGCTCGATAGAAAAAAAATCGAAAGTCGTCTCTAAAAAATAAAATAAATCCTTAGTACGGCGTAAATACTGCACGGCAGGTCATGACTTTTTGAATGTTAATAAAACATGATGTTTTCTAGAGCCTAGTGAAGTATTTTAAAACTATGCATTTGTTTTAGTAATACGATGAAAGTAACTAAATACACGCGCGGTCTGACCAACCTATCTTGAGCCGGCGTGCTTCTCCCTTGTCCGTATAGTCAGTTGCGTTAGTTCTCCTTCGGCCATCGGACGGGGAACTTGTGTAGCTTGCGCTTTCGCACGGCTTTAATAATAATAATAATAATACGTTTGTTTCAAGCTCGTGGCTCATAATTATGTTAGTTACAATAAAACTTAAAAACCATGTTAGTGACACATTTTACAATTTTACACTGTTGTTACTGGGAATGAGAAGTCCACAACAGTGCATAACGTACGGACAGTCAATTTTGTCCGCAATCATTGATAGGATTACTATCGCGCACTAAGGATTAGGATTTGATACTAGCCGTTCTAAGACACACATACTCGAGTGCATAGAATACCTAAAATCAATTAGCGCAATAAGCTCGGTGCGGCCTTCATACTGGTAAGGGCCTGTTTCTCTTGATATTTTATGTGATAAATATCTGTGATGCTATCTCTGTTTTATGGGTTGTTATTGATGGTGCATAAAATATCAGAACCTTTTATCAGAGTCAAAAAAAATCATAATCATAGAGTTTGTTTTGTAAGCAGGCCGCGAAGAGCTCTTTCACATGTCTATTTTTATACGACCAGCGCTTTTTGGAAGTCCATCAAAGGATAATGCAAAGAATGCGCCGTAAGAAACTTGCCGATAGACATTTTTACAAAACAAAAATTACATTACAATTCATTAACTACTAATAAAAGTAAAACAAAATGAACCTAAATACATTAAAAAAAATTGTATTGATTTAGACACAGGAGAAGCTGGGTAGTTTTAATGGTATAAAGTAAATGGCTGAATAGGAATGGAAATAGGAATGGAACAAGTTCAAATGAAGCGTTTTGTCTGTCTTAAATAACTAGAATAAAATACAAATTGGTAATTAAATTACAAATACAAGAATCTAAACTCTTTCTACTGCAAGTATTTTCCTTACATCTTACACCCTGTGGTTTAACAACATCTACCTACTAACCAACTGGAAAATTTTGTATGATTTTACTCAAACTTGATTCGAATCTACAAATAATCTTTGGAGTAACCTTCGTGAGTTTTTCATCCTGATTAATAGTTTTGCTTAAGACTTATGACATAGGGTGTATACAGAAAGAGATTTATTTCTTGTCCTCGTCATCGCTTTCGTCTTTTCTCTCGGGCGACGCGCTTTGCTTCGACGAGTTGGCTGCACTTAAAACGTTACTACGAGACTCTTCAGAGATGTCGTCCGAATCTGGATCTTTTATCGTCACTAGTTTCTTATCCTTCGACGTGGTCCCTCCTTCGCCGACTCTTTCCAACGCGCAAGATTCGGACGAGTCGTAGTTTTGAGAGACGCTCCTCGCTGGTTCGTTTTTAGCATGAACTGCGGTGTATATTTCTGTGGTGCTCGCTAGTTGGACTTTGCTGCGTTTCGGCGGCGGCTGTGAGAACGCGGAGATCTCTCTTACGAGGCGGACGTCGTGGCCGGATTTGGAGAGGACGTCCTGAACGAACAGGCTACGTTTGGACTGTGTGTAGCTTTTGGATTGGAGGGGGTAGGAGCCGCCACGACGCATCGCCTGCCGGCGTTCGTTGAACGTGCTGTAATGGACAATCGCCGTTAACGCGTGGATGAGAGTCCTCAATTGGGATTGCTTGTTTTAGTTATCATATTTGCGGTGCTGAGAGACTTTCATATAGCCAATTTTCTTTGTACGGTCAGCTGCAGAGAAAAGGTACAGTCAAGGGCATAAATATATGTACGTTACCAAAGCGTCAAATATATCTATACAACTTTACGTCACTAAACATAAGGTTGGTGTTTGCATATTTTTGACACGATGGCTGTATAGTATATTTATGCCTTCGACTGGTTCCCTCCGGTGTGGTTACCTCCATTACAGGGGGATACCTTTTCTCTGCAGCTGACTGTACAAACTTGCTGAAGCGTGAATTTATATTTTTAATGATCATAAATTATTTATCATCATCATATCAGCCCAAGGACGTCCACTGCTGGGTAACGGCAAAGGAGTTTCAATTAAGTGAGGACCTCCCCTAAGGATTTAGTGGCAGTGGGCCAAGGCACGTTGCTCGTAGAACCGACTGCCGATGTGGCAGTGAAGTTCAAGATTGGCTACCGGCAGCCCGAAGACGTTGTGTGGGAAAGTCCCTAAAAAAAAATTATCTATCTAATACCTTTAAACGAGCAATTCTTGTATATATATAATCAGGATCTCGGAAACGGCTCCAACGATTTCGATGAAATTTGGTATGTGGGGGTTTTCGGGGATGAAAAACTGATCTAGCTACGTTTCATTTTCAGAAAATCGCTTTTACTCGTGTTTTCCGGCTATTTTTGTTTGCATTAGAATATAAAGCTAAATTTCGCCGACTTCGAGCAGATCATAATGGCACATTAGAAATCGGGTGGTCGCGGATTCAGCCGACCTCGGTTCGATACCACGTTTTTTTTCAAGATTTTTAGTTTTTTTTTTAAGTTTATTTTTTATGAGAAAACGTCAAGTTTTTTCTTTTGTGAGAAAAAGTTACTTTTTTGTGAGAAAAAGTTATTTTTTTGTGGGAAAAAGTTGCTTTTTTGTTAGAAAAAGTATTATAGGGAACGTGCAGTAACTATAGGCGGCAGCACTAATGCGACAGAAGAGACACTATGCGGACAGTAAAACAAACTTATCAAGGTAAAACATTCAAATTGATGGCACCCTTATGGCACCAGTTGGCAGCACCGTCTATGTGCACGTTCCCTATTGGGAGCATAGAACAGGAAAAGCCGGTTGTCTGTAAAGTCGGTTTACGGACGATAGTTTAACGTGACTCACCCCCCCTCCTCCGGTGTTTTTGTCAAATATCTTGAAAACGGTGCATCCTACGGCAAAATCAATGAAATTTTCATCCCCCCTTTAATACCCCCGCGCTCCCTCCCCCCCTCTCACCCCCCCCCCACCCCTCCGGTGTATATAATCCGGATCTCGGAAACGGTTCCAACGATTTCGATGAAATTTGGTATTTGGGGGTTTTCGGGGATGAAAAATTGATCTAGCTTGGTCTTATCTCTGGGAAAACGCTTGGTACCGAGTTTCTGCCCGAGCAGAGCTCGGTCGCCCAGGTACTCATAGAATAACATAATTCAATAGGATATGTCGTTGAGTAAGTAAACGTTCCAATGGGCAGTTCCAGTTGAGGTTCTCGAATGTTTTACAAATTGATTTAGTACAATTCCACCAATGCATATTTCTATTAACATATATACATAAGTATACAATACTAATCTATGAATGATGTTCTCGTAACTACCATTTTGAACTGGCCAAGTTTTAGTTACAACATCTATGAAATTGATTGAAATTTTTTAAAAATAACGTACTAATATAAAAATAAAGACTATTCTTTATACTGTAAGAATCACGCGTAGCGGCAAACGTATTGGCTATGTGCGAAGCGGATGGTGGGGGTACAGAAAACGATCGCAGCGCACATGGCAAAAATTGGAAGTAACGAGGAAATGTTGTCAACGCTACGCGGCGCCACCGTCGTGCACGTAGCCAATAATCTCCAGAAACGTACAATAATATTAATAATGTTGTATGCTAACAGGAATCGCTTCACGAGTCTGGCTCCCGAGTTCACGGCGTTGCCGGTGATGGGCTTGCGCGTCTCCCACAGCGCCCTGCCGCGCCCTTGCCGTCGGGACATGGTCTCAATTAAGCACTTATTACATAACACCACTGCGTACAGGGCGGCTGGACCAATGCACGTGTAGAGCCTTCGCCACTGTTCCAGAAAGATCTCTAACACATTGGACTAGAGTTCGTACATGAGAATTTTTGTCTATGACAGCTGCTCGGGTTGGTGTAATGGTGAAGGACATCACCGATTCCTCCGGGTTCGATTTGCAGCCCCAGCCATATTTTTTTTTCAATGAGTTCTATTTTCAGTCTGATTTAGAAAATAATATTCCTAACCGGTAATCTTTAAAAATAATAACAAAACTCGAAAACAGTAGAAGTCCATGGGCAGCACGTGAAACGTAGCGTACCTACGTTTGTCACCTTAAATAAAAAATAAACTTTGTAAGAATCTTCTAAAGTTTAAATGATTTTAATCGAAATATGAAAAGTGACGAAAGTTCACAAGTGCATTGTTGCTGTAGCCGTCCACGCCCATAATATTTGGAAGCTGGGATGTACGACAACAATACTGGAATTATGTACTTAAAACTGTCCAAAAACCTTGAAAACATTAGAAACAATAGAGGCTAAATACATGACAGCTTAAACAGAAAAAGTTGAAGTACCAGTTATAATTTAATAACTTAGGGACTAAAACTAACTACAGTAAATTGGATACTGATAAGCAATAACGTGTCAACCAAAAAAAAAATCCAAAATTGAGATTGGTACACATGACAATCTCTTCTACATTTTGTAAAGTGTTATGTGACTTAACACCTTCACAATATCGAAAAACAAGAAAATAGTTGACATAAATGCGTTAAATGTTTATCGGCCATTTTCTCAAAATAATTTTTGTTTAGGTTGACATGGAACTTATTGCGCGATAGTTTATCAGCATCCAGTTACAGTGTCAGGATTTGACTCCTTCAAATAATTAAAAGTGCAAAAAACAAGTTTGCTGCATGTTAGTGACGTATACGTGCTGTTCTTAGTTTATAAAAAAACTTGATGGTTGTCTAACGCATCTATGCATGATAGTCTTTGCCATATAACTTTTAAAAATTTAGTCGCAAATAAATCAGTATCGAAACTACATGTGTCTTTCTGTTGCTCCGCTCCCGCATTCAAAACTGAGCTTTAAACGAAGGAACATTGGTCCTAAATCGAACCGGATCTATTACGGGAGCTATGCAAGCGGCCGGCCGGCGAGAACAATAGCGAATAGATAAGCCGAAGTTGTTTACATCGTTTGGTGCACATTTAAGCTACGTTAACTAATAAATGAATTATAACAAGATTGAATTGATTTAAAGTGTGAAGTTATAACGTTGGATATATACGAAGTTTATGCAACATTAAGTGATTATTCGGTAACCGTGGACTGTGATACGAAGTGACAATTACTACATTGACTTTAAAGTGAATAAATCGGGACTACGTACTAAGTGTTAATACTGCTACAATGCCGCCACCAAATCCGGAACAAAGTCTATTAATTACGAAGTTAGAAGATGTTGCCGGCATGATTCAAAAGACACAAACAAATATAAAAAAGTGTCCAAAACCAAGGCTCACTCAAGGTTATGTTAGTCAAAGGATAACATTATTAAAGGATTATTGGAGTATGTTTCAACAAGCACACAATGACCTTCTGAGGTGCACGCCACGCGAACAACGGGGAGAAATACAGTACTTTCTAAATGAAGATTACTACAGCATTGAGGACCTTTATTTATGTTTACAAGCCGACTTGACCGATTTATTGACTAAATGGGAGTTTGAAAGAAAGTCATCGAACGTATCTAATATGTCATCGTCGATGAATGATGGGCAGTTGGCGTTCGTCAATTTACCTAAAATCCAATTACCAACGTTTTCGGGTAAATACGAAGATTGGACAACGTATGAAGATTTGTTCACAGCCCTCGTTCACAACACGAAAATAACAAATGTACAAAAACTACACTATTTGAAAACAAGTGTTTCCGGTGAAGCCGAGACATTGTTACGACATATTCAAATAACTGAAAACAATTATACACAGGCGTGGGAGCTGCTGAAAAACCGATTTGGCAATAAGAAGATGATCGTTCACTCTGTTTTAAAGAAGTTGTTTGGACAAAAGAAGATACAATCTCAGTCTGCAAGCCAAATCAAAAGTTTGCTCGATACTACAGTAGAATGTATAAACAGCTTGAATAATTTAAAAATAAACACTGACTCTTGGGATCCAGTCATTATATTTCTGGTGGGACAGAAGTTGGACGCAGAGTCAGTAAAGGACTGGGAGCAATTTGCGCACAAAGACAGTAGTGAAGACATGCCTAAGTGGGAAGAATTAAAGAAGTTTCTCGTCACGAAGTTTCGTACATTGGAGATGGCTACGGTAGTGGCCGCGGCGCCTACACGAGAAAAGTATCAGACTCACAAAGCCTTCCACGTCACTGAAGATCAAGAAGAAGAAGAAGACATTAGTTCAATTCAATCTGCTCATGCTAACGTAGCTGCTTCACAACCGATATGTACCTATTGCCAAGGTTACCACTACATATTTAACTGCAAAGAATTCACAAAAAAACCGGTGGATCATAGACAAGAATTTGTGAGAAAGAACGGACTGTGTTACAACTGTCTAGTTCCATATCACAGTGTTGTTCGATGTAAACAAAAGACGTCGTGCCGTATCTGCAGGAAAAGACACCATTCTCTTCTACATCAAACTATAGAAACAAATCAAGAGGAAACTACACAATTACAGCAACAACCAGAACCTGATACAAAAATTACAACCGCGCACCTATCTAAGCAACAACCTGGTCGACAAGTGTTACTAGCCACAGCACAAGTACAAGTTAAGTCGAGTGATGGTGAAATACACATACTTCGTGCTCTTGTCGACCAGGGCTCAGAGGCATCGTTTATATCAGAGAGAACAGTTCAGTTACTGGGTTTGGCGAGAACTAAAATCAACGGCGTTGTCTCTGGAGTGGGAAAAAGTGCACAAATAAGTATAAATCACTTCGTTGACCTCACAATCACATCGAGATTAGAAAATGAGAAGAGGATTCGACTTACGGCTTACATCTTAAAGTCAATATCCACACATTTGCCCTCAAAATACACCTCGATAGAATCTCAAGACATCCAAACTCTACCATTGGCTGATCCTACCTACTGCACACCGGGCAAAGTGGACGTCTTGCTCGGCGCCGACGTCTTCTGTCAGATTATAGAAGAAGGGTTGGTAAAAATGGATAACGGGATAGTGGCTCAGAAAACATGTTTAGGATGGATACTATCAGGTCAAAAACAAAAAGACAAACACTGTGACCAGCACAAGGTAGTTACCCTACATATAACAAGAATGGTAGCGGAAGACAATGACTTACTGCGGAAGTTCTGGGAGATTGAGACGGATTTATACACAAAAAAGAGATTATTGACAAAGGAAGAAGAACAATGTGAAAAGATATACAAAGAAACCACAACAAGAGAGAAAAACGGGAGATACAAAGTACACTTGCCACTAAAACGAAGTATAGAAGAAACTGTAAATCTATGTGGAGATACGAAACAAAACGCTATAAACCGGTTCAAAAGTCTTGAGAGAAAATTTGAAAAAAATCATACTTTGAAAAAAGAGTACATTAAAGTCATCAATGAGTACAAAGACATGGGTCACTTGAGAAGATCGGACAATCAAGTTAATGACAAAGCAGTTTATCTACCTCATTTAGCTGTGGTGCGAGAGGACAAAGACACCAGCAAGTTAAGAGTCGTATTTGATGCTTCTGCGAAGGGTTCAAACAGTCACTCTCTAAATGATGCCATGATGGTTGGACCTGTTTTGCAGCCCGACCTTCGGAGCTTGGTTATAGCTTGGCGAAGACATAAAATTTGCGTTGTAGGAGACATTGTGAAAATGTACAGGATGGTGAACATGACGGAAGAACACACGAGTCTGCAACGCATCGTCTGGCGAGATAAGCCTGAAGATGAGCTCGATAGCTACGACTTAACAACGGTAACATTTGGTACCGCTGCAGCGCCTTTCCTAGCGGTGCGTACATTAAACCAACTGGCCTGCGATGAATCACACGAGTTTCCAGAAACCGCACCTCTAATAAAAAAAACATTTTATATGGATGACTTAATGACAGGAAGTGAAAACATAAATGAAACGAAGAAGATGTGTCAAGACATTAAAGAAATATTAAGAAGAGGAGGATTTCAGATGCAAAAGTGGTCCAGTAATTCAGAAGAAGTTTTAGAATCTTTGAAAGAAGACAATACAAGAGACAAAATTGAAATAAAACTAGATAAAGTTATTAAGATCCTTGGGTTGACTTGGAATAGACAAGACGATGCTTTTGAAATTACTGTAAATTTACCAGAGATGAGAAATCCTGTAACTAAGAGATCCATTCTGTCTGATGTTGCTCACCTGTTCGATCCATTTGGCTGGCTGGCACCTGTAATAGTCACAGCTAAAGTTCTAATACAACGCTTATGGCTTAGCCATCTGGAATGGGATGATGAATTACCACAAAACTTGACACGCGAGTGGATAGATTATAGGGACGAATTAATACATTTGAACAACATTAAAGTACCAAGGTGGTTGAAGACGACTCAAAACGATGAAGATGTTCAGTTGCACGGGTTTTCAGATGCATCAACTCAAGCGTACGCGGCAGTGATATATCTGAGAGTTGTCCAAAATGGTATCGTGCATGTCTCGATGATCGCATCACGGACGAAAGTTGCACCTCTTAAGCAATTGTCTGTCCCAAAATTAGAACTCTGTGCAGCTGCATTATTGGCAGAGCTGATCAACGATGTCGCAGAACTCCTTAACATTTCGACAAAGAAAATATTTGTGTGGACGGACTCAATGGTCGTACTTTCATGGCTACAGTCCCAACCAAGCCGTTGGAAAACGTTTGTAGCGAATCGAACAGCAGAGATAACACGCTTGATAGACAATGATCGGTGGAGACACGTGCAATCTGCTGAGAATCCTGCTGATATAGCAACTAGAGGAACCAAAGCACAAGATCTAGCTACTCAAAGTATGTGGTGGAGTGGTCCACCGTGGCTTAAAGAAGAGTTATTACCGTATCAAAGGCCAGAGATTTTACCAACTGAATTAGAAGCTAAATGTTCACATCATACAGTTCTAGAAGAATCACCAATATGGGAGAGATTCTCCACAATGTCGAGAATGAAGAGGGTGTTGGCTTATTGTAGAAGAATGTTAAGAAAAGAGAAAGGGGAACCAACACATAATACACACATCACACCTAAAGAAATGGAGAAAATAGAAGAAGAATGTATAAAATTTTATCAAAATTTAGTTTATGAAAAAGATATAGACGATTTGAAGAAAGATGGAAGGGTTAAGAAAAGGAGTAATCTAATCACACTTGCACCATTCTTGGACGAGAAAGGATTGTTAAGAGTGGGAGGACGTCTTCAAAATGCTTCAATATCTGAAGGATCCAAGCACCCAATTATAATTCCATCCAACCAACATTTGACTAAATTAATTATCAACGAGGCTCACACTAGAACACTTCATGGTTGGAATCGGTTAATGATGACCTATTTAAAAACGAACTATTGGGTTATTGGCTTGAAGTCAGCAGTCCGAAAATGCATTCATAATTGCAAGATCTGTATAGTAGATAAAGCCAAGGTCAAGAATCAGTTCATGGGTCAGCTGCCACCAATGAGAGTCACCCAGAATAGACCATTTATTAACAGCGGAGTTGACTTTGCAGGGCCCGTCTTAATTAGAACAGCTAAAGGCCGTGGGCACCATGCAACGAAAGGATATATCTCGTTATTCGTGTGTATGGCCACGAAAGCTATCCACCTTGAGGCTGTCACGGATCTGACATCTCAGGCCTTTATAGCCGCCTTTCGAAGATTTGTCGCACGCAGAGGCCATTGCAAAGATATATGGAGCGACAATGGCACCAATTTTGTCGGCGCTGCCAAAGAGATAAAATCTATGTTTGAACCTGGAAAAAGTAACATAGCTAGTGAAGTCGCAGAACTGCTGGCTGTTGAGGGGACCACATGGCATTTTATACCCCCTAGAATGCCATCATACGGAGGCTTATGGGAAGCCGGGGTGCAATCTGCCAAAAGACATCTAGCTAGAGTAAATAGGGACACAAAACTCACATATGAAGAGCTAGCAACTTTATTGGCACAGGTAGAGGCATGTCTCAATTCTCGGCCTCTTTGCGAAATGGATAAGAATACAGGAGTGCCATTGACGCCGGGACATTTCTTAGTGGGCGAGCCTTTGGTAAGCGTTCCAGACCTTAACTATGAACATAAAAATATTCACGTACTTACCAGATGGCAGCTAGTTCAGAAGATGACGCAAAATTTCTGGCGACAGTGGCAAACAGAGTATCTTAACACACTGCAACAAAGATATAAGTGGCAAGTCGTAGTGCCAGCACCCTGCGTTGGAGATCTGGTTATAATAAAGGATGAGATTTTGCCGCCCACAAAGTGGTTACTTGGAAGAGTTAAATATCTTCATCCTGGAAGAGATAACCTTGTGAGAGTGGTAACGGTGCAGTGTAAGGGAGATCGCGAAATTAAAAGACCTTTATCTAAATTGATACTCCTTCCTAAAGAATGACTTTACAATTCTTTAACTATATTATGTGACTGTAAATTGAGTAAACCGAAAATTGTGCATGTGAAGTGAAACTGTCATTTACCTTAAAATATGTACTTATATTCCCTTTGTGTAACAATAATAATATATCTATCTGTGATTATTTACAAAGTTAGTGATGCCACTTCAAATAAACAAACGTAACAATTGTAAAGGGAAATGCATGCTCTGTTTTGTATAATTTAATTGAAAACTGTCAGTTTTGGCGGCCGGTATGTCTAACGCATCTATGCATGATAGTCTTTGCCATATAACTTTTAAAAATTTAGTCGCAAATAAATCAGTATCGAAACTACATGTGTCTTTCTGTTGCTCCGCTCCCGCATTCAAAACTGAGCTTTAAACGAAGGAACAATGGTAACGGAAAAATGTTGGTATGAAAACGAAGAAATGATAATATCTGGAAAGAAATAGGTAAGGGAATATGATAAAGGTACGGGTAATGTGATGACTAGGAGGGGAGTATTTTGCAGGTAACAGTTGTGTATGTGCAAACTGTGGGAATCAAAAAAGATTGTCACAGATATTATTCAAGTAAACTTGTTGGCGAGCCGCAGTCTTCGCGATAGATGAGGACGTGTGTCTGTGAGTGTATCTGTGGGTTCGGTACCTAAGGCCTTACTTGCATTTAGATTAGACTATTTACATATTAAAACATTATGACATTAAGTCGTTTTACAGCCAAGTCATTCCGTCTACTATGGCTTATAGCCTTAGATAATTTAAGACGGGATGAGCCTTTGACGTACTTGCAACTTTTTCTGCCAATTCGCCAGGGGGCGAGGAACGACGTACAGCACACATCTACGAATTGCCGCACACTCATGTTAAAAAAATTTGCGTTCCTACAAATGCCTAGCTGCCTGATCTGGTAGCGTAACCCTGGCCTAGCCTAGCCTGGCGTAGCCTGGTCTTTCGTAACGCGAGACATTGTTGGCCTTGTTTTGCACGAAATAGCTGCACAAGACATCATTTTCTACAACATCTGTTCACCACCACGGACAATCAAAAATGACAACCTGTCCCTGCCAACTTTGGTTTTTTGTAAACGATGACGTTCACATGTACATATAGCATGGCAGAGGGGGAAAAGGTGCGAAGGCTCATCCTGTCTTAAATTATCTCAGCATATATAGCAATGATGGCGTTTTACGACCAAGACATTTTGCTACCCGGACAATATACATATAGCCCGAGGGTTTGAAAGCAATACAATAAGACTACAGATATTTCATATTACTGCAAATGTATTATTATGCAATATTTCTGAAAAATCATACATTTGTAGTAATATGAAACATCTGTAGTCTTATTGTTTTGCTTAAGGCTATATTTCAGCGCCATCTAGATTTAATAATCGAACTATTTTTCTGCGGACGATCTGTACTATGGCGATTGCTAATCCAGTCTATATCATCCTTGATACTACTAAGGTGCTCTACTCGCTACGGCCTTCAGTACCTAACTAACACGCATCTGTTACGTTTGGGTGTGTGTGCGCGTATGTTTGTGTACGTGTGTGCGCGCGCGCTCTTGTGTGTGTATGCGTGTGTCCCAGGCTCGGGCGGCACTCACACAGTGACGAGCAGGTCGGGCGCGAGCGTGGCCACGGGGATGAGCACGAGCCCCAGCCAGAACACGGCCGAGCTGAACACCATGCGGTCCATGCCACGCATCACGCTGCCGATCAGGATCAGGGGGTACACGTTGCTAGAACAAAAAAAAGATGGATAAATAACCCAAACTCGAGGTTTAAGCTCTACACTGCCACAAAACAAATGAAGTGACGTGCTCTGTACGCCACGCGACGTTACATGGCAAACCGATTTTTAGCAGCGAGCGAGCAAGACGTTTCGGAGCAGAAGCGACTCGGATAAATTAGGTTCAGAATGCTAAAGCTGCGTACGGATTGCGCATTCCTGAGTTACGCGTAGTCGGGATACGCAGTCCACGCGTACATTGGATACGCGTACTGCTCCTGTACGGACCGCCGCGAACCTGAACGCGAGGTCAATCGATCCACTGCGAGCCGAGCCTCAGTCATTCGCCATGAATCGAAACAGACCGTCTAAGTACAGCGTTCCCGGGCGCGCGCGATCGCTTTGACGCGCGACCAAAAACCGACAGACGGCGGCTCGCTGCGAGCCGAGCTCGCGCGGCACGCGTTCCCCTAAAGTGTACGCGTAGCTGCAAGTACGGACATGGCGTTCCAGGACACGCGTAATCGACTACGCGTACTCCGTACGCAGCTTAAGGCGGGCGCGATGCGTAGCGTAGCTTTGCCATCGATGTAAGGTATTTTTTTGTAACAGTACGGAACTACCAGTACGACTTATCAACTTTCTGTCAAAAAAAATCTTAATCATTTAATGCCCATTCCACTTTTTTAATGTTCAGCTCTCCTCTCATATCATAATCGGTCTTCTGTTTTCGGGATTTCGTACTTTTGGTCATTTGAAAATAGATATTTCGAGCTTCGGTATTTTGTACTTTCGGTATTCTGAATTTCGATGTGTTAAGCGTCGATATTTCAACTGTAGGTAGGTATTATGATTTTTCGGTATTATAATACCCGCAAGAGATACATCCTAGTTTCGTTAGATTGCAGGCCCGGGATAGTATACAGTATACTTGCGCTGCCCAGTTCCCTGCCCCTGCGCGAGTGAGCTGGAAGAAAGTTAGTCGACCAGAGATCGTATTGTCTAACGCTGCTGACGCTTGCCTTCGCTTTCACCGTCTCTTTCTGTCACCATCTTATACCGTTTGACAGAAAGAGATAGTGATTGCGAAGGCAAGCGTCAGAAGCGTTAGACAATAAGCCTGCAGGTACTGACCTGTAGATGAGTATGAAGAGGAACCACATGGCGAGCGAGCCCCAGATGGCGACGTGCGTCACCCACGTCCACGAGTGCGTCGCCAGCCCCGCCTTCAGGCACACCGTCAGCACCACGTACTGTACACATACAAAAGTTATCAACAACATCATCCCAGGCTATAGGGAACGTGCAGGAACTATAGGCGGTAGCACTAATGCGACAGAAGAGACTATGCGGGCAGTAAAAGAAACTTATCAGGGTAAAACATTGAAATTGATGGCACCAGTTGGCAGCACCGTCTATGTGCACGTTCCCTATATAAAATAAATGTTAGTCATTGATATCGAATTGGAACTTTGAACGGAAAATAAAGTTACCATATTTTTTGTTGTGAAATATCTGGCAAAAAAATTATAAAACTCATAACATTCAAAGTCCAAGTTCTTTACTCAATTTAGGTATCAATTGATGCTTCTATGAATGTTGAAGAATCTACCACCGGTTCGGAAAAACCCTGATGAGAAGAATCCGGCATGAAACTCAACAAGGTATATTTTTTTTCAAACACATTGTTCTTAAATTACATACATCTAAAGTATTTGAATACAACTAAATTTTTAACACATATTCATGTACATAAAGTTATGTATGCGTCTGCACATAATTAGGCACTAAAACACTCGCGTGATCGTATTACGGAACTCGGCTTCGTGTTTTAATCCCTATCATTTATCACCTTACTAAACAAGTGTTGTTGTGGTGTGTGCGCACTGACCGTGTACACGATGTTCCCGAGCACGAGGTAGCCGCCGTCGCGGCCGCTGCCCCAGAGCACGTGGTGGTCCGTCATGAGCACGGGCAGCCAGAACAGCAGCACCGAGTGCAGCAGCGAGTTCACCACCCACACCCAGAACACGCGCACGTTGAACAGCAAGCCTTGCTGCGACGGGATGTACAGCACGGGGTGCTGGAACGGAGATCAAGTGGAAATGAGTGGGTCATCTCCATTTGTTTAATAGTGGTAGAGCCATGTTGTAGGTAGCCGCTGCATCACGAATGGGCCGGCTCGTCCGGGGCAGTACCACCCTCTCACAGAGCACCGGCGGCTGCGTTTCGTACGGTCAGTGAGAGCGCCGGGGGCCCAATACCTCTCCCCTTCCTCTATTCCCTTTCCTTTTTCCGCTCCCTTTTAGGGGTCGACAACGCACTGGCATCGCGTAAAGCGCTGCGGGTGTCTATGGACAGTGGTTATCATTTAACATCAGGTGACCCTCTAGTTCGTTTGTCTGGCCTCTCTAACTCGGTCTCGGTTGTCTGTAAAGTCGGTTTACGGACGATAGTTTAACGTGACGTCATAACAAAACATTCAAAAACAAAAATGAAACCAGGCGGTCACCCATCCACGTACTGACCGCGCCCGACGTTGCTTAACCTCGGTGATCGGACGAGAACCGGTTTTTTGTCAAATATCTTGAAAACGGTGCATCCTACGGCAAAATCAATAAAATTTTTATCCCCTTTAAAAATTACCCGAGCTCTAGTACTAAGATTGTACATCCTGGCGCGCGCTGCTCTCTTGTACATCCTGACGTTCACTGCTCTCTCTTGTACGGGACATGTACGGATATGTACGGAACATTGCGTCATCCTTTTTCGTGCGTGCAGCCGGCGTTCATCGATTTATTAGACGTCTCGTCAAAAAACCGGCCAAGACCGTGTCGGACACGCCCAGGATAGAGTTCCGCAGCAATTACGACAAGAACGATTCAACAAGTAATATTATTCTAAGGATTTTGCATTTTGTACGGAACTTCCCAAGTAGGTACATTATTATTTTTAGCTGCCCAATCTCGACCCATTTGGAGAAATTGTCCTCCAAAGTATTGAAAAGTGATTAAACCCTTTAACTTTTGTAGATTTTTTTTTCAAACAGATTGCTATTAGTTTTGATTATATTTAAAGAACTAGCCTTCCGTCCGCAGCTTCGCCGGCGATAAATTAATTCTCCCGTTGGAAAAGGTATTTTACCGCGGTAAAAAGTAGCCTATGTCACTCAGTGATAATGTAGCTTTCTAACTGCAAAAGAATTTTTGAAATCGGTCCAGTAGTTTCGGAGCCTATTCAATGCAAACAAACAAACAATCAAACCTTCCCTCTTTATAATATTAGTATAGATATGAAAAAATAATAAGCACGTGTTTTGTTATATCGGCTCAAATTCATATTTTCCTAAAAAAAGGACCGATGAGAAATATAAACCTTTGAAGGGTGATTTTTTTAGTAATATACGATATCTTGTACTCAGCGGTAATATAGGTAGAGTTACATACCCTGATCATGATCTCGGGCGAGCAGAGTTTGTCGAAGAGGCCGATAGCGAAAGGCGGCCAAGCCGTGAAGATCACGTTGTAGAACCCGATCGACCAACGCTCGAACAGGATCTGACCGGACCTGACGACACAATATAGTTAAATTAATTAACTCCAACCCTTTTACTCTGCATCCACTTGTTTCTTTGTGTTTGGGAGCAGCAAGCTAACAGGTTGTATAGTTCTTTGATGTGGACTGCTGGGCAAATGCCTGACTTGCTTTAAACCTGCCCGTGGCACGTGTTGTTGTCATCTCGCTTGATAGGCATCCAGGTTCCTCCATCTCTACTTCGTTCTCATTCTCTACTGCGTTTGACCACAATCACGCCTGATGGAAAGCGAAGATGAGGCCTACGACGGAGCACGTTTGCCTAGTAAATGCTCATTCACCCTAGAATTGAAAACGGCCAGATTATAGTGTCCAACATTCATCCATTTTGGTCCAACGTGCCGGATTGATTCAGCAGATATGTCCAGTCCGATACCATTTCACAAGTCACTTTATTATTAGTCTCGTAGCTAGGTTTAGTTATGGATATGGACTTCTGTCGAATAACGCCTAATTCAATTTATAAGGGTTTCTGTGACAGACCAGCTATTTGGCGCTAGTATTTGTTTGATATTTGTGCCACGTTTGGGATTGGATTATAAATAATTACACCAATCACAAAACCGACCTCACGATACTAACGCCCATTTCATTACAGTTACAATGAATATTGTTCCGAATGAAACGGTAACTATTGTCGTCTTGCTCTCTCTTTCAAGTCTCATGGCTTCCAAGCCATGCTTCACTTTGGTCCTTAGAGCCGGATATGAATATGACTTATTTATAATTTGGGAAAGTTTAAATTAAGAAAGCTGACTACTCACCACGCAGAGTAAATCGCGAACCACAACTCAATGACGTACAGACAGATGTTCTTGTAAAAAGAGTAGAGGATCAATTTGCTTATCCGAGAGTAGTTCCAAGCGCCGTGCACCAGCAGCAATCGCAAGAGGAACCGGAACTGGAAACAAAAAGGTATTTAAGGCAACTGGCCAACCGTTCAACGACAAAATCAAAATATTATTAGGCTTCCATTCAAGCTATAATAAATGTCGAATAATCTACTGGGAAAAATCCTGCTGAGAAGAATCCGTTAACGACACTTCAGAGGATCTCAATGTGACCACTCTCCAGGCAGACGTGTTCAGAATTTTCGAAACCGCGATGTAGAACATAAAAGACGTCCAGACCCCAGCGTCGTAATAGTGCCTTTCTTTAATGAACAGATTCTCCACCACCATCCATCTCTCACCACCCTTGACTATCTACTACTACCCACATCTTCTACTATGTGACAATAGGAGTGGTGAAAACTAGTGTGGTTCCGAGTGCGTTGGAAAATAAGAACTCTGGTAAAGCTTCCTGGAGTGCGATAGATGCGGGCGGGGCAAGATCGGCGATTCTGGCCTTTGGACGTGTTCCGGAGATGCCGACGCCGACGGAGGCGCGCTGGATCACGCCACTGGCGCCGGCCGGTGTATGTTGACGACATACTTGCGCGATGCTGTAGTCAGACGCGCAGACGGCTTGCAGCCCTTCCACGCCGGAGATGCCGACGCCGACGGAGGCGCGCTGGATCATGGCCACGTCGTTGGCACCGTCACCAATCGCCAGCGTCACCGCGCCCGTCGCCGTTGACACCATCTCCACCACCTGGAAACAAACGATCGGACCGCGTCATGACAAACGAACGGGTACCCCTTTATTCGGTATGATCTTGTTTGCCCGAAGGTTCAGGTTAGTTTGAACATGTTGATACGAGAACAGAAATCGTAGGTGTCATACATACCTGTATTCAACTATAATTCTTGAACATGGGTATGTTTATAGTAAATCTAGTGTTAAATAAGCCAAACAAGATTAGGCGATATGATAATTATGCCAAACGACACTATGCGGTACAGGTTTATGCCAAAAAAGGTAGAACCTTTAGTAGTAGGTATAAGCTTGTCTAAGCGGTTCACATTTCTGTAATTTACAAGCGGACCTCTTCATCCCGTGGGAATATCGGAACAAAAAGTAGGCTGTGTTATTCCCGAAATTTTCATCTAAATCCGTCCAGTCCTTACAACGTGAAAAAGCAACAAAAATATACGCGCATTTCGCATTATAATTTGATTTAATTTTCAATAGGGTAAATCGCCAATAACTGGCCCCCTCATACTGAAAATGAACTCTGTTCCCCTACAAACAGAATTCAATTTAGTACAACGTGGCCAGCAATTAACATCTCTTACTAAAAATGAATTCTATTATGGGTGAATTGAGTTCATTTTTAGTATGAGGTGGCCAGTTATTGGCGATTTACACAACCGCATGCTACTCAGCTCACATCAGTGGTCTACAGTCTGTACCACCTCCCACCGCACTGTAGAGATGGGTGAAAAATAACGTCGCGACGAAAAAATCACAGTGATCCGCCGCCTAAAAGTATCACCGTGACACGCGACGGAGGAACAACGATACAAAATAACGTAGGTCGTTGGAGTTCCTATGTTATCTCAGTCACAGCGTTACTCACTGTCACTATCTCTCACGCACACAACGGTAAGTTTATGGTAGTGCGCGGGGCGTAGTAGCGTATCTATTCGGCAACTCGACGGCTGCGAGTGAAAAAGCGATAGCCTTCTTGCTCGCACACGACGCGGTGCACAACTGGCTGAAGTGATTCGGAACGCAAGTGATTTTTTAACGTCTAGCGCTCTAAAGTGACAGTGACTAGCGTCTACTGAAACGTATATCGTTATGCGAGTGACCGTCGTGACCGACGTGACAAAGTCACGATAATTTTTCACTGTGATTTTTTTGTAACAGTAACGACAGTCACGGTGAGAGGAAAGTAACGGTTTTAGCTAACTCTACTTCACTGACCTCGGCCTTCTGTATGGGCGAGACGCGGCAGCACACGACCACCTTGCACGAGATGCAGAGGTCGAGGAAGTCCTTCTTGAGGTCGCAGCCCATGGCGTAGGTGAGCGTCTTGCCGTCCACTATCAGCGCCACGTCGTTCTGTTTCCGCAAGTTGTCGCCGAAGTCGGATAGATGGCGGGAGATTATTTCGCGCGTACCCTGGGAACAAATAGTAGGTAAAAACTGGACAAGTGTGAGTCGGAATCGCGTAGACTTCCGTACGATGAAAATTGACGGTGATGCGAAGGTTTTTATTGATGCACAAAAAGTAACATAAATACAGTGTCAGCGGGCGCCCTGTAGTTAGTATTCCAAACTAAAACGAATACGTACGTGCTGCCTTGCCGACTCTAAAACGCAGTAAGAGGGTTTTTACGTTTGTTGAATATTGAACTATAACAAGCACAGCGTAAGGAACATAATGGTTTTTGCTCTTACTGCGTTTTAGGGTCTCCAGGGCAGCATGGGGGAAGGTAAGTGGGCTTGTACGGCGTGCAAGGTGCAAGTTAGTTCGTTTAGTAAATTCAATGTGACAATAAGCCTTATTGTTTTTCTTCTATGTCGGAACTGTCATAGTCATAAGAAGCACTTACCATTCATCGAAGGTCGATTATCAAAAGTACGAACCTCGAACCTTACACAGCGCATTCGATTAAGTTCCCATGTGAGTGCTCCCCGTTACGTATTTGTGACAGATATTTCTTTGTCTACAGATAATGTGTCGCCAACCCATTTTATTTAAATTTGCCGCCACTCTCTCGTCCCAGGAGTCCCAGGACTCGCTTGTCAGACTATGCTACTACACTAAACAGTACTCACGTCCAAGCTGTCCTCGTTCAGTATGACGAGCGGCATGTTGGCGTGTATGAGCTGCGCGGAGTGCGCGATGTTGATGGCGGTCTCCTGCTTGTCGCCAGTCAGTACCCATACATTGATATTGGCTTTTAGGAGCGCCGCTATCGTCTCCGGCACGCCGTCCTAGCAAAAAGTTTTCATAAAATTAGGCGTCTGTATAATGGCGTCGAAATGAAGGGCAGGGAACAGCTCCACCGTGAACGCACTCGCCAACTAACTCACTCACTCGCTCGAAAGACCAAAACCAATCGGGCCGACCCTGATTTACAGTGAGTACAGACGTAAATATAAGTTTTTGTTATGATAATTATAATGTTCGAGCGACAGTTTCAGAGTAGAATTATTATAACTGTCATACTGTTGCCATAATAATATTATAATCGTGAAAACCACTGAATCAATTTAAATTCGATTTGGCAAGGAGATAGTATTAGCCGACCGAGAAATTTCCTTGCCATCCAAAAGTTCAATGTCGTATTTATTAAATAATCATTTAAATGTCAACGTGTCAATAAGCCTTATTTTTTTTCTCATATTAGAACTGGCAAAATGGTAAACTAGCTTTATCTGTAAAAAAAGTGAGAAGAAAAGCGAAGAGCGGGACTTTCCGATACAAGCATTTATTTGCTCAATGGTAGGTTCCAACCTTGTTTACTAGGAACCACAATCATGTGAAAACCAATAGTACATTGTGCATCTAGGGCCGTAAGTAGGGGATTACTAAAGAGAGTCTATTAGAAGCCCGACGCCGAAGGCGGAGGTCTTTTGATGACTCGAGTTTGTAATCCCCTTACTGCCCGTGATACACACAATGATTTTCATCACATTGCGAGAAAAAAAAATCCAAAAATAAAATTAATTTGTCTCTAAACACTTAAATTGAATAAAATAATGGCTACCCGCCAATACAGATTGTCACTTTTTTCGAGTCACCTACCGTAGATAATGTAAACT
Organism: Archips xylosteana; assembly: GCA_947563465.1. Taxonomy (NCBI): domain Eukaryota; kingdom Metazoa; phylum Arthropoda; class Insecta; order Lepidoptera; family Tortricidae; genus Archips; species Archips xylosteana. The sequence continues at coordinate 23,439,326 of OX387349.1, read as the reverse complement.
GTGTTTAGTTTAGAATTCGAAAGGTCATACGGCCAGATTCTGCCAACATGTTTAGAAAAAATAATTTTTATTAAAATTATTGCAAAACTATTTGATATAAATTTAAAATATAAATAACGAATTTTCATGCAGCGTAGATAAGTTTTGTGTTGTAAAATTTAGGTTATAGCATAAGTTTTAAAGATAATAAATAAAACGTTGGCTGAATTGAAACCTCCTTAGTCTGAAATGACTTGTTTGCAAATTTTAAAACTAAAGTTAGAACTCCCTTGGGTAGAAAAACTGTACGTAAATCTATAACTCCCTTAAGAACAATTTAGGCCATTGTCATTTAGTATACAAGCATGGAATAACACCATTGACGAGCAAGTGTGATGAAAATAAACTTTTTGTTTTTTTTTTTATCTGTATAAAGCCAGTCTTATTTTTATTTTTATTGCATAAAGCAGATTTCTCACAGGCTAGCAATAAACTAATTCCACGCAGACAAAGTCACAGGTAACAGTTAGTCTATTCATAAAACGTCTAGGGTATAGAGGCTAACAATATGACCTTATAGATTTAATTACTATTGATCGTGGCTAATTAACTGGCTCATAGTGGCGCTAGATGGCGCTGTAGTAAGTACCTGTAGTTTATCTTCGATGGCGGTGGCGCCGAGCAACCGCAAGTTGTTTTCTATGAGTATCGCCGCTTCCTCGATCTTTTGCTCTCGGTTCTGAATAGCCAAGGTAGCTTTGTGGTACGTGTTGGACCATTCCTGAAAAAATAGAGAAATCTATTATAAGTTATTGCGCTTGCGTAGATTGCTTTTTAGGAATAGATTATTTTTTATTTACATTACTGTAACCTTGTAGTACAGGCATTAAACAGTATTCTATAGTATTGGGTTTTATTCGCTAAAGCCATGTTATGTTATAAGACAACGATGAAACAAATAGTGTAGGGAGCAAGCCACACAGAAGTGACGTGGGACAGGGGCGCGTTGCAGTCGCGGTGCCCCTTGAATCAGTTTTCATACTAAATGTATAGAAGCGTCGCGATCCAAAGCAGACAGAAGAGACGGGACGGAGACGCGGCCTGCGGACAAACGACGCGGACTGCGACGCGCCCCCGTCCCACGTCTCTTGTGTGGCGTTGCGCCTAGGGTTGCCAACTTTTTTTAAAAGAAATAATGTATATTTAGGTCTAAAAAGAAAAACAAACAGTATATTAGAAAAATTAACAGTGTTTTATTTTGTTAATGTTTCAGAGACATATGTTTAAGTGCTTCTTGGACAACTTATAAATTTAGTATTATTTTAAAAGCCTCATAGGCCTCCCCACAATAAAAATAAATGAGGTAATATTATTTCATTACATTTATTGAAGCTCTTTTTCTGTTTTCCCACCACATTGCATTCATTAAGTACCGAAAAAACTCTTTCTCTAAATGCTGAAGTAGCGGGAACAGATAGCAGCTATGAGGCAATTTATAGATAGTGTGTGTTATGTATGTTAGGCATTTTGATGCTGAAAACAGTATTTTGTATACTTAATTTTTGTTCAATAGTAAAAAGTATAATGTAGTGAAAAACAGTACAATAGGGATGTTGACACCACCAATCAACTGACGTAATTTTAATGAGCTGTCAAAACACAATTCTCCCATAGAGTTCGAATGGCAATAGCAACTTATGACGCCACTTGATCGCCAAATCAATCAACTATTTATTTGTTTTAAAGCAACAAAAATTCTAATTGTGCGATTAATCGAAAATTAATCTGGTTTTCAGGGCTAAAATAAAGCTTTCTTTTACTGGAGTCATGTCTTCGAATTATTTTTTAATGGCGTCAACATCCCTATACTGTTTTTAGTAGTGTTGGGAACCCTAGTTGCGCCTAAGCCAGGGATGGCGAACCTTTATTTGTAAATGTGCCATTTCTTTATGAAAACACCAATAATCTGGCTATAACGTGCCACCAAAGATACTAAACTTAGTGATTCCTTGGATGCATGATTAGCAAAGCAGTTTTCACTAGTAATATTGTGTAACAACCTGACATGTAAGATAATAAGTTTGATCAATAAATTTCTGATTCAATAATTGTTCGTATGGATGTCGATAGAATAGTCGATATTTAATTAAAGCACTAGTGAAAAGTGCATTTTTGCTCCCGTCGACCGGGCTTTGATGATTAGTGGCGTGCCCGAATGGTTTCGTCACGTGGCACGACTGGCACGCGTGCCATTCGTTCGCCGTCCCCGGCCTAAGCCACTGAAGTCACGGCCGGTCTAACCTGGTAGGCCTGTTCGGGTATGTCGGCGACGGCGAATACGAGCGTGCGCAGGCCGTCGCACGCGAACGCCTCGAGGTGCGCCAGCGTCGCCTCCGCGTACTTGGCGTGCTCGGGCCCGCCCGCCAGCCGCGGGTAGATCACAGAGTCCGCGCCCTTGCAGTACAGCTTGATCTCGCCTGGGGACCCAAGGACCGTACGAGATTACGCGCTTTATAAAAACTATACTAATATAATTGTGCCTACTTACAGTGTAACTTAAATAATTAGATTAATTAAATTTATTAAGATTAAACTATATATTTATTTGTTAATAGTACATTACTGCAGAGGCCGTGAAGTAAGGGATTGATGGACGAGATTTGGGGTATACGGCCGAGTCGTAGACGAGGCCGGATAAAACGAGTCCAGCAATCCCTCTTCCGGCCGAGGATTGTATAGAGCTTTTCTCAAACATGCATCATCATCATCAACATCATCATCATCCATGCATCCAACCATCCATCCGTCCATCCATCCATCCATCCATCCATCCATCCATACATCCACCCATACATCCATCCATACATCCATCCATACATCCATCCATACATCTATCCATACATCTACCCATACATCCATCCATACATCCACCCATACATCCATCTATACATCCATCCATCCATCCATCTATCCATACATCCATACATCCATCCATACATCCATCCATACATCCATCCATCCATCCATCCATCCATCCATCCATCCGTACATCCATACATCTATACATCCATCCATACATCCATATATCCATACATCCATACATCCATCCATCCATCACCAGTAGTTTAGGCGGTTATATAGAAATAAAAGAAGATAGATTTTTTTAATGTCGTAAGTTGGCTGTATGTAATTTTTCCTTTGTCAGTTTAGTGTTAGTAAGCAAATTTAAAAAGTTACAGCAGCGGACAATAATGGTTTTTCATACTTACTTTTATGGCCTAGGCCAAGAAGTAATGTAGGGAGCCATAAACAACAAACTTCATGGCTTCATTTCGTGACATTAACGCATACATTTCAAAGCATGTTTGAGAAAATATAATTTGTACGTCATATAGTGAAACAAACAAAACATGTGAAACTCTTTCTTCCATTCCACAAAATATGTATGTACCATGTTTTATGCAAATAAATGATTTTTCTCAAACATGCTTTGAAATGTATGCGTTAATGTCACGAAATGAAGCCATGAAGTTTGTTGTTTATGGCTCCCTACATTACTTCTTGGCCTAGGCCATAAAAATAAGTATGAAAAACCATTATTGTCCGATGCAGTAACTTTTTAAATTTGCTTACTAACATTAAACTGACAATGGAAAAATTACAAACAGCCAACTTACGACATTAAAAAAAAATCTATCTTCTTATATTTCTATAAAACCGCCTAAACTACTGGTGATGGATGGATGGATGTATGGATGGATGGATGGATGTATGGATGTATGGATTGATGTATGGATGTATGGATGGATGTATGGATGGATGGATGTATGGATGGATGGATGGATGGATGGATGGATGTATGGATGGATGTATGGATGGATGTATGGATGGATGTATGGATGGATGTATGGATGGATGGATGAATGGATGGACGGATGGTTGGATGGATGGATGGATGGATGGATGGATGGATGGATGGATGATGATGATGATGATGATGATGATGATGATGATGATGATGATGCATGTTTGAGAAAAGCTCTATACAATCCTCGGCCGGAAGAGGGATTGCTGGACTCGTTTTATCCGGCCTCGTCTACGACTCGGCCGTATACCCCAGATCTCGTCCATCAATCCCTTACTTCACGGCCTCTGCAGTAATGTACTATTATGGCCTGTTGTTTGATCAATAGCAAGGATGATATAGACTGGATTGGCAGTCGCCATAGTACGGATCGGCCGCGGTTTTTGTAGTTCGATTATTAAATCTAGATGGCGCTGAAATATAGCCAGAGGCTTTGAAGGCAAAACAATAAGACTACAGATGTGTACAGAAGTTGTAAATTTGCATGGACATGTGTAGCAATTATCCGGACTAAGTGAAAAAATAAAATGAAGAAAAAAAGTTTTTTTTTAGGTTACCTCCCATAGACGTAAAGTGGAGGTGATTTTTCTTTTTAGCCGAACCTTAGATTATAATATGGTTTACTAATGTTTTGCAAATAAAATTAATTAAATTTATTTAATGAATAAAACAATTGATAAAAACAATGTCCATAACTTAAAACTATAGCAAAGAACAACAAAAAGAAATTACAAAGATTACTAATCTAAAATAAAAACAAAGTCATAAAAAACTAAAACTAAGGACCACCACCCCGCACCATACCTGGCTCAAAAGTGCCCATAATACCAGCAGCATTACCCCGCTGTATGGCCAGTGCAATCTGCTGAACCAAGTATGACCCGGAGCGGGGGTTTGCAAATTATTTTTCCCGAACGGATTCATTTGGCAAATGTTTCATTTCCGAACTGTTTATTTTTTCTGAAACTGTAAACGTTTCAGGATTGTTATAAAACAAATCTAACCTAACCTAACCTACAGAATAGTCCTGAAATATATCCTGAATAGTTTACAGTTTCAGAAAAAATAAACATTTGGGAAATGAAACATTTGCCAAATTGACAACCTTTCATTTTTTTAACACCTGAAAATTACTGCAGGAATCGAAAGAGTTTCGCCTCCTGAACACGGAAAAATATTTATTATAATTTATTTCTCCATATTTAAAAAAATACAACAAATTTAAAAACATATATGTACTTACAAATACATCCACAGAATAGATATGTTTCCTTTACCCTTTTCACTAGAAAAAAGAGCTGTCATAATTTTAAATTAGATAACAACCTTAAGGTCAAATTTACGTCATCACTTTTTTTTAATAGAGACTAGACAAAAGTAATGGATCTATTCTATCGTTGCGCTCTTTTAGAATAAGCACATCTTTAAAAAATTGTAACAAATTAATTAATAATCCTAGTGAAAATTTAAAACTATCAGCGTCTTTCTCTTTCCAAACAGAATACACAGAACGAATCAAATTATAGTCTTAGAAATATGAAATGTTGTCAATTACCTAATCAGTTTGGGAAAAATAATTTGCCAAACGAAAGTACACCCTCGAACGGCATGGCTCGTTTTACGCCCTAATTGTAGAATCTAGTACAGTAAAATTACATAAAGTTTACCACTGACAGATGATTTGCCTTCATTTCATATTCAACTTTAACGACCTACAAATAAAGCCAATTTTAGAATACTGCCACCCACGTATGCAGATTTTGTAATAGCTACTTTATTTGTATGGTGTTAACGTTGGAAATGAAATGAAGGCAAGCCATCTGTCAGTGGTAAACTGGAAGTAAACGTATTGTATCGTTGTTACCTGTGGGCGTCCTCACGAGCAGCGACATGCGCTTGCGCGCTGACGTGAACTCGATGACGTTGAGCACCTGGTAGGTGAGCGCGGCGCCGCACGCGTCCAGCGACACCGCGCCCGGCGTGCGCGCGCTGAACACGTACCCGTACGCCGCCGCGCCCAGCACCAGCGCGCGCTCGTCTGGAACGACGCTTTCATCATCAACATCATAACAGCCGAAACACGTCCACCGCTGTTAAGAGGCTGACAACACCTAATTTGTTGAAATTGATGTCATTTAAACAGTTTTTTAAGAAAAACTGTTTGTTCTAGCACATCAAAAAAATTATATGTTAATATTCATCATATTTCAAAGACCGTGGACGAACTCGATACATAATTGGACGAAATCGGCTCGATAGAAAATAATTGCAAAGATAGGTCTTAAAATCATCATTAAACGGTTCTATGTCTTTATTTTTTTGGCGCATGCGTCTGCAATTAAAAACATGAAGTCAACATATTCATACCTAAACCGCTAACGAGTCATATTTTACAAATAATCCACAGTTTTTTTTTAATTAAATATTTGCCCGATAAATTTCAATATACCCGGCTGCCCAGTAATAGCGGCATCTCGTTTACTCCGATACAAATAGACAGTGTGCGCCGACGTTGGTGTTGACAGCGTCTTAAGGCCAAGCGCCTGATGCCCGCATCACCAGGCCGCATCGACGCTACAGCGCGGGGGGCGCGGATACGTACCCGGCCGCCACCTCGCGCCTCGGACCTTGGACCTTTCGTATTGCAAGAGATTACCCTCCGTACGCTACCGCATCTCTGTACGCGCCGCGCTTGCACTGGCATTATAATTGTTTCTCAGTTCGATTATTTTTATTATACTCTTTTTTTATACAGTCCACGTATTATTGAAGGAACCATCGAGAATAGATTACCCCTCTAACGTGCACTAGGGATCTAGACTCAACAACCGCTGAACATAGGCGGGTCATTCTGCTTTTCGTTGATTTCATTATCTGGTATTATGGGAATTCGGCGTTGAATCGAACATGGTATAATGAAAATTTAAAATTTTAAAAACCCCCAACGCAATTATATCACTCGTATGTTTGGCATTAAGTCAATGCCCGTTTTGCGTCTAAGTTCCTTTCCGCAGCTAACAAAAGAGCTGATAACTTTGAAACGGCTGAACCGATTTTGATGAAATATATCTAAGAACCATCGCCAAGAAACCTGCTTTCTATTAAAAAAAAACCGCATCCAAATCGGTGCACCCGGTTAAGAGCTATGATGCCACAGACAGACACACACACATAGCGGTCAAACTTATAACACCCATCTTTTTATGCCGGGGGTTAAAAATGAGCTGTTTTGGCATTCCGGTATAGAGTAGACAGGAAAGTCTGGTATTCTGGGAATTTGATATTTTAGAAATAGGGTAAGTCAGCAATCTAGTACGGTACTGATTAATTTTTTGACCGTGAGTGTATGTATAATGGTGTTACCTGGCGAAGCGGCATGGTAGTTGATCTTGCCGTCCTGCCGCTCCGGGATGACGGTGTGGCAGATGGCGAGCATGGTGAGGAACTCGCGGATGACGGCGGCGGTGGGGTGCTGCCGCTTCATGTTCTGGTGCAGCAGCGTGTTCTTGTACGACTCGTCCGGCCCCGGACGGTTGTACATGATCTAACAAACATTTATTCATTTATTTATTCAACAATGTTAATACAGCTTATATCACTATACTTGTTTTTTCGACGTGACAACGCCTAATAAATCGATGAAAGCCGGCTGCACGCACGAAAAAGGATGACGCAATGTCCCGTACATAGCAGTGAACGCCACGATGTACAAGAGTAAGAGATGTACTAGCGCTCCGGTAATTTTTAAATTTTTAATGGAGGGAGGGGGGGTTGAGGGGGGTGCGGGTGTGGGGAATTAAAGGGGGGATGAAAATTTCATTGATTTTGCCGTAGGATGCACCGTTTTCAAGATATTTGATAAAACACCGGTTCTCGTCCAATCACCGAGGTTAAGCAACGTCGGGCGCGGACAGTACTTGGATGGGTGACCGCCTGGTTTCATTTTTGTTTTTTGAATGTTTTGTTATGACGTTGTCACGTTAAACTATCGTCCGTAAACCGACTTTACAGACAACCGGTTTTTTAAATACAATATAGGCTTGCGTTTGACCATAATTACGCTTGATGGAAAGCAAAGATGAGTCCAACGATGGAGCACGATTGCTTAGTAAATGCTCATTCACCCTAGACTTGAATGTGCTTCGGGATGATGTGATGTGATGGCCAGATTGTAGTGTTCAGGGAACACAGTCGCAGGCAGGGAATTACACTCCTTAGCTGTACGGCTGATGAAGGAAGAGCGAAAGCTTTTTGCGGATTTTGTGAATACTGACAACGTCCTATTTCTGGTCGACCTGTGTAAGAAAGGAGCAGGTGGAAAAAGGTCGTGCAGTTCCGAAGCACATTCACCGAAATGTAGCCTGTAGAATACCGATAGGCAAGCTACTCTTCTGCGATGGTGAAGGCGCTATTATGATGAGTTTAAATACTCGTATTGGTCCAGACAAACGTTCAAAGTCAGTGCGCAGTAATGGCTCGGCCACGAATTTCGACGGCACGGCGTTCGTTTTCTCTGTATTACGCGGCCGAGACTATCGCCGCAAAGTGGCTACCTGGCGGTGCACGCAATGTGCTGATAAAACTGAGATGGTGAAAGCGAAGGCACGCGTCAGAAGAGTAAGGCAATACGACCTCTGGACACAGTTATAATAAAACTTAAATATTCAGAATGCAATTTTGGTAATGTACCGCAAGAAATCTTTTAAGTACTTTCACATTTCTCACTGTGCTTTCGCAAACTCCACCATAATGTGGTGCAGAAAAGGCGAGTTGTAGAAATTTACTTTAGTTGTAGTGGTAGAGCCATGTTGTAGCTAGCTGCTGCATCACGAATGGGCCGGCTCGTCCGGGGCAGTACCACCCTCTCACAGAACACCGGCGTGAAGCAGCAGTAATCCTGCTTGCGTTTCGTACGGTCAGTGAGAGTGCCGGGGGCCCAATACCTCACCCCTTCCCTCTCCCCCTTCCCCTATTTCCTCTCCTTTAGAGCCGACAACGCACTGGCATAAAGCGCTGCGGGTGTCTATGGACAGTGGTGTTCATTTAACATCAGGTGACCCACTAGTTCGTTTGTCTGGCCTATCTAACATAAAAAAAAAAAAAAAAATCTTAAGGACATACTATGACTCAAGCTATTCAGATGCAAGATAGAGTGAGAAATATGCGAGTCGCGTTACATCGCCGTCGATGATCGATCACTTCCAAATAGCTAGCCGCGCGACGCTGCAATGTAACGAGCTCCCGTATATTTCTCGCACCTCGATTTACCTCCATTTAGGCTTACCTCGGCGATGGAGCACTTATGGAATTCCATGACATTGGCAGTGAGGGTTCCCGTCTTGTCGCTGAAGATGTACTTGACCATGCCGAGTTCTTCGTTCAAGTTGGAGGTGCGAGCCTGCGCTGGAGTGTCAGTCGCCGCATGGTACATCTCACTGTCCATCGCTATGAATTTTGCCTGGAGAAAAATGCGTTTTAAATGACACTGAATCAATGTGGTCATTCAAATTTTGGTATTTTTGAAATAACTATTAATTTCTTTTGCTGAGTATTGTGGGATTAAATGCCATTGAACAGTTTACGTTTGACAAAAACTAGTATTTCAAAATCGGCAGTCTGGCCAAGTGAACTTTACTATGTGTGCATCAAGGTTTAGTTTGGTTACATATTCATTTGAGATACGAGGTTTTTTCAAAGTAGTGACGATTTGTATTTGCTGATTGGAAAAGAGTACTGGACACTACAGAATCGATATGTCCATTCAAAGGTTGGCATTCTTAAAATAGCGTTATTTTTCGTTTGCAAAAAATTGTGGATTAGGTAACTTCTTTCATGACGACACCAAATCTGAAATATCTAGTCCAGTTTGTTTTATGATTTTAAAAATCGGGCAATAACATCAACGGTATTTATATTTTTGTAATGTCACTGTACTGTTTTTGGTGATCAATAAAGAATATTTGTGTTGTATTGTATTGGTATTGAACGTGTTAAATGTTGAAAAGTACTTACTTGAAAAAACCTAACAATTTCCGCTGTGACTTGTAACGATATGGGTATAAGATTGTTGTACAATATTAAAAATGTCAAAAAATTATAGCCGAAATTTGTGTTCTGTGCATCTGGAAAAAAAGAAAACCACTTTTAAACAAAAGTTGAACGGCACATTCAATTATATTATAGGTTTATAGTAGAATACCATAGGACACAAAGTACTTATTACAGCTGATGGTAACGCGTAATTTCCCCTCAGACAAAAAACATGACAGGCACTTGCGGCGGGTTTTCATTTGGTTGAAAGTTTTAGACCAGCGTCGCTGGAAATGCTCATGCGCATTCACACACACTTTGAAATCTTAGTGATTGGTTGTAGTTTCAAGTCGAATAAGTAATAACTTCTCAACCGGTAGCATAAGTAGAACATTACGATAGCGGTATACCGTTGAGTTTATTGTACAATAGCATAAAACTGATATGGCTCACCGATATACCTGCGCAGAAGACGCGTTTTAGAAGCGCGGGAAATGTAACACTTCACGCAGGGCGCGTCTTTTTCCTGCGCCACTATTGGTGGGTTGCTGTCACTATATTAGCGCACGTCACGAGGCATTTTAGTGGCTCGCGTGAGTGAGATGGATAACAGGTGTAATTTGCACCTGGTAACTATAAGACACAAGACTGATGTCAAGTGTGAATTGTACCTTCGGCCATCATCGGAATAGTTTGTTCGTGTCTGCGCGGCCGCAAATGTACGACGCGCCATATAAAGTGTGTACTACTGTACAGGTACGTAAATTAAAATTGCATACAATATGCTGCCACCTAGTGTAGATAGCGGAAAAATAATTGACAGCTGATTATAAAAAAAAACATCCGTTCTCCCGAGACATGTATCTAAAATATTACACTGTAAAATAGACTCTGTACGAAAGCATTTACATTCAATACAACTAAATACATTGCTGCAGAACTACAGGACGCTATTCGAATTATCAAGTTCAAATTTGGCCACAAAATTCGTCCCGCTTCCTCTATTCTGTGGGTGATAGGTCGAGTGATACTCACCCTGCAGTGATATATACCAGTCGGTGCCGGCGCGCTGCCGCAGCCACAGCTCGTTGAAGCCGGCGCTCACCACCGACAGCACCAGCAGGATCATGAACAGCATCAGGATCTGCGTGTTCGTCTGCTTGTCTATCGACGACCGCTTCAGGGGTGCTGCGGGCAACACGCAACAACGATTCAACTCTCGCTTTCTATGTCACTGTACTCTCCAATAGGGGTGTGGGCGCCATTAAAAAATAATTTGAAGACACGACTCCAGTAAAAAAACGCTTTATTTTAGCCTTAAAACTAGATTAATTTTCGATTAACTGCAAAATTAGATTCTTTGTTGCTTTAAAACAAATAAAAAGTGAACAAGTGACGTCATAAGTTGCTATTGCCATTCAAACCCTATGGGAGAATTGTGTTTTGACAGCTCATAAAAAGTACGTCAGTTGATTGGTTTTGTCAACATCCCTATTTTGTACACTCTTGACAGAGCAGTTGTCATATTGTCTTGACTTTCCTGGGAGTGTGGTGGCTTCCGGCTGGAGTCCAGAGTATGTAGTTGGCGATAGAGAAACCTGTTGCTCATTCTCACTCCAAGCCTCTTAGGCCCGGCGCTCACTGACGGCATGGCACGGCATGGCATTTTATTACTATCAAGTTATTTTGAATCTTACTTCAATGAGTTTAGAATTCATGTTACTTTATTTCGATACCACGATGCCGCGACGTGTCGAGGGATGACGCAACGCATAACCAATAAAGTAACATGAATTCTAAACTCATTGAAATAAGATTCAAAATAACTTGATAGTAATAAAATGCCATGCCGTGCCATACCGTCAGTGAGCGCCGGCCCTTAGTCGCATTTTAGAATAACCACGGAAATTTTGTGTCAGTCCTAATCTAAAACCAGGAACCTTACCTTTACTTCCAGTCAGCCGGCTTACCAGCAAATGCTCAAAGAAAAGAAAGAATTCTTCACACCTGTTGTGCAAGAATTCCCCATAGATACTATGAGATACGATACGATAGCGCTGTGGCCCTCAACTCCACTATTTCCATCCATCGCAACCGTCCTCCCCCTCCTCATCCTCTTCCCTGTGTACTGACCTTTGGTAGAGTTCTTCATAAGCTTGGTCTCGTGTCCGGTATACACGACCACGGCGTGCACCCACGCAGTATTGCGCTGCATGGAACCACGAAGCAGCATCTGTTCTAAACCTAGAGGTATCGTTCTGGAAAATAAAGAACAAGTCCAGTTCAGAAATTCCCGATCCGATCAGCCGGTTATCAAATTGCTTTTTGCTTTGCAAGTACAGAGTGTCAGGTATAATCGTCTGAGAACATATTGCCTAACGCCTTTGATCAATTATAACTGAAGATACACATTGCCGAACAAAATCCCCTTCAAAGAATGTCCGAACTTTTTTATTTGTTTGCGTAACAATTAAAATCATCACCTACACAGAAATTAGAACCTAGTCTTTACTTCATTACAGTCGAATTTCGGTTGACACTTGACAGCTAAACTTGACAATTTCACGCAACGTACTGAGAAAAAAGAAGGCCACTTTTATCAAAGTGGCGCTCATTTGGCTCGGACATTTTCGGGCGCGCGACTGTGGATTTAGTTATAATTGATCAAAGCCTAACGCACTTGGAATGACAATCACATTCGCCGCTTCTTTTTGTGAAACGGTATAGGATAACGGTAGACAGAGACGGTGAATGTGATCGTGGCCTGTACATTCGCAAATATGACCTCTGGTCTGCCATGCCTACTCTGAGACTAGTGATTTTTAAGCTGATAAATGGAAGTAAAATTAAGCCATTGGAACGTCTACATAAAAATTTCAAAGAATTTCATATTAAAATTCCTCAAGCAACCATTTTTTTTTGATATAAAATGTATTATTAATTATCTATCTAATACCTTTAAACGAGCAATTCTTGTATATATATATGTATATATATATATATATATATATATGTATATATATATATATATGTATATATATATATATATATATATATATATATAATCAGGATCTCGGAAACGGCTCCAACGATTTCGATGAAATTTGGTATGTGGGGGTTTTCGGGGATGAAAAACTGATCTAGCTATGTTTCATTTTCAGAAAATCGCTTTTACTCGTGTTTTCCGGCTATTTTTGTTTGCATTAGAATATGAAGCTAAATTTCGCCAACTTCGAGCAGATCATTATGGCACATTTGAAATCGGGTGGTCGCGCATCCAGCCGACCTCGGTTCGATTCCACGTTTTTTTTCAAGATTTTTAGTTTTTTTTTAAGTTTATTTTTCATGAGAAAACGTCAAGTTTCTTCTTTTGTGAGAAAAAGTTACTTTTTTGTGAGAAAAAGTATTATAGGGAACGTGCAGTAACTATAGGCGGCAGCACTAATGCGACAGAAGAGACACTATGCGGACAGTAAAACAAACTTATCAAGGTAAAACATTCAAATTGATGGCACCCTTATGGCACCAGTTGGCAGCACCGTCTATGTGCACGTTCCCTATTGGGAGCACAGAACAGGAAAAGCCGGTTGTCTGTAAAGTCGGTTTATGGACGATAGTTTACGTGACTCACCAACCTCCGGTGTTTTTGTCAAATATCTTGAAAACGGTGCATCCTACGGCAAAATCAATGAAATTTTCATCCCCCCTTTAAACCCCCGCGCTCCCTCCCCCGCAACCCCTCCCCCCCCCACCCCCCCCTCCGGTGTTTTGATCTCGGAAACAGCTCTAACGATTTCGATGAAATTTGGTATTTGGGGGTTTTCGGGGATGAAAAATTGATCTAGCTTGGTCTTATCTCTGGGAAAACGCTTGGTACCGAGTTTCTGCCCGAGCAGAGCTCGGTCGCCCAGGTACTATTATTAATTCGATATAATTTATTATTATTTTCTTTATTTATATTTTTTCTTAGGTTAGATTTTTACAATAATTATATAAAAAGTAAAATATAAAACTATACATACAAGACGTAAAATCATTATAAAAACCTAACCTAGGGTGCCACCGGCAGCGAGGCGGGGCCTAAGCTATCGGTGGTTAGGGCGACAGAGAGAGGAACCTCCCGAGTATCCACGCAGTGTCCAGGAGTACCGCCTTCTGTATCTGACCCTTGATCCAGCCATCTAGCGAGAGTCTCTTGAGGTGTTGGTCGAGACTCTTCGCTATCAGACCGTTCGCAGAAACGACTATCGGGACAATGATCGTCGAATCAACATCCCACATGGCGGTTATCTCGTGAGCTAGGTCAAGGTATTTGCTGGCTTTGTCCTTCTCAGCTTTCAGGAGGTTCTCGTCATGGGGGTGGTGATAATATTATTATTATTATTAATATTATCAGGCAGGCAGTTGAGGGCAACTGATAGGTGCCTGTATCTAGCTGTTCCTTAGTCAAGTATTCTTTGTACTGCTAATGTGTTGGTCTAATCGTTTTTTAAATTGATTAACATTCAGTTCTGGTAGTTTCTGAGAAATAATCTAGTAATATTGAAAATACAGCACCTTGAATGCACAAAGGCAAACCAACATCTTTTGTAATAAAGTACCTACATGCGCAAACTTACCCCCCACCATGTAGCCTAATACTTAAAAAGTTCACAGATCTCTGTGCACAGTTATCCCCCAGGGATACGTACTTGGTATTGGCTTCCTTCAGCATCCCGTTGAACTCGTAGAGGTGCCTGTTGGGCGACTCGCACTGTATGGTGGCGCGGAAGCCCGCGAGCGCCGCGGTGGTGTCGAGCGCCGCCGTCTCCTGCGGCGCCTGCCGGATCTTCAGGTTCGTCTCGCCGTCGAGGTTCGATGTTTCTATGAACGAGATGCCTTGCGGCTCGCTGGAACACGACATGTTTGATCAGAGGTCATATTGTTTATCGCGCGGGCACTTGCCATCGCTGTCACCATTTCCGTCACCATCTTACCGTTTGACAGAAAGAAATAGTGAATGCGATAGCAAGCGACCGCGCGTTAGATAATAAGCGTACAGTAGGGTACTCAATTGTGTAACTTTTTTGATACTGCATCGGATTGAAATGACAGTTTTTGTATGGCTGTGACAGCTGGCTGTTTCCGATACCAATTGTCAGCCCATACAAGAACTGTCAAGATGAACGAGATGGCGATTGCGAGGGAGTTAGACAATTAGCCTGCAGGACTGGTTATAGTAGTTTTGAACTCTTGGATTAATTAAAAGAGATAAAAAGAATAGAAAATTTATGTAGACTAAAAGCGCGAGGCACCTATGTGGCTAAAAATTTCCCCAGCTCAGGCCATTATGAAGTTAATTGTCCAAAAAATGGATTACTGGAAGAGACTCTGGGCACTCAACAGAAGAAAATTACAACACACAATCGAGGCGTTTACCGGTTACTTCGGAACTAAACATATTAGCAAAGATGGCACTACAGGACAATGAAGATTTAACAAGTTTGGTTTGAAGTATCTTTTTGTATTTTTATTTTTTTTCAACTCCATTTTTTTACTTTCACGGTCATCCCGTGAAATCCATATATTTCATACTAAATACAAACTGAAACATAGATGCACAGAAAATACCCAGAAAAAAGACCAATGCTGGGAATCGTAGCCAGGTCCTTGAAATGGTCAGAACAAGGGATTAAGTGCGAAGTAGGGGTAAAAAAGCTCCCTGTTGAAGCGTATCCGTAAGGATCCCCAGGATTTAGTTAAGTATTTGAAGTCACTGACCTGGTCGCCAGCAGCACCAGGTCGGCGGGAAAGAACTGGTTGTTAAGCACTTTGACAACGTCGCCCACGGACAGCTCCGACCAGCGCAGCGACACCCAGCGGCCCTCGCGCAACACCTCCGTCAGACGGTTGTTCGTCTCGTCATCTGCTCGGTGCCGTTTCTGTGGAACAATGCAAATGGCATTTAGGGCGGCTGTATTGCTGAATTGAAGAATTAAATTCTGTTGTTTCGAAAATCAGACAAACTCCGCTCTCAAACTCTGTGAGTTGCTCCGGCGCGCAAGCCCGCGATGGCGACGTTCAGTCGTGATCTTAATGTTATCCTTTGATGTGTGGCGAAAAACCGTACATCGACGCCATCCCACGATCATCGCACGCCATAAGCCACCCGACGCCACTACGCTCTCCACACGCTGGCCCATCATAGTGGACCATCGCGATGGCCCATCGTGTAGTGTCAGCGTTAGAGGTATAATTGGGCTGAATGACTGTGCAAAACGGTCGACAGCCCGCCTGGCTCAGCGAGGCGTCCCCATACATCATCATAGAGGTATAATGATGGACAACACGGGAAGTTATCGTTCGTACGGTCGATACAGCAACTTTAATTTTATTACTGACGCTCGCGTGTTTTTAATAAATGGAACCGACCATCTGGCAAAGCCAAGTCTAACCAAACAATCATCATCATCCCAGCTTATATACGTCCCATTGCAGGGCACATGTTCTCCTCTCAGAATGAGCAATAACCAAACAGTACAAGTAGTATTTGGGTAGGGCCGTGAAGCGTTTTAACCGCCGTATCCCGTGTTACGAAAATCAAAGGATAATCTCCATGAACTAAAGCCCAATGAAATACTCCGACACCACACCATACCACGCGTGGTGGTGGCCACAAGGATCATTAGTTGACGGACGTATTAGTCGATTTTCGTTACACACGGCCCCGCATTTACGGTGCTGAAGAACACCGCTGCAAAATTGAATTTTATTGGGAAGTAGGATCATTGTGTTGTTTACCGGACAAAAGACAACAGTTAAACAATTAAATCTGACCGAAATTTGCGCCAGTGGCAAACAACAGGTGATACTCACAAAGTCCTCGACGATCTCCTTGACCGCGGAGACGAAGAGGATGAAGAACAGCGGCGTGGTGGTGGTCCAGCGGCCCGTGGGCGACACGTCCGGGATCTGCTGCAGCAGCGCGATCAGCAGGAAGAAGCAGTTCGAGTAGCGCCGGAACTGCTCGAACAGGAACAGAGGCAGGAACGACGGGACGCTGAGAGACAACAAAAAACAATATAATGCAGGCCGCTTTTTATGATAAGGCTACTTTTAGACAAGCCATAGACGGACTGTATAGAGCAGTCGTGACCAACGGCACGAGAGCGGTCGTGTTGCGGTTGGAGTCGAATTCAACCAGAATGCCTCTGAATTTTGAATTGAAACCGCAGTCAGTGCCAACAGCTTAGCGGTCGACCGTTCTAAGCAGTCCGTTCGCTTAGACCGTCTGTGAATTGCCAGCCAGCCTAATGTGAAAGCGGCCTTATGGCACGGACAAGTCGGACAACGTAAATATTTTGTGCGTAATAAGGTCTATAATCGTGATAGCAAAAAAAATTACGATAATCTTGATCGGGTATGTATTACAATACCGAAGTACGAAAGACCGAATGTATTAAAACATCGAATTTATTAAAACGGCATCATACAGAACCCATTAGGTTAGGTTAGGTTTGTTTTATAACAATCTTAAAAAGTTAACGGTTTCAAAAAAAAATCGTGTCGGTCTTTTGACCCATTCGATGTTTTAATACATTCGGTCTTTCGTACTTCGATATTGTAATACATACCCTCTTGATCGTATTGCTTAGCTCGTATCCGTTTTCAAAACACGCTTAAGCAGAGCTGGCTCGATAGAATTTACCACTAAAGTACCTTCTTACGATCTATCAATGAAGACAAAGCGTATTTGATAGATGCTTTCCTTGAAGAAAATAATTAAGTATCATAACTAAGTTATGTAATAAACTACGTGATGTAACTGAATTAATAGTAGGTACCTATTGCTAAATATCATAGGGTGTGGTGGTATGAGTATAGGTATAGAAACATAATGTTAAAAATAAGGAGTGTAGTATTCGCCAACAAACTGTTTTGCAGTTTGGCGAAGTAGGTATTTGTCATAAATTTAATGTATTTTTTTTGTTGAGATAAATAAAAAAAAAATATATACCTGTTTGTTATCTACTTTCTGCAACCCGAAATTTACCAAGAGATTTGACGGTTGATTTGACATTGGTTCTCGTTATAGTCACATAGTGCAATTCACTTTTAAAATTTCTAATCGCGTAACTCTAACAGCCTGCAAGGACGCGTTGCTCATTAAGTCATTAAATACAATCCATGTTTTAAGGCATATAAAAAAGAAAAAAACTTTCCGACAACACGGATGATGGCACCACCAATCATTAGACTTAGTTTTTACGAACTGACAAAACACGATTCTCCCATAAATGTATGTATGGCAACCGTTCTGTACCAGTTCACTCGACTATTTATTTGTTTTAAGAGGATACGATGCGCACCATTTCTCCATACAAACGTAATCCCCTGTTTCCTCCCTGGATAATTGCTTTAGAGCCAAATTTTTTTTACTGTGTGATCTGTATCCACCACAGCTATGACCCTAGGTTTCGTTTTTTTCCTTATTTCAATTAACATAAGAAATATGAGCATACAAAAACTGAAAAAATTGCCCAATTTCAACTTCATTTTCAGACACTCATCAGAAAAGAATCCCTCATATAAACAAATAATAAAAACCGGCCAAGAGTGTGTCGGACACGCCCAAGATAGGGTTCCGTAGCCATTACGAAAAAATCAAGTAATATTTTTCTAAGGATTTCGTATGTGTACGGAATCTTCCAAGTTTAGGTATGTTTTATACCTTAGGCTACTATTTACTCTTAAACTACAAATAATTCCCAAGCAATCTTAGCCGCTATAGTTTTCCTTGTAAATTTAATATATTTACAACCCCATTCTGGTTTTTTTCAAATTTTTCCACCCAACAGTTTAGATTTTAGAGGGGGGGGGGGGTCGATTTTAATGAAAATTTTCACTTTAAAGTTGAATATTTCGCAAACAGATCACTGAATAGAAAAATCATGTTAGCAACCCCCTAATGGTTTTAAAAGACCTATCCAACCCTAAAAAAAAATGTTTATAATTTTTTTATTTTACCACTGTTGGCGTAACTGATATGTATATTCATGCCAAAATACAGCTTTTTAGTACTAACAGTCTCTGAGCTTAGCCGCGGACAGACAGACGGACAGACATGGCGAAACTATAAGGGTTCCTAGTTGACTACGGAACCCTAAAAAAGGAAAACATAGGGGCATAGCTAAATCTATCCTCTAATTATATTTGAAAAAAATAATTTTATTGGTCCAGTTTTCGAGAAGAAAACGGGATTACGAAATGCTGTTTTGATCAATTTTACGCGCCTATTAACGGTCTGAGCAGCAGTTGTCCCACTCTCACTGTACTGACACGGAAGGGTTCGGGCGAGACAGCGATATTTCATTAAAATACCTACTTCTCAAAAGTCTCTCAGCCATTGTACCCTTTTAAGAGGGTTTATACCTGCTGAGCTGGCAACGTTGCATTTTTGTTAGTTTTTCTCGATTATTCCATAAAAATTGAATGAATATTAAAAATGTTTTGAATACAAATTGTTCAACTTATATATTAGAACAATTTGTATTCAAAACATTTTTAATTTTCATTCAATTTTTATGGAATAATCGAGAAAAACTATTTTCTCGATTATTCCATAAAAATTGAATGAATATTAAAAATGTTTTGAATACAAATTGTTCAACTTATATATTAGAACAATTTGTATTCAAAACATTTTTAATTTTCATTCAATTTTTATGGAATAATCGAGATAAACTAACAAAAATGCAACGTTGCCAGCTCAGCAGGTATAAACCCTCTTAAGGGCCGATTCTTTAAGCCCCAGATAAAATTTACCGTTAGGTAAAACTATCGCTTTCCCTTTCTCAAGTGATAGGAAAAAAAGGACAGAGCTTACATTTATCTGAGAGATACTTTTATCTGGGGATTGAAAAGTCGGCCCTTAAAGCAACTAAAAATCCAACTTTGCAATTAATAAAAAAAAATACAGGGCTTTTTTACTAGTCAAGTCTTAGAATTATTATTGTTTTATGGTTCCGACTATTACATTACAAACGACGTAGGCTTTGATCAATTATAACTGTAGATCCACAGTCGCGCGCCCGAAAATGTCCGAGCCAAATGAGCGCCACTTTGATAAAAGTGGCCTTCTTTTTTTCTCAGTACGTTGCGTGAAATTGTCAAGTTTAGCTGTCAAGTGTCAACTGAAATTCGACTGTAATGAAGTAAAGACTAGGTTCAAATTTCTGTGTAGGTGATGATTTTAATTGTTATGCAAACAAATAAAAAAGTTCGGACACTTTTTGAAGGGGATTTTGTTCGGCAATGTGTATCTTCAGTTATAATTGATCAAAGGACGTAGGTAATTATTTTACTTCGGTACGAAGATTTCAAAGTAAACCCCGCTGTTATACTTAATGTGAATTGTATTCAAACTTTCACCCACCAAAAGTTTATCTTTATTTATACGCGGGTAAAATAGCGAGTTGGCTGTTTATACCGACAAAGCAAGATTGTTGATCTTGATAACTTTACAAAGTTCAAACACTGGTAAGCTTTTGTGGCAATTCCTGGATACTGCTGTTTGCCTTAGTATACTTTTGGAACTGACTCGCAGAGTATACAGTTAAAGGGTAAAGTTCAGATGTTGTGTATCCAAAATTTGAGGTACAAAGTTTCTGGTTCGATCTTTCGTAACAATTCCCAATTCTTGATTTATTTATTAAATAAATAAATAAAATAAAAGGAAACAAAAGACAATCGAAAACGTTCGTTGACCCAATTGCAATTACCGAGTTGTTCCAGAAAGTACAGAGGATGCCAGCTGGCTGTCATGCCGTAAGCGCCAGCCGCCATACTTTCGGTCATGACATCAGATCCATCGCCTTGGCAAACGGCCAGGAGTCCAGATATTTGTCGCGCGTAAACGACGCATACTCCCGGCGAATCATAAGCTTTGTTTATTGAATATCTAAAAGCGATTCCTGTTATGGAACCATGATTTATGTTGAACAGTTTACTATAGGTAACTTGGTTTCAGCTCTGATACGTCCAAACGTTGGGCGGGTTTATTGTATAAATTAATGTACCTAATTCTATACCATTGATTTTGATTTCAATTTTGATTCTAATTTTAATAATATCTGGACATTGAATATTAATAATACGCAGCGTTTGGCCCCGACATCGTCCGCGAAGAGCTCAAATCTGTGGTAGTTTGTTTCTTCGTCATTTTCATTGAATAAAAAAGCAAAGTAATTGTTTCAGTTCATTGATTTATATAGACCTCCGCAAAGTAACGCTTGATTCAATAAACTATTGAATAAAGCAATAATCCGGCATAGCAACAAAAAATCCATCGTCATCATGCATCGGTATCAGGTAGTGAATATGTAAATCTCGTTTATTCTCTTTCCTGAAGGCATTTTAATTAATCCATCCTCATTCTTTGCCTACATGATTAAGGCAACCTCTATGCAAAATTTCAGCTTTATATTGCCAAGGGTTTCGACTGGGCGTCAATAAGTCAGCGAGTCAGTGAATGAGTCAATCAGTCAATCCGTCAAAACTTTTCTTTTTATATATGTACCTAAATTAATATAATAATTTCTAATGTAAACTTTTTTACTAACAAATTGTTCCAGATCACTGGGATAAAATATTCTACTACTGTATTCCATTCTAAGTGAAGAGGTAACAAGTACAAATATTTTTTTAATGGAAGGAAGTGAAAGCAGATATACATATGTATAGAACAGAACAGCCGATTTAGTGAGAACTGCTTGTGAAAAGACAATGATAAAGCCACGTCATACTTCAGGAGCGATCTACGCCAATATGCTAATATTGCGAGCAACTTTTGTTTACAGTTCAACGCCTCTGCTCAGTACTGCAATGGGACGTTGACATTTCATGATTATTACGTATCTATATACTTTACAGTCGCCGTCATAAACATCGGAGCATACAGGATGGTCAATCGCGTACGTGAGTGTTCAGATATTTTTGACCACCCCGAATGCTCCGATGTTTATGCTGGCGTCAAAAGCGTACAAAAGCCGTAGTATTACTTGAACAGGCGGGGATCTTGATAATCTATGCTAGTTCTTTCTCTGCTCTCATAGTTCCGAGACACAACTCTAATAAAACACTCAGTTTAAGTCTCAAAGGGCGTTTATTCGTGCGTTTCCAACTGCCTCATTTATCTGGTCTTTTGCAAGAAATGGCAGAAGATTCTGATTCATTTTCGAGTTATGTTGTAGACGTTACAGGATCTCTAATATATAACCGAAAGCCCCATCAAAATCTACAGCCATTTATTAAAAAATGTGACCAGATAAATGAGGCGTTTGAAACGCTCGAATAAACGCCCTAAAATCAGATTAATTTTCAAATAGCCGCATTATTTTTGATTCGCGTCTTTGACTCATTCGTTGCTTTGAAATAAATGCTTAAATTGTCAAATACAGTATCGTCACAGCTTACTATCGTCGCACAGAACCATAGCTCGCATTCTGGGAGCACAAAAAAACCATGTCAATTGATTTGTGGTATCAATTATCATGAAGTCGTGGTAGCCAAATGGTTTGACCCAACACTTCTCAAGCAGAGAGCCTATCGTCCGAGTCCGGCCTCACACCTCCTGAGTTTTCAAAGTCAAAGTCAAAGTCAAAAATTCTTTATTCAATTCAGCCTTCAATTGAAGCTCCTATGAACGTCGAAGAATCTGCCAACAATTCGGAAAAACCCTGTTAAGAAGAATCCGGCAAGAAGTTTACCATGACCTTTGCGGTGAAGGAAACCTGTATACGGAAATTCAATGAAGTGCGTGAAGTTCCCAATTCGCGTTGAGCCCTGCAGTGGGACGTACATAGGCTGGGATGATAATGATAATGTAATAAATGAGACTGTAAGAAAGATGGCGCACTAGATGCGTGCACATGGTGTGCCATCTTTCCAACACTTTTAATCATAACAACTGGCGCGTGACACGCACACTCATCTAGTCTGCGCCGGCCTTTAGACGGGGTGAGCGAGACGTATTTACACTTTGACGTGGTGTTTACGCGTTGTTTGTTATTGAAGCAACATTAACTGTGAACCTAGTTCTTGGAATAATTTAGGGCAAGGTCTTTTAGGACACAACGCTCTTAACTACTTGCGCCACAACCAAGATACTATCAGCAGTTAAATAACACAGGAAAAACACTTCTGTTTGAAGTATTAGCTCGAAGGAAGACTTCAGATTGGCCTGATTAGTTAAACAAGATTGTTTAATAACATAGAAATTATAGTATAGATTAAAGTTAAAAAAAAAAATGTGGAAGGTGTCAACAATAGGGCGGAAACTGCTTATTTGGGTGGTGGGGCCGTGAAGCGTTTCAACCGCTGCATTCCATGTGTTACGAAAATAGACTATAAATTATTAGTAATTATGATGAGGGAAGGCCAGGATCGCGAGTGTCGGCGCAATATGAAGGAGGCCTACGTCCAGCAGTGGACGGACAATGGCTGTAGACCGATAGATAGGTTACCACCTTGTTACCACTAATAAGGGTAATAATAACACGTCAATTAAGAATCCCAACAACTACCACGCATGGAGATTGTGTTCTCGCAGAATTACAAATAGTTTTAGTTCATGGACTTAGATTTTCGTAACATACGGTCGACCAAGAAAGTTGGTCTACCAGTTTTGACAAAAGTTTCTGTGGCATCTAAATATCCCTAAGTCACTGTCATCATGTTGTTGCAAGGGAAAATCGACCTCGTTGTATCATGACGTGCAAATGAACTTCGACCGTAGGGGGGTAGACCATATTTTTGGCCGATTGATATAGGACACTGGGCGGCAGGAGGCTATATCGGTGTGTGGGACGGACCAACTTTCAGCCTTTCAGTGGCTAATTTTATGTTCTCAGGAGACATGATTTTTGTTTCTTACGCTGTGTTACAAGTACAACCCCTTTATTAATTTCGACACCCTAATTATACCTACATACTAACAAAGAAAAATCTAGCACATTGGACAGCGACATCTAGTGGGATATATAATGAAAAAAACCAAAACATCACTGTTACACAGTCACGTTATTGCCTTGTCTAATACGCAAGCTATTTCAGCTACTTCTATCTTTCATTAAAAATAACCTTGACTTAAGGCCTGTGACCTTGACCTGCCTGCGTATCAAAGGGCGGGGGCAGGCTATTAGGCTACACATTATACATGACACGCTGAAACCGATATCATAAATATCTTGCCATGAAAATGAAGCCATCGTGTATCGAACACAGTACAAGGTAATTTCAGAGCGCGATGTTAATATTTGAACATAGATATGTCAGTGTAAATGTTGAAGCTGTACCTACTTTTTAAGATCTTCATGACAACATTTAATGGAATAAAGAGGAGTTTGAGATTGTAAATGAGGCGCGTCCGTTTGTCGTTATGACACTGTAACACGGAAACCAAATGACATGTTTACGGCATGAATCCATCTGTTTGACTTCATCTTATCGTCCTCGTGTGAACATGGACCGATACAGCTTAGGGATCTTCAAAATACGAGCTTCCTTTTTCCTCAAGGGGTCGGGAACTTCCTTACACTTTTATTATGGGCGTTCATGGGCGGCGGTATCTACTTTCCAGCAAGTGGCTTATCTGATTATCTGCCGGTTTACCCCTATTCTATACACATAAAAAATGTTTCTTTGTTTATTACAGAAGCAAGATAAGGCCACTTATTGAGTGCCAAGAACACACCAGGCGTGTTCTGCGTTCGTAGGCAGTTTTTGCTAAAAATAGGAAAAACGCTGCTACTGGTTACGAGCGTAGCGCGAAGCAATGCGTAGCAGGGAAAGTGTTAAACATTTCAAAGGTTAATTAGAATTTTTTTTTCCGGCGCTGTGTTAAATTATCAATATCACTAGATCATGTCGAATGGAAGCCCAGGACTCTATAAAGAGCAAGAGTGGGTACGCGTTGTATTCCGATAAAGGTGAAAAACGGTTCAAGTTCGGGGCATTATCAGCACCCTGATATGTATGTGTGGTAGATAGGTCAGTGTGTCACCTGTATTTGGCGGTGGTGACCTTGTTGGAGAGGAACTTCTGCGGCTGCGGCTGGTTGACGAAGATGACCCGGTTCTGAGCGTCGCCCGGCGCGCCGTCCGTGAGCCCGGACGTCGTCGCCTCGTCCTCATCTGAAAACAACCAAAAGGAAAGATACAATACGGTGCATGTTACTGATTCGAGATTGTTCCAGCTTCAGGGGCCGTCCATAAGGACGTCACACATTTAGGGGGGGTCAAGCGATCTGTGAAAAATAATGGCGGATTATGGGTGGTACTTTATGGGTAGCCCCTAATTCGAGCGTGACCACTTCATATTTGAACTCGCAGACTCTCATAGTCAATAACGTAGGTATAGTAAATTATTAACTGCTGATTGAAGACCGCATAAAGTCAAAGTCAGAATAGCTTTATATATTTTAGGCTATAAACAAGCATTTTTGAATGTCGAACAATCTGGGAAAAACTCTGTTGAGAAGAATCCTGCAAGAAACCTATCATAAGATAGAACGAAGATCAAAGAAAAGGTAAATCAAGCCGTGGTAACTATCACTTTGACCTATGGCCTCTCATTATGTTCGTGGATTCGAATTCCAGCTTTCGTATGCCTCTATAAGTTTTTCTGAGTTTACCATGAATTTCTCATTGAAGGAAAACATCGCGAGGAAACAATCATACATCTGACAAATAACTGTGGGTAAAAAGTTCTTTATCCGCACTGAGTCTACGTAGGAACTACAGCTCGTCTCTTCTTATTCTGAGAGGATGCATGTGCCCCACAGTGGGACGTACACATAAATATAGGTTAGAGATCGCTAGTTTTAAATGGTGGTTAGATTTGTTCTGATTTTGAGGGATACAATCAAATTGGAAACTTAGAAAAAGTTTTTTAACTTTTCCAACACTTGCCATAATAACCCTATAATATCATTTCCACACGAACCGTTCGAGTTCTCAAGTCAATTTCACAGTCACTCTTCGCCAAATTTTCAAAGGAATAATTGTCAAAAGTGGTAAAGTACTAATCTGGATCTTATTTACATAAATTTAACTCTAAAGGAAGTCGGAACGGCTACAATTCTTGGCATGAGGTGTAGATATTTAATTAGAAGACTTGAATTTAATTACTCCGGCTTGTCGAGCGAATTACGAATCTACTTTATTTATTTCCTTCTAGCTAATTAGGATCTTTTTTTTTCTAAAAACGAGTGGCGCATTATAGGTAGGTATTACTAACCAGAGGCCATATATAGTCTAACGCGCGCGGACCTTGCTATTGCATTCACTATTTCTTTCTGTCACCATGGTGACAGAAAAAGAAGGTCTAAGAGACAGCAAACGCGTTAGATAATACGGCCTCAGGGTCTCAGCTTAGGTACTTCTTCTTCTTAAGATGCCTCTCCGACTAGCGAAGGTTGGCAGTCATTTCTGAATATTTCTCCCTGTTTCTAGCGAGACGAAATAGATGGGCAGCACTCGCGATGCCGGTCCACTCCTGGAGATTCCTCAGCCAAGACTTCTTTCGTCGGCCTACGTGTCTTTTGCCAGCGACTTTGCCCATCATAATGAGCTGCAGAAGACAGTATCTATCATGTTGTAACATGTCCCAGATAATCCACTTTTTTTAGCTTAGGTAAAGTCGGCCAAAAATATGGTCTACCACCCTACGGTTGAAGTTTATTTGCACGTCATGGTACAACGAGGTCGATTTTCCCTTGCAATACGATGACAGTGACTAATGACTTCACTCAGAAAAGTCAACCTTAGCGATATTTAGATCTCACAGAAACTTTTGTCAAACTGGTAGACCACTTTCTTGGCCGACTACGTAACAAATGCAAAGCGTGTAAAAGCAAGAAAAGTTTCTACTGAGCGACAACTGAGGAAACGACTCGAGTTTGTTTCCGGGTATTTTACATACCAAGTTTTTCAGGCAAGATAGTCTTGCGTTTGTCCTCAATAAAGCCTGATAGTAGGCAAGTAGACATGTGGCCTAAGATGAAGTGCACTGGCCCATTCACCCTAGAATTGCAAACAGTCAGATTGTAATGTTCAGGAAACATAAATAGATTCAGGCAGGGATTTCCAATTCTTAGCAGTCCGTATAATAAAGAATGAGCGAATCCACTTTGTGCAAATTCTAGAGACACGACAATTTAAGGAAGACCCCGTTTTTTCTGGTCGAACTTTTGTGAATCTTGTGCAGAAAAAAATAATATTGTTCTCCTACCGATCGAAACCTTGACGGGTGAAGGGCGCGGTGTAATAACAGCGATTGTACATCAACAGCCAATACCCTTTGGTTCAGGCATATATTATTCAAGGCACGTATATGTGAATTCAAAAGCAATCCAGTGAAATACTTTTTTAAAAGGGCTTATATCCATTTCAATTTACGTTTCACGTTACAGGCAAACCCATTAGGCCCGAATATTAATATGTGAAATGATGAAATGAAATTAACCCGTTTTAAAACACAACTCATCAAAATTACCAAGGCCATGGTTACGTTCGTTGCTAATACAAACGACATGTTATATTTTTATATTTTGTTACTGAAAATAAAGTTCCACTTTGTATTACCATACCAATAAATTAAGATCGTTCGCCAAAACGCTATTGTTATTTTAATCAATGAATGATAAACAGGTGTGGTGTGTGGTCAGACCAAACATAGTTTGGCTGGTGTCCAACAATACTTAGTGAATGGTTTAAAACAACCGCGGCCAAAACTATATTAGTAGGTACAAACTGTTCTATAAAATTAATGATTATACTATTATAGCTGGCTAGACCGTTTAAATGAGTCCTCCCCCGCGCGGTACAGGGGCTGGGGGGTATGACGACAAAGGGGGCCGGGAGAGGTGCGGGCGGCAGGCACACAGACAGGTTTAGCTATAACAGGGATGTTTCGAAATAATTCCGATCCGCATTAGCGATCCCTAGTTTCAAAAATGAAAAGGCTTTATTGAATTTCAACAATGGAACATACGTAAATACATGCAAAGAACATTTATAACAATACACATTACAAGTATGACAAAACAATCCCTAGTTTCAAATAGCGTAGCGTATCTACATTAGATGTGTAATCTGATAAAATTGTAGATATATTTGAAAAAAAAATATATAACTCGTTGCTGGATTATTCTCAATAGGGTTTTTCCAAGCCCGTGGTAGATTCTTCGACATTCATATTTATTTATTTATTTATTATTTATTTATCTGATTACATGTAACATGACATATGTGCTTGTTATACCCTAAATTTAACAAAGCTATTTTGGCTTGACTTTATTGACATACCAAAAACTCACTTTGTATCTTTAATTGTCAGCAATAATGACTGTTTCTGTTTTCAGTAGGTAACGAGTCACCTGTATGACACATGATGAGATGGTTAGCAAAAATAAATATCGAATGCATGTGTGTGTGCACTTCAAGTTATTTAAGTATACAAACGTGTCCGATAAAAATACCATCTCCCAAAATAAAGAAGACGTGCGAGACAAGACGGCGGGAGTGAGGAGTTTGTAGGAATCCTACTAAATACACGATGATCGTTACCCCGTCATTATCATACAATCACACCTCATCTTAATCCATATTAATCACTAGTTTTTGCCCGCGACTTCATTCGCGCACAGCCAAAATTTATGACCAACTCCCACTGTCCCGCGGGAAATTCCAAAAATCCCTTCTAACTACACCTAGGCACCTGATGACACCTTACTATACCAAGGATGGTATTTGACAAGTATCAAATCTCTACAACAGCTACATGCTATCAAAAATAATCTTCTTTATGCTTTATCCTACGGGAATTTTAACAAATTCATCCTTATTCCATGTCAGCATTATAAAGGCAACCTCTACGCAAAATTTCAGCTTTCTAGGGCCAAGGGTTTAGGCTGGGTGTTGATGAGTAAATCAGACAATCAGTCAGGACTTATCTTTTAATAAGGGTTTATAATAAACTAGCTTTTGCCCGCGGCTTCGCTCGCGTGTACTATGAAAATTCCAAAGAACCAAGATATCAAGCAAGCAAGCATACAGGCAAGCAAGCAAGCATGCAAGCAAGCATGCAAGCAAGCATGCAAGCAAGATGCAAGCAAGATGCGAGCAAGCATGCATGCACGCTTGCTTGCTTGCGTGACAATGGGACCATCTGAGGAGTAGGTATATTATTATATTCTTTCGAATAAAAAAAGAATTTTTGAAATCGGTCCACAATTGACTAAGAAATCGGTGAACATACCTACATAAAAAAATACTTAAAGTGGAATGCATAACCTCCTCCTTTTTTGAAGTCGGTTAAAGAGCCCTTTGCGGCCTGGCCTACTCACAGTATAAACGTACGAATTTTTAAATTTTAGCTTACAACCAGTAAAACGCAAAATCCCGTTTTTTTCCCGTTACCTACCGTAAGAATTTCGGGGAATACTTTCTTAATACTCCCCTACACTCCCCAAGGAACCCACTTGAAAAATTTCAGCTTTCTACGACCAGTAAAACGAAAAATCCTGTTTTTTCCCGATCCCGTGGGCATTTTGGAAAGTCCTCTCTCAATGCTCCTCTACACTCCCCAAGCAACCTCATGCCGAATTTCAGCTTTCTACGACCAGTAAAACGAAAAATCCCGTTTTTCCCGTTCCCGTGGGAATTGTGGATGGTCCTCTCTTAATGCTGTTCTACACTTCCCAAGCAACCTACATGCCGAATTTCAGCTTTCTACGACCAGTAAAACGAAAAATCCCGTCTTTTCCCGTTCCCGTGGGAATTTTGGAAAGTCCTCTCTCAATACTTCTCTACACTCCTCATACAACCTATATGCCAAATTTTAGCTTTCTACGACCAGTAAAACGATAAATCCCGTTTTTTCTTTATCCCGTGGGAATTTCCAAAAATCCTTAAAACATTTTTTTACTATTATAATTTCCTACTTCTATGCCAAATTTGAAGAGTCTAGTAATTATAGTTCATAGGATTCCGTTGAACTGAATATATAAATGCCGTTTTTTTCCTTATCCCGTGGGAATTTTGAAAAATCCTGAAATTAATGTTTTAACTACTGTAATACCTACTTGTGTATCAAATTTGAAGAGTCTAGTTATTATAGTTACTGAGATACGGTCACGCGTAATCGAATATATAAATCCTGTTTTTTCCCGTTCCCGTGGGAATTCCCAAAAATCCTTCCTTAGTGGATGCCTACATTGTATAAGGAATCTGTGTGCAAAATATCAAGTCTCTAGGTCCAGTGTTTTGGGCTGTGCGTTGATATATCAACAGTCAGTCAGTCAGTCAGTCAGTCAGTTTAGAATTTTATATATATGTATAGATACATGATTGATTATTCATTTAATTCAGAAGGTCATGTCAACAAAATAACGGTCAGCACTTAGACCACGTCACCTCCCAATTAGACATAAACATTATGTCATATATTAGATAACGTAGATATTTATTCCGACAATATTTCATAAAAACCTATATTTCGTTTTTTTTTGCATTAGAAAGAAGGTAAGCGATCTTGACGTGTCTCTTTATTGAAAATAAATCACAGCAAATATGTAACAATTAGCAAGGAAATATGTTTATTTACATTATTTTGGTTTCATAAGTAGTTAATATTTCAAAAGAGTTTTTCAATTAAAAGACTCATCAATATTGTTTTGTTTACCCTATTTCTAATGCTAAAAAGTACGAAGTAGTCTGCTAATTACAAACATAACAAAAAGTAGCCAAGTAAGTTCAGTCATTCGCTAGTTTTGTACTGACCAACACATTTAATCATTATTTTTTTATTATAATAAATAAATAAGTAAGAAACAGATTACATGTTGAGTGTCGCCCTTGTTTTTTACCAGGTGATGTAAATAATATTAATAGACATAAATAAACAGGTGCCGGTCTAATAACCAAGTAAATGTAACGGAACGAGAATAATAACGACAACGACGTTACATTTTCATTAATTTGGTTCATTTTAATTTTCTTCATTTAAGTAAATTTGAAACGCAAGCAAACTGTCGGCTAACAGGCAGTTAAATTGAAATAAACATAAAGGAAAGTGTTCCAAACGGTATTAAAACTTTATGTTCCCTTGATCAGAATTCTTCTACTCAAGGCTGTTAGAGCAAAATGACGACAGATTTTCTCGATAGTGAATGCAATTTGCTACGACGGTTTTCGATTAACTTGCTGCAATAAGCAAAAGTTGGAGACATTATTTTAAAGATAGTGGCACAGAACTAATAACAGAAATAGACATGTGTAAAGGCGCCTATCTGGCTAAAAAACCAAATATTTATTTTCCTTCCTCAGTCTGTAATAAAGCGACGCTCGAGTTAATAGATCTAATTTTGGGTTTATTGCTGAGATTTTTCTTCAAAAAGAATTCAGTTCAAATTCTGGTAAGCACCGTAATTTACTAAAATGTATGAAAACACTAAAGAATGCGCACATGGCGCATTAATTACAGGAAATACGTTTTCGTGGCGATACCGGTTCAGTAGGTACTTATTTTTTCCCTCGTATTATTAGTTATGTGGATTGGATGATAGAGTACGAATAACTGCGCATTCGTGCAAAAAATACATAAAATAAAACCGAGATGAAATTCGGCGATAGCACTGAAAACCAGCCGGCCGCGACGCGAGAAATAAAAGAAACGCAGTCGGCGCTCTACGCTCTTATTGGAGAATGTTTCTAATCTAGATCCCCCGCGTCTATACGGCTAGGCGGCTTTTGCAATTAGTAACCAGTTACCACAGACAGTCGCAGATAATTATCATTAAACCTTTGAACGCTTTCATATTTGAATGAAGGGATCAGTCATATCACATCGCACGCCAAGCACTAGTTGCGTTGCGTTATCGAAAATGACGGATCTTGTAGTGTTATGTCAAAGTCAAAGTCAAAATTCTTTATTCAATTTAGGCATCAAATTGATGCTCCTATGAACGTCGAAAAATCTACCACCGGTTCGGAAAAAACCCTGTTGAGAAGAAACCGGCAAGAAACTCAACAAGGTATATTTTTTTCAATCAGATCCACATTGTTATTAAATGACATACATCTAAAGTATTTAATACAATTAAATTTTTTAACACAGTAGTTACGCTATTTGAGACTAGGGATCGCCAATGCGGATCGGAATTATTTCCAAACATCCCTGTCCATGATAATTATAGTCATTAATTTTATAGTACGCCTTAGATATTAATGTCTTCTTCACAATGGATTTGAATTTTGTATCAGTTTGTTCGGAAAACGTAACGTTCGGTTATGGAAAACGTAAGTTATCGATTTTTATTCACGATTTTTAACGACCGCTTAGCCTAGTTGGTAGTGACCCTGCCTACGAAGCAAGAGGTCCTGGGTTCAAATCCCGGTAAGGGCATCTATTTGTGTGATGAGCACGAATATTTGTTCCTGAGTTATGGATGTTTTCTATGTATTTAAGTATTTATTTATCTATATAAGTATGTTTATCGTCGTCTAGTACCCATAGTACAAGCTTTGCTTAGTTTGGGACTAGATCGATTTGTGTAAGATTGTCCCCTAATATTTATTTATTTATTTATTTATCGAAGTACACCTTAGCTCAGATACCTTTAGGCGTTGTCGGCGTTGTAAGCACGACAGCACACGACACCTTTACATATTGTTCGCATTCAAAGGGTTAAAAACTGGAATTCCAAAGGTTAGAAGGATTAGTGAAGGTATTATGACTTGATTAAACAAAACTTCACACTTCTAAAGCCTGTGCCCAGTTTTAGAACAGAATGGAGCCAACTCCTCCCGTGGGTGAACTAAAAGGCGACGAAGAGACCTGAAGCCGTAATGGCTAACGCGCGGGCACCATCTCTTTTAACCCTCATCCTGTACCGTGGAACACAAAGAAGTGGTGAAAACGATTGTGATTCCGATTGCGTTAGATAATAAGTAAGGCACTGCGGTGTGGAAGGACGCACCACCACAATATTTTCCCAAGAAAGTCGTCTTGGAGGTTCAGAATAAGATACCAATCCAACACCAATGGCCACAAACTTTCTCACTGGTAATAATAGTGAGATTACTTCAACAGGTACCATTACAATAAAAAAATAAGTATTTATTAATGTAAATTGGTTCATTACCTACCAAAATGCTCCAGGCGCTTAAGTATCAATATTCAGTATCAACGTTTTCCATAGCTAAATGGATATAACCTTTCCGGCGTTAATGTGGAAACAACGCGTTTATATGCTAAATAAAAGCCCACTAACGATATCTGCGCAATTAGGTCTAATTGCTTTAATCAGCACTGGCCTGTAATATCTAGTGCTAGATTGTCCACGTTTACTGTCATGTGAGGCCTGTTTCAGATAGTTTCAGGTTTCATATTAATCTGGTCAAAAACTTTACATTTTTCAAAAAAAAAAATCAAAAACCCTCAAATTTTGATCTTTGTCCCAGAATAACTTTTTTTAGCACACATGGGATCGATGGGGTCTTTTGACACTTTATTTCTAATGGTGTACCGAAGATCTTCGTCAAAATTTAGCTCTGTCGGAATTTTCGTCCTTTGAAATGTCTATTTTGACTGGATTATATAATGAAGTACCGAATCCTGCTTTACTAAAATACTCAGCGGCAAATCTGATCGCCCTCCTTCCTTAGAAACATGTATGTAAAGTGGGTGGTTAGATTTGCCGCCGAGTATATTATAAATGGAAAGTTTGTAAAAATATTTGGATGTTTGAATGTTTTTTAGTCAACCGCATAAATAATGATCGAACAGAATAATAAAATGATGAGGCAAAGATCTGGATTGAGAGATACGATACAATATCCTTAATAAGAAGTTCCCGTGGGATAGTATTTTGTAGGCCGCTCTCTAGGAACGCGGAAGTACCTCGGCATTCAAGATGTCGTGTTAACATTGCAGACGAAGTCAATAGATGACTTTTCCGAGCGAACTTTGTGCTTTAAAAATGTTACCGTTTTATCATGGATTTTCTAACACGGACGAAGAAGGGATAAAGTTAGTATGTTATAATATAATTATAAATAAGCTGCGGCGTCCAGCCTACACATTATCTATAAAAAAATGTTTCAAGTAACCAAGTGACATGGAACTTCAATAATTTGATCTCCCAACATTATCCACATTTATTCCAACTAAAACAAGATAAAGAAAACACTAAAACGAAGTATAGGAATAAATTATTGTTACCTAAAACTAATCTACAGATATGTAAAAAAAGCCCCCATTATAAATGTATTTTAATTAATAATAAAATCCCCAATACAATAAAATCGGAATCCCAAAACACATTATTTAAAAACAAATTGGAGAAATTATTGATTGATAAATGTTATTACTCGGTTAAGGGCTTTCTTAATGATGATAGTTTCTAATGTAATTGAATCTTTGTAAAACTATAAATATTCTTTGATACTGTAAAAATATTGTTTAGTTTTAAGTTTATACCTAAGTATTGTGTGCCCTTACAGGGCGTCATGTTCTGACTTATATAATATATTTTATAACACCCTGATGATATGTACATGACTATACAATGAATAAATAAATAAATAAATAAACATCTATAAGATTAAGAAATTCATTTGAATTCTCCACCACCAAGAACTTAAATATTACAATAAAGTTGTAATTGGGAGACTTGAGTGGGGGAGACTGGTGCCCGAACTAGGGAGATCCTGTGTGTCAGGTCACCAGGTCTCCTGCCCTCGGATGTCCACAACTACTGACTGAGTTACAGTTTAAAAATAAAGAAAACGATTTGCGTTACAAATTAAGAATAGGATATAGATTTTGATGACTCAGAAATGCTAGCACAGGTTATTGGGGTCATTGTCAAAATTTACTTTTTACGTGAAACTACAACTCGCTGTTATCGTCTAATATAAACGAAATTTCAAAAATAAAGAGATTTTATTTACAATTGTGGTGTCACTCAATGAATTACGATTTGAGGTTCATCATTACAAATAACAATATTTAAAAATAAATGGTGTTACCAGAAAACAATAAAATTTAGTTGTGTAAAACATTGTAGATCTGTTAGAGAAATAAACCTTGTCGAGTTTTTTGCCGGATTCGTCTCAACAGAGTTTTTCCGAACCGGCGGTAGATTCTTCGACATTGATAAGTGCTTGTTATATCCTAAATTGAAAAAACATATTTTGATGATAACTTAGAGACAAGTTTACGTGTGCATAATCATGATTAGGGAATAGGGAAACACAATGGTGTTATGGTGTGGTGCATAATGATGCAATGTTTCTTTTTTTCTTTCAATGTTTCCTTGCCTTATTTTACCTTTATATTAGTATTCATACCATCATATTAGTCATTACCTAGGTTTATCACGAGTAACCGTAACTCAGCTCCGTTTTAGATAAACCTAGCCCGTTAGTTATAGGTACGTGACTGAAAAAGCGTAAAAAATGTTCACGTTCAAAGTTAGCGGTAATCAAACGTACCGCGTCACGATCACGAGAAAGGTCACACTGATTAATTACAATAGTTAATTGCTCAGACTTTACTTTTACTGTGTCTAAGATTACATTAGTCTGTAAGAAAAGGCGCAAATGTTGATCGGACACGAGATAGCGTCACATTTGGAATGTTTCCAGAAGGATTATCACGCGTCACGCGGCGAAAGAAAAAATAAGGATGAGTAGGGTAAAGGAGGCAAGAATGAGAAATGTACGAATCAAAGAGATAATTAGGTTTTAAAGGAATAAATAAGGGTGCCATATCGAATAGAGTTCCGGTTGCATGGAATCTCGACAGATAGCGTCAGATAAGATAAGGCGTGTGGAAAAAGAGCCCTTCACCAACTGGGAATATGCCAACTAGAATATTATAGGTACCATACGGGCAGAAACTAGTTAAGAAGTAGCTGACATAAGATAGGATTTATTGGTGAAAAACCGTGGTAGCCTAGCGGTTTGACCTATCCTATTGCCCCCAAGCGGAGGACGGTAGGTTCGAGCCGCTCGAGAACCACTAGTTTTTCGGAATTTACGTGCGAAATTACATTTGATATTGATCACGTGTTTCACGGTGCACGATGAAGGAAAACATCGCACACAACTGCAAAGAAACTCAATGGTGTGTGTGAAGTTCCCAATCCGCACTGGACCCGCGTGGGAATTACGGCCCAAGTCCTCTCATTATGAGAGGAGGCCTATGCCCTACAGTGCCATATACCTATATGGTATGGCTAGGATGTATGCGTTGGCACATTAACTTGACCTTCCTTTGTTTCTTTGTACCTAACTTTATTTCAATTGCTCAGCTAAACGATATGTGGTGTGATTTGTAGCAAGCATTGTCATCAATTGACACACACACATTAAAGCATATTTGTTTACTCATAACTCCCAGTTCAACAAATAACATTGAAAAAACTTAACGCCACCGCGAAAATCGACACACATGACATCATTTTCAGTTCGAAAATCGACACTCGTCACATAAAAGGCAAATCGCAAAATAACGATACTTTTTATCACCGTGTCATACGTGGAAACGTTTACATTTACAGATGTGGCAATACGCGGGATTTGTTCACATTTAATAAACGGGATCGTGTATTAAATATAGGGAGAACACAACTCTCATTGTTATGTAAGGCGTAACTTGCCCCAATAAACTACGGTAGAGTCGACGCGAAGACTCAAACGTGACCATCATTTCAAAATATTACGCGGCAATAAAGCCTGAATTGTACTACCGAAAAGGCTCGTGTTACAGTCAGCGTCAAATAGTTCGTGACACCCAAAGTAGGCAAAAACTAACACGACCTTATTCCAACTGTAGTAACAAAGACGTGTACCTGCCGGTACCTAATATTGGCTCATTTATTCTCTCAGTGCATAAGTGAGTTTTCCTGTCTTAAGCAGGTTTAGCTTGAAAAGATTTCTTTTACGGATAAGTTCGCCTTTATACTTTTTCGTTTGTTTGTTTTTTGTATTGTTTTTGTGTCTTACATAATGTTGTACAATAAAGAATTTACATACATTTTGCGCACTATTTGGTCACTTTGGGCGTCACGAACTATTTGAGGCCGACTGTAGCACAGTCTAAAGTCGTACGGAATATCGAGGCTCGTATCAAATTAGTAGCAATCAGCTGATCGTAACGGCCGGGGACCGACAACCGCTGGGTTAAACGAGTTGTTTGTTCGGTGGAGCGTAGACGTAATTCCGAACTCGGTTTGACTCGGTTGGGAGTATTGGCCGACTGCAAACTTAACACGAAACGGCTTTTGGTTTCCCGATGACTGAGACATCAGAAATCTAAAGCGTTGAATATCCTCAAATTCAAATTCAAAATTCAAATTAACTTTATTTGTAAGGGTGTCCGGTAGGAAATCCTACTGGTTTACCTGGTGGTTTGGCTATCGGGGTAGGTTATCTATCATTTACCCGAATGCATTTTCATTTTCAAGCGACAACATCGAAAAAAAAAGAGGATAAGATAGATTGTTTTATAACAATTCTGTACAACTAATGGATTCAGAGTAAAAAGAGTTCGGTGAAATGACGAATTCTGACAAATGATGAATTCGGGCTTTAAATTTCATGCAACCCGATATGGACCCGTTTTAACCACACCCCTATGGGATTACTTCGTTTCCCATGATTTCACTTCCATATCAACGTTTGCCATAAAATATATGGAACCGTGGGGTCCATATCGTGTTGCATATGAAATTAAATTCCGAATTCATAATTTGTCAGAATTCATCATTTTGCCGAACTCTTTTGTACAGAATTGTTATAAAACAAACCTAACCTAACCTATAATTGTCGACCCGGAATGAACAACAATTAATGCACGACCTGATAATTCAGACCCCTAAAGCATTAACTTGCGGGTTTGCATTATTAAATTGTACATTATTGTCATTCATTTCAGGTCGACAAATACAGGGTCGTTTTTTACCGCCCCATCGCTATCAGTCCTGAGGTTCGATACCATTCAAAAGTGGTGGAATGGAAAATTGTGTAAGATTTTAAAAATGAGTCGCAGTTGTAATTGACTAGCGGGAGAAAACAGATTGGAGAGTAGTGGACCAACTTATTGATGGTGTCAGTCACGAACGCGACTTATCAAATAGCACTATAAACAAAGTACTGAATAAACAAGACAAGAAACTATCCCATTTTAATTATGCGGCTAAAAAGGGGTGTAGCGTAAAGCTAACTCGTTTCAAGGCCGAACAACTCGCATATCGTCTAGATAAGGATCCCTGGAGCGCGGCAAGGCAATCTACCGCTTGCAAATGCACGTTGGCCTTGGCGGCTGCCCTGGTTCAGGATTCGCTGACGTATAGTTTTATGCTGAATGTCTGAGGCCAAAGTTACTCCATAAATACTAACACTCCCAGAATTTGATCACACAAAATATAGTTAAAATTAAGTGTTAAGGTTATTGAAGTGGCTGGTATGGTACTAATTCGCGAGACTACACATTTCAAAACGTCCTCAGCAAACTGAGAGGTTTCATGTGTTTCTCTGTAGCTGACGTGCATAAATAATCTAAGTAGCTGACTTATGTATGTATGTATGTATGTAAACTCTTTATTGTACAAAAACAAGGAAAAAAAAAGAAATACATTATTGACAACCGTTGAAATGCATGTACAAAGGCGAACTTATCCCTTTAAGGGATCTCTACCAGTCAACCTTTGAGTGGATGAAAGGAGCATTTAGTAAGGGACCGACAAAGAGTAAGTCAAAATAATACAGTCGGACAAAGCAAAGGCTACAATACAACTTTTAGTAAATACAATACATAAACTCATAATATAAAGAAACCTAATAAACATATTCTACCGTATACAACATATATATGCAAAATACATACAATAAATAAGCAGTGTTCTCAATATATTAAAGTGATGGTGTGAGCCACATCTTCTTCAAAGCTTCCCTGAACGACACCACGGAGACTTATACAAAAGACAACCTGTTCGCATCTTTGGGTATCCGACAAAAATTACAACAACACAAACAGTTTGAAAATTTTCCATACTGCACCCTTTGAGAAAGTGCCAATTTCCCTTCGAGGCAAGTATTTTGAGCGCAACATAAATGACATTCCAAATTGAATGCAAAATTGAGGACGAACTCGGCAATTAGCAAGTACAGAGGCTGCGTCATTCTCATTCTCGACGCGGCGCCGCTTTGAAAAGGAATTGGGAAATACCGGTTTGCGAATTTAGCTCTGCATACACACGTGTTAAGACCATGCATTCCAACTGCAATACTCTGCCGACTGTCCATACGTTTCACTTTGCAGTTTCATTTGACAAAACTGCACACAAACTCCGATTGAATGCAGTCTGTAACGGCCCTTATGAAAGTAGGAATAAGTTACATAAATTCACGAATGTTTACAATGCGAGTGGTTAGGTATTGTCATTTCGTTTACGCATCCGGCTACTTGATGTTGTGTGTGGCCAAGAAAGATACGTATCAGAGTAATTCGTCTCATTCGTTTTTCGTTCAATACTTATTTCGTCTTATTCTGTATCCGTCACTCATTCTTTATTCGTCTTGTTCGCTATGTAGCCTGTGGCCATCTTCCAGCTGATGATGATGAAGTAGGTTAGTATACTCTTTTTTTAAAGTTTTTAATGAATTTATCGAGGCGAGTTAAGTAGCTTAGCTACTCTGTAGTGCTATTACCCACTTCAGCGCGTTAAAAAGCAAGTGAGTCATATTCATGTCAAACCATTTTGAATACAAAGAAAGGATGTTCAATTTCTAACTTCTCTCCTTGTTAGTGATCTTTTCATCTTTGTGCATGACATGCACCTTAAGAAAGAATATAAGGAAAAAATATTCATGAATTCACAAGAATGCTGTATTAGTTATTACTCTTCACTGGTAGAAGTGTATTACTGCCGTTATTACCTATATACAAGAAGTTAGGTAAATAGTAGATAATCATCGACTTACGGATAAAGAGCACTTCGGACGTCCTAATTAGATTTAGGTTTAGTTTTTTTAAATACCTACTTCGATAAATTGGTATTGTGGTAAAATATAGGTTTCAAAAATATAATTTGCGCTTTTTTAAATTCATAATAGCTACAGAAAAAAAGTGATACTTATAATTATAATATTATAAGAGTTATAAAACCTTAACAATTTAATTTGAGCAGTGGTAAAAAGTACGGCGAGCCTCGAAAATGAAAACATCTCTTTCATGTTTACGGATATTTTTAACTCTGAATACTTACCTATATCTAGTGAATAAATTGTTTTCCACGATCTTTTTTGCGAGAAAACAAACTGTCAAATTCAGAAAATGGATACCGTGCTACCTGACTTACGCAAGTGGGAGAAGGTACGTGATGGATGACTTATATTATAGTTATTTATGTTCGAAAAAATAAACCTCATGTTGGTTTTCCTGCTACCCTGTTAAAACCACTTTAGCCTATTTATTATGTTTTATCCGTAGCTATGTAAATTTAGAATGAAAAGTTATCATAGTTTTCTTAGCGTCGTGCAGCAATTTTGTATGTCTACAAAAGGTCTACAAATAAAACTCAAAAGTATGTTAGTCGTGGTAACCTAGTGGTTTGACCTTTGGCCCCTCAAGCAGAGTAACGTGGATTCAAATCCGGGCTCGCACCTCTGAGTTTTCAAAATTCAGGTTAAATAATATTACCACGAGCTTTACGGTCAGAGAAAACTACGCGACGAAAGCCGGATACATTGCACCTGCGAAGCAATTCAATGGTGTGTGTGTGTGTGTGTGAAGGGCCCACGTGGGAACTACAGCCCAGATTTGCGTACCCAGCAGTGGGGCATACCTATATAGACCGAGTTAATGATGATCTCTTTTATTGACATTTGACACGAGATCTACATCGGTTGGACGTTTCTTGAGCAAGCAAACAGTCGAGTTGATAGCTAGTCATTTACATTATTTAATCAAAGGCGATGGTATAAGAGCGCACTCAGACAGAGAGCGGTCTGGAGTTCCGAGTTCAGTGTAAAGTTCTGTGTTTTGAGTTTTTGACCGCTCGAGTCGAGAGTTCCAGTCGCCTGCTGTGTGCGTTATCGTAAGAGACTCCGTACATTCGAAAGAACCGCAGAACTCTGAAAGCGGAACTCGGAACTCCAGACCGCTCTCTGTCTGAGTGCGCTCTAACTGTCAGAATGATAGAATAGATATTGGACTATGTCAGAAAAACTGCGAGTATACGGTCAGCTCCAGAGATAAGGTACCCCCCGGTATGATTATCGCCGCATTGGGGGGTACCTTTTCTTTACAGTTATAAAGTACTACTCCATAAAATTTGTTCGCAAGAAACGAGTGAGCGTGTCATACTTTTTACAATGGGCAGTACTTTGTAGTACCTAATAAAAATGTAGTATTGACATAAACGTAACAATTCCGTAAATTACTAGAACTTTCTAATTACCACCCCCATTATGACGTGTTATGTGTTTGCACACCACCAAAATATCCGAAAGCGAAATAACAACGATGGTTATCAGACCTCAGCGGCGCGGGGCATTGCCGACCTGGCTACCCGATTACAAATCAAGGTCACGACAGTCTACAAGGTCACAGGGCCTCAGGGTCAAGGGCACCGATGACTATTGGGAATAAGTATGACATCAAACTCAAAATAATTTTTACAATAGGCGTGGGCGGCCAATACACATAGACATTAGAATATGACGCAGTTATTATCTTAATACGTACTACAATGATTTGCTGTCCTCGCCTTCAACAGAAAGGTAAATATTTGATATTGAAGCAGAAATAAGCCTGAAAAATATTTGGAGACAAAATCACACTGTGTTCAGTTCTGATATTCCTAACTATTTGCCCCTGACGTAAAAAGAGGGGGTGGTAAATTTTTAACATCTATGTTATAGTACAGTACAATAAATAGGTCACTCACTTTTGTAGACCGTTTTTTGTTGGAAATGCCTGATATGTTTCTGACCATTTCATGGTCCTTTGTCGAAACATGTGTGTGTTTGTCTGTGTCATTAACTCTCATACGGATGAAACAAATTGGATGTTTTTTCAAATATAAAATTATTCCTATGTAAATAGTTGTTGCACCTAATCCTATGTAAAGGTGGGCGCACACCGCCACGTGGTGGGTGCCGCACGACGGTTACCGGCGGCGAGGCAGGCGCCTGGGCCTGGGTCTGGGCGCAGATGGCGAGACGACTTGGACGCGAAATTAAACGACTGGCCAGATTTCGCTCAGGACAGGGAGCTATGGAGGACCGGAGAAGAGACTTGCCCAGCAGAGGGACACAATAATAGGCTAGTAAAAAAAGACTTTTGTAAAAATTAGTACCAAATTAAAAAGAATCTACACTTAAATATGGCTGGGCTTAATAGCGTACGGTTGTGGTACACGTCAGTGTAGTTTGGTGGTGGTGATAGTTTGGTTTGTGTGATTTGTGTGTGTTCGTACGGTGGAGGAACATCATGAACACGCATTTCTTACAAAAACGTAACTATCGTAATGTCGCAGGTGAGCAAAGTAATTGTTTCAGTTCATTAATATGGATCTCCGCAAAGTTACGCCTGTTTCAATTAATTACTCATTAGATTGAATTTTTTACTAAGAACTATATTTTTCATATGTGTTAATATTTATAACAGCACATTAGCAAGACCATATATTATCACCTTCAGCCTTATCACAGTCCCAGAAAAACGCAAACAAGAGTTGACGATGCGTCGGCGACTGTGTGTAGGTCTGTTTACACTATGTTGGAAATTATTTCTTTGAATTTTGTTTTTATTCAATAGTATACTTGAATATTTAGTATACCTAAAGGAAAGACCAATTGTCTAGAAGGCTATATGCATTATCGAAATTAAGATATACACATAATTTCAATCATCAGACAAGTTTGTATTAAACATAAATCTAATTTTATAAGAAGGATTACCTTTTCTTTTCATTAAATATGGTCCTAAAAATTCAACAAGGATGCACAAGTTCCTCACAAGTTAAACATAACATAGGAAGTTTTTTTTTTTTTTTTTGCAAATATTTTATAATTGTCGTATCATTTTGTATGTAAAGAAAGGGAAACCTGTTCATCCATTAAAACAAAAATACATATTAAAACTAAATCAGAAAAATATCTCTTTAGTATCTGATTCAAAAATAATCAAACATACTTCCTCCCAAATGGTAAGTAGTGCGCAAAATTAAATGGTGAGTAGTAGTTGTGGTATTATAATTAGTATAAGTAAGAGTTGTAATTTTAATGTCAGTGTCGATTATGGTGTCGACTTTACGGTCTTTTAGTGAGTGGTATGAAAACTAAGAACCTTTAATAACTTATTAAGTAAATCAATTCTTATTAACACAATAGGTTACAGGTTATCAGAGGTAAATAAGTTAACATACAATCATTGCTGCTAGTGACTAGCAGCAAGATTAATATGATGTAATGATTAATAATTATGTTGTTAGTAGTTTAGTAGTGCAGAAGCTAGGTAAAATATTGTTGTTAATTGCAAATCACTTGTTAAATTAAATTTGGTCTGTGTGTGTATGTATCTACAGGGTGTCCACTACAAATCCTAAAAAAAATCCCTGACATTTCCCTGACTTTCCCTGACCACATTTCTAAATTTCAACGACTAATCATGTACATTTCAAAGCAGGTTATATGATTTTTTTACTGCCCGAGATACTAAGCTAGACCCGATGATGGGAATTCACTGCAAATGTATTTGTCATAATGTAGATCACTCCAAACCTGAAAAAATTGCTTCAGTAGTCTGGTTAAAGGGTCAAACTAGAGCATGAAATATTTCCCTCATTTTACATCATTGGGAAAGTACGAGTTTTTCCCTGACTTTTTGGATTTCTAGCAAATTTCCCTGATTTTCCCTGACTTTCCCTGACCACCTTGAGCTTCCCTGACTTTTCCCTGACTTTCCCTGACTTTCCAGAAAGTGGACACCCTGATCTAATGTAGCCGTGGTTGCCGAGTGATTTGAACAAAGGCCTCTCAAGCAGAGTATTCCGGGTTCAAAACCGAGCATACACCTCCAACTTTTATATAATTCTTGTGAGAAATTACATTTGATATTTATATTAAGCTTTACAATTGAGGTATCTTGGAGATACCTGCAAAAAGGGTTGCCATCTCTAAAATTCGGCAACCAGGACAAAAAGCGTACAATCCCCGGATTTTGGAGCTTAGAATTCGGACACGTCATCGTTTTTTTGTTTGTTTTATTTTAATCTGTACTGCTATAGTATAAATCTTCCCAGGTGAATTTTTCGCTTCGAGCCCTTTATCTTTCAAAACAAACGGTATTGTCATAGTATTAAGGTTCAAATTTAATGTAATGGCTCGAAGCGAAAAATTTACC
Source organism: Archips xylosteana (assembly GCA_947563465.1). Taxonomy (NCBI): domain Eukaryota; kingdom Metazoa; phylum Arthropoda; class Insecta; order Lepidoptera; family Tortricidae; genus Archips; species Archips xylosteana. The sequence continues at coordinate 23,394,997 of OX387349.1, read as the reverse complement.
TGAGAAGATTTATACTATACTAGCAAAACTACAAATCTAACTACTAGAATTCAAACCCCGACTACAAATGGAACCCTGCCCGGACATTCCCCGGACGCTCTCTAAACTAGAACAAATCCGGGGAAACCCAGACGGATGGCAACCTTACCTGCAAAGCAATTTAAGGTTCCTTCCCAGCAGTGGGACATATCGCACCTCCAACCAAATAAAGCGGTAACATGAAATGCCTTAAGTTTGTAATCTAAGCTTTATCCGGTCGCTTTATAGCTTAGTTTTGTAAACTAAGGCATTTCATATTACCGCTTTATTCGGTTGGAGGTGCGATATACTGGCTGAGATGATGATGGTAATTTCAAGTCATAATGACCGATTCCAAATTTTGCATGTTTTTTCCAACTGTCAGAACTATGTTTGTATTGAAAGAAAATAGTTGAATAGTTTATAATATTAGTAAGATTACCAGCACAAACATTCAACATTCCGTATGTACAATCAGTGCAGGAAGTTTTTCAAATAAATAATACAAGTACGAGTTTGTTCCGGACACATCCCTACAAATAAGTTTCTATATATGATGAAAATTAAATCATCACCACTATGTGATGATTGTCAGAAGTGTGATGACTTGATCCATGTGTTGTTGGAGTGTGTCCGGAATTCAGACTTGAGGAGAAAAGTACTTGGGGATTTGGGTTCCATGCACAATGGCCAGGTGAATTGTTGGCTATCTGAGCCGTTGTCAGACAAAGCAATCGGCATTTACCATTTTATTGATATGTCCCTTGAATAAGGAATTGTGTAAGCACCCATGAGGCTGACATGATCACCTGGAGTGTTCAAAGCCTCGACAAAAATCAGAATAAAAAAAAAAATAATACGATAATACCTCTTCCTTCGTAAGGGGAAATACTGTTATCAACTACTGAATATGCCATCAAGGTTAGTTACCCAATTTTCAAAGTTTTTTTGCTAAGTTTTAACAGCCCTGGACTACCATACTTCATCTATCTAATACCTTTAAACGAGCAATTCTTGTATATATGTATATATATATATAATCAGGATCTCGGAAACGGCTCCAACGATTTCGATGAAATTTGGTATGTGGGGGTTTTCGGGGATGAAAAACTGATCTAGCTATGTTTCATTTTCAGAAAATCGCTTTTACTCGTGTTTTCCGGCTATTTTTGTTTGCATTAGAATATAAAGCTAAATTTCGCCGACTTCGAGCAGATCACATATATATTTATTTCAGAAATTAATAAAAAAAAAAATTACAATAAAATCAGATCCGCAGCGTAGGCTTCGTCAATGAGAAAAAAAAAAGAAAATATTTTGTTATCCGCACAGCAGCAGCAGATCATAATGGCACATTAGAAATCGGGTGGTCGCGGATCCAGCCGACCTCGGTTCGATTCCACGTTTTTTTTCAACATTTTTAGTTTTTTTTTTTAAGTTTATTTTTCATGAGAAAACGTCAAGTTCCTTCTTTTGTGAGAAAAAGTTACTTTTTTGTGAGAAAAAGTTACTTTTTTGTTAGAAAAAGTATTACAGGGAACGTGCAATAACTATAGGCGGCAGCACTAATGCGACAGAAGAGACACTATGCGGACAGTAAAACAAACTTATCAAGGTAAAACATTCAAATTGATGGCACCCTTATGGCACCAGTTGGCAGCACCGTCTATGTGCACGTTCCCTATTGGGAGCACAGAACAGGAAAAGCCGGTTGTCTGTAAAGTCGGTTTACGGACGATAGTTTAACGTGACTTAACCCCCCCCCCCCTCTCCGGTGTTTTTGTCAAATATCTTGAAAACGGTGCATCCTACGGCAAAATCAATGAAATTTTCATCCCCCCTTTAATACCCCCGCGCTCCCTCCCCCGCATCCCCTCCCCCCCCTCCCCCCCCCCCCACCACTCCGGTGTTTTGATCTCGGAAACGGCTCCAACGATTTCGATGAAATTTGGTATTTGGGGGTTTTCGGGGATGAAAAATTGATCTAGCTTGGTCTTATCTCTGGGAAAACGCTTGGTACCGAGTTTCTGCCCGAGCAGAGCTCGGTCGCCCAGGTATGGTATTGGTTAAATATGAAAATAAACATATAAAAAATTCCAAACAAGCTTCTTTACAAAAAAAAAAGTATTAATGCGAGCTAGGGTGGGCCCTTTTCATGTCTTATGGTCACAGGTAGCATTTGTTTGTGTGACTGAAAAACAGCATCTGTGTGAAAAGAGACTTAAGTCTATAAAGCGCAGACATATAAGCTAAGTCGCTTACCTGCTTAACTTTATATGTTGCACATTATAAGTTGTCAGGGGCGTAGCTACCGCCGTATCTGCCGTATCAATCATACGGGGCCCCGGGGCCACGGGGGCCCCTGACGTGCGTAAGCAAAAATAAAAACTTCCCAAATTTTTTTTATTTCAAAAATGACAAAAGTCAAAAAAAGCAAAAGTGAAAGATAGGTAATTATGATGAATAAATATTTCTTTTAATTTTATTCCAACATTTTTTTTTCTTTTGTGAGAAATCTTTACCCTTCATAAGGGCCCCCAAACAAATTTTTATATGGGGCCCCGCCAAGGCACGCTACGCCACTGTAAGTTGTGAAACAAATTATTGAATAAATCTTTTTTATTTATTGTACATGGCCATACCACGTTTCAAGTCAACCCGTTCACTAGAAGATAATGAAATTTGACTTGCAGACTTGACCTAAATACAATTTTAGATTTAAAAGCTTGTAAAAATAACCATAACACTGTACTATCGCCCCAAGCGCCAGATAACCACCTTAAAGGCCCAGTTTGCGTGCAGTGGCTAGACATCTGTCCATAACAATCCATAGCAACAAAACATCAACGGCTGCAAGCAAATTTGTTATGAAAATGGGTATCTGGCGCTTGGGGCGATAGTACATTCCAGGACGTTGTTGGCAATGTGAAGGCCTAGGATTCTTTCGGGAGCCGAGCTAGCATGCATAGCACCTACAGGAGTATAAAGGCACAATAAGACATCAAGTTGCAGACACAACTTATAGCCATGTTCTGTTAACTTATTTCTCTAATTATTCTGTTCTCAACAGACTTCAAAAAAAGGAGAAGGTTCTCAAATTGTCTGTTTTTTTTTCTTAATAAAAGTGAGCGCACTTAGGCTATAGATATCATATCACGGCATGCGGCGCTGCAGGCCTGCATTAACAAGTGGTCAGGTAAATGCGTTTATTTTAGAAAGCACATATTTCTAGGCTTTTTTGGATGGTTTGAACAAACTTTCGTGTGACTGTACAGATTTTCTACTGGAGTCTTATCGGAAATTCCCAAACTACTTACGCTGGTTCATTTTGAGGACCATGGCCCGGTAGAACCGGGTGAACGGCGCCATCACGCGATCCCGAAAAGCCAAAGCCATTTAATCCGAATACTGTTCACTTTATTTATAAATATAATTCACGATTTCACACACACAATTCCAGGCTTGAGATCACCTAGGCGAGTATAAACACTAATTTTGACACACATTATCACCAACTAAATTATTTTTGTAAAGTGAAAAACAAGCATAAACAAGCTGTTAGAAAAAATATTTGGAGCCAACATTTTTAGTCTTGCGTTGGGGTAAACAGTGCGATAATAGTTTGGTTTTGTTTTTAACCGAATGGTTATCGCATTCTCGGTCGTGACTATGAAGGAATTATTTTAATTTGGATTCGTTCGTGTTGACATCACAAACAACCGCTAAGCGGGCTGAGTCTGTGCTCTGCACCGCTCTATCGATATCGACCGGGCGCTAGCTAGCTACCGCCGCCCACCTTCGAGCGAAGGGATTCGTCGTTATCGACAAAGCTGGGATTCGTAATTATTATACTAAACGGGACTTATCACGCAAACAATATTTACCACGACGTTTCGGCCACATTGCCGCAGCCGTGGTCACGAGTTGACACAACTCTCTTGTTGTTTAAAAGCAAAACCGTATAAATTAGCTAGGATTGTTTCAGTTCGTACAAAATTGCGAGATATAATTTACCATTTTGTATTAAGTATTAAGGCCGTGAAAGCACACACAAAGAATAAAATTAATTTTATTGTTAAGTGCAATTATTCATAAAATGTGAAGTTGAGGAAACAGGAAGCGTGTTTTTTCCGGATCAGTGACTCAAGTAGTATCATTTCAAGTGGTATCATTTGGCTGTTTTTTTCCTTACGTGTGGTTAAGATATTCAATTCAATTCAGGTAATTTCCATAACAATTTACAGTTCTGCTATGCCAGATATCATTCGAAAAAGTAAACAATCCTAACACTAAACTTAATCAAATTACTAAAATCTAAACAACCCACCGGACGAAGTAAAATTCATGTTTTCGTGATCGTAATAAAACCATACCCCAAAATCAACATCTAGTCCATCCATCCCAGCCTATATACAACCCACTGCAGGGCACAGGCCTCCTCTCAGAATGAGAGGGCTTGGGCCGTAGCATAAGAATAAATAAGAACATAGTAGAACGGAAACTCCCGCTCCGGCCGGACTCAAGGTCACGATGTTAGAGTACCCGCTAAGCGGCCAACTGAATAAACTACTACTAGTACGGTTAAAAAAGATTCCGTTCTACTCTGTTATTATAGGTAACGCCACCAGAGTTGAGGCCACGCACACTGTGGTTGTGTGCGTGACCTCAACTCTAGTGGCGTTACCTATATTTATTCTTAACGGAGTAGTTCCCACGCGGGCCCAGTGCGGATTGGAAACTTAACAACACCATTGAATTTCTTCGCAGGTGTATGTATGTATAACAGCTATACTTCGTTTTTTTAGCATTAGAAATAAGGTAAACAATCTTGACAAGTCTTTTTATTGAAATGCTTTTAAAAAAATAGTAACTATTTACTTATGAAACCAAAAGAGTGTAAAAGATCATATTTCCTTTCAAATTGTTGTGTAAGATATATTAATACTGGAAATCAAACATTTAAATTCGTAAATAAAATATAATTTTCTTACATGACATAAATCGAAATCGATTGTTTAAAAACTTGCGCCAAAAACAGAGGCCATGGCTTCTGGTCATTCTGCCCCTACAGTTACATTTTAGCTGTGACTTATTTTTCAAAAGTGTTTTTCAATAAAAATACACGTCAAGATCGCTTACATTCTTTTTAATGCTAAAAAAACGAAGTATAATTCGAAACTTATTTTATGGCACAAACTTATCGATATAAGTCGTGTTGGACATCACTATAATACAGCATTATAGGCGCCGCTGCGTCGAAATCTGAAACTACTTTGACATTGACGTTGACGTAGCCCATAGGGTTGCCATGAGTTAATTAGTGTGACTAGTTACTACTTCGAAATACCCCTTACAGTAAACAGTACAAAGTGTTTTCTCGACCAGTGAGTTTGTAGAAACGGACTTCTCTGCAACAATATTAGGCAAATAAGTTGTAATGAAAAGTAAAGAACAATTTATAGTTAATGTTAGCATCGTGCGCACATTATATAGGTGCATTTTGAGCGTCACATAATTATATATACTGCATTCTACATAATTAAACCTAATTATATCATACTTACTTATTTAAGTACGAAGTAAAACAAAGTTTTAGCGGCTTGCGGGGCTAATTAACTTGCCAACGGAGGCTGTAAGCCGAGCTCAGCCTCGGAACGAGTGTCACAAATTAAACTGCACGCCATTTATTGTCCCCGTCGGTGCCAAATGTAGGCCGCCGGGTGCCAACAATAAGCTATAGTGCTACGAGTAGTACAAGACTGCAAATAGTTATAGGTAGAGCAAGTTTACCAAAAGAGTCTACTATAATGTATTAATTAAAATAGGTCTTAATCCGCACTGGGCCTGCGTGGGAACTAACGGACCAAGTCCTCTCATTCCGAGGGGAGGCCGTGCTTCTGCAATGGACGTAAGCTGGGATGATGAATAGAATATGGCAATAAAAACGAAAGAATTTAAGAGGATACGATGCGCACCATTTCTCCATACAAACGTAATCCCCTGTTTCCTCCCTGGATAATGGCTTAAGAGCCAATTTTTTTTTACTGTGTAATCTGTATCTACCACAGCTATGCCTCTAGGTTTCGTTTTTTTCCATATTTCAATTAACATAAGAAATATGAGCTTTCAAAAACTGAAAAAATTGCCCAATTTCAACGTCATTTTCAGACACCCATCAGAAAAGAATCCCTCATATAAACAAAAAAAGGAAAACATAGGGGCATAGCTAAATCTATCCTCTAATTATATATGAAAAAAATAATTTCATTGGTCCAGTTTTCGAGAAGAAAACAGGGGATTACGAAATGCTGTTCAATTTTGATCAATTTTACGCGCCTATTAACGGTCTGAGCTGCAGTTGTCCCGCTCTCGCTGTACTGACACGGAGGGGTTCGGGCGAGACAGCGACATTTCATTAATATACCTATTTCTCAAAAGTCTCTCAGCCATCATACCCTCTTAAAGCCTCCAGCATTCTTGGGTAAAAGCACAGAGCACTATAGGTAGTCTTAAATTATTTAAAGCAATCTTTAGGTTTTTAATGTCAACGTAATGTAATAACTAACTGAGTAAAAAGTATACATACATAGAGTTCCGCGGGTAACTAGTTATTATTCTTACTTCACCACCATTATATAAAGTAACTAAAGAAGTTAAAAAGGTATCAGGTTATCTCACGATGTTTGCATTCACCGTAAAGCGTGACTTTGCTGCGTTGATACAATAGAGCCACGTTTGCCTATTTTTTAAAGCAGACAAATCGTTCCGGTACATTTTCCAATTTGATGCAATGCTTTGACCGTCATTCTACGTGGGAAGTGTGGGAACCAGCACATGTGCCAGCCAGGGCAAGCTCTTAGCATAACTAAGCTGGGAATATCTGTCTGTACTTTGTTTGTAGTCGTAGCTTGAAGATATAAGTTATTAAAAAAAAAAAATTCTTATCTTATAGTGTTGGCTAAAAGCGCTTTTCCTTTCGCTGTGACTACAATTACAGTTACAAAAAAATCACAGTGAAATATACTAATACGTTTACGAATAGGTACGTTTTGATAGACGTTATTATACACGCATTATAGAGGTTGTACTCAGAGTGATATGCGCGGACAGTACACTGAAAAAATGACATTGTTGAATTAACTAAATTTGCATGTGTTGATTTTACTTTTGTAAAAATAACCATATTTGCAGTTATTATTACAAAATTTACATAATTGAAATTACTTAATGAAAATGATTGATAATTATCACTATTCACTATTGTAGATTTAACAAACACATATGTTAAACTTACCAAAGTGACCGGTAGAATAACGATAACTAAAGTTTAGTAAAAAATACTAAATATATTTGTAGATTTCACACAAAAGTACAGTTATTTCCATAAAATACATTTCGTAAAAATTACATTCTTGATCTAGTGTGAACTTATTAAAAACGCCAATAGATGGCGGTAGCGTCGCTACTAACATTGTGTGTTAAATTAACTGCCAACTTGCGTTGGATTTACTAAACCTTAGCGGTTAATCTGTAACCTGTTAACTTTAGTAAATAATACTAAATCTGACAATAAATTTTATGAAACAGCGCGATTGCTTTTACGAGAAACATTTCGTGAAAATCACGTTGTTGATCTAGTAAGGACTTTTCAAAAATGCCAATAGATGGCGTAAGCGTCGCTACTAACATTTTGTGTTAAATCAACTAAACTTGCGTTGGATTTATTAAACCTTGGCGGTTAATCTGTAACCTGTTCATTTTAGTAAATAATACTAAATCTGATAGTAAATTTTATGAAACAGCACGGTAGCTTTTAAGAAAAACATTTCGTGAAAATCACATTGTTGATCTAGTAAAAACTTTTCAAAAATGCCAATAGATGGCGCTAGCGTCGTTACTAACATTTTATGTTAAATTAACTACCTACTTGCGTTGAATTCACTAAACCTTGGCAGTTAATCTGCGACCTGTTCACGTTAGTAAATAGTACTAAATCGGATAATAAATTTTATAAAACAGCGCGATTGCTTTTACGAGAAAGATTTCGTGAAAATCACATTGTTGATCTAGTAAAAACTTTTCAAAAATGCCAATAGATGGCGCTAGCGTCGTTACTAACATTTTATGTTAAATTAACTACCTACTTGCGTTGAATTCACTAAACCTTGGCAGTTAATCTGCGACCTGTTCACGTTAGTAAATAGTACTAAATCGGATAATAAATTTTATAAAACAGCGCGATTGCTTTTACGAGAAAGATTTCGTGAAAATCACATTGTTGATCTAGTAAGGACTTTTCGAAAATGCCAATAGATGGCGCTAGCGTCGCTTCTAACATTTTATGTTAAATTAACTACCTACTTGCGTTGAATTCACTAAACCTTGGCGGTTAATCTGCAACCTGTTCACGTTAGTAAATAGTACTAAATCGGATAATAAATTTTATAAAACAGCGCGATTGCTTTTACGAGAAAGATTTCGTGAAAATCACATTGTTGATCTAGTAAGGACTTTTCGAAAATGCCAATAGATGGCGCTAGCATCGCTACTAACATTTTGTGTTAAATTAACTGCCAATACTTGCGTTGGATTCACTAAACCTTGGCGGTTAATCTGCAACCTGTTCACGTTAGTAAATAGTACTAAATCGTATAATAAATTTTATAAAACAGCGCGATTGCTTTTACGAGAAAGATTTCGTGAAAATCACATTGTTGATCTAGTAAGGACTTTTCGAAAATGCCAATAGATGGCGCTAGCGTCGCTTCTAACATTTTGTGTTAAATTAACTGCCAATACTTGCGGAATTCACTAAACCTTGGCGGTTAATCTGCAACTTTTTCACTTTAGTAAGTAATACTAAATCAGATAATAAATTTTATGAAACAGCGTGATTGCTTTTACGAGAAACATTTCGTGAAAATCACATTTTTAATCTACTGAGGACTTTTCAAAACTGCCAATAGATGACGCTAGCGTCGCTACTAACATTTTGTGTTAAATAAACTACTAACTTGCGTTGGATTCACTAAATCTTGGCGGTTAATCTGTAACCTGTTCACTTTTGTAAATAATACAATAATAATAATAATTTTTTATTTATTTTTCTCCACCACCAAGTTACAATGTATCAAAAAAATATTAATAAATTTAAGTGTGCAGTTTACAGACTTATGTGGGGGAGACTGGTTCGAGAACTAGGCAGAGCCTGTGTGTCAGGTCACCAGGTCTCCAACCCTCAGCTGCCTGTAGTTACTACTCTTAATATTAGGAGAACAGAGGCAAAGAATGACAAATAATAATAAAATAAAAATAAGAAAAATTCATTTACAGTTAAGATCACATCATTGATTTGTGTGTGTAGATAGTGTTTGTGAGTGTGTGTGTGTATGTGTGTTTGTGCGTGTGTGTGTGTGTGAGAGAGTGTGAGTGTGTGCAATTGTGTGTACCTAAGAATGTTTTGGCGTGAGAGGTTAGATGTATTGAGCGAACGTGGGTTTGTACGTATCAAGTTTATGATCACTGCATAACTAATTATGTCAAGTTACTCTACGCTAGACCTATGTCATAGGCACGATCAGGTTTTCTGTCGCATTGTAGTCTAGGCTCTGCAGCCATTTAGTAACACTCGTTTTACAATGGTTCAGGGTTAAGGAATACATAGCCAGATCTAAGCTTATTCTATTATATAGGAAACCTCCCAGGTAACAGAAAAATCTGTGAGTAAAACGGGTGTTAAATTTCTTTGTGGGAATATTAAATTTGTAGGAAGTTATTAGTAGGTAAGTACAACATTTACTTAATTCAAATTACTAAAGGCTCTACCAGCCTTTCTATTCTCAAGTATCAGTATAGACCATTAAAGCTTTGAATTACATTGGTTAACTTAGTAATAAATGGCCCCAAAGGCAATGGGCGAAGTATGGGTAATTTCCCCTATCTTTGCCTACGGAAAGCCTTACCGCTAGAACAAACTTTTCTGTCACTTACACGTGTTAAGTCTTATCTCCTTGGAATGTGCTATTAAAATATGAACCTTAACTTCACCACACTAGACGTATTTTTAAAAAAATGTGTAGTAGGCGAAGATTGGTACAGTCTGAAGTTGTCTCCATACATTTTCTATAATGATGCTAGGGTTGCCTAAAATTAACCAACATGCCAAATAAAGGGGAGTAATGGTTTATAAGTAATAATATATATTAATAAGATTGTTTTTCATTTAAACAAAAAACTTATCCGTAATTGAGATCAAAATCAACCTTTGGCTTCTCCAAATTCCAAGTGAGACATATAAAAATACCTATTTGGTACCTATGTTTACTCAACATCGGTAAGAGTAGAAATAAAAATTTGCATATGACGTAAATTAAGATATAGATTTGACTTCTTAATTTCAATCCGCTTTATTTTGCGTATTGTACTATGAATGTCTTCCGTCAATTAATGTATGGTACACAAAGATGGTACAACAAATTTGACAACCTTAGAGGTAGGCGAAATTTGGCAACAAGATGGACGCCAAATACCCTCACCAATGTTTTTTCCAATTGTGACTTCTAAACGTAAGCTAGCTATTAAATAATAGTTCCATATGAAAAAGGAATAGTTGTAGGGTATAGTATAATCATGTAAAAAGTTTAACATTAACTGGGTTGTATCACTGCTTAAAACTGAAGTTAAAACACTGGCTTAAAAAAACATGTGTTCGGTGTCGAGAAAAAACCTCGCTGAACGTCAACTGTGTGAAGTTAGCCACAGATCGTACGAATAATGTTGACAGCCGTAAAAAATACTTTGTATTTAGCAGTTTTATGTAAGGCAAGCACTAGAAATAGAAACATTTCGTCAATGTCAACTTATGGCAAACTAGGCCTATATATGTATGTAGCTTAGGCGAAGATACGAAACTCGACGGTACGCTCATTTGAAGCGACCGAAGTCAACCGAGGCGGGGTAGCGGATGAACATGGCGGCTAGGTTAGAGATGCCAGACCAAAAAATAATGGCTAGTTTGATAGAAAATTGTGATTATTGGAATTACCCGATTTTCGGAATTAGCCGAATGCACCTTACAATGTTTTCTTAAGATCTAACGTTTGCGGTTGTGTGCATGGCCTCAACTCTGGTGGCGTTACCTATACGTATACTTACCGAAAATGTTTTTTCGTCCTTAGGAGGACAGTGAAGTGCCTCAAGATGAAAAGTTAAGTGAACCAACAGCAAAAAAAAACGGGTGTTTTGTAAAACATGTAAACAAATTATAATCAATGTCCATCGGCATTGTGTTGAAATGAATGTGTCTGCAACTATCACTGACACTTCAAAAATAGTGGGGATACCAAGAACTAGCGTTGGATCAATATTAAAAACTGGCCCAACAACACCAAAAAAACGTAAAAACAGAAGAATACCACTATCGAAAATGGACGACTTTGAATGTGATGTGGTACGACGAACAGTATACAGATTTTATGCTAATAAAAAACTTCCGACACTAGACATGATTCTGGAAGAGGCGTTGTTTTAGAAAAGCAGATTTTGTTACAATAACCACAAATGCGTGCGGGTGTACCGACCGTTTCTAAGCGAATGCACTTTACCTATAAACGATCTTAATTGCGAAAAATAGTAAAAACATAGATATATTTAATACCTACCTAGCCATCCTACTAAAAACCAAGTTTTCTTATCATTCGCCAGCGATGGCAATACCATCTTATCATTGTGACATTTTGACATTTAATTGCGCTTTAAACACGCCACTTTTCTTTTCACTCCAATTGCGAGAAAACACTTACCCCGGCGCCACACATAGCACAAATGTTTGAACACATTTATTTGATCACATGTGTAGCACCGGTATTTGCTTATTTGTTCAATAGAACAACCATACAATCAACCATAGATCAAATATGTGGTCAAATATATGTTGATACATTTGTGCTATGTGTGTCGCCGGGGTAAAACTCATAGGTAATTATTCCCTGTTAAACAGGTAGGTATTATCACATCACCAGCCTATTTACGTCCCACTGCTGAGCAAAGGCCTCCTCTCACATTGAGAGGGATTGGGCTATAGTTCCCACATGTTCCTGTCTAACCAATATGCGTATGTGAGAGGGACGAATGCTTTATGTGCGCGATAAACGTTAGCGTGCTAGCTAGGCTGGAGTGTCCAGTACGCTTAGTATAAGTTTTACTTCACCAAAATACTTCTCGATCGCGTTTACGTAAAAAAATCAATTACTGGGGAAACATGGACAGCGCCTCCGCGGCCGCGCGTCCATGTTTCCATAGAATTGAAATTTTTACGTAAACGCGATCGAGAAGTATTTTGGTGAAGTAAAACTTATACTAAGCATACAGTGCGCTTAGTATAAGTTTTACTTCACCAAAATACTTCTCGATCGCGTTTACGTAAAAAAAATCAATTACTAGGGAAACATGGACAGCGACTCCGCGCGCGCGCGTCCATGTTTCCATAGAATTGAAATTTTTACGTAAACGCGATCGAGAAGTATTTTGGTGAAGTAAAAGTTATACTAAGCGTACGGGTTTCCTCTACTACTAGTAGTAATAATAGCTCAATGGTTTCCTCGCGATGTTTTTCTTCACCGATAACCGTTTAGTTCGAGAGCGGGGTGAGGGGAGGGAAGTGCGGGCGCCGGGCGAGTCTCTTTATCTCTTTAGCAGTTTTTTTGGCATTAACTACTTTTTGGGTTTCAAATTAAGAGGCTGACAACACCTAATTTTGTTGAAATTGATGTCATTTAAACAGTTTTTTGAGAAAAACTGTTTGTTCTAGCACATCAAAAAAATTATATGTTAATAATTCATCATATTTCAAAGACCGTGGACGGACTCTATACATAATTGGACGAAATCGGCTCGATAGAAAATAATTGCAAAGATAGGTCTTAAAATCATCATTAAACGGTTCTATGTCTTTATTTTTTTGGCGTATGGGTCTGCAATTAAAAACATGAAGTGAACATATTCATACCTAAACCGCTAACGAGTCATATTTCACAAATAATCCACAGTTTTTTTTTTAATTCAATATTTGCCCGATAAATTTCAATATACCCGGCTGCCCAGTCATAGCGGCATCTCGTTTACTCCGATACAAATAGACAGTGTGCGCCGACGTTGGTGTTGACAGCGTCTTAAGTTTTAATTATATGGGTATATCACCTACGAACGAATGTTGCTAAACTGCCATTTTTATCAAAGTTGTGTCGTATTTTCTACAAAAGTACTTTTGTAGAAAGAAACGCATAAGTTGGGCGCGTAGGCTACGTTGCCTGACTGTGCAATAGAAGAGGGAGAGGTAAGGGCTGCGCGGGCGGCCGGGGCGGGGGGATTGCTGGCCAAAACAGCGTCGCGCTCTCGCGCTCGCGCGGCGCCCGTCATGTTGATTTATATTAAGTATACGACGGACCGCGACGCTTGCGTGTGTTCCGACCTGTTACCTGTTGTTACCGTTGCACCCAATCGTTTGAAAATATGGACAGTGATAAGAGTGATAGTGAAGACGACATGAATATTGGCTTACAATATTTGGTGGAATGGGGGTTGTCTCCAGCAACAGTAAAGAATTTTGAAGGTAAGTTGATACATACCTACAATTACGTTGATCTATTTTCGATACCTAAGCTTTACTTAATAGGTACTATGTCCTTTGTGTGAAGTGTTCAGTGATATTTATTTATTTATTATAAGTGTGGATTATCTACTATTTTGATAGATCGGAATTTTATGCAGCATAACATTAAAATAAATGCACACTTCCCCAGCACACGTCCACGCCCAGGCAGGTCAGGTCTCTTTTCAGTTTTTCTGTCAGGTTTTCTGTGATTTTTGTCGTGAAATAATCTTATCTTATTTATCTCTTTGGCACCTTGTCTTAGCATTATCTCTGATTGTTTCAGATAACCAGATTACTTTTAAGTTAATGGAAGACATCCAGGAATTTGAACTTAAAGAACTTATTCCTGGCATAAAAGAGAGAATACTGTTCAAACGCGGCCTGGACAAGCTGAAAAATTTAATTCATGTAAGTATCACTACCTAGGTATACAGGGTTCGATTTAATGAACCGTCACGAATTCAAACAGGGGTTGTGTAAATCGAATATTCTATATTAGGTCAGTTTTAGCGTCATTTGTCTCGAAGTCTTGACAGTTAAGTTTTTTGTTGATCGTCATGAATCAAACAAATATTATCAAAACAAATCATCCCTTTAGGGTTCCGTAAAGATAGTGTCGTGATTGTTATTATAAAGTGTTTGATTGTGAGTTTATGATAAAAACAGTAAACGAGTGTGCTTGTATTTCTCCTCTCTGCGCATTCTCACCATCCTCTGCCACCAGTGGCCTGCGGAAAGCCTTGAGGCCTGCACATTTAGTAAAGTACCTAAACAAATGGAGTATAGGTACTTTGGTTATTCATTAAATTATTATTACAGGATACAGCATCTGAAGATACCAAAAGCTTGTGCTCAAGCGATGTATGTAGCACTAGCAGCACAAATAGCACTGAACCAACTGATCACAAAAATGTGCTAACCGAAAATTGTCGTGTAAGTTTTTTTGTTAATTTGGCCAGATTTTTTTGTTTGTGTAACTAACAACCTCTAGCTAGTCAAATATTTTCCCGCTATTGCTTAGATCTCGTACATCTATCGTTAACGTTATTTCCTTCTTTTAATAATTTTGTCTCATTTCATTAGGAACAAAGTGATTTAAAATCTATTTTGAAGACTACAAATTGTGGAGAATTGTGTCTTGCTTTTGTAAACAAAAGCATTGATATGACTACAAGAAATAACATTACGAAAACTGTAGTGGAATATTTTATTAAACAGCATGGTTCCATGTCAAGCCGCGACTTTGATGACATGTCCAGCCAAATAATACTACTGTTTCCTTCTGAATGCAAGGTTTTTAATTATTTTATATCATTTATACCTACAAGTAGAAGTAGAAGAAAGTAGAATTTGGCAGAGAATGCATTCAGAGGTCTTACTAGTAGTGTTGCACCGAATGTGGGTCCTGCCGTATGTCGAATTCGGCCGAATGTTCGGTTTAAATATGTGCCGAAGCCGAAGTTCGGCCGAAATTCGGTTATACCTGATTTACACTCTCGCCTCGTCACCTCGCCTCGCGCCTCGCCTCGTCGTCTCGCTCCGGACGCGAGCCTCAAAATCAAGGTAAATCACGAGACGAGGCGCGCCTGTTCACACTCTCGTCTCGTGGCTCGTCCCGCAGTTCGTCTCGCCACTCGTACGCGAGTGTAAACCAGGTATTAAATTTCGCGCGCTTTTGCTCAATGAACGGGTCAGATCGTGTTCATTTCGTCGCTTGTAATTTCACTCACCCGCGTCCCGCCTGCCACCCGCGTTCACCCCGCGGCCTCTTGTGTTAACGAAAACGCGTGCATTTGTTTATTTACCTTGTATTTTTTTAGTTCTTTGATTGTATAAACGGCATAACGTAGCTGATACACTAACTTTCCGCCACCACAACATGCCACTGGTTAGAAATATTAAGAGAAAATAAAGTATTTGTCAAAAAATTATTAAGCGTAATTGCAAATTAAATTATGAATATTTGAATAACCTGTTTATAATTAAATGTTTTTAAAAATAATAATAAATAAAAAACATTGTTTTGTTTCATAAAAAAAAATAGAAGACTGAAATTCAAAGTAAAAGGAAATAAAAGCAAACACAAGCATTCACGTTAAGTACCTATTTACTTACAAATCATCATTTGATGTGGATTTCATTTTAAAATAAATTTCTTTTCACTTTTCCATTTCTTATGTAAGTTAATTTAAGCTACCGAATTTCGGCCGCCATTCGGCAGATCTAACCGAAATTCGGCCGGAGACGAAGTTCGATAAAAGCTGCCGAACTTCGGTAATACCGATTATGAAACGAATTTCGGTGCATCTCTACTTACTAGTAACTTAGGTTATTTATAATATGTTATATCCTATTAATATTATAAACGCGAAAGTTTGTATGTATGGATGGATGTTTGTTACTCTTTCACGCTAAAACGGTTTGACGGATTCTGATGAAATTTGGCACACAGATAGTTTATAATCCGGATTGACATATAGGATACTTTTTATCCCGGAAAATTGCATAGTTCCCGCGGCATAGCGATAAACGAATTCTTCGCAGACGGAGTCGCGGGCAACAGCTAGTGTTTATATAAAATTTTGTAAACTTAGTATACATAGGTACCTAAATCATTCTGAGTGCCGTTTGCCTACTAGTGTAGAAAATTAATGTGTAGTAAAATATAGTTTGCAGTATTTTAGTAAAAGTTTGTAGTTATTGCATGGAAATCGAAGAGTTACCAATAGGTTATCAAAGCGTTAATTTTTCATTAAATATATAGAGTGTGGCAGTTAGTAAGGTAGGTAAAAATCAATGTAACATAGTCTGTTTTCATTTTAGGAGACATATTATGTTCCAAGCAGGAAATATTCGGCGAAATCATACATTCCTGCCAGGGGAAAGTTGGTGGATAGGTACCATAATCAGAAAAGGTTATTGAGGAAAACTGCTGTTCGCCACTGTGCTGCTGCCGCTGTGACCAAAGATGATACTGAAGGTAGGCATAGATTCTTATGTACTTGGGCATGTTTTATGTTTCGGTCCCTGTATCTTTTCTTTGTAGGTATATATCTACTCTTGTTTCTTGTCCTGTCAATCATCCGAAGGTTAACGGAAAGAGACCCCTTTTAGGGATAAGTTCGCCTTTGTAAATCTGTTTTATCCTGTAATCTGTTAATTTGTGTTTTATGTACAAGAAAGAGATTTAAATACATAAATACATACATACATAGATACCCTCAGACCAAGAAAAAAAAGGAGAATAGTTTTATTTTTTCTATAAATAGAATTGAAGTAAACTTAATATTGGTCACGAACTGAGGACATTATGTTCCACTCATTTTTTCTCGATGTTGATATTTTTTCATCCATGATAAGAACTAGTCTACTACACATCTAAATACCTAAATGCAAATTATTTTGTGACACATTACTTAAATTTCCAGAATCAGGATTTAGTACCACTATCACAGCAGAAGAGGTTGAAGAGTACCAATTATGGCTCAAATTTAATAAGGAGCCATTTGTTGAAATTTTGGAGAAGTGGCAAAAGACGAGACCCTACAGAATGAAGTACTTAGCTTGTCATGAAAACACAATACAGGATATACTTTCTGAATGGCCAAGTCTAAAATTAAGCCTAGGGTACAAGCTGGTATGTCTTTTAAGTTCTATATATTCTTATTTCTAGGCTAAAAGTTTTATAATATACAGGGTTATTGGTAATTCGACCTATTCCCGTTAAGGAGTTATGGGGGAGGTCATTTGCAATCATTTTTGTCCCATAATGCCTTATGCAAAAATGAACCATTTCTGAGATAATTGAAATTTAAGTTTTTTTGAAAAAAAAGTCGGAAACGCATCTTCAAAAATTTATTTAAAAAAAAGTTGGCCATGTAAGTAAAGTTTTTTTATTTTTTTATGTACAAGATAAAATAGCTGTTTATATGCAATATTAAAAGTATAATTATCTGTACACGTTTAAGAACGCAAGACCAAAAAGTAAAAAAAAATATGATTTTTTTATAAGGTTGTTCAAAATGAATAGCACAATAACAGAAAATTTTACTACTACATTTGGCGTGCAGATTGTACGGAAAACATGCACGTATTTCTAGCTTTCTATCAAGCTACTAAAACTATCATTTTTGTAAATGGTTGCCAGAAAAAAATAATCACAAAGGACGTAGGAAGAAAATCACGACCAAACATTTCTCAAAATCAACTCATCAATGAAAAATTTATTAAAAAAAAAGTTGGCCATTTATGTAATTTTTTTTTATTTGGTTGTGTACAAGATAAAATAGCTGTTCTTATGCAATATTGAAAGTGCAACTATCTGTACACGTTTATGAATGCGAGACCAAAAAGTAAAAATAAATATGATTTTTATCAGGTTCAACAACGTGTTTCCAAACAAATTGCTGTGGACTGAAAACCTAGAGGGTACTTCCAGTTGTCCTTTGCCGGTTTTTTTTACTGCCGGTGTTTTTCTTATTGGGGGGGGGGGGGGGGGTCAAAAAGTGCTTAAAATTACATCCGTGTATACATTGTTAATTTTCAGATTGAAACCGACTTTGACGACATGTATCCCAATCGTGGGCTGAATTTGTTAAAAAAGTGGCCTATGTTTATGGACAAGGCTCTTCCACACTTCAAAAAACTTAAATCTAGTGAATTGGATATTCTTGAAGGAAATCCAATGGAAGGTGAGAATTTACACATATATATCATTTACAACTTACAACTTTATAACAATGAAATGTCTCTACATTGAATATATTTAAAAAAAAAGGAAAACGGACTATTGAAATGTTCACTGAATTCACTGATTCAATCATTTTAATTTTTTATATGTTTGTATGTATGTGTCTTTGCGGCTTCATCACGTCAAAACAATGGGATTTTTTTGATGTCGGTGCCTAGTACTAGAATTTTTAGGTGCTGGCACTGACTTTAGGTTTAATTTTCTTTTATTATTTGTTTTAGATGCCAGAGATTACGTTTTTTTCAAACTTATGGCCCATAAAATGCCTCCAACTATAAAAGTTCCAATGTGCATTGACAGCAAAAAGAAGCATTATAAACCGAGCATAGTGGAGTCGCAGAACGCATTCATTTTGCACGTAACGGTTGGTACAATTAATATAATAAATAATGTTAATATCTAAATTAGATACTCGTACCATACTAAACTTGTACAATTGGGATGTTTCTTGGGTACAGTGCTTCTATTTTCTTAATGTCTCTCGGCAAACTTCGTGTTTCCGAACCCAAAAGAATGATAATTTCCGTGTTCATCAAGTATTAGATTTATCTTGTATCAAAATTTGAATTCAGAACTAAGTTCTTTATTCTTATTTTGTTTCGATTCCCGCAAAAACAAAACAAAAATTATAAAAGGAAATTTGTTCTGAATTCAATGATACGATAAATCTAATAATTGATGGACATGGAAATTATCATTAATTTGTGTTGTTGTAGTTTGTTTTGTCATTCAAACCTATAGGGTACTTCTAGTAGTCCTAGAAACTTGAAATTTGGTATGAAGGTAGCTCTTATAGCACAACCAATTAAATAAATCAGAAAATCATAACTTTTTTATGTCTGTCTATGTAAGTAACCAATATGAAATATGAAAATTGAACCCCACACTGCGTACATTTTGCTTAGGAGCAGATTTTCCCCAGCTTTTTTACGAAACCCTCAGTGCGCGAATCCGGCTCGCACTTGGCCGGGGTTCTTTTTTATAATTTCTAAACAAAAAAAATAGTTTCCAATGTTTTTCATATTTTAAATCATGGACTAAAAACAATTTCTCAGGATACGGAGCTATGTAAATGATTGAATCACATCTTTATCTCGCTAATATTATTAAAGCGAAAGTTTGTATTGTATGGGTATGTGTGAGTGTTAGTTTACCTATTCATTTAGAAATCAGAAGTAGCTCACTAATTGTTTTTTTTTTGTTGTTGTTTCAGAACCAAAATGAAATAAAAAACAAACTTGAACAGTGTCAGAAGGCACATTTGACAAGAGGAACTACGTTCCAGCCTCTCATCGTCGCCGTGGGACCGACGAACAAGAACATGGACTTCTATGTTGCCGTGGAAAATATATTATATAAAATCGATTCTGTGCTGAAAGCCGTCGACGTATGCTTTAAAGTCATACATGTGCTCAACGCCCAGTACCCGGTAGAAAGTATAAGCGTTTGGACTTTTATTCAAAAATATTTTTATGATATTGACTGCAAGAGTGACAAGAAAATTTCGTCTGTTTCAAGTTTCTTATCAGACTTATTGTAGTTTGGAATATCTTGCTTATTCGTAACAGTTGACATTTTTATTCCGTTTCAACAATGTTTGTTTGCTTTGTCTGCTCGGTAGTGGCAAACAACCACCAAGAACTTATTCATCATTACAAAACTAGCCACAACTTAGGTCTAGACTCAACTTATAAATGCGCACAGTCGAATTGTTTTAGAACATTTCAAAGTTTAAGGTCGTTTCGTCGTCATTTAGTTAGTCATAATGTTTCGACATTAAACATAACTGCAGTGATTCCTCCGACACCTAGTTTAGACGTGCCAGATATTGATCATGATTTCGATAACGATAATGAATGTTGTAATGATCAGGAAACTACTCGTAAATTCGATACCGTGAGTAACAACAATGATAATTTACAGAAGTCTACGGCAAGTTTAGCGTTATCTTTATATAGCAATCCCTCGTTAAATCGTAAAAGTGCTACGAAAATAATTGACGAAATTTCAGAACTAGTAACCGGAGTTATCGGAACCATGTTATCTGAATTATTACCGAGTGTTTCCATAGATAATGACAATGCACTAAAAAATGTAATTAATACAATTTCCCATTCATTCGATGATTTAAACACAGAGAGTCGAGTTATTAAATATTTTTCTAAACGTAATCTCTATATACCACCTCGCAATTTCATTATAAATGAAAGTGTCACTGTAAGTACAGGAAATTCTACGGTAATGCTAAGGCCTATGTCGGAAACTGGAGCAATAGTACCACTAAGAGAAATTTTCCAAAAAATTTTTGAATTGCCAAACTTTCTTAAATATTGCTTGGCTGATTCATTTGACGTTAACTCTATATCAAATTTTACCCAAGGTAATGTTTGGAAACAAAAAGTATCCGGAAAAGCAGACGACGATAATAGCTTATGTATTCCATATTTCCTATATTTTGATGATTTCGAATGTAACAACCCACTGGGAAGTCATGCAGGGATACATTCAATAGCCGCCGTGTATTATCAATTTCCTACCTTAAAAGGGGAATACGCCTCTCTATTGGATAATATATTTGTTGCAATGTTACATAAATCATCCAGTAAAGTTCATGGGAATGCTGCAACTCTTTACGAACTTATAAAGGAGTTAAAGTATTTAGAAGAAATTGGAATAGATTTAGAAACATCAGAAGGTAATTTTAAAGTTTATTTTATACTAGGAATGATTATTGGTGACAATTTAGGACTTAATACTGTGCTTGGATTTGCCAAGTCGTTTTCGAGTAACTATTACTGTCGAATATGTAAGGCTCATAAAAACATTATGCAAACACAATGCAAGCAAGATGACAGTTTGCTACGAAACCAGCACAATTATGATACTGATGTCGCAGTTGACAATGTAACAATGACAGGAATAAATGAGCGTTGTGTATTTAATGACATTAACACTTTTCATGTTGTTGATAATTTATGTGTTGATATAATGCATGACATATTCGAAGGAGTTTGTCATTATGACTTGACTCATATCATTTTGTATTTTACAGAAAACATTGCTATATTCAATTTAAACTATTTGAATAATAGATTAAGATTATTTGACTACACCTATAGTGAGCTTAATGATAAATGTGGAATGATAAAACAGGAACATTTAATGAAAAGAAAGTTTAAGATGTCTGCGTCTGAAATGATGTCATTTGTACATATCTTTCCCCTGTTGATAGGAGATTTAATACCTGAAGATGATAACGTATGGCAATTTTTTCTAACGCTTCTAGAAATAATTGACATTCTTTTTTGTAGAAACATCGATAACAGTACTTTATTGTATTTAGAATCCTTAATAAGCGAACATCACGAAAGTTACATCCAACTGTTTCATGACACTTTAAAACCCAAACACCATTTTATGCTGCATTATCCGCATGTTATTAAACAGATAGGGCCGTTGAGACTAATATGGTGTATGCGATTCGAAGCTAAACATAAACAATTAAAAAAAACAGCATCACTTATAACGTCAAGGAAAAACTTGCCCCTGACTTTGTTAATAAAAGAACAGTTGTATTTTGCGCACAGACTTTACACAGGAAAAGGGTGTGAAAATAGAATAGAGTTAGGCTCCCAGAAATCTGAATTGTATTCTGAATCCAATATTGATACTCATATAAAAGATGTCATCATTCCTGATGATGTAAATTTAGCAAAGTCTTTCAACTGGGTTTATTTTAATGGGATAAAATATGTGCCTGGAATGATTTTAATCACATCGGATGAGGCATGCTATCAGTTTTTTAGAATACAGTTTATTTTTGTATCGACATCAAATGAAACCATATATTTTCTATCAGAACAAATTGATTATATTGGATTCAATTGTCATCTGCAGGCACATCATTTTAACCCTAATGAGACTGGCTCATGCAGGTTCATTATGCCAGAACATCTCATTTTTGCACCGACATTTTCTCATATAATGAGTAATGGAGATTTGTACTGCAGACTAAAATATATGTAGATAGGGAATTAACGGGAATAGGTCGAATTACCAATAACCCTGTATATTATAAAACTTTTAGCCTAGAAATAAGAATATATAGAACTTAAAAGACATACCAGTTTGTACCCTAGGCTTAATTTTAGACTTGGCCATTCAGAAAGTATATCCTGTATTGTGTTTTCATGACAAGCTAAGTACTTCATTCTGTAGGGTCTCGTCTTTTGCCACTTCTCCAAAATTTCAACAAATGGCTCCTTATTAAATTTGAGCCATAATTGGTACTCTTCAACCTCTTCTGCTGTGATAGTGGTACTAAATCCTGATTCTGGAAATTTAAGTAATGTGTCACAAAATAATTTGCATTTAGGTATTTAGATGTGTAGTAGACTAGTTCTTATCATGGATGAAAAAATATCAACATCGAGAAAAAATGAGTGGAACATAATGTCCTCAGTTCGTGACCAATATTAAGTTTACTTCAATTCTATTTATAAAAAAAATAAAACTATTCTCCTTTTTTTTCTTGGTCTGAGGGTATCTATGTATGTATGTATTTATGTATTTAAATCTCTTTCTTGTACATAAAACACAAATTAACAGATTACAGGATAAAACAGATTTACAAAGGCGAACTTATCCCTAAAAGGGGTCTCTTTCCGTTAACCTTCGGAAAATTGACAGGACAAGAAACAAGAGTAGATATATACCTACAAAGAAAAGATACAGGGACCGAAACATAAAACATGCCCAAGTACATAAGAATCTATGCCTACCTTCAGTATCATCTTTGGTCACAGCGGCAGCAGCACAGTGGCGAACAGCAGTTTTCCTCAATAACCTTTTCTGATTATGGTACCTATCCACCAACTTTCCCCTGGCAGGAATGTATGATTTCGCCGAATATTTCCTGCTTGGAACATAATATGTCTCCTAAAATGAAAACAGACTATGTTACATTGATTTTTACCTACCTTACTAACTGCCATGCCAAAACATGCCCAAACATGCCCAAGTACATAAGAATCTATGCCTACCTTCAGTATCATCTTTGGTCACAGCGGCAGCAGCACAGTGGCGAACAGCAGTTTTCCTCAATAACCTTTTCTGATTATGGTACCTATCCACCAACTTTCCCCTGGCAGGAATGTATGATTTCGCCGAATATTTCCTGCTTGGAACATAATATGTCTCCTAAAATGAAAACAGACTATGTTACATTGATTTTTACCTACCTTACTAACTGCCACACTCTATATATTTAATGAAAAATTAACGCTTTGATAATCTATTGGTAACTCTTCGATTTCCATGCAATAACTACAAACTTTTACTAAAATACTGCAAACTATATTTTACTACACATTAATTTTCTACACTAGTAGGCAAACGGCACTCAGAATGATTTAGGTACCTATGTATACTAAGTTTACAAAATTTTATATAAACACTAGCTGTTGCCCGCGACTCCGTCTGCGAAGAATTCGTTTATCGCTATGCCGCGGGAACTATGCAATTTTCCGGGATAAAAAGTATCCTATATGTCAATCCGGATTATAAACTATCTGTGTGCCAAATTTCATCAGAATCCGTCAAACCGTTTTAGCGTGAAAGAGTAACAAACATCCATCCATACATACAAACTTTCGCGTTTATAATATTAATAGGATATAACATATTATAAATAACCTAAGTTACTAGTAAGTAGAGATGCACCGAAATTCGTTTCATAATCGGTATTACCGAAGTTACTCTATGACTACCTTCAGTATCATCTTTGGTCACGGCGCCGCGTTGAGCATTTTTAAGAACAGCAGAGCCTCTCAATAACCTTTCTTTTATATTATGTTACCTACCTATCCACCAACTTCCCCGTGGCAGGAATGTATGACTTAGCCGAATATTTCCTTCTTGGAATATAATATGTCTACAATACAATGAAAACAGACTATGTGACATTGATTCTCACCTTTCTACTAACTGCCCGACATCTTTAATGATAATCTACAATCTTTTATTGAAATACATAGTTAGATAAATAAATTGTACTTATAATTTAAAGCTGATAAAAAAGAGCTTGAATTTTCTTTGTGTTAACTATATGTTATTTGTTTTTAAAGCCTATATCTGAGTAAGGGTTAAATTACGTTTATCTCAAATAAATAAGGAAGCGTTACGCTTCGGCGGTAGCGAAACGAATACAGTAATCGCCGAAGTGTGCTCCCAGAGGAAGGACTATGGATTAGTCCAAAACATACAAACAATCTATTAAGCACTACGCCATTAAGATTAACTAATAATTAACTAATTTCATTAAGTATATTTCTCGTTTAGGATTAGGCAAAAAAATATGTACTTAATTAGTATAAGTATAAAGAAATATTTAACAGCAGAATGACTTAACACACGTAATACATAAAATACAGAGTGGTTTTCGATAAACTACATATTTTTAGGGCTAAAATTTCAGCCAATTTTATCGGTGAAACTTTTTTTTTTCTTTTGGTTGGTTGTTTATTGTTATTGATAATTAATAACCGGACCATTGTGATAAACCTGCATTTATTTTTTTAATTTTTGCATAATTAATTAGATTAAAAGTTATACCCTTGTCATACCGTCTTAATTACGATGATGATGTACTTACCCAACCTTTTACTGAAAAGCTTAAAAATCTGTAAAAAAAAATTAATGACTAGAAAAATAAAATAAAAAGTTTCACCCATATAATTAGCTGAAATTTCAACCCTATAAATATGTACAGTTTATCGAAAACCACCCTGTATCATTTTAAAGCTGATGAAAGAGAGCTTGATGATTCTCCAATTAAACTATGTGATTTATTTTTGTATTTTTTAAGCCCGTAAGTAACTGAATAAGGGTTAAATTAAGTTTGGGTGAAGTAAATAAAACCGTTTTTTTTAAATATTTCATTGTTTATTTTCTCAACCACTGTTCTGTTATTTCCCATATCATATCATTTGTGTTCTTACTACATTTATGCCCTTGAATGTTTGAGTATTGACTAAATTACTTTTGAATAACATAAGCCGCTTTTGTATGTTTTATTTTATTTTATTTTATTTTTTATATTTGGAAAACAAACAGGCAAACATAGCACAAATACATAAATAATTTAAACAATTCATTAGCCCAAACAGTTTTCACTTATAACTAATAACATTTCTGTTGCTCAAACAAGAAGTATACTGTAAATATAGAGAGAAAAAAAAAAGAAAGAACCGAATGAATACAATAGTAATGATATATTATAACCAAATAGAAAAGTATAATTGTATAACTATTTTCTTCCAAAGGTTCCTCCCGTTGACCTACCTACTATTTACTTATTATAATCTAATTCTAATTATCTGTAGATAGTTAAAGAAAATTAGCAAGATTAGTCTATGTTATGATCTTCTGATAAAGGAGTAGTTTAAAAGTGTTGTACTCTTTGCCCCCGTTTTTTGTATTCCACCAATGAACCGTTTTAGTTATGAACGTTATGTATGTAAATTATACTAAATATTGTATTTTATGAACCTAATTTTTGTGTCATTTACTAACCAGTTTCTATATTTTTAGTGTAGGAAGCTACAGTAAAAATATTATAATAGCTGATTAGTAAATTATATTAAAGTTTGATTCATAAAACATACTGAAGGCATCTAGTAATTTCTATTTTTAGAAATTGTAAAAAATATAATAATTGGTACAGTACAACATACAAAAGCAGATTAGTTAATTGCACGAAAGTAAAGTACGTGAGGTGTACTAAAGACAGGTTGTAAATATAACAAAGAACTAAGTTGAAAATACAACGCTTTATTTAGTAAAAAATGCGGAAGCTGTTTGGTAAATTTTACTAAAAATAGTTACATAAAACATACTAAAGAGATATAGTAAATGCTACTAAAGAATACAATCATTGGTACTGTAAAATATACGAAAGACGTACAGTGAACTGTATTAAATAGGATTCAGTAAAACTAACCAAAGAAAAGCAGTAAAATATACATAAGCTGTTTGGTAAAACTTACTAAAGACAGTTACTTAAAACATACTAAATTAAACTAGTAGTGATTACGAAAATAATTTCATCAATAATACAGCATGAGGTTGGGTAAAACATATCAAACCTGTTCACTAAAATATACTAAAGATAAATTTGTAAAAAGTACGGCAGTAGTTATAGTAAACCCCACGAAACTAGTACTGGTACTTCAAGAAATCAATTTAGTTGACAATACAATGTGAAGTAGGTGAAATTTACTAAAGCTTACAGTAGTATATTACAATATACTTTAGTAAAATATACTTACATTGTTCAGCATTATCAATATACCACTTTTGTTAGATATACATTATTAATATGATAAATTATACTTCAGTGGATAGAAAATACGTGATAAAAAATACTCAACGAATATGTTGATTTTACTTAACAGAATTTGTAATTATCAACCTTTATATGTTTAGTAAAATCAACAAATTTCGTGTGTAGGTCCCAAATCAACCTAAAAATTTAGTAAGGTTTAGTAAAACTTTAGTAAAATCAATCAAAGCATTTTTTCAGTGTAGCATTTAATAAAATCATCGGCCTATAAGTGCTTAATACCGGAAGACGCAGTGTAGGTAGGCCTCCAACAAGATGGAGCGACGGCCCAGTGAAGGTGGCGGGAACGCGTTTTGGATGCGGTTCGCTTAGGGCCGATCTGTTTGGCGAGACTTGGGGGAGGCCTATGTTCAGCAGTGGACGTCTTTCGCCTGAAATGTTGATATGCAATGTCAACATGACATTTGCAATGAAAGGGTTCACCCTGATACGTGATTCAGTTTCCTTGACCGTACAGTTTTTAACTTGGGGTTAATTCTTAGAATGTTTTGGATAGACACGAGTTTTATTTTCTTCTAAATAGTTAACAAATAAATTCAAAATGTGGTCAAGCTGGTTCCTTGGACTAGAGCCAAAAATATGATGAGCTTGAATCAAATATGCCAAGAGTTCGGTCACAGCTAAGCATCAGTATATCTCAGAATCCAAATTGCCAAATAAAAAAACACGTGAATATTTGAACACAGAAAATTTTTAGGGCGTAAAGGCGTATTCCCTTCCGGGTCATGGCTGTTCGTATGACTGAATGTTCAAATGGTTCGAATGTGTGTGTCAAAGTGTACAAAGTTTATGGTTAAAATGATGCGGTGACAAAATGACAAAAGTTCACATTGTATTTATGTTACATCATGCTTGTGTCAGAATGTTAACATTTTACAATGTGTTTACGTCAAATTATGTCAGAGATAAAATATATAAACGTTACAACATTTTAATGACTAATCATGATTTGATTGACTAAATAACTGATTCTTATAATGGCAAA
Organism: Archips xylosteana; assembly: GCA_947563465.1. Lineage (NCBI taxonomy): Eukaryota > Metazoa > Arthropoda > Insecta > Lepidoptera > Tortricidae > Archips > Archips xylosteana. The sequence goes on along the minus strand of OX387349.1, from coordinate 23,367,192 downwards.
AATCTATGTACCTACCTATGAATAATTGGGGGGAACGTATCAAAATAAAACGAATAATGGACGAAATACATAATGGTCATAATATATACTAAAATTTTCTATGAAACTATTGATTAAACGAACTTTTTTAATCATGTGATCTACAGATTGGTTTAGGTTAGGTTAGGTTTATTTTATGAAAATCCTGTAAAGTTGAGAATTTCCAAGAAAATTGCATTATATCAAATGACCATTATGTATTTCGTCCATTATTAATTTTAAACTTTATATATTTTGATACGTACCCATAATTGGGATATATTATAAATAATAAAGACCCCATTATATTGTTAAAATCGTAAAATACAGGCCAATTTAAGAAAACAATCATCCGATTGCCAATCAGATACATTTAATTTTTACAAGCTTTTATTTCTCCTTAGGAAGCATTTTGTAGTGACGTACCCGAAAAATGAAGTAATAAATTGTTAGCAGTACTCGAAAGAGTTTTTAATGACTATTTACGGATAACTAACTCCATGATAATTGATAACAAACAATACATCATAAGTATTGGTCATTATGACACTGATACAAACTGTAAATTTTGACTCTCATTCATAGGCATATCAAAGATGTCATTATGATTTTATACATATCGTTCTAACACTTGCACTTTGAAACAATTAGTATATTAGATACTGGCTCGTTCTGACAAATTATCTTTATGACTATTAATGTATAATATAACAATCGTTCTTTCAAACAATCGTATTATATGTCTGTTGTGCACTGTGGTTGTGCATTTTGACACTCGTATTATTTAGCACATAGGTAATCGAACTATTTGGACATTCAGTCATACGAACAGCCATGACCCGGAAGGCACAAAACTTACTCACGCAATAGGGATGTTGACGCCATTAAAAAATAATCCGAAGACACGATTCCAGTAAAAAAACGCTTTTTTTAGCCCTGAAAACCAGGTTAATTTTCGCTTAACTGCAAAATAAGATTTTTTGTTGCTTTAAAACGAATAAATAGGTGGTTAGTTGATTGAGTTGGCGAACAAGTGACGTCATAAGTTGCTATTGCCATTCAAACTCAATGGGAGAATTGTGTTTTGACAGCTCATAAAAAGTAAGTCAGTTGATTGGTAGTGTCAACATTCCTATTTCTAAACAATTATGACATCCAGGTTTATCTGTTAGATTTCAAACACACTAATATAAATGTTCCCAAAACAGCTTCGCCTACCTCAAACTAATTGGGTAATGAATCGTTTACAAAGGGCGTCAATGGCGGCAACCGCCAAGCGCCATCAAACAGCAGTTAAACGGTTAATTAACCCTGAACCAGCAATTCTGTGACGCGTAATGTGACGCTGGAACACCCTAATTGGTTACATCCACGGGTAAAAAGCCGTGGTGGCCTAATATGGCCTCTCAAGCAGAGGGTCGTGGACATGAAACTAGACTCACTCATAGTGAAAATAAACGAATCACTCACGTCTTAAAACGAGTTTAACTCGACATGTAACGGGCTAATCCGTAGCCCTTCCTCTCGGAGTTGCACACAGAGTACATTATATATAGGAGGATAGAGATATCACTCTATTCAACGGCACAACGCCATCTAACGCAAATTCCCGTAACTACTATTAGGAACCATACCTATAATATCAAGGACCAATAATCACACGTACCAATACCAGCCCTGCTGTGCCACTGCCCATGGGCCACTGCCACAGCTTTTTTGAAACTAGAATTTAAAGTTGTTTTCATCTATTCTCTACATGATTTGATAAATAATATCGCCATCTAGTGCAAATTGACGGAACAAAAAATAGACATTGTTGGAAGTGAAAGGACCGTGGAGTTGCACGTCACGGCGTCTGCCAAACGCGCACTGCGTGCTACTGCCCTGGTCGCGCGGCTACTCGACGCAACTGACAGCGACACACAACTACCCCCGTTTTCATCATCACTTTTATTGTCATTGTCAAATATAGGGTAGCGCACAATACTAACAACATCACTTTGTTCGCTCACACTCACCGTTTGCGTTTGGCAGCCGCCGTGACGTGCAACTCCGAGAGGAAGGGCTGCGGTTTAGCCCGAAACATGTCGAGTTAAACTCGTTTTAAGACGTGAGTGATCCGTTTATTTTCACTCAGAGGGTCGTGGGTTCGCACCTCTGAGTTTTTCGGAATTTATGTGTTAAATTACATTTATTTTGAGATTTACCATAGCTTTACGGTGAAAAGAAAACATCATGAGGAAAACTGGTCACACCTGAGAAGGAATTCAATGGTGCGTGTGAATTTCCCGATCCTTGCTTGGGTGGGAAAAGACCCAAGCCCTCTCATTATGAGAGGAGGTATGTGCCCTCCAGTAGGAAACAAGGCTGGGATGATGATGATGAGATTACTCTCGCACTATATGACAGGTACGATGAAAGAACAAAAGTCTAATCCCCTTTTTTGAAAAATTAAATTATAATCTCCAAATGTAAAGCTCGCAAAGTACTATATTTAACTTAACTTACCATGGAGTCAAGTATGATTATATCTAAAAATAAAATGTATTTTTTCGACTTTTACAGAAATTGTTACCTGTTGTGTTCCCACATCAATAATATTTAGATTTAATTTTTTCTGTCGTAATTTGGAACGCATCTGTTAGTGATAGTTTTTCGCGGTAGATATAGTTTTTTCTTTTTGTTATTAATGCCATTTGAAGGTAGATATTGGAGTGGGCGGCTCATGGACAGTCGCATTTTCGCTGTGTCTTTCGTGTGTCGTATCGGATAAGTAAGGAGCGCTCAAAACCAGCCCAATTTGTACCTCTGAAAGAGATTCCCCTGCAGCATCAGCTCGTGAATCCAGGACGTCGGTACCGACTGGACTGCAGACCACGAAGGCGCTGGGTGAGTCGGCCTGCACTTTCTATCTGCTTTCACTGGCACTCTATTTTGTTTCGTTTCGTTCTTTCTCGTACATCAGGTCCTTCACCAATAAAAATTTCGTTTAATTTCGTTTCGAAAATACGGTTTCCCGGCTCGCGGGCGACTGTACAGTTACCATAGTAATTGTTCGTGATCCGTGATGCGATGACTAACTTTCAAACCGCTGCTATAACTCGAGAAGTTGCTTAAGTGATCAGACAAGTTCTTTCCGTGTAACCTTCATATATATATGTTCTCTAAGGACTTTAGAATTAATCTAAAATACATTAGATAAAACAGGTCGTCGCTGCATCTTGTTGGAGGCCTACCTACACTGCGTCTTCCGGTCCGTGGACGCCACTCGAGAACCTTTTGTCCCATCGGCCATCAGTTCTACGAGCGATGTGCCCTGCCCACTGCCACTTGAGTTTGGCGACTCTTCGAGCTATGTCGGTTGGTGACGACCTAGTTAAGGATGCGGATGACACGGGACCGATCTGTTTGGCGAGCCTTGGGGGAGGCTTATGTTCAGCAGTGGAGTTCGGCTGAAATGATGATGATGACATTAGATAAAACTTTTCTAAAAGATCACGAACTTCCTGCTGATTTGAAAAGCTCCAGTTCACAACAGCGGAGTGTCATTTGCCATGAAAAGCTGAGCTTCCGCCCGCCGCGCCACATATTATGTTCATCGTGCCGTACAGTCAGCGTGAACATTAGTTACGCTTTGGCTATACCACGTGAATAATGTAAATGCTGCTTACCCATTAATTATTAATACACGTTACCTCTGTTAAGTATCTTTACCTTGGGTAGCCAAGCCCTTTTTGATCGAGTTACCTTAAACGCAAGATCCAATGAAGGCGTTATACCTAAACATGGGATTTGCCTAAATGCCTATGAAGCAGCATGCCTGAAATGTGAAATTGACTTAGAAGCAGATTGCCCGAATTTAAATTGCCTGTAAAGCAGTTTACCAGAAAAACAAGATGACTGAGAAGGCTGTTTGCCCTAAACGAGAGATTGCCGATGAAGCAGCATTCCTGAAATGTGAAATTGACTAAGAAGCAGATTGCCTGAAATACAAGAAGACTGAGAAGCGGAAGACTCGATCAAAAGGAAGCCAAGCCACCTCTAAAATTTGGCAACCAGGACAAAAAGCGTAAAATTCCCGGATTTTGGAGCACGGGATCCGGACTCGACAAGTTTTTTTATTGTTTAGTTAGTATTATTAAAAACAGTTTCCACAATCATTAATAATTTATTTATGTACTACAGACAGTTATACATTTACGCTTTTATAGGCATATTTACACTTTTATAGGTATACTCTTGGTATACTTGTTACGGACTGGATCCCTAGCGATGGATATCGTAATAGAGGCAGACTAAAGCGTAGATGGAGGGACGACCTAGTTAGATGTTTATCACGTGGGATGGTAGGAGCTCGGGTTTAATAGGCAAGAGTGGAGCAAGAGAGGAGAAGCCTTTGCCCAGCAGTGGGGCACCAAAGCAGGCTAATTATTATTAGCCTATTCTGTCCCACTGCTGAGCAACGGCCTCCCCCCAACATTTCCACTGCTCTCTGTCCACTGCATACGAGGGCCAGTCCCCCAAGAAGAAGTCCGGTTCATTCGGCAATCGCCGTCTGGGTCTGCCAGGTCGCCTTTTCGAGTTGTTGGGTTTCCACAATGATATTTTAAGTGTAGATACGTTATATGCTCACATTATGCCCAAAAAAATGCTCCGCACGCGGCGGCCGGCACACACACATACACGTTTCATTTTACTTACATTTTATTACATTAACAGACGGTATTAAGAGAGATGGCTTCATTAAGACGATATGAAGAAAAAAGACAAAGATAGTCAATCACTTGCGCGCAAAGTGTAAGCAAACGTCACAATCCGACTGATTCCAATGGTCACAATTAGGACCATTTCGCGGCACACTTTTGGTGCGTTGGTGGCGTATCTACCTCTTTTTAGGGTTCCGTAGTCAACTTATAGGAACCCTTATAGTTTCGCCATGTCTGTCCGTCTGTCTGTCTGTCTGTCTGTCTGTCCGCGGCTAAGCTCAGAGACTGTTAGTACTAGAAAGCTGTAATTTGGCATGAATATATATATCAAATACGCCAACAAAGTGGTTAAATAAAAAAAAACTTAAAAAGATTTTTTTAGGGTACCTCCCATAGACGTAAAGTGGGGGTGATTTTTTTTTCTCGACAAACCCTATAGTGTGGGGTATCATTGGATAGGTATTTGAAAATAAATAGGGGTTTGCTAAAACCATATTTTAATAAAGTGAATATTTTCGGAGATATTCACTCCGAAAGTTCAAAATTATGTGTCCCCCCCTCTAACTTTTGAACCGAACGTTTAAAAAATATGAAAAAAATCATGTAAGTTAAATTTGATAAAAAATTTCTAGGAAAATTATTTTCAACTTAATCAGTTGAGCACTTTTTAAGTTTTTGTAAAAAAAATATTTCTAAACTGAGATTTTTTCGTACCTGCTACGGAACCCTATCTTGGGCGTGTCCGACACGCTCTGGGCCGGTTTTTGTATATAATATCATTGGGTTTCCACTCGGTAGTTATTTTGGCCCACAACTCGTCTGGCATGCGGCAAACATGGGCAGCCCAGTCCCACTTCAGTGGTCTGAGTCAGCAGAGTGAGTGAGTGAGTGTGAGTGAAGCAGGCTAGTAAAAAAAATGTATACGAGCTGTTTCCCGCGACATCGATAAGAGAATTCTTTGCAGATGGCTGCAAATAATTCGCTCATCGTTATCCCGCGGGAATTGGGTAATTTTCCAGTATAAAAAGTATCCTATATGTTTACCCAGGTTATATAACTATCTATCTATAACTATCTGTGTCAAATTTGATCAAATCCGTTAAACCGTCTTTAAGTGGCCTGAAAGAGGAACAAACATCTATAGGTACATTATCCATTCATTATAATCTTACCAATATGATAAAGGCGAAATTATGTATGTTTGTGTGTGTGTTTTATGTATTCGCTAGTCAGTCACGTTTACACTGTTATTGGTATACTAGCTTTTGCCCGCGGCTTCGCTCGCGTGTACCATGAGTATTCCAAAGAACCAAGATATCAAGCAAGCAAGCATACAGGCAAGCAAGCAAGCATGCAAGCAAGCATGCCAGCAAGCATGCAAGCAAGATGCAAGCAAGCACGCATGCAAGGAAGCAAGCAAGCGTGCAAGAAAGCGTGCAAGTAAGCGAAAAACGTAATGCGTGCCTACAAAATTTGAGGTTTGCTCTCGATTTCCCTGAGATTCCGTCATCAGATCCTGATTTGGTGACAATGGGAGCATCTCAGGAGTATATTGTATTCTTTCGAAAAAAAAAATTTTTTGAAAATCGGTCCACAATTGACCGAGAAATCGGTGAACATACCTACAAAAAAAAATACATAAAGTGGAATGCATAACCTTCCCCTTTTTTTGAAGTCGGTTAAAGAGCCCTTTACGGCCTACTTACAGTATAAATTTATGAATTTTGAAATTTTAACTTTCTACAACCAATAAAACGCAAAATCCCGTTTTTTCCCGTTCCCGTAAGAATTTCGGGAAATAATAATAATAATAAATATTAGGGGACAATTTTACACAAATCGACCTAGTGCTTTGCTTTCTTAATGCTCCCCTACACTCCCCAAGGAACCCATTTGCCAAATTTCAGCTTTCTATGACCAGTAAAACGAAAAATCCCGTTTTTCCCGTTCCCGTGAGAATTTTGGAAAGTCCTCTCTCAATGCTCCTCTACACTCCCCAAACAATCTACATGCCGAATTCCTGCTTTCTACGACCAGTAAAATGAAAAATCCCGTTTTTTTTCCCGTTCCCGTGGGAATTTTGGAAAGTCCTCTCTCAATACTCCTCTACACTCCCTAAACAATCTAAATGCCGAATTCCAGCTTTCTACGATCAGTAAAACGAAAACTCCCGTTTTTTTCCCGTTCCCGTGGAAATTTTGGAAAGTGGCAGTGCTCCTCTACACTCCCCAAGCAACCTACATGCCGAATTTTGGCTTTCTGCGACCAGTAAAAAGAAAAATCCCGTTTTTTCCCGTTCCCGTGGGCATTTTGGAAAGTCCTCTCTCGGTCCTCCTCGACACTCCCCAAGCAACCAACATGCCGAATTTCAGCTTTCTACGACCAGTAAAACGAAAAATCCCGTTTTTTCTCGTTCCCATGGGAATTTTGGAAAGTCCTCTTTTAATCCTCCTCTACACTCTCCATGCAACCTAGATGCCGAATTTCAGCTTTCTTCGACCAGTAAAACGAAAAATCCCGTTTTTTCCCGTTCCCGTGGGAATTTTGGAAAGTTCTCTCACAATCCTCTACACTTTCCAAGCAACCTAGATGCCAAATTTTAGCTTTCTACGACCAGTAAAACGAAAAATCCCGTTTTTTCCTGTTCCCGTGGGAATTTTGGAAAGTCCTCTCTCAATCCTCTACACTTTCCAAGCAACCTAGATGCCGAATTTCAGCTTTCTACGACCAGTAAAACGAAAAATCCCGTTTTTTCCTTACCCCGTGGGAATTTCCAAAAATCCTTAAAACGGTTTTTTACTATTATAATTACCTACTTCTATGCCAAATTTCAAGAGTCTAGTAATTATAGTTCATAGGATCCCGTGGAACTGAATATATTAATCCCGTTTTTTCCTTATCCCGTGGGAATTTAGAAAAATCCTGAAATTAATGTTTTAACTAATGTAATACCTACTTGTGTATCAAGTTTGAAGAGTCTAGTTATTATAGTTACTGAGATAGGATCACTCGGAATCGAATATATAAATCCCGTTTTTGCCCGTCCCCGTGGGAACTCCCAAAAATCCTTCCTTAGTGGATGCCTACATTGTATAAGGTATCTATGTGCAAAATTTCAAGTCTCTAGGTCCAGTGGTTTGGGCTGTGCGTTGATATATCAACAGTCATTTAGTTTAATTAGACATTTCAACCCCATCGCACCCCATCCAGGGAGATGGTATTTTACGTCCGCCACGTCAAATTTTCAAACCGTTGTTGTTTTCATAACCAGCGACCCGATAAACCATAGAAACAACACCCATGTTGATTTTCAGACTTTGTTACCCCTTTTCCCCCTTTTAGGGGTTGAATGTTCAAAAAACCTGAAACACGTGTTTACTCATTTATCATTAGGAGTACTTCTGTGAAGTTTCGAATAAAATAGTCGAACGAATCTTGTTTCCCCATACAAACTTTGGACCCCCGTTTCACCCCCTTAGGGAGTGAATTTTGAAAAATCCTTTCTTAGTGCACCCCTAGACCTTATAAGGAACCTACGTGCCAAATTTGGAATATCTAGGCCCAGTGGTTTGGGCTGTGCGTTGATATGTCAGTCAGTCAGTCAGTCAGTCAGTCAGTCAGTCAGTCAGTCAGTCAGTCAGTTTCTTCTTTTATATATATAGATGTCAAGGGAATTCTGGGACTGACTGTGTAGTAAATTTGAAAGGAAATTGAAGGAAGCAGGTATTAAGAAGCCGCGTTCCCGTAATTTCGCCTCTTCTCGGGCATAATCTTTTTAGGCGAGTTGCAAAACATGTTTAGGGAAGCTAATTTATTCTGGTAATAAGAATCTTGTTTGTTTATCTGGGACGCCGAACATAATTTGTATGTATATATGTAATAGAAGAAGCTGGCTGAATAACTGACTGATTGAAAAATCAAAGCACAGCCAAATTACTGGGAATAGGAGCTTGCAATTTTTTGAAGCGCTTCCTTTATCGTGTAGGAAGTAGGAAGGGCTATTGGAAATTCAGCTCTAAAAGGGGTGAAACAAGAAATAAATTGTTGTATGGAAAATCAAATGAGCTGAAATTACTCACGTCAACCTCTCCTCACTGATTTCCTGTTGAATAAACAATTTTCAGTATAAAACTAAAAAATTAGAAGGCTCAACACACAATTGTAAGTCCGGAACAGTCCAACTGGTTTCGGTATTTTCGGAAGACCTTTTTTAAGAGTAAGTGCGTCACGGTAGCGTAGCGCCTCAGCAGAGTCACCATTATCAATATTTTTTTCTAGTCAGCATTTAAAGTCACCGACATAGTCGGAAGAATCGCCAGACTCAAGCGGCAGTGGGCAGGCCCTATCGTTCGCAGAATTGGTGGCCGAAGGGGACAAAAGGTTCTCGATCGGCGTTCACGGACCGGAAGACGTAGTGTAGTTGGGTCTCCAATATGATGGAACGACGACGCGGTTATTAGGTTGCGGGAATGCGTCAGGCCGATGGCGCATACCGGTCTGCTCGGCAAACCTTCGGGAGGCCTATGGTCAAAAGTAGACGTCTTTCGGCGGAAATGATGATATTCTTCACTCCAGTTATTTAGTGAATACGTACTCAACAAAGCTAAATGCCCTTTTGGCCACGTGGGCGATCGATGTACGCAAGGCCAAGACGGCTGCACTACCGTATTCATTATCTCATTAGTTCGAGGGCACTTTGAGGCAGATTACATTTGATTGATTCATTGCTGCCAACGTGTTCATCGAACGGTGACATTGCACCGGTCTATTTACAAGTTTTAAGGCCTATTTCAGGTCTTTGATGAGTTTCCTAGTGTCCGGGCTTGTGCCTTAAATACCACGTTCTCAAAATACTGCATTACCTATTTACCATATTTCTAGCTTACCAGATTCTCGTAGCACTACATTATAAAGCCGAAGATTAGCCAAGGAAGAGATTTTTTTGGTGGAATGTCATAATTTTGAACATCTGGGTAATCTAGTATTTTGAAAAGTATGGTATTTTGGGAACGTGGTATTTTAGGCACGAGTGCTAGTGTCCAATCCAATAATAACCTTTTATCTATACATTAAATAATAATAAAAAGTCCTATCATACTCTCCACAACAGGCGTTGTACCAAAAACACTCGAAGCAAGCCTCCGGGCACTCAACATACGAGTCCATCCATTCACTTACACTCTCTTACAAAAAGCAATCACCCTAAACACATGCCGCATAGTACGCAAGTTCCCATCAGTATAATTAAGTACACGAAGTCAGAATTATAAATTAGTTGGATATCAATTCAAACAAACTTTCAAACTTAGGTCCGTGCAATATTTTACCATCTAACCTAGGTGAGAAATGATACTATTTTATTGAATAACATTAAATTAATTAATTAATTAGTAAAAATAACTAAGTAAAATAAGAATCCACAAACCATCGTGCATCGTTGTGATGCTTTGAGCTCAAAGTAAATGTGGCAAATTAAGTGTTCCTGTAATGTGCAGGCGGTCCTTTTAATTAACTATATTACTTTATAATTAGACGATCCCTTTTTTTTAGACGACCAGATGGCCTAGTGGTTAGAGAACCTGACTACGAAGCTTGAGGTCCCGGGTTCGATTCCCGTGTCGGGGCAGATATTTGTATGAAAAAAACGAATGTTTGTTCTCGGGTCTTGGGTGTTTAATATGTATTTAAGTATGTATCTATCTATATAAGTATGTTTATCCGTTGCCTAGTACCCATAACACAAGCTTTGCCTAGCTTACTTTGGGACTAGGTCAATTGGTGTGAATTGTCCCGTGATATTTATTTATTTATTTATTATTTATTTATAATTAATTAATAATACCTACTCGTAGTCTGCTATTAACTTAAAAAGTCAGTTGAGATATCTTCGAGTAGTAAAAATCGGTCAATTGCGAGTCGGACTTGCGCACCGAGAGTGCCATACAAATTTGTAGGTAGGTAGGTATGTCAAAATATACGCAAACCACTTTGTTTACGTTTACGGAGGGGGGCGTTGCTACCTGCGACACAGTTTTTAACTTCTGCGGGTGACATCGTTTTTCATATTTTGTAATGCACCTTATTGTTACTGTTCCATATAAAGATTTGTTATTATTATTATTATTAAACCCAAACTGAGTATAATTTATAATCATGCGTTTCTTGCGGAGGTCCGTATCAATGAACTGAAAAAATTACTTTGGTCACCCGCGACCTTATGATAGTTACGTTTATACAAGAAATGTGTGTTCATGCAGTTCCTCCACCTCTGAACTACACTCAGCATCACTCATCAGTGAAGGTTGGTTGGTGGTGGTGATAGTTGGGTTTGTGTTATTTTTGTGTTCGTACAGTGAGGAGGTGGTGGAACTGCATGAACACACATTTCTTGCATAAACGTAACTATCATAAGGTCGCGGTGAGCTTAACCATTTCTTGTGACAGTTCCCATATCAGATAAAAAACAATAAGGATGATTGTCTCATTGACTTGAAAGTGAAAATAGTCTTTAATGTTTTATTTAAGCCGTACAACTGACATTGAACCTTATAAAGTGGTACACACGCTTAAGACCTTGTTACGTCTTAAGCCGCGACACTTTCTGCCTCGGACTTGACATGGCCGTGGCCACATCGCTTCTTCGACTGTACAATTGAAGGCATAAATCAATACAGACATGCATCGCGTCAAATAGAGGTATGTAAACACGTTTTTATGTTTTTTTCTAAAGCCAATTTCACACATCATCATCATTTCAGCCGAAAGACGTCCAATGTTGAACATAGGCCTCCCCCAAGGCTCGCCAAACAGATCGGTCCTGCGCCATCCGCATCCAACGCGTTCCCGCAACCTTAACCAGGTCGTCGCTCCATCTCACACATACTTCGTTACATTACAATGCACCCAAAGTAACATATTTGCATTTTACTCCGTAAAATTATCATGCAAAACTCGTCAAACCTTGTTTTCGGCAATAATGCATTTAAAAAAAGCAATATCGTGAATCGCGATCTCCAAGGCTTCCAGATATATTGGGACAAATGAAAGGGCAAACTCATCATCGACGAAGCACTTTGCTTCGGAATCTGTGGAGACTTCGGAATAAAATTATTGTAATGTAGCTGGTAGTCAGTGCAAGCAGGCCTCCAACAAGATGGAGCGACGATGACCTGGTTAAGGTTGCGGGAACGCGTTGGAGCGGATGGCACGGGACGGATCTGTTTGGCGAGCCTTGGGGGAGCTCTATCTTTAGCAGTAAACGTCTTTCGACTGAAATTATGATGATGATGATGATAGCTGGTAGTTAGATTTGGCGCTTAGCCACTTAGTCGATCATATGTCAAAGCTTACTACTGATTAAAAACCACATTGTTTGACTTATAACAATACAGATATAAAAGTAAACAGGTTGAACGAAATATTACCTAAGTGTTCTTCTTGTAACTTATTTTTAAAATGTACGGTATGCACTTTAAATTAATAAACTAATGAAGGGAACTGAAAAAAGGCGGGACAAAAACTGGCAACATTTTGCAAAAGACAGAGACGGGTGCAAAGAGGAACGGCAACCCTTTGCCCAGCTAACAAACGTAATTAAAAATGAGTAATATTTGGATAATGAGTTACAGAATAACTCGACATGTATATATAATTCACGCTCGTATGATAAAAAAATGTACAGTGGGGATAAGAAACCCCCACTGTACTCTTTCGTCACCTTAAAGTTGACATTTGCTGGCACCAATGAAATTGTCAGTCCTGTCATCATTTTATTTCAAACAAAACAGAATATCGCATTAACGTTTCCCATTTTTCAAAAGGTACTTAGATTCTTAAACTTGACAAAGGAAAAACTTTAATAACAGACGAAGGTTTTAAATAGTACCTACTCTGATTGTATTGTATCTGCGTTCCCCAAACTAGCCCGCACCATTTACAGTTGAAAATGTCAAAGTCTAAACAAATAAATAGAATAAAAAGCGCCAGACATCAATAAAGAAGTTTTACGGCCACCACAGACCGGCAGCACGGCGCAGCGTATATGATTCAGTGTTATACAACGCGCTGGGCCCGCTCCGTCGGCGTCGCGCGCACGCCCCGCGCTTCGGTCTGTGGTGGCCTTGAATCCACATTCTATAGAATGAGCATGAGCATGAGAATTAAATAAAAATCCTAAATAAGCTCCATGGATTTTGAAACAACATACCATAAAAAGTTTTCCGTCTCTACTCGTTACTTCGAAATCAAGCCGACGTGAGTAGTTATATATTGGGCATTCTGGCACACCTCGCTCGGGCTGTCGCCCTCGCTCGTTTTTGTGTGCCAGAATACCCAAAATATGATGCGAAAAATGTAACGCATTCCATAACAGACATTACAACACACAAACGATACAACTTGTGTTGGCATTGTGTTCGCCTGTGGAAATGTAACTCGGTTACGCGACCCATTATCACAACACACGAACGATACAACGATTACAATCGGAACGCACAACGGTACCATGCGTTGATTAGATCAACGTATCGAGGGTTAGAATCGTGCGATCAACGGTATCGTGCGTTTTGCATTGATTAACACAACGTAAGTTCAGTTTGCTTGATTCCGTTATGCGTTGTTATTCCGTTTTATGTTTTTTGTTGCGTTCACCATCGCTTCCATTGCTTGATTTAAAATCAAAAATAAAAAAAGCAAAAGGCTTAACACAATGTACACAGGATGGATCAGACCCATGTGTACACCAGAACCCTCGACTCTCCTCTAATATACCTAGTATTCGGATTATCAAGGGTTCTCATAACTCTCACGCTTGAGTCATACCCGATTATTGGGATTAGACTTCGGATCGTTATGGTGTTTGACACACTCCCACGTGATGAGTTGGCTATGCTCTTCAACGTGAGGAGTGTGAGCGGTTCTCCAAGTGCTACCGAGCGCATATAGCATTGGATTACCGAGTGCGTCATACCATCACTATGGTAATAAGCCGCCGCTTAAGGTTTGTGTCATACCATAACTATGATAATAAGCCACCGCTTATACCAAGACAGTCGCAGAGTTAGCCAAACTCTTTGACATGAAGTGGTATGGAGTCACCGCATCTAACGCTCGCTTGTAGACGCAGCTTCTCCAACAGCTAAAACAATGGAACTTTTATTTATATGAAACAAACTAAAAACTTCGTTAGCGTGATGTAGAACAGCGCTTGTGATTGGTTCAATCATGTGACGTAGATATGACGTGCAGTGATGTACACACCTGTTTTGTTGAAATCTTAAAGGTAGTTACTACAATTCGTTAAATACAAAGACAAACCGTGAAATAAGATGCACTAAGTTTAATTTCCAATGCAAAATATCTCACATATGCTTATAAAGCTTTAATCACAAACAGTTTAATACTAGTAATATGATCAAAACTAAGATTAAATAAAATAAACATGGAATCAGTTTCTACCTAACAGCTCGAAACCTCTGAGAGATTTTCATAATTGTATGTGTTCATTGGTTAATTAACAACATACACATAATGTTCATTCGTTTTCTTAATGTACTATTGTTCTGAACTGTTTATTATTTGGTGTACAATAAAGAGTTATTGTATTCATCATCATCATCATCATTTCAGCCAAAAGACGTCCACTGCTGAACATAGGCCTCCCCCAAGGCTCGCCAAACAGATCGGCCCTGTGCCATCCGCATCCAATGCATTCCCGCTACCTTCACCAGGTCGTCGCTCCATCTTGTTGGAGGCCTACCTACACTGCGTATGTTGTATTATTTTAACATTAATCCTAAAACATTTAAAAATATAATTAATTTTTGAGTACGTATAAGTTGCCATAATATCTAAGTATAAAATATTTGTTTAATATATCACAAACGGTGTTAACCTCAGAGAGAGATAAAAGTGTTTTAAATCATTGATCATGTTATAGTTGGTACTAAATATTGTGCACAATCTGATTAATTATTCTATACGACGGTCTCAAGTTCCGCTAATTAGTCGTACGTGCATTGCTTGCTTGCAATCTTTAACAATTAAAATGGATATTGATATCGGGCATGGAATCATTTTCTACCTAACAGCTCGAAACCTCTGAGAGAATTCAAACTTGTATGTGTACATTGGTTAATTAACAACATACACATTAATTTCACTCATTTCCTTAATGTGCTATTAATCTGAACTGTTTATTATTTGGTGTACAATAAAGAGTTATTGTATTCATCATCATCATCATCATTTCAACCGAAAGACGTCCACTGCTGAACATAGGACTCCCCCAAGGCTCGCCAAACAGATCGGCCCTGTGCCATCCGCATCCAATGCATTCCCGCTACCTTCACCAGGTCGTCGCTCCATCTTGTTGGAGGCCTACCTACACTGCGTATGTTGTATTATTTAACATTAATCCTAAAACATTTAAAAATATAATTAATTTTTGAGTACGTATAAGTTGCCATAATATCTAAGTATAAAATATTTGTTTAATATATCACAAACGGTGTTAACCTCAGAGTGAGTTAAAAGTGTTTTATAAATCATTGATCATGTTATAGTTGGTACTAAATATTGTGCACAATCTGATTAATTATTCTATACGACGGTCTCAAGTTCCGCTAATTAGTCGCACGTGCATTGCTCGCTTGCAATCTTTGACAATTAAAATAGATATTGATATCGGCTTAGTGTTCCGCATACATTTATTAATTAATGTTGATTCAAAAGTGAGAAATACTAGATTTTGAATCAAATTATTACTTAATCTTTGGGATATTGAGACTTGGAGTATCATACAAGTTTCCATTCATAAATGGCTATCATGAAGTCAAGTTCTGATAAGAGGTCTGTGACCTGTAGCGAGAGGTATATAGACCGAGATTATGATGATGACTGAATCTAGTAGTTTACCGTATAGTTACATTAATAAATGTTGCTTCAAACGTGAGAAATACTAGATTTTTAATCATAATTATTCATCATCATCATCATCATTTCAGCCGAAAGACGTCCACTGCTGAACATAGGCCTCCCCCAAGGCTCGCCAAACAGATCGGCCCTGCGCCATCTGCATCCAATGCGTTCCCGCTACCTTCACCAGGTCGTCGCTTCATCTTGTTGGAGCATAATTATTAGCTACTCAATATTTGAAACCAGATTTCATTAATAAATACCCATAGATCTTTAACTAGTAATTTTATTTAGACCTTTAATTAAATCCTTGAGCTTATTACTTCGCGGACATGTATGATGATTTTATTTAGTATGATTAATCATACAATTTACTGATAACATCAAAGGTTTTTTACTCTAAGGAACCCTTCTTGAAATAAGTGAACGCGAGCAAATATGAATATGATACTCACATTTTCAATGGTATTTTAATCAAGCTTTATCGATCAGCGTTCCGTATACTTTAATTAACCTTATGTATGACTTTATTGGTACACCGCAGTGGTATGAGAGTTTAATGTCGTTGTTACTATGGTGACGTGTTGAAAGAACGCGTCACATGGCTTAGGTCAGGAAATCTGTTAATTTTAATGCATGCAATACGTTGTGATCAATAATAAATTATACTCAGCTAAGGTTTTTTAAACTCTATGGAACCATGGTTGAAATTTAATACTTGAGCAATCAAAAGACCGAATGTACCATCATCATCATCATCATCATCATCATCGACATCAGATTCATCCTCTCACATAAAATAACCCAGGATACCTAACTTCTAAGGAACCCTGGTTACGTGTATTAAATGCATGATCTATAATTTTTAATACGAAATCAACAAATTTAATTTGATACTTGTTGTTTTAAAGAAAATTCCATGAACAAAGACACCGCATACTCATCATTTAAAAATGTAATAATTACTCATTGGAAATATGTAACTAAAGAAAGTGTGTAAATAAGTAAACAAGGTGTAAATTCGCATGTCATAATTTGTTAGTTATAACTTAAACAACGATTAACGAAAGTTGATGAGTCGCTATTATTTTGTGATTAAATAGCCTTCGTTTTGCGGATTTGGTGTACTGCGTTCTACCTATAAGCGCTAAGCTCAGTCGTGCTGCTAATTTTTACTTTTTTTCCGGTGAAGTGGTGTAATAGTTACATTAATTTAAAATGTGAGTATGAAACTTAATGGATATATAATTTAATCGTTTACTTTTAATGTAAAATAATACAATATTAATTCTCAGTGTGCTTTCAGGTCGGACTCCGAGTTTTCACTCCGTTCACGCAGCCCAACTCCGGTGCCGGAACACAAGAAAAAATCAAACAAGACGAGTTGCCATACTTCATGGTAATTTATTCTTTAGCTTTATAAATCGTGTTTATGTTAATACTTAAGTTTTTGATTTATAATTGTTACTTTTATATTTAATTCAGGTACGACGACTCTGAACGCTGCTCACCTACACCACTGGAGCAAAAGGGAAAATCTGATAACACCGGCAAGGCATCAGCGAAGCGCAGGAAAATCAGCTCAAGGTATATACACTTCATAATCTTTTTTTTTTATTCTATTTAAACTTATTTAGCATTCAATTGCACTCACGTCGATCCGTTGCTCTGTGGCTGAATGAAAGAAGGACAAATCAACAAACCGACAAACACACTTTCGCATTTATATAAGGGTACAGATAATGTTGTAGGTTAAGATATTGATTTAAAACGTTTGTTAAATAATTGTTTTTGTTTACAGTGTGGCGAAAAAGAATACGGACATTTTCCAGATCATTAGAGAAGAAGAAAAAGGCGTTTCCAATCCTCAAAAACAAAAATCCTCGCAAACAGTATCATCGTTTAGCAGCCGCGTGTCTTCGGGCACAACTCGACGCAGCTTAACCAGAGCAGGTGACTTTTTGATTGACCTCAAGATTTATAAAGTAGAAGATTATCAGTCACTCGATGGTCTAGAACGTTATAAGAAGGCGTTGGCTGTAATTAAATTGCAGTGTGAGGAAAAAGCTGTTGAGTGGGAGCAGATTCAAAAATTTATGAGTACTGCTTTCAAACTTTTCAAAGACTCTGAGCCCGCTTTCTTTTCCAATGTTAAAAAATATTGATAGTTAGAGGTACATAGAGTTGTTATTTTAATAGTTTTTTGTTATAGCTTACTTTTAGTTTCTCATAATGCCCTTTTGTGTATCGTGTAGCTTGTCTGTAGATAATAAGTCATGGGTGGGACATCTCAGAAGTACCAAACATAAGACGAAAAATAACTCTATTCATGTTAATGGCAATGGTATCGAAATCATTCAGTCAGCATTTCGTAATCGCATCGCTTCTTATAGGATCACAGCGTCAAATGATATTTTTTCAAGTTCAGTAGATATATTTATGAACTCTATTCGTGATAACGTAAAGTTGGTTTTAGACAAATCGGTTCAAAAACATATCTGTGTAAAAGTTAATTTTGAACTCTATGGATTATTTTTATTGTTTAAAAATAATAGTCAATCCATTAAATCGTTTGGCACTAAGAATAAGATTTTATACCAAAATTATGATTTTGAACGATTGTATAGTGACCTTTTAATTAGTTTAAAAAAAAAAGTCGAGGAATTTCAAGAGCGTGATAGTGGGTGGACTCTTTTAAATAATTCTCATTTAGAAATTAATATAAATAAATTTCAACCGTTACATGGTTCAAGCTTTATTGAATTACCAAAAGTTATCCGAAATAAAAAAGCTTGTATTAATATTCAGAACAGAGACCATTGCTGTTTTCTGTGGTGTGTGACTGCAGCTTTATATCCTGCTAAAAAAAATCCACAAAGAGTAACATCGTACCCAGATTTTAATGATGTGTTAAATATTCCCGAGGATATATCTTTTCCGCTTTCAATATTCGATATTAAAACTTTTGAAAAATATAATTCTTCGCTTGCTTTCATTATTTTCGGGTTAAAAAATAATAAAATAGTTGGTCCGCTTTACAAATCTGAAAATAAAAATCAAATTAATAAAAAAAAAACTATTTATCTATTATTGTTAGAAAATGGTGGTAATTCACATTTTTGTTTGATCAAAGACTTGTGTCGATTAGTTAGGAGTCAAATAACCGCTCACCATGATAAGTTATACTTTTGCGAAACTTGTTTGATATTTTTCCATAAAGAAGAAGAACTAGAAAATCATTTGTGCAACGGTTTAGTCACTGTGTTACCAGAAAAGGGGTCTGTAATTAAATTCAAAAATTATGAGCGCAAGCAAAACATGCCGTTTGTGATTTACGCGGACTTTGAATCGTTATTACAGCAAACCGATGTATGTAATTGCGGTATTGACTGTACTACTCATAAAACTGTCAATACAACAACCTTACAACACCACACGCCTGCTGCGTTTGCGTATTATATTGTTTGTTCTGTTGATCCAAGTTATAATCACTATGTTTCATACCGCGGTTTTGATTGCGTAGATAAGTTTGTAGATTCAATTTATAAAGAGGTTTCAGAAATAAAAAAAGTTTTGAATATCAATACCCCCATTATATTCAATAATAATGACAAAATAAACTTTGCTACTGCTTTACGATGTTATATTTGTGATAATTTCCTTTATTCCGATAGAGTCAGAGACCACTGTCATTTAACCGGACGCTACCGAGGTGCATCACATAGTATTTGCAATTTACAATTCAAGCGTCCATCTTTTGTGCCTATATATTTTCACAATTTATCAGGGTATGATAGTCATTTATTTATAAAAAAGTTAGGTCAGGCTCGTGGCACATTGAAAATAATTCCGAAAACTAAGGAAAACTATGTTTCTTTCACTAAATTTATCCCAATCGAGAACGAATTCTTTCAGCTGCGTTTTGTAGACTCGTTTAAATTTTTAGGAACTAGCTTAGATAAATTAACAAAAACAATGCAAAAAGACGATTTTGATCATCTGCGACGCTATTTCCCAAATTCAGTTAAATTTCAATTACTTACACGTAAAGGTGTATACCCATATGAGTACATGGATACCTGGGAACGCTTTGAAGAGGAATCTCTTCCAATTCATGAATTTTTTTACAGTTCTCTTACGAATGAAAATATTTCTAAGGAAGACTATAATCATGCGTGTTTGGTATGGAAAGAGTTTAATATCGTTAATTTGGGGGATTATACTGATTTGTATCTCAAAACAGATGTTCTTCTATTAGCAGATATTTTTGAAAAATTTAGGGCGACTTGTAAACAAAACTACAACTTGGATCCAGCTTTCTATTTAACTGCACCTAGTTTATCATTTGATGCAATGTTGTTAAAAACAGGTGTAGAATTAGAGCTTATTAACGATTTGAATATGATAACAATGATTCAGAACGGTATTAGAGGTGGCGTCTGTTTGTGTCCTCACAGATATGCTAAAGCTAATAACGAGTATATACAGGGCTATAACCCTTCACAACCAGATTCTTACATCATTTATATAGATTGTAACAACTTATATGGATATAGCATGTACCAGTCTTTGCCGTTATCAAACTTCAGGTTTTTAGAACGAAATGAAATTGATGCGTTAGATATAACTCAAATACATAACGATGCTAAGTATGGTTTTATACTCGAAGTCGATTTGATTTACCCTAAAAATCTACACAACGAACACAATGACCTACCTTTTTGTCCTGAAAAATGTATACCACCAGGAGGTAAAGATTACAAACTTGTACCCAATTTACATGACAAATACTTTTATGTTATTCATTATGTTCATCTCAAAACTTGTCTTAAACATGGATTACAATTAAAAAAAATACACAGAGTGATCACATTTTTGCAAAACTCTTATTTGAAACAATATATTGATCTTAATACAAAGTTACGTCAAAATGCTACTTCAACTTTTGAACAAGACCTTTTCAAGGTTATCATTAACTCTTTGTTCGGAAAGACCTTAGAAAATAATTTAAAAAAAATCAATGTTCAGTTGGTTAATAACTGGTGTGATAATAAAAACATAACTAAGAAAAGAACTACAGCAGACAAATTGATTGCGCGTCCTAATTTCCATAGTGCTACGGTGTTTAGCGAAAACTTGGTAGCGGTACAGTTAAAGCCGGATCGCATATTTTTAGACAAACCGATATATATCGGTTTTACGGTGCTAGAGTTGTCAAAAAGTCATATGTACGACTTTCATTACTCAGTATTTAAACCCATGTATGAGAATCGTTTACAGATGTGCTACACGGATACAGACAGTTTTATTTATCATATACAGACCAATAACTATTACAACGATTTAAAAACAAGCCTTTTGCCTTATTTTGATACTAGTAACTATCCTATTGATAACAAGTATCTGTTACCTATTCAAAACAAAAAAGTTCCAGGTCTTTTTAAGGATGAAATGGGTGGGAAAATGATTATTGAATTTGTTGGCCTTCGATCTAAACTTTATTGTATTAAAACCAGTGATGATGTTATAAAAAAAGCCAAAGGAGTGAAAGCATCGGTTATACGTGAATTCAATATTTCTGATTACGAAAAATCATTGTTTCGTGGTGAAATAATTAAGAGGAAAAACATTTTATTTAAATCGATTAAACATGAAATATTTACACAAAGTGTTAATAAAGTTGCCCTATCCTCTAATGATGACAAACGCATGATTTCTGCTGACAAAGTATCTACTAAAGCGTGGGGTCATACTTCCATACTTAATTTTTAAACAAAAAAAAAATAGTTATCGGTCTGTATTTATGATAAATAATATTTATATCACTTTTCTGAAGTTAAATTTTTTCTGTTAACTGTATTTAGCAATATTATAATGTTCAAAATACTGACATATGTTTATATTACTTGTTTACAAATAGTTACCTATTTGCTGATTGTATGTGCTCAGTGGCAGCGATCTGGGGATATGCCTA
This sequence comes from Archips xylosteana, assembly GCA_947563465.1. Classification (NCBI taxonomy): domain Eukaryota; kingdom Metazoa; phylum Arthropoda; class Insecta; order Lepidoptera; family Tortricidae; genus Archips; species Archips xylosteana. The sequence goes on along the minus strand of OX387349.1, from coordinate 23,345,580 downwards.
AGCATATTTTGTAGAGTTTTAGGTTAAGTTTATTCGTGTTTATTTCTATTTTTAAATTCTTTTTGCGTGTAATAAAACCTGTGTTTTTTATAACAAGTTTATATAATTGTGTTTTTTTTTTTTTTTTAATAAATACAAATTAAAATGACATAATTTGTTTTCTTTTACTTCCTAGCCTAAAAGGTTCAGCGCACACTGCTAGGATTACTCCTTAAAGGATTACTACTTTAATTTAAAAATGCGTGGTCACACATAACATGATTCTTACCTAAAAACTCTTTAAGACTGTTCTATCAGTATGTGTTGGGTCTAACAGTACCCTATATTGAATCTGCTAGGTACCTAAATTAAAAGTACCTATTTCAAACTTTGATTAAAGTAAATTTATTGCTTAATTGAATCAATTCTAAACCTGTTTAACACGTGGCAAATACCTATCAACGATCACTTTGTCAGCGAACTCGTAACTTGATCACATGAATGTAATGTAACTTGATGACGAAGTGTGCGCACGTGCTGTATGCTTGATTATTGATGATGCATGGAATTTATTACGTATAAAACCGTCGCTTTAATTGATTAACTTTTATTAGTCTTCATTTATCGGCTCAACAACATAAAATAACAGAAACCGTTTATTATCTCAATTTGGTGAGTTGAATATTTTCTATTTTATTTTATTTTACTCGTATAAATAAATTTCATACATTTAACGACTAGCACTACTAAGTTTGTTATTTACATTTTTATTGCTACAGCCTAATTGAATTTTGTAATCCTGTTTCGATTATAATTATATAATATTTAACTAGTTAGGTATGAAGTATCTTTTCAGCACGGAATGCTGATGACCTGGGTTCGATTCCCAGCATTGGTCTTTTTTTCTGGGGTTTTTTCTGTGCATCTATATTTCAGTTTGTATTTAGTTTGAAATATATAATATTTATTATTTGTTACAGAAAATGGAACAAATCGATGAAATTTCTCCAAGACTGTTTTCTCAATACGCACAAGATCCATTAGAGGGTTTTCAAGACGATGAAGAAGATGATTTATTCAAGAAAATTAAAAAAGCAAGCCAGAAACCAAAAAACATCAAAAAACGCGAAAAAATACAAAACAAAATCACGAAGAAAAGCACTCCAGGTCAACCACCGTCATTTGTCATCAACAATAAGCCAGGCAAGGGAAGTAGGCTTATAAAAATAAAAATTATAAATTTAAATGCCCCTGGTTACGAGCAAGATAGCGACGACGGCGAGAGTGTTCTCCTTAATGCTCAGTATGTTGCAGACGACGGTTATGATGAAATTGTGGACAGTGCTGAAAGTTTAATTGACAAAATATCCAAAAGAATGTGTGGATATAGTGTTAGTTTTTAAGAACTTTAATTTGTTATATCTTAAGGAATTATTTAATAAATGTGTAGTTAAAATTATAAAATTATGTTTTATTTACCTATCTATTTAGTGACTTTAATTGGGTGAAAGGAAAATGTGAAAACAATCATAGTAGAAGTAACTTTTTTATTACGAAATTAATTCATACAATATTCTTATAATGTGAAAACATGCGACATTTCATTATCAAAGTAACATTTTTTGAGACATATAACGTTTTTTAACGCGCAAGATTTTTTATGATGGACACAGTTGTACGATCTACTGTCGATACAATATATAGTATACAAAGATTGAAAATTTGGACAGCCTTCATCATCCAAGTCTATTACAGTGCAATCAGCACACAAATTTTGAACCCATTCAATTTTTTCTAAGCCTTTTACAAGTATAATCTTACCAGTCAAATAACTATGAATGATTCTTTTAAATTCTCTGTAATCGACATATCCCTCGCGCCACAATATGCCAAGGTTTTTCTCAATCCATTTCACTTGTCTTTTTTCATTTTCTGATAAAGTAGAAAATGAATATGGAGGTTTTACTAAAAACGTTTGTGTGTATTCATTGGTACTAATCGCAAATTCTTTAATAATAAACTCATTTTTAGATGCTTTAAACCCCTGAACATCTACGAATAGATGATTCAGATTCATTATGATAACTTCTTTGTAATACCGGTCAATGGTTTATATTCTATAATACTATCATTCAGAATAAGACAATAAGCCGCAGTATTATCAGGTATATCTGCTTCACATTCTAATTCAATCCGCACATCTACTGATCCCGTTTTTAAGGTCTCGTTTTGACGTGAACAATCGATAACAAACAGAGGTGCTTTATCTTTAAATTCTTGCGGATTCAACAAAGGTGCTTGACGACGGTTGTAATAAGACTGCTGGAATTTGGCATACTGTTCGTATAATAAAGCAAATTTTTGAGCTGAAAAACTAGTATTCAAATTTTCGTAAGGAAAATAGCACGAATTTAAATGAACTTTAACATCTCGCAAATTACAATGATCGAAACGCGACACGTCATGATCAGAAACATTTTTTCTGTTTGTTTTTAATCCAATTATAACATAGCGAGGTTTTTCAATTTGAGAGGAAGTTTTGACAGCCCAAGAATGTTTTGATGTTTTAGGTAAGAGAGGATATTCGTACAGGTCCCAGTTCCTAAATGCTAACTGAATTGCGCGATCTCTTTCCAAACATTTGAGCAAACCTAATCTTTCCCGATCTGAAACCTTAATGTGAGGCATACGCCATACTATTTTAGATATAGTTAGGTTATCTATATACTCATTTGGGTTCAGTTTTACGCTATTTAAATTAGTATTAGATCGTAAAAGAATAAGTTCGTGCTTACAGTTAATAATGATTTTGTCGTAATCCTCTGCGAAGCCAAGAATCTTATTTAATGGAATAGATACAGAAAACATTCCATGCGAAATTTTTGTGCCATTAACGTCCCAGAACCATAACTTTGACATCGACGATTCGTGTTCATTCAACGATACAAGAGATTTCATTGTTGTTGTGACCCCAGCGTTTTTAATTTTATCTATTTCGATCCCATTCAGTTCATATCGAATGTCTTGAAATAAATGAAGTATAGGGTTATTTGTAAAAAGAACACTGTTCACCTTCGCTTTTGACTCTCTGTTGATTACTTCTATAGTACCCTCTATATATAAAGTACTTGATGATGGTAGTACGTAAAGATCTTGTTGGTTAATAGGTATTCGGATTTCATCGTTTAAATTGAAACTTGTTACGTACGGTTTATACGAATGATATTCAATACTTTCAATCGCGTCATCAACGCTAAAAGGATCGGATAAGTTTAATATACTCATTTTAATAAACCAATTTTTTTTAAAAATCGTTTGTTTTCTTTTGTAAGTTGATCTTTAGGTCTTCTTTTCTTGATAGCACAATGAGCACTAACAGTTTTTATGTGCGACACGAAATTTTTATTAAAATCTATCATTTTTTCCTAATATGTAAATATATTTGAATCTCTTCACCACGTAAATTCACTAAATTATCGTTTATATCCAATATTCTTATTTTAAGAGAGTTTAAACTGTTTTGAGTAACAGGAAAATAGATAACGTTTTTTGGTGTTTCTATAATCCGGTAACCAGGGGGTACATTAGGCACAAATTCATGAATTATATGACTAGGTTTTCCGTTTACGAATGATCCACTCACAATGTCACATTCAACTCGCACTATAGTCGTTGATAGAATGGATACCGGAAATGGGGACTCAGTTAATATATTCGCTCGCACTGTTTCTTCACCAAAACCAAGTAACTTACCAATTGAATTTGGTTTTTTAAAATAGATGTTTTTGGAACACAATATAGATGTCTTTAGTGTATTATTGTTGCATGTCAGTGTAAATGTACATCCTTGGAGGTGTTTTTTAAGATAATCGTCGAGATCCTGAAGTTCATAAGACCCCTCAGGAATTTCTACTACTTCGTTATCACCATAATAAAACTTATTGTTTCTATAGTCTATATTAGGTATTGAGTTAAAAGTTGACATGTATAACAACCCACATTCATATTCACCATCTAATTGAAGAGCTGGTGAATGATTCGTAATTAAGGTAGAGGAGGATCCTGTTATAGACAAAGTGAAAGACATCGTGATAATGAGAAACTATTTATTGATCAGAGGTATTTAAACGGTTATTCCAAAATTTTTTTAAATATTTCAAGCATAAATGTCCACAATTAACAGTATTAAATTTTTGATAAGTATTATAATTGTATAAGATATTATAATTTTTTAAATACTTTATTAATTCTAGCGGTGGTTGAAGGTCACCATAACTATTGAAATATTCACAATAATTATTATCTTTGACATAGGCTACCCAGTGAGTCCCTTGGTTTTTAGAACTATCTAAATTTATGATAGCACATTCTACTTTTTTTGCACGCTTTGGTAAACTGTCT